>JAWZSL010000017.1:9517500-10117500 GCA_034769285.1 Lutjanus argentimaculatus
CACACAACGCACACACACCTGTGATGAAGTCTGCAACATTACATCAACTTGAGAAGAAGCTGAGTCGCTGAAGATCTCCAGTTTACCGCTTGACCCAAATGGAAGCAATAATCAGCCTTGGGGGAGCTGCTTGGTTGGCAGGTTTTGAAAGCCACCTGTTCGAAGGAATTACTCTGTTCTGTGACCTCACAGATGATGTCACAGGTAGGATATTGTTGGCTAATAAGCTTGTTTTGTGATCTCATAGTTGATGTCACACATTGCTGCTTCTGCAGACCTGTGGGGGAGCATCCCATCAACTTGAGAACAAGTTGAGTTTTCCAGTCTGACCTCAATGTGAGTGTGCAATAATGCATTCTGTGAGCTCACAGATGATGTCATACTGAAGACATTGTAGGCTACTCTTTTGATCTTATCATGATGTCACTGGTTTGTAGTTAAAAACAGACCTGGGAAAGATAATATGAACAAGCTGGAGACGCACCAACTGCCTTAGGTGGGATGCTGCAAACTCCAGGGCTTGGCGGTGTGGCTTAAAAAAATATTTCAATATTTTTAAGTTATGCTGTGATATATAATATATATCTTGATATATCTCGATATTGTCAATATATTGTAGGTATGAGTCTTGGTATTTTCACCAGATATTAACACAATGACAATTTGTTGATAAATAATCATCAGTAATGTGGATATAACGATTGAGTGGGCAAAGGCAAATAAAAGAACAGCCAAAACAGTTGTTTAAGTTCAGAAAATGAGGTCACTTTACTTTATTAAAGCCTTTAAAATCCGAAAAAGATGACCCTTATGTCATATCATGATATAGCGATATCCACAATCTTAGACGATACCTAGTGTCATCTCATGATATCGATAGATATTGATAGATTGCCCAGCCCCCACTTGTATCTTTGTACTGCATTGTGCTGTGCTCTGTACTCATCACTGTACTGTGGATACTTCACCTTCAATGTAAATGATATAACAGTGTTTCTGAGTATATCAACATAAGTAGTTAGCATAAATGTACCCACAAGTCAGGCCATAATAAGTTGTATGTAAATGTATAACGTCCCATTAGCAGCATTGCACATGTGATGTAGGAAGTTATTTACCCATTTAGTCATGCTGGCAATTGCAGTATATGTGAATGGATGGTTTTTAAATGTCTGTGCTGTTGATTTCAGTTGACAGACCTTTTGGAAAGTGGACATTTTGATTTACCAGGACTCTGAAACTGATGCAGCTAAATAGAACTGAGCGATCTTTTTTACTCCTGTACTCCTGTCATTTTCTCACTGTGATATGTCAAAATGGCTTCTGTGAAAATGGCCTATTGAATATGGTGAATGGAGTGGAATGTATTTCAATAGACTTTCTGGTTATGGGAAAAATCAACTTTTGATACTGCTTTGAACATACTGAGGATATACAGAAGGATAAGGGGAATGGTATATTGTGTTGCAGAAGTGGTTTAAGAGGTTTCTTGGGGTACTTTCTCTGCCCTGCATGAACCAAGCTAACTGCTGCCTGCATTATCTGTGAAGGAGAAAAGTGTAGAGCCAATTTTGAAGTCTACTGGGAGAAGTGTTTCATAATTAAAAGACCTTTTGGATGGAGTAATAATATGAACCTCCTTTTCACACTGTCAAGAGCATCAGCAAGAGCATGATGGAATGAAATAATGGATTAATAATTACCACTTCACCTGACAGAGCAGTAGGTTGGCTATTTTATTTATTTATTTGTCATTCACACCACACATTGCAGTTTCTAGAAGGATTCCTAAAAAGGTCCAGTTAATGTAAGAATGATGGCCATTAAATGCTGTAAATACAGTCAATGCAAACCATCTTTTCATATGGAAAGAGAGAAAAAATGGACTGTAATGTAATGCCTCCTGCTCTCTCCCTCTGACAATAACTAAAATTAGTAAACCAGGAAACTAAGTAGGTCACAGGGAAAAGACAATCTCTCTGATGACCTGTGATGACATCTCTCTGAGATTGCTTGGGTGTGTGTGTGTGGTGTGTGTGTGTGCGCGTTTATAATTACTTGAACTTTATCTTTGGTACTCACATTTGGTGCAATATAACCATGACTCTGCCATTCTTATGTGGATCATGAAAAGAGTGCATCTTCCTATAATGTGCAACCTGCTTATACATTTATCATATAATAATTTTTGTAATAGAAATAAAAATCTTTACAATCTTCAGCATCAACAATTTGTGGTCCACAAGAAAATGACTGTGTATGAAAAGTTCAGAGACACTACAGTATTGTGTGAAGCATTCAGGTACTGACAAGGCAGTCAGTTAATTTCCTTACATTGCAGAGGAAGTGAAACCAGTCAGCAGGCTCACTTTGTGTCATCTGGGGAGCAGTGGTAGCTTAGTTTCTCCTTTTTTGGTATAAAAAAACAGAAAACAGAAAAGTAGTACAGGTAACTATTGATCTGCTAGAGAGTAGATTTATTGTACAATCAATGATAAAAAATATTCTATAATAAGCTATATTAAATATAAATATAAAGACAGTGAGGTGCACAACTAAAACAAGAATTTACTAAGGGTATGTTTCCATGCAGTGCTTTTGTTAAGTTCTTAGATATTCTTCAGAGTTGGTAGTAAAGTTACCATAAGAAATATTTTCATATGTTGTGCATTTAGAATTTATAGTAACAGATGATGCAATGGGTGCCATTCACATCGCTGACCTTCTTGTGTCCCCCCCCCCCCCCCAAAAAAGTAACATATCCAAGCAGATGTGCCCAACATACATTAAAAATATTATTGTGGGTAGACTGATTAAAAAAAAGATTTGCCTTCACTTCACTGCATGCTTGACTATAACACGCCAGTATGCATGATTGAACACTGCCATAAATGTACGCAGTTGTAACTTTAACTCCTACAATAATATTCGACGGAAATACGTAACCTTGTAATACCAGTTTAGACTATATTTTCCATTGCCGGCGAGGGGCGCTCTACAATCAAAACTGCTCAGCTGAATAACTGTACGATTAAGAGGTTTGTCAAGTTACCAGGAGCAAAGACAAACACCGGAAGTTTTGCGACCAAACCTTCAAAAAGTAAACAATATTTCCATTAATTTTCATTTTTATTTCGTTTTTAATTTTTGCTTTCAATTCAGCTGATTGTCAGTTAGTTTGAAGAATGGGTTTGTTTGTTTCAGCTGGTTTTTATTGTTTTAAAATATTAAGTTTAGTTTTTAGCAATTTCAGCATTATCATCATGTAAGTATATAAGTTAAAATAGGTATTACAAACACAACAATTTGTGAAGGGAACTGACCAATTTCGCCAGATTATAAAGGCTAACACTAAAGATATTTTTGTGTATTTTTTATTTTATTTAGTTAGTTTTGCACGCACACAATATCGTTTCAGTTTTTTTTTTTATTTACGTGTACTTTAGTTATCTCTATTTCACTTCACTAAAATGTTTTATCACATATGTGGTTGTAGTTTTTAGTTGACACTGTTTAACAGTTGCCACGCGCAGGCAGTCAGACCTTTATTTTGAAGAAATGTACCGGAAACATGGATGTATTAGGGCTGCGTTGACAGTATTTTGTGTCGTGCCTGAAAGGACTGTGAAGTCTTGCAGCGGTTCAGACTTGAGGAGTGACAACTTAGGATGGCCAGTGCTCCTCTTCGTCTGTCTGCTCTTCACTCTTCCCAGTCGTTGTGTGGACGGAGGCAACAGCTGCGGCTCTGAGCTCACAAACGGCCGATACATTTTCACCGCCGGGTCGAGCCCAACCGCCAACCGCTGCCAGGGAATACTGGATATTCAAGGACATTTTGACGTTACCATAGCTACTTTGGCCTTTCTGTCGATCGAGGAAACCCAGCGCGTGCTTCATCGGGCGCAATGATGTGGCCAGATTTTGTAAACACGGGCAGAAACGGCGGTTGATGGTTTCGTGTAAATCAACACACCCTGCTGAGCCGAGCTGATGATGTTTCTCTCCGCGTCATCTTTACATGTCGTACCCGCACCCCTTCTTCCTCTGCTGAAGGGCCAAACAAACGGCGACGTAAAGGATATCAGTGGCTGACTTTGGATGCATTCATCTCAATTATGGCATCGTTTTCAGACCTCCGCGGGTCGTGCTGAGAGAAAACGGCGTTACTGGTGAAAGCGTTGACCCCAAAACGCGGAGAAAGACCGATGAACTTTGATTTGCTGAGTGCTGCCGGGGTGTGCTGAAGCCAGAGGTGCATCACTCTCGGTGTGCATCAGGTCCAGGTATGTGATGAGCATTGCAAGCCATCAATTTGTCATTACCGTGCTGCCATGTTGCTAGGTAACTAACTGACGGTGGGTTTACTCCAGTTCAAATTTGATCATCCCCTTCTTCCAGAGATGCAACGTCACGTTTTGTAAATCTTATTTTACAAGGTTATTAACACCATGTTACTGTCGTAACTCGCCGTTAAATGTGTTTACACTAACTTTGTCTTCCTGCTTTGGCTTGAGGAGGTGCAGCATATTTTTCTGCTCTGCTGCTGTCACACAGGCATGCTTGTTAAAACTGATTAAATGTTCCTGTTTCCATCTCGACTGTAAGCTGTTCTGATGTTATTGTACGCTGCAAATAATAACATATTAAAATAGAAATGACTGGAATCAAAGGTGGATTTCCAGGCTTCATGTTCTTGCCCTTTTGGTACACTTAGTTTGCATTGACACTCAGATGTGAGAATGTATTGAAGACCCCGCTGCAAATTACAGCATGTTTGACTAACCATGGTTTCCAGTTAGACTGCAGTCAGCTTTTTTATTTAACTAAAAAACCTGCAGCCCACAAGCTTGTTTTTGTATCCCTTCGGCCCATTTCTGTCTCAATATGACTTTATGAGTTTCACCATCAAGAGTCACTCCACTTGACTCAGCAGGGCCTGGGTGAGTCACTGAGGCAGTGCTGACTAGGAGGCTGTGGCGTCTGTTGTCCAGATGATGGCTCTGCTATGAGGACAGGAGCTCCTACATTGTGACCCCCTGCTTTATTTCCATCATCTCAGTATATCTTTGAATTTGGACTGCAGTCTGAGTCTAGTTTTCATTTCTTGCGCCCAGAGACTCATCCTTATAAGAACAAGTTCCAGCCTGCATTTTTGGAGTATGATGGGCGAGACAAATAAAGAAGGCACATTCCGAGATAGGTTATTGTGTTGTTTCTGGGCCTGAAAAAATATCGTACTAATATGCACACAGGGTGTAATCTCTCTTTGGCATGTTGAAACACGTGTCCCACCTCCTTGAAGCCATAACGGTTGTGAAGGTTGTGTAACACTCAATATCGTCAGCTGCTCTGTGATCTTATAGATTTCAGTGGATTTGTCATTTTTGAAATAACGTGAAATCAGGATTTGGAGTGGTGAAGTTCACAGCAAGTGCAGTTTGCAAAAATTAGATTGCATGCATTTTTTTTCCTGAGCTTGTCCTTAAAGTCAGTCTGTGCTTTTTTTGTTCTCTTCTGAGTCACTTTTGGTTTAGACTTGTAGACAGACTCATTACTTATGTTCCTCATTTTTGATCAGATACACACACAGCTGCTTTTGTTGCTGATTGTAACAGTTACCACATAAAAGCTGTTGGGAGTAGCAAGATATTTTCTCATGCCATTCATTTGTGTCACGAGGAGCTTCACCATAAATACACTTTGCTGATGTTGCTGCCAGTTCTTCATCACTGAAGGACTGACTGCTTGAAGTGGAGTCTATCAGTTATAGCATCACTGATGACCCAGAATTCAAATCTTCCTCATGTTACTGCACACCTCCTTCCTTACCAGTCATACCTGTTATGACCTTTAAGACAGTGTAGAGTTGTTTCTGATGTAAACATGGCAGCTCCTCAAGGTATTTGCCTAACCAGTTTTCTGATGGGGTCGTCCTTCCCTCCCCCAACACACACCACACACCGCACATACACACACACACAATGCAAATTTGAGGAGAAACCTATACTGACTGGCTAGTTCATTAGGTACACTGTACAATATAATGCAATTCAACAGCTGAATTCCTCTTTTGTGGAGCTTATAATATTTTTAGTTTTTGTTGACACTTTCAGAAAAGTTTATGCTTTTTATTGAGGTAATAGTGGGTGTTAGTGTTGTACCAGTAGAGGTGGGAATCTCTTGGCAGCTCTTGATTCTACAAAAGTTTGAGTCACAGGGCTACAATGCGATTATAAAACGATTATTGATTCTTCTATACATGATATATCTTTTCCTGACTGTCACTGGGTGACTACTTTTAAAACATAATTTATTTGTTATAATCCATTAATCAGTTTAGTTAGAGCCAACTACATATGTTAGCATGTCAGCCAGAGGGTACTGGTTGGATTGCATCAGCAGTTGCTCATGTTCAGCCATCTTCAACAAAACTTAAGAAGAAGCCTAGCTTAGAACATAAACACAACACACACGCTGATGTCTCTTACCTGTCACCATCCAATTGGTTCAACCATACCTCCAGACTGGTTTTACAAAATTGTTACAGGTGATCATAATGCGGAGAATTGGGCTTTAAGTGTCAGATTATCTATTTTTCTGCATCAATTCATAATCTTTAAAGGGAGAATTGTGATGTATGAATGAATATTCCCCTCACCCACTGTTTCTTATATTCTGGCCCCCTTATGTATGTAAATCAGGTGGCCAAAAAATGGAAAATGCCTCTCAATATAATGCAGTCGGGTTCAACACAACTGCAAACTACAAACTAAGTAGTGGGGATGAAACAGTACCAGTTTCATTATAAACCACGATAAAATTTTCTACAATTAGTACTACTGTTTCAAATTTTAATTATCATTAGAACTGTGTTTGATTCCTGCCCTTTGAAAAGCACACTAAATACTGTCCAGCATCAGTCAAAGTTAGAAGCAGGCTCACACACAGGTGCAGCATGAAATGTGGGTTTGTTTTGCATCAGTGAAAACACTGACATTGCGAAGGACATGATGCCATTTTGAAATGTCGAGAGGTTTTCAATTCAGTCAGTGTATCAGAACATTTCCCCCACATCTTAACAATGCCCTGATAATACTGATAACAATGTAATTTTTATCCTATAATTGTATAAAATGTTTATACCATTTCATCTCTAATCAGTAAAAAAGGTGTACTTAAGTTGATACCTCTCTGAGTATTCATAATGAAGTGGCCAGTGAGTGTGTTTCTTTTTTGTCTTTTGTTTGTCATTAAATTAATAATAATAATAATTAAGATATGTTTATTTCACATTCAAAATTGTAACTGAGGAAATTAAAGTAATTGCAAAAGAGTATTCATAGCAATTTAATATTGCAGTTTGTTCAAGTATTGATAGGTCTGATTTGGGCTCATGTCCAGTCCAGGCTAATTAGCTGTCAGACTTAATTGACATCACCTTTGTGCTCAGTGACAGTGTGAGTGCATGAAGCTAGAGGGACTCAAAAAGTTCAAAGAGGAAGGAGACAGTACTTTTTGTAAAATCACATGTGGTCCAAAAAGCAAGTCTTATATTGTGTGTATGGTAAAATAAAATTTGGCTTATTGCCCACTTTCTGATTAGAATGGTTTGATATTATTACTACGTTATTTTGACCTTTTTTGGTCAGATCAGATTAAAACAGCATGAATTCACAAAGCAAAGTACTACACTGACTTCTTGCTGCGATGTATATTTAACATGATTTATTGTCGTTCCTGCCATTAGAACACTATGAATTGTGGGTAATTGCCTCAAGCAAGTTCTGCAGCATTGCAGACATGCAGAAAGGTGCCTATACAACTAGTGCATATAAAGTCTTGACAAGAGTCAATGCATCACTGATTACATATCCTACCCATCCTCAACAAATAAAAATGAGTATATTTGCAAGTCTGTCAGTGCAGACATCGTGGCTGGGCCCTGCTGTTGGTTTGTTTTAACTCAACAACATGTCTAATCACTCTAATCTTATTGGCAGTACTTTCTCATTTTTAATTTTTAGCTCCTCTTAAAGGCATGACTCAAAATTGTTTTGACACTAGCTTTTATAATGTTTTAGGTAAAGAAGCTGTAATTTTATGTTTTCTTAAGGTATCTACAGAAATATTTGCCTATATTGTTGTTATTTTGAGTGCATTTAAACATACTACTATATGACCTACATTGGCAAATGAGAAAGTCAGCAAGAAGATTGGCTTGGTGATTATTTTGTAAGATGCCACGTCAGAAGAGGAACCTCAAGCTATAAAACTTATATGATATATTCAAAGTAAGAAATAGACAAAGTACATTAGTAAAAGATAAATATTGCTTGACAAAATGTATTTTGTCTTTTACTTTTATTTTTGATGTTATATTTTGTAGCTATGGTGGTGGAAACACTACTGCTTTCAACAAAATATGAAAGTTCCTTGTAGGAGCTTTAACTTAAACTGATTGAAACTAGGTTGAAACTGGGGTCTCATTCCATGAAAACTTTTTTAGTAACGAAGTAATTTTTACAAATTTCAAATATTAATTCAGTATAAATATTGTATGAGTTATTTCCTGGAAAATTAGAAATGTAGCTAAAATTTCAAATTTATTCACAGCTGTGTTCATGTTGAAGTTTGACACAGTCAAGTTATGAAGTTGTTTGAGTTTAGTGCTGTTTTCCTAGGAAAACCATACATGGACTTTAACATATTTGTCTGGTTTTGATCAGTGATGTTAATTCTGTAGCAGAGCATTTTTTAGTGACATCTTACCTTAATGCATCTACATAGGCCAAGGAATCTTAGAGGACGACAGTAGTTGAGAGGCTGAAACCTGACAGCTCTTGAACTCTCAGGTGTCCTCTTGAATCTAATACAGCAGACAAACATGGTGTCACAGAATGAGAAAAGACTGGAGGTGATAATGAATCAGTCCATTGTCTACAGTTGTGATTTTTAGATGTGTCTGGTGAAGGTTTTTTGATGTGTTCACCAGTTGTGTTTGCTGAATGAAAGCAGTTCTGATGCTCTTTTTAAGGCAACACAAATAGCAAAGCGGAGACATCACAATAACCCTTTTTAATAAACGAGGACAATAATTTTATAACTGCATTTAGATACTATGCTAATGTTTGCTCACTCGTGTCACACAGGTCCTTTTCCCTAAGACTAAAATTACCCACCACTCCACTAATGTTATACAGTTACAGGAGTGCCTGACAACCTCCTGACCATCAAAACACTGTGAGAATATGTAAATATATGCTGTATGTCTGAGTGACTGTGGAGTGGAAAATTCCTGACAGAGAAGCCTGTAGCTTGTGTCTTCTCTGTCCCAGCCTTGTTTGAGTATTCATAGCACTGCGTGGAATCTTTGTGAGGGAGTGTGTTTTTTTTAAATTCTTACACGTGACAGGTCTTCTGTTCTCCTTCTTCAACCCTTCAGTTTGCTTATAATAGTCTCACAACATAAGTCAATAATCCTAGAGCTAATAAAAATACAGATGACAAACAAATGTACAGCCATTGAGCAATAACATTTCGTTTGAGGAAACAAGACAAGACTCACACTTCCTGTCAGTTAAAATTTGAATGACGTCTGCTGCTGCTGCTCACCACATCTTTTGGTTCAATGTCTGTACTCTTTGAGCTGCTTATCAGATGAGATTGCTTGTACAGGAAGAGCAGAGAAACATCAGGTACAAACACTGTAAAATGAACAGCATGAGGCTTTGTTAGGACAGTTAACAAGCTTCAACTGTCGTAACATCTTGCATCATAAGATATAGCCTAATCATAAATTAATTTGCCCGTTTGTGTCAGAAATTTTCTGAATAATGTTGCTCCATTTCCATTGAATTGTTAAAAGCCTGTAGAACTCTTTTGTAATATTGCTATGTGTAACTTCTCCATAACATTTAAAGGACCAGTGTGTAGGTTTTAGTGGTATCTAGTGGTAAAGTTCGCCTTCAGTGGCCTTGAAAAACATGAAAGCCCCTATAAGGGTTGGGCAATATGTTAAAATTCCCCAACCGGCCAACCTGGGAGATATGTGAGAAGTATCGTTTTAGCACTGATATTGGAAAAAAAAAGAAACGATACCTAACTCTAGTAATAAATAAAACAAAATAAACTCACAAAGTCAAGAAAGGAAATATTCTTACACTTATTTTCCTTACTAAACAAAACAATACAACTGCACACCATCTGAATTTAAGTTTTTTGTGCACTTGTCATTTCCCTATCATGTCATTGTAAAGCACAATTCATTCAAATTTGAAAACTCACCAAAACTTTGTTACTCTTTACACTGTTCCAGCACTCACCAACCCTGGTTTGGTCAAAATAAATCCTTAATTCACCGAGTTAGATGTGAAAATATTCTGGCTCTACAGGCTGTTTTCTTCTCACTTGTCCTCTGGCCCAGTGGATGTGTACTGTGCAGCTGAATGATAGTGCATCGCTGGATGATGGTTCCAGCCAGTTGCTGAAATATTTGTCCAATTGCACAACCCTAAGTCTCCTATCTAGAGCCAATGTTTGGTCTGTCCATTCTGGGCTACTGCAGAAACATGGAGATTCAACATGGCGGCCTCTGTGGAAAAGGACCGTCACACTCCCTTTGTTGGGGTAAATGGCGTGGTATAGTCTTGGTTCTTTACTTAGACCAGACTGTGGACAATTATAGTGGCCCACGGTTGGAGGACTATTGGATGTTGATCTCCCATGTGTTGTATCCCAGTCACCACACACACACACAATCACTGTCACTCCCACCCAAGATAAAGGTAGCAGTATAATCATTAAGGCTAGCTGATTAGATGCATTGGATAGTGACAGAGATGGGGCAGCTGTACTGCTGTTAAACAATGAATAAATAACATTCTTCTTTTTTATATTGGGTTGTTTGCTAATTTTATTCTAGTCTGTCTACAAAGTAAACAAGCTTGAACCCCATAATCTCTCTAGGGCTCATTTCTCACAGTTGGTGAATTGTTCATATGGTGGCATTAGCCAGTTTCCTGTGATTGCTTTGTGAGGATATTAGAAAAGTCAATTTATTCTATAGCTTGGCATGTAATGTGGGAATGCAGCCTGTTAAATTTTACAGAAAGATACTGAAGGTCTTAAACCTGATTAACAACAAGCCCTTGAGGTTATCTTGGACTGTATAGTTGAAATTATTTTTCCCATAGCTGATAACTCCTGGGTACAAAGACTTGTGTCATGTTGGCGTCATTTCTTTGACAGTCAATAGAGACTGATTTTTATGCACTCTGACAACACCCAAGGCGATTTTAACAAGTTATGGGAGCATTTTCTACTAGGAACTCTTAACACCACACTGAAATTAAATATTTAATCATCAACAAAGCAGCGTTGTAAAATATCCATTGGTCTTTATTTATTGTCTGTCAGAGGACATGACTGTTGTTGTGTTGGTTCACAGTGCTAGAGGAGGAAGTGGCAATAGGTAAACGTCCCAACACTTGTTCAAGGTTTATCTGTCAGATAAGTGGAATTTTCTGTTAATGTGACAGACAGGTTGTGAGGATATTGCATGAATGTTTTGTCCCGAAATACATACAGCCAGAAGGATGACAATATATGTGGCTGTTTTTAGGCTGGAATTTTCCATTCAAATGAACTGTGTGGGTTCCGAGTACTCAGCTGAAACATCATCATGTTCAGCCTGACGTCTGCTTTGGAATTGGATAATGATGATGGATAGACAAGGAACATTACTGTTTATTGACTGTATTGCACACACAAGGGCTTACATACTGCACAGCACCAGGTTCCATTTCTTTTTGCAAACAGAAAATGCAAATTAAAATGTTAACAGGGAGCCTGCTAATGTCTGATAGTAATATAGAATTTAGCAAAGTTTAAAGGTAGAATAATAGGATTTTTCAGTTGCTGTGTGAAAGCGGCCAGAAAGATAGTTGAGTGTCATTCTCAGGACGTCAAATACCAAGCATCTCGAGCACAGCAAAATAATGAGAAACAAGAAAATATGGGTGGGGTCATTTCATGTGTAATGACAGTATGTATAAATAGCCGTGTCTTCAAAGTTTGAAGGATTTTTGCACTGATATATTTTCGGATATTCTGTAAGCCATATCTACCAATATCCTGTTGATTGTTTTTTTTTTTCTGTTATTGCTTGTGGTGGCAGGAAGTTTATTGATCTACTTGTGCATCCATGTCACAGTTTAACTTGGTGTCATAACTCAAAATAGTTGAAACATGAAAGTAATACAACACAGAAGTGTGAGACATAAAAAGTGACAATATACAAAAACAAATTATGAAACAAATGTAACAATAGACAAAATGCATTGTGCAACATGTCAAGTTACAAGTGATCACAGTTCTAACTATGTAACTAAGGTTTGAGAACAGAGGATGTCATATGCTATGAAGATTATAAAACTCTTTGAGGCAAGAAGGACAGTTGTTAGTGCATATTTAAAAAACTTGATAGTCTAACAATGGCATAGCCATCAGTGCTAAAAAAAAAAAGAAGAAAGAATCATGACCTTGAAATCAAAACTCAAATCAAATTGTGGATTTCGAGAATCATGATGCCCCTATTTATTTCCCAATCTTATATTTAGAATGAATAATGACCAACTTTGGTGGTGGGCAGATTGGTTTGTTGGCAGATTAGTTGGTGCTGTAAGACATCTTTTACATCACTTTAAGTAAATTGATGCAAAAGCTGTCTCAGAGCACGCCAAAAAAGTTTAAACAATTTGATCAGTCATTCATTAGTATGGTTACCATTTCAATCGTTTGGGCACCCATAGGGGTTTGAAGCAATCTTGAATAACCCCTTTTACAATTTAGGACCTCCTCTTAAGGGAGTATGGGGACACATTGCCAGCTGGCTGGTTATCTGAAGGTATAATTTTTCTTTTAATTCATCTTGAGCGGACAATCAGGCATCATGACAGTGTTTCAGATGAGCCTCCATCATGCAGCTGGGTGCCAGCCAAGCCCTGAATGGAACATTGTGTTTTCTCTGCACCTCAATGCTCCACAGCCTCTGTCCTTCTTCCTCAACCCACCCTCCCACCTCAGCTCTCTTGAACAAAGCAGGTGATGCTAATGTTGGTGTTGAGCTGTTGACAGGGACAACAGGGGTACAACCTGTCCCCACCCATCCCTGATGAGCCAGCTGATGAATGCTACATCACTGCTAATGCTCCTACAGTTGTGTTGTGTGGGAAATGAGACAAGACAAAGATGAAACGCTTTGCGCAGGCTGTGCCATGTGTTCTTCCCTTTGGACACCATTTTTTCTAGCAATGTGGGTGGACTCCAATAAGGAGAGAGGTCTTTTTATAGCAGTTGACCACCTTCCTGTGGCCCTACTTGAGTTTCATTTTATGGTAGCGGGATGAAGTCTGTTTTGATCGTTATGGTCATCCTGATGCAGGAAAGGGGGGCTGTTGTTTTGGGGTGATATTCATCAGGTTATGCAAGAGGTAAAGTTGAGGCACCCTCTCTATCAGGAAACTTCTTGGCTCTTAGCAGGAAGATGCCACAATATCTGCTTCTGTGAGGCAAAGTCCTGAATCCCAGTAGATGATCTAATCTAATCTCCGATTTTTCAGTGTGTCAACATTAATTGTGAGGCTGTCACTGACCATACAAATCTTGCTCTCCAGATGTAAGAAAACATGTTATTTGTTGGCACAGGCCCCAACAAATGTCATATCATTATACGTTTTTTTTTTCAGTCAAAATAAAAAATTCTGATGCAAAAATGCTCATTCCCACTAACTGTGAATCATATCACAATAACTGTCAAAATCATTGCAGTATTTTTCTAATCATGCAGTCCTATTCCCTACAGTTTTTACATTGCATGAATTCCATTTGCTTTTCATGTCATTGTGGACCATATATGCCATTTCATATTTGTTTGTGTTTTGTTTTACCCCACCCCCAGCCCTCGCAGCACCCTCTGACTCACAGGGATCATGCAAAATGAAAGCGACAGCGCTGCTTCATGTCACTATACCCACGCTCCCCTTTCTTTTCCATTGGCCGCAGACACCTGATTTCTCTGAGGCTAAAAATAGACTCCTTCCGACCCTGACTCCCCCTCCTCACTACCCTCTCACCTCTTTCCCTTTTTTCCTCCCGGTTGGACAGGCTTTGATTGGGACGTCTCTCTACCTATTCTTTGCTCCCATGTGCTAGACAAAGCCCCATGTCTCCATTCAGAGTGGTGTGTGTCTGTGTGCGAGAGATGTCAGAATCCTTTATGTTAAGACTGATATAGAGAGCTTCTAGTTTTAATAGGCTGTGGCCCTGATAAGAAAATCCCAAGGTGAAAAGGCCTGGTTTTCCACAGAGCTGTAAACCTGACCTCAGAACCCATCAAAATGTTAGCCAAAGTCATAGGACCATGAGCATCTTTGAAAATGGCCTTTTATGGTCAGTATGAGAGACAGCTTCTGTCTTTGGTCACAGGGTAGAGCACTTTTGGGAAGGCTGCATTATTATGCTGCACAAGAGGGTTTGAGGTATTTCACCAAAGGGCAGCAGACGGCCTCAGCTTTTTTGTGAGCAGCTTTCTTATCATTGACAGTTAATTTGCCTTGACACATGGCGTTCTCTAAATGAACACAGGCCTCTCATTGAACTGATGACTCTGTGATTCACATCTCTTTTAAATCAGAAACTTGGTATAAGAGCAATAGCAGTGATAGATGGAGATTGTTGTGATAAGATCACAGTTGTTTTTCATCCTTCCTTTTATGAACGTATTGATCTGGAACTTTTCCAGTCAGTTAAACAAGAGGTTAGTTTTATCTTACTGTACATGTGTAAGGTTTATCTGCAGTGACTGAACTGACATCCCTCTGGATGCAAGCTTATTTAGCAAAGTGTTTAGAAACAGAGTTATTCTGTCTAATAAAAACATTAAACACCATTTCAACATCCATCTCTCCTCTAGTTTCTCACTGTTCCTCTAATATACTTTTGGTCTGATGATTGCATATTTTTCTATTCCTCTGTCCCCAATTCACTTTGCTTTTCACATCCATTTTTCTCTCTGCTACTAGAGCATGAGAAATTGGGGCACCAAGACCCATTTCTTCCCAAGGATTCAATAAATTGAATATTGGTATTCTACTGTATTTCTGCACACTCTTCTGACTCATTGCTAGATTGTTGAAAAGGGAACCATTAGTGGTCCACTAGGTTAATTTTAAACTGTATGAAGAGAACTTGCAGCATAATTGCACAGGGTATAGGGCATTTTTAACCCTCCACGTGATGCAGGTAGTTGCAGGCTTGCCTTGACATTATTTTTTAACCAAAGTGCTGTATTAGTAGCACACACAAAGTACTTTTAAAGCTGCATGTGAAGTCTGTGAAACCCACATGTAGCTCAGTATATTTAGGCCCGTTTCTTCGCCAATTTCTTTCCCACCCACAACTGTTTATAGAGAATTGTCACATACATACAGTTTATCACCAACCGTAGCATATATTTCAGCTGACGATGTATAAGAATCAGTGGGTGTGGGCAGACTGTTACTGAAGCCAGGAGACAGAAACCAGAGTGCGGTGGAAATGAGCCATGGGGGGATGAACAGAGGCTGACTGACAAAAGTGAAAGTGGAGACAGAAGAAACAGGAGAAAGAAGTATCAGCCCCGGCAGCATCTGGTCTCTACTTTCCTCGTCACTCTGACTTCATCTTGGCAGCCAATAGGGAAAGGGCCCTCTGTGTCTCCATGGTAACCCTCTGTTCAAGCAATGATGGAGAGAATAAAGGGGCAGGAAAGGGAATACATTTTGGCCTCAGGCGAAACATCTTTCTTCACAAGTTTTGTAGAGTATAATTCATTTCATTTCTCGTCTTCATCATAGTTATTCAAAAAAAGTTGCATTGCCAGTTATCAGAGTGCTAATGAAGTTTTTTTTTTTATGTGGGAACTAAAAATAGACTCAAATGACAGGGCAAAGTGGTATCTGTTTACATTTACCCTCAGGTCTGATTTTATATGCTTATTTTATATGCTTATAAGCCACAGAACTGCCACTATTTTCTGAAATGTAAAATAAATATTAAATAAATATCCTCAGACACCTTGACATAGTTTGCTTTATCTTTCACTTTGAGTAAGGATGTACTTTTAGCTTATAAATAACTTTAACATCAGTATCCAGATTTTTACTTTTTTACTTAAAGGTCCAGTGTGTAAGATTTAGGGGGGTTATTGGCAGAAAATGGTAGAAATGGAATATACTGTAATATTTACAAATATGTTTTCATCAGTATAAACACCTGAAAATAAGAATCACTGGTTTTGTCAGAACAATAGTTCTCAAAGTTTTGAGGACTGAGTGCCCATTTAGTGAGCCAGCAGATGATTGAGGGTTGCACAGGGAAACCCATGATCTTGTCATAGGATTTCTGATTGGCGTTAAAATCCTTGAGCAGCAAATTTGCCTGTTTTTCAGATAAGGCAGATCACTTTATTTGTTCCCCAGGGTCTGACCAAGTAAGAGTTGATCCATTTTTCCTGAAACCTCTTTTTCTCTTCAACCATGCAGTGTTTTTTTTGCATGGAGGCTTTTCTATCTCACTTTCACATTGAACTGCAGTAGCATCCACTGAAGTTGCTAACATTAGTGAACAGCACTAAACATTGCTGAGTAGAATTACAAATATAAGCTACTGAAAGTGAAAAATATTGAAATGGACGATGATTAAAATATAATGCATGTATTTCATATTATGGTCGGGGGCCACACAAAATGCATCTGAGGGCCACCATTGGCCTGCAGGCCACACTTCAAGAACCCCTGCCTTATGAGCCCTTTATATCTTCAGACGGTGCGGGTCCTCTTCCAAGGAGGCTGCAATGTTGCACGACTATGTCTACAGTACCCACAACGGACAGAGGAAACACCAGCTTGAGATGTGGCAGTCTCGTTTTTTGAGATTTTCGTGGCTGCAATAGCTTCTCCTACATGGTTGGAAGGGGAGAGTTGGGCAACATGTTTACAATCTGCAAGCTCACCAATGCTACTAAATACTACACGCTGGTCCTTTAAATTTACGTTTGGGTTTTTCTTTTTTTTTTCTTTTTTTTTTTAGTTTTCATCTCAAATTCCTACTCAAACTCCTTTTGAGTTCTCGCAGTCTTGTTGGTTGTCAGTTAAATCATTTGAATATCTGATACATGGGAACCTGCTTGCGTTCTGCCATAGACTGATATGTAGGCGTCGTCTCACTGTGATAACAAGTCTCAGCCACATCACTGTAGTATTTCATATAGTCAAAGCCACTTTGCATTATTGTGAGAGATTTCTAGTAGCAATGATACTGGAAATCCATTAGTTGTTACTCCTCCAAGCCTTTGTGCCAAGCTTTTGTGCCGTCGGTGGTGAGCAAGTACTCAGCAATAGGCTCCACATTAGCGTGATGGCCTTGATTTGAATCAACATCTTGTTGCTACCAAACGCTCGTAGAGGGGCTGATGGAGATGTTTGAGAGAGATTGTCTAAATCTACAAAAGCATTTCCTGCCCGAGGGTCTGTAGGCTACATGAATTAGCTAATGGGATAGACAAAATGCTAGGCTAGGGATACTTTCCTTTTCTGTATCTGTCCTAGTTACATAAGACTACTCTGTGTGCAGTTGATTCAGGCTGTCTGAGCACTTGGAGAGAATGACAGCGAGGGGAGATCCTCATTTAACCTTGGCGCGTAACTGATTAATCCAAGTGTAATTTGCATATAAGGTCATCTAATTCTGGATTTCAGACCGAAGTGTGGCGTTGATTAGAGATAGAGTTGGTATGTAACAGGCCCGTTTTGGAAAATGGTGGGCTGATGAGCACCACTGAGGCATAAGAAAACAATGGCTCTACTTATTAAAGCAGCTTAAAGTTCTCAGCAGTCATTGGGCACCAGATTTATTTATGTAGAGTTTTAATTACATTCTGAGAGGTATCTAATATAAACTTTGCGTATTTTCCACTGTTTCAAGCTTCAGATGTAGTTGTAGACGTTTGCCATGAGATTTTGTGCAGCTATTTTCATGAAACTCAGTATCCAACCATATATTTGAGATTAATAAGAAAGAACAAAAATAGCTAATCATTGCAACAGCTATGTGATATTTTCAAGGAGTAAATGATTAGTTTTGACATGTTTTACATTTGCCTTTGCCATAAATTTGAAGAATGGTTTTCGTAATACATATACTGGCTACAACTCACAGTTAGTGGGTGATTAACAATTTGTTTGGTTGGATTTTGTATCTCTTGCTCTGCAGTAATCTTCTTTGCAAAGTTCTCCGCTGTGTCAGTGTTCGGTGGTGGTTCTTGTTCGTTCTCTCCGAGTAAACGAGGCTCATTTTTAGAAGCAGTTCTACTGTAGGAGGAAGAGGACGAGGAGAAGGAGGAGGAACACAATGGAGGAGATGCTCACAGGGTGCCGAGTATTTTTAGCTTTTCCCTTGCACTGCGATGATGAGTAAAGAACAAGGGCAGGTTGTGCATCCCACCTTCTTAGCCTGTGGAGGAGCACGGTCCTGAGAAACAGGAGGAGTGATGGCCTTGTTTTAAGGTGCATCATGGGAGCTTACTGTATTTACAGTACATGGCACAACATGACGCATCACTGTTTATTGTGATTTTCTTTGTCCCCTGCATTTTACATGATCATGATACTATGGTACACTACTGATATTGCTAGTGACACTGGTTACTCATGTTTGTAGCAGCGCTTTTTTATGATGGCCTCATCTCTGATCTGATCTTAAGAGATCATATTATATTGCACCTACATTTGTCAGTTTTGTGAACTCAGTCTCAGTTCAAAGTGAATCTTTTAGGCAGAATAAAAGCTGAATCACGCAAAATGTTTTCCCAGCTTTTGCTCTTCAGTTGTACATTGTGTAGCACAGCATAAAAACCATCCCGACCACTTTTTAAATATGGAGAAAAGATACATGTTTGCTCTCCCCTTCTGTGCTTTATTGAAAACAAACAAAGCTAAACATGGTCTTTGTCTAATAGCCTCCACCCAGATACACCCACCAATTGTAAATAAAGTTAATATGTTTCACATTCACAAATGTAGCATAGATAAACTCACAAGTTACCATTTAACACCTTAAAGGGGTAGTTCAGATAATTTGGTATGGGGCTGTATGAGCTGCCTATTGAATAATTAGTGTATTGCCTACAGTAGATGGCAGTCAGCACGCCCCCAGTTCAGGGAACCATAGAGGAGTACGGCAAGGAAGCTAAGCCATGTACTGCAGTAGACAGGGTCAGCAACAAAAGGTATTTTGGCCTTCAAAACAGGTTTACCTGAAAAAAATCAACATCAGTTTAAGTGTATGCTATACTTGAAAAATTTTCACTGCTTTACTTTTCAATCAGACTACCCTAACTGCTGTTATCGAAGCCAAATATTGCTCCCTCCGACCGAACTCAGGTGACTTAGGTGAATCCAAGCTATCCTTTTAAAACAGAAATCACACAATAACACAAACAAACTAAGCAATCAACGCAGCGGTAGACCAGCAGCTCCCTTGTTTGGAAAGAATTATATTTGGCTTACATAGGGAAGCTTTGGTTTCCCATCAGAAAGGGCTGCCTGATGTAAGTAGTAAAAATATTCTAAATATATCGTACACTTAAACAGATTTTTTAGGTGGACCTTCAGTAAGTGGCTAAAATACCTTTTTTTGCTGACCCTGTTTACAGCAGTATGTTGCTGAGCTGCCGTGCTAGTACTCTTCTCTGCCTCTCCTCACAGGGGGTGTGCCAACCAGCATCTGCTGTAGGGTATTACACTGACTATCATTATAAGCACCTCAAACAACCACATGTCAAATAAGAACTATCCCTTTAGTACAGATAGATTTATAGATGTAGGTAAAAGTAGTCTGTCTGTAGGGAAGAATGCATATCCCATTCTTCATTAAGCCATAAGGAGGGCAGGTTTTTCAGGGTGTAAATCAGTTTTGTATTCAATTATCTGTGCCACATATATTTTATTTATTTCAGTTATTCCCTTGATTAATGACGCTTCATCTTTTGCCCTCAATAGATACTCCATGGGACAGAATCTTTGTACAGTACATTTGTTTGAAATACACTTGACGGCCTCTTGAGTTATTGCAGGTGGATGATGGTAAACTCCCTTGCTCTGGTGGCAGAGCACACACACCCCAGCTTGATCAACATTGTCTTAAGCCCTTTGACATTTTAACCGGATTGGTGGATAAGCCCATCAACTCAATCAAGGGTTCTTGTCACAGTCAGGCAGAGGCTGTGTTTGCAGCGGTCGTCATAGCTGAAGTTGTCTCACTCTGCAATGTCAAGGCAATGCTGTGTGAAACTGATCTATGGTATTTTAGGCAGTCCAGGGGCAACATTTTCCACTTGTATTTTAAAGGGGTCTTGCCTCGGGTCAGTCATGAGGGAACCCCTGCCCTGCCCCTCCTCCAGCTCATCTGGGATTCACCACCTCCTCTGTTGCTCCGCCTCAAACAGGGCTAAATTTAAAAGGAGCTCCACCATTGTGGAAAAAGCCTCCTGTGAGTCAACACCTCCCTCCTAGTATGCTGCTTTGTGTCAACAGCAAGGCCCAGCTGTTGCTCTCTGTTCTGTGGTCAACCTGTCTGCTGTACTTCAACCCCCAGCTAAATGTTGCACCTTCAGACAGAGTTAGTAATGCCACTTTCCATTATTGTGGTACAGGACAGCCTGGGGTGGTGAGGAAAATGGATCTCTGAGTGGTAGATTTAATGTTAAGGTGTAAGCGAGAGCCTCTGGTCTGTGGAGGATAATCCAGTCTTTGCTCTGTAGAGTAAGCAGGTTTCATCTGTTTAGATCAGACACTTATCCATGTTAAGAGGAGAGCAGATGTGCACATCTTTGAGCACTTGTTTGTTTATGCTGCCTCTAGGAGTCGCACAGATGTAGCTGTGTTTACAGGCCTTATGGCTCTTGTGGTATTAAGCATCATGTTATGTGGAAAGTTCCACTGGATTGACTCTGATGAGAGGCTGTCAGACCTGTGCTTCTGAATAAGCTTTTAGCTACTGTGTAGAGTTCATATTCAATTCAATTTTAAATAGATTAAAAAGTGAATAACATGATTTTATAGGTCTAGTGTGTAACATTTACAGGGATCTGTTGGTAGGATATTGCAGAAGTAGAATATAATGTTTATAATAGGCATGGGTGTTCTGGCTAAAATTCTACAATGGTATATGTGATTTTATATCGCATTCACGGTACATATCACGATACAGGAATTGTGTCGTAAATTCAATTAAGAAAATTGCAAATAACCTTACCACACCACACTTTGAAACATTTGATTTTTTTTTCTTTTATTGGAACTTCCATATAAACAAATATGACTGCCTGCAACAATCAAACTCTTACCTGGAGGATTGTTTAATACCTCTGTTGGTTCATCACACCTTCTGAGGGCCACGTATGAGGTTGTTGCAGCTTTATACACCTTAGTGCACAGTCTTGCCACAGCCAGCCACATGTTTAGCAGGCTAAGAACAGTGATGGTGGGCAGAGGTAGAAAACAGTCCTACTCAACGTATGTTGTAGCTATCGTTGGCTTCAGTTTGTCGATACAAGAGCAGGACCATTGGAGGCTGCTTTGTGATGAGCGCTGTGCAGCGGCGTGTGTTGCTATTGCGTCATTGCCTAGAGGGGGGCACAGACTGTATTTTTAGAAGGGAATGAACATATTCTCTGAACAAACAACGTCAAGCACTCTGCTTGCGTATGCTAGGATTATTGTGACCAGGCTATTTTTAAGCTGTGTGTGTGAGAGTGCTTTTTTCTGGGTCAAGCATGGTGCCAGTACTCTCTTGAGGCTGCTGGTGGATCGTGCATTACAGGTCCAACTCTGTGCACAGCATCTGCATCAGTCACAGAAGAAAGAGTCAGGGAGACACAGGTTGAAACCATCAGGGACTTACAGCATTTTCAGGACAAGTCTGTGTCTGCAATACTGCTGTAAAGGACACATATTGCTTATGTTTGTGGTGCAGTCAGACAGTTCAGAGGGCCTCATTAATCTGGAATGTATCATTTAAGGAGAAGATATTGCATACTAAATTTAAGCCACAGCCACAATGCCGAAATATGTGCGTGTTGCATACAGTGTTATTAAGATTAAGTGCCCACATCTCAGACTGACACTACTAATAAACACAGAAAAAATAAACACATTTTTGCTGGAGACAGTTTGGGTGTGTCCATTTTTGGCTGTTGCTCCTGGTGAGCCAGAAAAGGAGAGACCAGCACTCTACTCTGTGTGTGTGTGGGTGTGTGTTTTTTTTAAGTAATTTTTTTGGGCATTTTTCACCTTTATTAGACAGGACAGCTGGAGAGTAGACAGGAAACAGGGCAGAGAGAGGAGATGACACCAGCAAAGGGCCACAGGCGGGAGTTGAACCAGCGGCCGCTGCAGAGGACTGACAGCCTCCATACATGGGTCGGACACTCTACCAACTGAGCTAAACGTCCGCCCCAGTGTGTGTGTGTTTTTGTTTGTCTCGAAATTGATCATTGGTAAGATTAACAATCAATTATTTGATTAATTGTTATTAAAAAATAGATATGTTTCTGTACCAAACAATACCAAATGTGGGTTTCGTCCTCAGTCAAAGCTTTATGTCCACAGCAACATATTGCATATTCTCTGATAGCATTATGAAACATAAAGACAGAAAAGCCTACATATTAAACACATACACTTGTATATCAGATACCATGTGAGCACACTCATAAAGATAATCTGTTATAAATCAGATCTTTATATGATAGTAGATCAATTAAATTTTACTTCATTGATCAAATTCTTAACGACCGATTAAGTGATCATCGATTAATCATTAGAGCTTTAATATGTAACCTTTCTACATTAAAACGTCTAAAAAACGCTCAAGCTGTTACATATTTTGTTGAGCTGTAGACTTACATTATCCCAAATGTTACCAACAATGGTCAAACCCAGAGAAATCTGTAAATTATTCAGTGCATTTCCTATTAGGAAAACACGTGACACATCAGATATGACAGAGGGTGAGGAAGAAAGTCAAACAAGCGTGAATTAACATAAAAAGAATAAACACTTTACCGCGTTCATAAACATGATTTCTGCCTTAGTCATGTCAGATTTTTTTATCTACAAAGGTGGTTGTTTCATAATGAAACAACTCCCATGATCCTACACTACTTCAGATGTGGTCAAACTGTGTTTGTTGGTGTTTTAATGCGAAAGAGACCACAGGTAACGCGCAACATACATATTGTGCATTTAAAAAGAATAATTAAAACTCACACTTTGTCTAAAAACATAGTGAAGCAAAATTAAATAAATATTTGAATTTAGATATTTTCATATACTTAGGGTTGATAGAAAGTTAATCAACTATTTTGAGTCATTATGAAGGAAAAATGTCAAACATTTGTTGGTTCAGGATTCTCAAATGTGAGGATTTGCTGCTTTCCGCTTTTGTTTGAGCAAAACAAGCCTTTCATGCACTAAAAAAATATTGATTAATCGAAACAGAAATCAATAGGTATATAGATAATAGTAAGATAATGTTAAGTTGCAGGTCCGTCAAATAGTAAAATTTTCATAGTATTCCTTGGTTGCAACTGTGCACATAATTCACATGCATCAGCATCACTACGAATCCCGTACTGCATCATCAGCCCAGGCAACTAATACATCCTGCTAGACAGGGCAATACTATGACTGTACAGAGTCACTCTGTTATGCTGCTCAGTTTGTCTCATCCCCCTACCTTTACCTGTTGTGACTACTTTGTGCGTGGGTTGCATTTCGTGTGCAGCTGGCTGGACTTTGATTCCTACAGTGGGCACTCTCCAGCGGATAATCAGACATTAGGAGAATCTGCCTTACCATGTCACACTGAATGACTTCTAAATCGGTCCAGCTGTCACATCCAGAATTGCTGGCCATGAGGAAATTCTCAGAAACACTTAGAGGTTTGTTGCAGCATCAGTTGCAACCCACATTCAAACTGTTGCCTCATTGTTGAACAATGCTTCAAGTAGACTGTGAAGCTGTTTACCATCAACACTGTCAACAAGGATGAGCACTGCGACCTTCCCCTCTAAAGCCTGGCACTAACATGCCTCTGGGCTCCCGAGCCGCAGGCTTTTCTTCAGGCCTCTCCAGGCTAGCCTAGTTTTATCCCAGCCTTTTCCCAAGCGTGCAGTTATTTTCAGCAATAACGTAGAGTTCTGCTCTGATTTTGTCAATGCATGCATTGTTCTTCTGTGTAGAGCAAAGATATAAAGGAAAAAATGTAGAGACGACAATGTTACCCTGTCTGAACCAGGACACCTCCCAGTTTGTTAGTAAGCACCTGCTCCAGGATGAGAAGTAAGACAGGCTGCATCTTTGTCCTTGCGATACTTCAGCAAACTTATTACAGGGTTATTACGAGTGCTGGAAAATCTTGAAGCACATCCTTGATGTTTCCAAGGTTTGAAAAGTGCTTGGATTTTGGAATAAGTGCTTGAAACTGCTTGAAATTGTAATTGCATTACTTTTGTGATAAATTGCTGCCTGACTGAATAGCTTGCTTTTTAGCTTGAGAAATACAGTAAATTGGAGAGAGCCTAATTGCTTTTGCCTTTGGCATAATTTTAAGACAACTCTACTTGAGCGTCAGTTGCCACTCTGCACATGTGGCTACGCATCGTGTGATCGGTCAGTCTTTGTTGATGTGTGGCCACTGATGGAACAGTGAGTGAGTTTTTCTTTAATTTGTCACCCTTTTGTAGGATGCTATCATGAAACATCATATTGTTTGTTTATAGCACAGTAAGTTTTGATTTTACTTGATGAAAAAATGAAATAGGTCCTCTTCATTTTGAACATATATATGAAGCTTATAAAAATGTAATTTACCACAGCTGTGAGGTGTTGAAAAAGCTTGAATATGCACCTTGAAAATGCTTGAAAAGCACTTGAATGTGACCCTGGAAAATTCTGTTATTTTGTGAAATGCATCTTCATTGGGGGTGCGAACACTCAATAGGTGGTGCACCAGAGCCCTTGCCCACATCAGGAGCCTCACCAAAGCTGGCCTTTGTTCACTGGATAAGTGACGCAGTGGGAATATTAGTGTGATTACACAGAATGGCTGGATGCCAAAAAAAGGTCCAGTTGCTGCCATAGGTCAGAAAAGAGTGGATATTTGAGTTATGTAATGCTTTGTATTCACGTTTGGGCAGCCAAATGCAGGCAGTGCCAGTGTCCTTCGTCACACATACAGTACAGGCTCATCAGCATGGTGACTTAGATCCTGTGCACTGCGGAGTCACTGTAGTTTTGTATGTTTCATTAGTTTTATTTTTATTTCACTTTTAATGTTTGATTCCAATTCAGTTTAGTTTCAGTTAGTTTCCAGAGTGGGTTTGCTTGTTGTTTTAATATGCTTATTTTTATGGAGGTATTTGTCAGAGGCAAGTTTTAAGAAGTTGAGTGAAAGCAATTTCCTTAGTCATGTTGACATCCTGGTCTCAGTTAACATGCAGAACTGCTTCCTTATGCTTGTTGTGTTGACCAAATTGACCAGATTGACAAAGATTAAAATGAAAGATACTTCCTGTGTATTTTTATTTTATTCTTCTAGTCTAGTTTTATATTTTTATTTCAGTTAACTAAATGTTTTTTTCACACTTGATTTAATTTTCGTTTACCTTTAGTTAACTATAATTGGTGTGTAATGATACATCAATCTGGATCAAGTCAGTGTTCAGTGATCGAATATGATCAATGCAAAGTGAAAATACTGATCCATATTCCTATATTTAGCCTTTGTGTTTCAAATTGCCATGGCATGCCTGTGTCACAAATGTCTGGAAAAGTTCAGTCATAAAATTGTTGAATTCTAATTTAGTTGCTTTTTGTGAGTCGTCATAAACGTAACTAAATGTGTTAAATGTATTTATGATATTGTCTGAAATTGTTGGCAGGCCCCTGTATTGAGAGGGAACCTGAACTGAATCAAAGTCATACCGTTGCAGACTTTGTAACTTTGTGTGTGTATCAGCAAATATGTGTTGTCCAAACAATTGCTATAATATCGTATCATGATGAAACTTGTGATTTACACCTCTAAACTCTAATAACCTTGATGCACTGTGCTTTTGACAGCCATATCTGAATGTAGACTGAACTGTCCCTTCATTAATTAGACTTAAATCTTTGTTGTTAAATTATTAACAGGTGAGGCGCTCTTTTCCAAAATGCAACAAATCTACTCTGGGAATATAAAAATATTACCGATGGTTCAGCTTATTAGTGTTGTTGATTGTTTTCCAAGGACTGAAGTCACCAGTTTATCTTTACAAATATTCAATATTGTGCTTTTTTGTGTGTGACAGAGGTGTTTGTTGAACTAGTGGATAATATCTCCCTTTCCTTATCCTCTTCAGTTAATGTGTCACCTCAGCTGACAGCGTGTGTGCAGTCATGATCTTGTTTTGCACTTGTTTTGGCTTTGGAGAGTTGTTCTTGCCTTAGCGGTCAAAAGCAGAATTCTGCAACTCACGCCACCCACACATTGGTTATGTATAGCCCACACCTACCCCTATCTGCCCAGTGGTTTGAAAACAATGCTTTGTGCAGTTCTAGACTGCTATTTGTGAAACCTTGATCATGCACAGGGGGCTCTTAGAACGTTATGTAATGCTCCCCACTCCACTGTAATCCCTCTTATGCTGAGTGAGCCCCCCCATGTGACGCTGCTGAAGGGTTGGGAGAGACTAGGGTGGCTGTTGGGACCGTCGGCAAGGCACGGGTGTAGACTCTGGACCCCCCCCCCCCCCCCCACCCACCACACACACACACACAAACACACACACACTGAGCTGTGGCCTGTGTATAAGAAGAGAAGTTTATCCTGGAAAGTGCCTTACTTGGATCTGAGACGCTGGATGGAGACACAACGCTGATGCTTGTCCATAGTGCCCAGGCTTGGACCAGGCTTGGATGTACAGTTTGAGTGTAGACTATATGTCCTGAATGATACTTCGGCTCTCCGGTCCTCTTTATCTGCGTGTGAGCCACGAGAGTTAGACTTTTTCTCGGTTCTGTGTAGAGGAATCTTGCAGCTTCTGTAATGAGTCTGGGTACTGTTAACTTTTGCTCACAATTAATATTTTTGTTGCTGATTTGAGGTGGTTTCTGCTTTTGAGGAATGGATGTTGATGAAGAACATTTTTGGAGATCCATTGTCATATTTTGACTATAACAAATGCTACTTTTTGGATGCCTGCAGGTATTTATTTTCAAATATCTTCACAGCTTTTGTATCTCATGCTTTTCTTTTATTCTTTCCTCACAGGAACCATCAATGTGGACTTCAGCTGGTGATTTGACGAGTCACATATAGGAGTCTCCCCGAGTCTCTCCTGTCCCCTCTCCCCCTCCCTTCCCTCTGTCCCTCCCTCCCCCCTTTCCCTTGTCAATCTTCTCCCCGATCCCACTTTCCCTCCACCTCCAAGATTCACCATGCTTATCAAGGAGTACCGCATCCCCATGCCCATGAGTGTGGAGGAGTACCGCATCGCCCAGCTCTATATGATCCAGGTGAGGTCACAACATGCACTCCCTACCAAGTTCTCACCAAAAAATGAGCAGTCAGAGAGGAAATTTGTTAATACAGAGGATTTTTCAAGAGTGTGATTGCAGTGTGTCCAATTATGAAATGATTGGTCACACGGTGTCTGACGCTGGTGGAGTAACGGAACAAAGGGAGCTTGTGTGCTGATAGATTATCCAATTTAAACTCTCTGAAGCTGGCTGTTTCCACCCCGTCACTGGCTGAATGTTTTTATTCAGGAGGAGGGTGGAGGCACCCCACTCTCGCTGCAAATTCAGTGCACACACATACAGCCACGATGGAGATGGACACACTGCTTTGTCTGTGTCAGACACTTTCATTTGTCTCACCAGGCCCTTAGCTGGAGACTGAGGGTCTGTGTAGGAGCTTTAGGGTTTGCAGCTCCAAGCCAGAAAGGCTGATTTATTCAGCTTCAGTTATCCTGCATGGCAACATATTTTCTCTTCATGACATGTATATGTGAAGAAGGATTTATTTAATCCAGTGGTACTGCCAGGTGCACTGTGAGCAGCGGTACACAGAAAAGGCGAGAAAAATCACAATGACTCAGACAGTGGTAGAAAAAAAAATTGCATTATTTAGTTACTATTGTTTAGACATGTACACATTTAGGCATTTAGGTGCATTGTTCTGTTTAAATGTTTTATCACTTGAGGCACATGCTGACTAAACCTTCAGCAGTTGTGTTGGGATTTGAGCTGCATGGTTATGTAATGTGAATCACAAGTGGTTTTACGTTTGTGGAAAAGCAGGTTGAAGTTACAGGTCTGTTTGATCAGGTCGAGGCATTTGCTTCTTCAGTGATCTTATGTTGTAGGGGTAACATCAATGGAGGAGTGCTTTGCCAGTGAAATCAGTAGAGGTTTTACCTTAACTTACAGCCACTTTTTTTTATAGCCAACACAAAGCAAAACTTGGACCCTGAAGTATATTAATCTAAGGAAGTTTACGTAGCTGATATTTTTAAATTAGGTGATTAAGGAAACCTCAGCATGTCTTCAAGGTGTTGACTGTCTTCCCATAGAGGCCGCTCCTACAACCAGAGGTGGCAAAAGTACACACAGTCTTTTCTCAAGTAGAAGTACAAATACATGCATAAAAAAAGAAAGTAGAAATATGATTCACCTTCTTTACTGAAGTAAAAGTGAAAAAAGTACAGGTACTGAAATGTACGCAAAGTGTAAAAGTAGACAGTAGGTCTCTGAAGTACATTTCTAATGGCTGTTTCTGTGCAAAGCTAACTGAACCTCGCCTTTTCTCCATGGTCAAGTCTCCCTCTCTTGTCTGTTTGGTATTGTTACATCTGTCATTCATGATATGCATGGATGGACAAACATAAATAATCATATTGTCATTATTTTGACTGAAATTGTGATTGCAATATGTGATACAATTAGTGGGAATGATCTTTTTTTTTATCACAATTTTAATTAAAACTGAAAAAAAATATTGAAATCTTTATGACAAACATGTTTTCTTACATCTGGAGAACAAGATTTTTAGGCCAAGACAGCTCTACAGTACTTCATTATAATGGTATTTTGTCACACATTTTTTTTCTTTATCAAATAATTGCAGGGTTCTGCGAAGTGAATATTCTACTTGACTGTAATATTGTGAATTGTGCAGCCCTAATAAAGAGGCTTTTTTGAAAATGTAAGGAGTAGAAAGGACGGATATTTGTGTTAAAGTGTTGGGGGTAAAAGAAAAAGGTTGTCAGAAAATATACTTAATTAAGTACAGACATCTGAAAACTCTAAGTACAGGAACAAGGTATTTGTACTTTGTCATTTCTCACCTCTGCCTACAATTGTTTAATCTGACACCAAAAGTAATCAGTGTTCATGTTGGAGAAAGTTGTCCACAATTAAAGTCCACTCACTCATACAGAACTACAGCACAAGCTACACCTTTACTCACCAGTATTACCTCATCAGGCCTCTCTTACTGTGTACTATGAAAACAGTTTGTCTAAAAGTGTTTCTGGCAGTGTCTGAACATGAACTTGAAAGGTTAGTTGTAGTAATATTGTGTAATTATAAAGGCATTTCTTTGTCCTTTCTGCACTAATGTAAATAATATTAGATGATTACAACACAAGTTCATTAAGTCTTTTGGTTAGACTTTTCAGTTGACAGCCCTGTCAGTCGTTCTTTTGTCTTTCTTCTTCTCCTCCCCCTGGTGTACGAAACAGACAGGTAATCCAGTCAAGCTGTAGATGTTTGGCAACATGACTCAACTGACATGCCCCAAAGCAAACAGACGTTTCACGACAGCACAAACTTGTCACTGCGCCACACTGCTACACACTCGATAATTTGCTTGGCACCTTTGCTGTTTGGAAGAGTGTATTGTGGAGAGTTATTAATCATGTGAAACACTTAACTACAGATCCTCTGCAGGGCCTGTGTGTGATTTTGTCAGACAGGATATTGTGCAAAGACATTACATATGCAAAGTCAAAGCAGTTCATATGTGCGTTCTCAAGCTTGTAAACAAATCAGGAGGAAGAAAATTTTTACCTTAGTGACCCATAGTTACCTTTCCCCCTGACCTCACCCTTTTTGCTCAGCCTCGTCGCTGTGAGGCTTCCGTCACTATGGCAACCATGACATCAGCAGCATGCCGGTGGTCAGGTTTTGTTCGAGAGAGGGAGTGAATGAAAAGAGGAAATGGAGGATAAAAAGAGAGGCTGCGAAGGAGGGAGGGGAAGAAATGAGAGGGGGTGGAAGGAATAGAGAGAGATTTTGCTGGTGTCTGTGGATGGATACCCTCGCTTCATTGCTGTATGTTACCAGGGCAACTGCAGCATGTCGGCCTGCCTGCCTGCTTGCCTGCCTGCCATCCATCCCTTGTGTAAGCCTCATAGATGAAGTCAGGGCCTTAGGACAGCCTGGTCATATCTGTACCTCAACAGCCAGTGTACCACCCCACACCCACCCCACCATCTCTCCTCTCACTACCTTTCCCTTGCCCTTTACAACGCTGCCTACTTATTGGCTAGCAAACTGTAAATTCATTATCACTGCATGGGGATTTGCTGTAATGTAACGAAGCAAATGCAGAATGTGTGAGAAATTAAATATGAGAAGATCTCACTGTGTCTCATTCATTCGCACACATCCATCATGCTCTGACTAAGCAACTGTATCTGTGGAGTGAAGTGAAAAGCAGGAAACACGCCTTACTAAGTTGACGGCAAGAGGAAAAAATCAGGATGTGACTCCCATCCTGTCAGAGCCGTTGGATTGAAACACACAGGCTTTGATGGTGCTAGCTTTTTATTCAGTAAGAGTTTGATGGCTGTTTATATAAAGATGGGCAAGACAGAGAGTGTGCTATGTGGCAGAGGTTTTAGGGCAGGACATGAACTTGAATTACAAAACACAGCAGCACTTTGTCTTTGTGTACTGAGCCAAAAAGGATTTTACAGTGCAACAGTGCAGATGACAGCCCCCCCTCCCTCCCTACAATGTGAAGGTAGTCGACACACTTTCACAGCCTCAAGAAAACTATTTCTTCAATCCTGTTCCACAGGTTTATGATATACAGTCTCTAGAAGTGTAGAATTCAACTTTTTTCCATGATCTTGAGTTTAAAAAAAGTTGTGAAGATCGTGATACGTGTAAAATTGCAATACTTAAGAACTGCAATACATATCAAATCGGCACACAACCATCGAGATAGTATCCAATTGGAAAAAAGTCTTTCGCCTCAGCCCTTGGTAGTACGTCTTTTTTTCTTCAAAACAAAAAAATTAACAAAAACAAAAGAAACTAGGACAATTAAAATAATTAATAATAAGTATGCATTTTATGTCATATTTACTCATACTTATTTGGTGAACATTTGGCATTAATTTTAACTCCAATAAACATGAAACTGGCAACATTGTAAACTGACAATAACAAGCAACGAGTGCCATTCTGTGAGTTGATCAGCTGATTTTAAGTGTCAATTGTCTGCATTTTCACAATTTTTTGACATTTTATAAACTGATCGATTGATTGTGAAAATAATCGGTAGCTGGAGCCCTTGTTTATATCTGTACGCAAATGAACAAAACACACTGCTGTTTTTCATTAAGAATCGAACATCTCATTCAGTGTTAACTTCAGCATGTTATCTACCCCCTCACTTCCCTGTTTTCCCTCAGGGAACAGATGATCCCTGGCTAGTGTTCTGTAATCTTTTTCCCCAGTGAACTGGAAAGAATCATCAATCGCTCCAGGGGGAGAAGAGGTGAAACCGGCAGGCTGCAGTCACCTGTCAGCAGCCTAATTAAAGGGACAGTCCAGCAATTTATTTATCTAAATATATTGCTAACAGTAATGGGGTCTGAAATTTCAGAAAAAGTTTTTTCCTTACTTGCTATGGTGGCAGGTCACTGAACATTTCTGCAGGCCACATCTGCAACAGTGACAGATGACCTGAAATTTTTACCTGCCATAGCCAATATTTACCTTGTATTTGGCAGGTGGCAGATGCTAATTTCATCTCTGAATAGTTCTCACAGTAATACACTGAGCTTTCTCTGAGAGAGTGCACTGTGCAAGTGGAAAAATATGTTCTATTTCTTTTCAACTTTTCCTTGACACAACTTGGTTAAAATCATAAATCCATGTAGGCACGTTTATTGCCTATTTCCACAGCTGCATGCATGTTTATATTTTTGTATGCTTGTTAACTTGACATGTACATCGACTGTCTCGTGTTCCGGCTGTGTGTATAGCCAGTATGACAGTGCTGTGGCGTCTGCTTTGTGTCTTTGGAGCTGTGTCTGGGCTGTTGAGAGCAGAGCGGGTGGCTAATGAATGACCTGTCAGAGGTAATGAGGTCCGGAGTGCTGGACGTCTCATGGCTTCCTCCTCCTTACTCCACTGATTCACTGCGTCACCTGCATCGCTTCTCCCGACCGGACTGACTAGAGAAATCTGTTTCTCCATTATCCTGCTGCTGCACTAAACACTGTGTTTAACATCCTTTGAGCTGCATGTGGAAAGACTGGATAAAGGCTGATAAGGGAAAGAAAAAAGATGATACGTCAGTAATCTCTGACATTTATGGCCCTTGCTCTTTGCTCCCTCTGTTTTTTTAATATCGTCAGCATGTGGACTATGCTCTGCTGTTTAGGTTTTCCCATTTCACTGATTTCATAACAATCACAAATCTTCCTGCCATGGGGCTTCCTTGCCATGCCCCACATTCCTGTCTTAGAGGCCTTGAGTCACCTAGCTGTAAGTCTGTTCAACTACCTCTGCAGGCTCCACCCAGCCTGTCTTCCTCTGTGCACCTGGAATGTAAATATGGGAAGGGTGTGGCTCCGTGAGCTGGTTTTGGGCTTCCTGATTTGCAATTCAGAGCTGACAAAGTCATCAGGAAGCTATTAATTTTGGTGTGCGTGTTGTCTCACGTTTCAGGCTACAGACACTTCCTATCTTAAGTCTTAAATAGGATTTTTCACAATTTTGGTATAAGGGAAGCAAATCCTAACTAACTTTAGGAATTCTATTTCATTTTACTTTATCCTATCTTATCTCAGGTTAGCACAGTGAGTTTGCTGGTGCTATCATGCTGACCTTTATTTCACAAAAATTGAACTTGAATCCTTTTTTAAATACTTTTTTTATCATTTGATTCCCACTGAGTTAGGAGATCATAAGTAATCGTTCCAACATCGCTTATCAACTTTTCTGTCTGTTACCTAGCAACCGACACCTGCACTCATATTTAAGGATGACTTGTTATCCTGGAGACAGTAAAAATAGCCCCTGGGACACAAGATATGGTCTGGGACAATGCTGGGACAGTATGGAAACTTAGCATTTAAAATGAAATAGTTATGTTTATGCGTCATGGAATATACAGAATTTGAATTGCTAGGTGTTCAAATTGTCATGATGTTTAAAATAAAATTTCACTACGACTAAGTCAAAAGGGTGTGTATGTGAATTTCCATCGCCATACACCAGCTAAAAACAGATTTGTCTTTTCACTGCAGTTTGAAGAGATGCATTTATTATCAAACAAGCAACAGCAACTCAACTAATGACTAAAAGAATATTGAAAACTGATTGTGACCAAACACCTAGAGTTATTTAAATGTTTTATTCAGATATAATATAATATGCAGGGAACAACCAGCAGAACTGCCAGGACAGACTAGAGTGAGTCAATGAACTTAGGCGAGTTACTGAAACAAAGTTATTAAACTGTATTTATTATGCAAAATGAAAAAAGACAACCTCAGTATGGGACAATGGTTGTTGAGTCTGGGACAGTTCAAAATAGAATTTTGGGCAGTTGCAGGACACTTAGGAAAAAAGTTAATTTCGAGCCCTGTCCAACACTACTCTCATCATCTGTAACCATTGTTATTTCATCATTGAAACATGCATTAAAACATACAAAAAAAGCAAAAGCAACAGCGGCACTTCAAAACGGACGCATTAAAGGTTTTGGTAACATTTTTTACAACAATGTTAATTTAGAAGACGAAAGAGAGTTTAAACAGATTAAACAGGTTAGCAAATAATGCCTGATGGAAAAGTGACGGTTAGGACAGCTCAATATTTATCCTTAAGTTATTTATTTTGGGAGGTTAGAATGCACATATAATACATTGTTCCTAATGGCGTAGGAACTGATCATCTGTAATGGCTTTTTTCCTAAATTGTGTCCGGACCCTAATTACCATGATTACCAAACTATAAAAGTCAGGAAGTTTCTGTGATACAGGCCCTTGGTTCTTATCTGCAAAAGTACTTTGTCCTTTCATTTGTTTCAGTTCCGTTTAAACATCTGTTTCACATTGAGGGTACATTTGTATATATATTTTTGAATCCAATACCAAACATTTGTAAACAGGAACACATTTAATTTCATTTTATTACTCTTCTTTCAGAAAAAGAGCAGAGAAGAGAGCTGTGGTGAAGGCAGGGGGTGGAGATCCTAGAGAACAAGCCCTACACAGATGGACCGGGTGGAGTGGGCCAGTACACCCACAAGGTCTACCACATTGGCATGCACATTCCCAGCTGGTTCCGCTCCATCTTGCCCAAAGCAGCACTGAGGGTTGAAGAGGAGTCATGGAACGCCTACCCTTACACCCGCACCAGGTGAGGTTTGCTGCTACTGCAGGAGGAAGGCCACCTCCACACACCCCTTCAGAGTAAGGAGTGAAAGCACATTAAACTCTGCCAAAACTGCACAAAACTATAAATTTGTTATTTTAATAATAGAGATGCTGTGTGCATACTGCTGCAGCTGGGAGGTGTACACTCATTTAAAGGGATGGTTAAGATTACTTGATCTCTAGTTAAATGAGGTACTTATTGAGAGTCATTATTACCTATGGTAGATGACAGTCGGCCAGTTTGGAGAGGCAGAGAGGAGTTACAACATGGAAGCTAAGCTATGTACTGCTGTGAATGGAGTCAGCAACAAAACATATTTTAGCCACTTGAAAAAGGTCCACCTGCGAAGCTCTGGTAGCTCAGTTGGTAGAGTCCTCAGCAGCACCCATGGGTTCCGATTCTAGCCTGCAGCCCTTTGTTGTGTGCCTTCCCCCCACTCTCTACCCCATTTCCTGTCTATCTAGAGCTGTCCTATCAAATTATAAAAGCCTACAGAGCCCCCCAACAAAGACCAGTAATAAAAAAGGTCCACCTAAAAGAATCAATATCACTTTAAGCGTATGCTATATTAATAATTTTTAATTGCTTTATTTTGCTGTCAGACAGCCTTTATTTACAGGAAACCGCCATTATATAAGCCTAATATCCTCTCTCCAAACCAACCAGGCTCCATAGGCGAAATCAGTCATTTTAGGTCGCAGAATAAAAGAGTTGTTGGTTTACTGCTGCCTCGAGCTCTTAAGTTTGTTTTATTGTGTGAATTTAAAATAATATTTTGGATCCACAGAAGTCACAGAGTAACACAAACAGACTAACAGATCGGTAGACCAGCATCTCCTGTGTTCTGCATGATTAACTTATTTATTCCGACTACGGAATTTGGTTGATTTTGAGAGAGCAATATTTAGCTTATAGAACGGCAGTTTCCTGTCAGGAAAGTCTGTCTGACAGCAAAGTAAAGCAGTGAAAATATTTTAAATACAGTATACACATAAACTGATAGATTTTCTTTTTTTTTTTAGTTGGATCTTTTGTAAGTGTCTGAAGTACAGCTTGCTGCTGTCCCTGTCCACAGTACATTGCTTAGCTTTCGTGCTGATACCCCCATCTGCTTCTCCAAAATGGGGGTGTGCTGACCGGCATCTACTATAGCTAATATGCTGACTATCAATAAGTACATCATACAACCCTACTTCAAATAATCCAAACTATCCCTTTAAAAACAAACATTAACCCCCCTCCCCCTTATTAAAGAATAGATAATAATTCAAACCCTGCTTGTATTCAGTGTAATACATATAAAATAACTGGTGCCGGTCATGATGCCCAGTCTGAAGCCATGCTCTGGCTGCTGTCCCTTCAGCTAAAGCCAAGAGAAAATAAGACCTCAGAGCAGGTTGTCAGAATATTATAGAGCAGACCATCAGATCGGCGTGTGGCCAGCAGCGCTCCCAGGCTGTTAGATGTTGATGGCCCCTCATTCTCAGGGTGTCAGTGTGTTTGTCTGCGTGGTGCTTGACAAACACAGAGACGTGGAGGTGCTGAAAAGAGATGTGCCCTTGACTTACTGTCAGGATATTGATAGACTGCAAGTGCCTGTTGACACGTCTATTCAACCAGTGACAGCTTTGCTGCAGACGCCTCAGATGCAACAGATGGGCATGGCTCACACGTTTTCTATCCTCAGCAGTGTGAGGGTGTTGTCACTCTTAATAAAATAGTTCTGATCTCGAGCCATGCAGTTCAGAAGCAAGTCTCTTAATGAAGGCAAATGTCGGCCCATAATGCACTCTTCTGGCTTTGTTGGGACAGCTCTATTCTGTTTTACTTCATTTTGTTGCCTCTTGTCCTTCAGATACACCTGCCCCTTTGTTGAGAAGTTCTCCATTGACATTGAGACCTACTACAAACCCGACACGGGCAACCAAGCAGATGTCTTCAACATGTCTGCAGCAGAGAAGAGGCAAAGAACTATTGGTGAGACAGTCTGTCATTAATCCTAAACCACAATGGATAAGAGAGAGGCTTACTTGCTGTGTGAAACTTTACTGGTGTCATAAAAAGATGATAACTTTATCTTATCTCTAACCACTGCCACACACCCTACATCAATGGCAAGACAAGTTAAAGAATGTGTACTTAATGCAAGAAATAGCAGCAAAAATCCACGTTAAGACACATGTTTTTAAACCGATGGGCTCCGGTAATCTCTTATTTTGGGTTACCGATATGACATGGTCCTATATTGTTTTTGTTGTGAATTTGGCCAAATTAACATTTGTTCCTTTTGAGGCATTTCTTTTTTTTTTTTTTATTTGTTTTGCAGGCTCCTCTCCATGTGGATGCACATGGTGCCGCTGTGCATAATTCAAATGTGCATGAGTATAAATAAACAAAACCATTACAACAACATAAACTCAGATATTAAGATATGAAATGATGTGTATCAACCTACTTTAACTATCATAGTCCACCACATAGGATACATTCCTTAGTGAGAACCACTACAGCAAGCAATGACCTTTTTTGCAATAGTTATTTAAGGTGACAGGTTAGTTACAAGGTTAAGTCTGATGGTATGTTGATAGAGTCCTCTTGTGTCTCAAACATGAGGAGCTGATAAGGCCCACTTGTGGCAATTTAGTGGTACTGCATATGTTTTTTTCTGTTGTGTGGTAGCATGCCTATTGAATATGAAGCTGCTCAGAAATGAATGGTTTGAGGGCATGCAGTGACCCAGTTACAACTTTGATTGTAATAATTTTAATCAATGACTTATTCTTGTGTGTTTGTCTGCCTGAAACTCAAATACTGAAAGAATATTAAGCCATAAAAGTTCTACTATCTAACCTGCATAAGTACACATCATGACATGATAATGACAAGAGACTGCATTCTGCATTTTTCAAATGGAAGCTCCGATTTAGCCGTTAGCAAAAAGCAGTGGCGTAGGTTTCTGATGGCCTCCCCTCCCTCAACATAAGGAGGTTTATATGTAGCAACATCATCAGACAGAAACCTGCGTCAGGTCACATGGGAAAACATTTTTAGAAGGGCTTGGGAAAATAGCATTTTCATGCTTAAACATCTATACTTTGACCAAAATTTGATAGTTTGTATTTGAATACACAGGGAACACAACTGGGAAGCTACAGAATGATATAAAAAAAAAAAAAAAAAACCAAACATTATGGAGCTGGCCTTTAAAAACACAAAATAAATCACATAATTCATGTAGTACATTGAAATTTCCTGGCTCCTAATCTTTGCTGTCTGAATTTGTACTGTCTTTGCCAGATCCAATCGACATAGTGACAGATCCCATCCCTCCTCACGAGTACAAAGCAGAGGAGGACACACGGCTCTACAAGTCAGTCAAGACCCAGAGGGGTCCTCTGCAGGATGACTGGATTGAAGAATACAACAATAACCCAGGGAAGACCCCCATCATGTGTGCCTACAAACTCTGCAAAGTGGAGTTTCGCTACTGGGGCATGCAGTCTAAGATTGAGCGCTTCATCCATGATGTTGGTGAGTAATGCAGTAGACATATAACGATGCCAAAATCTCAAGGTATGATAATACCACAATAAAAAAGTCCACAATACAATATTTATTGCTATATTTAAAAAAAAAGTCAACTTGAAAAAAATTGTCCTTCATTAAATAATAAATTTGTTTATGCACTCTTTTTGTTTAGATAAAATTCCCTTTTCCTTTTAGCTTAACTTCTTTGATAAAATGAGATAAAAGTATCCAGCCATGATCTAAGCATGTGCAAAAAACTGCCATGAATTGTCTTTGGCAATGAATGTTTGAGTTATGTATGTACAACTGCAAAACAAAAACAATGTGGCAGTCAGAAGCAGTCTTTTTATGAAATAAAATTAAAATAATAAAATAAAATAATTAACCATGTAATATCAAGGTAAATATTGTTACAGTCCGATACAGTGTTGAGACATTTTTTTATTGCAATAGTCGATGTATTGCTACATCCCTACACTGAAACATAGATTTTTGGAGCTGTGTGCAATATTTTCTACCACTATTTCTTTACCATTATTCTCTGTAGGACTGAGAAAGGTGATGGTGCGTGCCCACCGGCAGGCCTGGTGCTGGCAGGATGAGTGGTACGGTCTGACCATGGAGGACATCCGGCAGCTGGAGCTGGAGACCCAGCTGGCGCTGGCCACGAAGATGGCCCAGTTCAGTCAGCCGGAGGAGGCCACTGAGGCCAACGGAGGTGCTCCGTCTCCGGTTAAAGACCAGGAGGTGAAAGAGGCGATCAGCTCCATCGAAGCTGAGGAGGTGGTCGTAAGCTCAGGAGGAGAGACTCTCCAGCCACGAGGTGTACTCACCAAGCAGTGGTCCACTTCATCTCGATCCTCTCGCTCATCCAAGAGAGGAGGTTAGGAGCATGTCATCTTGACCTATTCATCTCTGTCACATCTGTGTATGGCAGTATGTGAAACTGACAGGATTCCCTAAAAACCTTGGTATTTCACCCAGATATGTGTGTTTTTGCAGGATGTAGCAGTGCACACTTTGCAAGCTCTGTGATCTTGCTCTGATTACACGCATACAATATGAGATCAGTTTATTTAATGTATGTCAAGTATGAAGGCATACAGAAGATACTATTCATATTTTCCTGTAATTTGTACATTTGCAATGAAACCCAATGAGAACATGCATCGGGCACACAACAGTCCAAGTTAACAAGTTTTTAGGGAGTCCCTGAGATTGACACCGGTGAGAAAGGTATCTTGGGAACCCACCTCCTGACCCCTATTTCTTCCTTCACACATTATCACATCTATATTTACACATTTACTCATCATGCCTTGAACCCTGATTTGTTGAGTCTGCCACCTGACTCCATTCCACCTGAAAGGTTAGGGTATACTATCAACAAAGTCAAAGTAAGTAAACACGTTGTGATATTTGAGACGTGTCGACACTGGAAGCTGGAATGTGAAGAAGTTGACAAGGTTAAGATTCAAGCTTGTGCAAAGCCAGAGTAGCACTTGACTTTTTCTGTTTGTATGATTTTTTTTTCTGTTGTAATTTCTATGTAGTAAAAAGGGGTAATCTTCTCAAAATCAGTCTTTTGAGTTTCAAGTGCTCACCCCATGTAAACTGTTAACGTGAAAGGTGGCTGTTAGCTTGCTTTTCATAGAGAACTGCAGCTGTGGTTGAATTGTGTTACAATGGATTCTTATGATGATAAGATTTTAAAAATGGGAGTATCAAAGCACCCATAGAAACCACTTGCAACATAATTCATTCTTAAATACATCTGTATGCTCAGTATGTTCCAAATATTTTGCCAAATAAGGCTAATGCTGCGTCTGAAATCCTACCCTATGCACTACATACCCAAAAAGGGTGCTGTAGTTCAACATACTTATGTATATTGTGGGATATATCTGCTGGTGTAGTGTCCAGTGCTTGCATATTGTAGTATGCACTGCATGTAGTATGGATTTAATGTGAAGGTTTTGTACATACTAAAAAATCTCATACTGTTTTAGCGTACTAAATGGCATGTTAGTGTGGAATTTCGGACACAGACAAAATTCACCGTCACCTCCTCAGAACTCTGTAGCTCCATTGGAAGTAGTGTAATAGCTATACTGAAGAACTGTACACACTTAAAGTTGCTGAATGAATCAGAGTCTACTGAAGAGCTCTGAGCTGAAGTTGTTGAATTGGTGTTAATAAAGTCAAACACCTCAGGAGCAGCTTTTTAGTATGCACACTTTGCTTTTTAATCCACACTCTGCCTCTCTGTCCGGCGCCTGATGTTAATTGGAATGTTTTTACTCTACTCGACTATTTTTACTCACGCCTCCACATTTGCCATACTATCCGACTCACCTCGCCTCACCCATAACAACTCGGTATATCTCACCTGGGTTATTTTTAGCTGAAGCTCTTGCGTCACAGACCACATGTCCGAACACACCCATCTTTAGTGTCACCCCTACCTCCAGGCAGCGCCCACTGTAGCTTCCACCTGGACCCTGACTCTCATCCAGCCTTGTGGCTTGTCTCACCCCTGTAACTCCCCCCTGTGGTTTTCTCCTGGGCTATTTTTAGCAGCAGTGCTGACATCACAGACCAGAGGAGGCTGACGCTGTTCGCAGTGACCCTCCCCTCCCCTCCCTCCACCGCTGCTGTTTCCTCTTGTGCGCTGACAGCTACAGCTGTGCCCCCCTCTCACCAGCCTGACACCCCCCTTTTATTCCTCTGCACTAATGATATATGAAGCATAGAGAGAAGACACGTGATAGACAAGCCCTGCTTTTAGTATGGCCACTTTCCTCAGCTGGCATTTGGTCGTCGGTGGTCTTGGAGCTCATCTGTGGGCCTCACTTTTCACACACACACACCCCCTGACCACCAAACACTCCATCTGTGATGAAGTAATACACCACCAAGACTGTTGCATGTTTATATAACACTGAGTGTGTGTGTGTGGGCTGGGGGAGATTGTGCATATTTCTTTGTGCAGTTCATAGAGAGTGTGTGTGTGTCTTAAAAAGGGAAAGAGAGAGGCTGAAACACATGTCCCAAAATAACAATGAATTTTTTGTTCATGTGCGTTCTTTCAGTGAGCCCATCACGTCACAGCATCTCTGAGTGGAGGATGCAGAGCATAGCGCGAGACTCAGACGACAGCTCGGATGAGGAGTTCTTCGACGCTCATGGTAACCGCAGATTTTATTTATTTATTTTTAGTTTGGAGTAGATAGTTAGATCAATAGATGTGTTTCTTGTGCTCAGTTTTGCTCCCTCTCACTCTGCATGCATCTCTTGAACCACAGATCAGTTCTTAAGCTTCCCAGATACCCAGCATGCTTTGGGGCTGCAGTTGAAATAGGTGGGTGTGGTGCGACACCCATGTTCTGTCTCTGCTGGATGGGTTTGGCCGAGGACACGGGGCAAGGTGTCTCATCCTGATTTCCGGTTCAGAAATCACAATCGTCAATCACCAACACACTCCAGTTCCTGCATCATCACACAAAGCAGACACATACACACACACAAACACATACACGCACAATCATTGTCCAAGCAATAAATGGACCCCACCCCCCCACCCCCTTCCAAGTCTTTGTCATGATGATGAAAATGAAACAAGAATAAAATGCTGCTGTCGTTTATTATATTGATAGTGATTTAGCTGCACTTCACCTGTTTCAACTTCAATAAATCTTGCTCATGTTATTTTTAGTAGCTGAAAATCATTAGAATGAAAAGTGTGACAGACAATCATTTCTTGTGTTGCAGTATTCATGTTTGTGTGGATTAATTATTGCATGTTAAGTCCCTGAAGTGAAAGCACATTGCATTTTATTAAAGAACTGATTAAACTTATGACTACACTGTCATAAACTACCTTCTGTCTCAATGACAGTTAATGCAGCAATTACAGTTGTGCCAATCTCAATATATTTATGATTTACAGATATTTAATTATGGTAAATAAACAAGGTGGTGTATCAAACTTGAACTTGACATACTGTGTACTTTAAAAACTGTGTGCTTTGGCACCTGGATGAATCACATGGTCATGCTACAGAAATTAATTTTGAAGCAGAGTGACTTGGCTCAGATTGCTTCTGATATTAGATTTCAGTGTTTAAAGATTGTTTGTCATCGTGGTCCTCTTGCATTAACCATTAATCACAAACACTGAAGTTTATTTTTTATTGTTGGTCACTGTATTTTTTGGCGCTTTAAGCACCACAAGATTGATGCCATCTAGATACATTTTATTGGAGAGAAGGCAGACAAATCTATTGCCAATATCTCAAAAACTCACCCACTCTCACCAAAAATGTTTTGGGTTGGTAAAGCATCCCGAGCACAGCTAAATAAAAATCAGGAAAAAACAGGCAGAGGGCAGGGTCTCTGCAGATACAGTGACCACCACACACTTCTAGTGTGTCATCAGTGATGATTGAAATGGATTATTTATATATGAATCTATACATTGTTTTTTTTTAAGTGATACTCCACCCAAAAAGGAAGATTCACTCGATATCTACTCACCCCTGTGCTGATGAGAGGATGGGTGAAGATCTCCAGTTCACAAAACACTCCCGGAGTCTCAGTGGAAAACAGTGTTGCAGCTAAATCCAGTACAATTAGAGTGAATGGTGACCCAGTTTAAAACATTAAAAAAAGAACACAAAACAAACACAAAAAGTCTCCATCCTGCTCGTGTGTGTGTCCGTGAGCCGTGACATTAAAATTTAACCACAAAAGATGCCATTTACACCATGTTTTTAGCCAAAATGTCAACTGTAGCCTCTCAGACTCGAGCTGGGTGTACAAGAGATCTCACGATATTTTCACATGTGCATCCATTAAGAGATATACAAGTCTCGCGATACATCAGACACCATGTTTACATGCTACCTGCGAGGCTACAGTTGACATTTCGGCTAAAAACATGATGTAAATGGCGTTTTTTTGTGGTTAAATTTTAATGTCACGGCTCACGGACACTTGGATTACACCACACAAGCAGGACGGAGACATTTTGTGTTTGTTTTGTGTTCTTTTTTTTTACGTTTTAAACTGGGTCACCATTCACTCTAATTGTACTGGATTTAGCTGCAACACTGTTTTCCACTGAGACTTCGGGAGTGTTTTGTGAACTGGAGATCTTCACCCATCCTCTCATCAGCACAGGGATGAGTGGATATTGAGTGAATCTTCCTTTTTGGGTGGAGTATCGCTTTAAGGATATCTTGCGTAGTACGCTTTGAAGTCAGGTTTATTTACATAGTACCAAATCATAACAGAAGTTATCTCAGGGCACTTTTCATGTAGAGCAGGTCTAGAACTTACTTAACTTGTGCTGTAAAGCCAGTATTGAAGTGTTAATTCTGCAAATAATAAAACTAATGTTTCTAAATATATACTGTATATCTTTTTTTCTATAATCTAATTAATACAAAGCCTGCAAATTAAGCTTGAATAAAATGTTACTTATTGGCCTGAATTTGGTATGTCAGTCAGTTAAAAACAGTGTGTAGACTCAGAAACATAATTGCTTTCAGTCATCACCTATGACCCATGAAATGTGTGGTGGTGGCTGTATCTGCAGAGACGCTGCCCACTGCCTGTATTTTCTCATTTTCTTTTGTCATTGTTTTGCTGTGTTCAGGATGCCAAAATGTTAGCATTTGACATCCTGGGAATGAGACACAACAAGTAACTATCTTTGTGGTGTGTTTATGTTACATCTTGGACAAATCCTACTGATTCTACCTTTAAGACAGGGTTCTTACAGAAGACAGAAGAGGACAGAAGACTTTTCTTTGAATGTTAAAAAACAGTCTTACTCTGTTGTTTGTGTTTCTAAACAATTGGCTGCAACCTAGTATAATCTTGCAAACCAAGTCAAAATAAAATGATTACCATGTCCTTATTTAGAGAATAAATACTGTGGAAGTAAATGGAATTATGTGACATTTGTTACATTCAGTTTTGGATTAAATTTTCAGTTTGCTAACATAAACTACAGTGAGCAGGAGGTGGCTGCCTGTTTCTCAGAAATGAAGATACTGGCAGTGTAACAAAAATGTCCCCTGAGAGGAATTATGGGATAAAACGGGATATTCTCTTTTAGATCCTGAACCTTAATCACAGATTGATGTCAGGGGATGGATAAGTCCATCATATGTTTACATAAATTCAAAAGATACATGCTAGTTTGGACCTCTTCTCGTGGTATAAAAACAATAATAGTAAAGTAGTAGTAAATAATAGTAGCATTAATAATAGTAAGTAGTTTATTTTTATCTATTTTGGTAATAAAACCTCACCCCTTCTTTCTTCCAGCACAAATGAACTTAATTTCAAAATATCATGTGCTTTTCAGCCCTAGATGAACACAGAGTTTATATTTCAAACACGAAAATACTGAGCATAAAATGCATTTAATGGCCACCACCGGGGCAGGAATTTCATGGAGGCCATGAAGCCCATGGCTGCTGTGCCCCCTCAGTTTGGAAAAAAAAAAAAAAAAAAAAAATTCAGAACCATCGGAAAACTGGGCTATTTGAATTTGAATACAGGCAGAGGTAGATACTGACACCATCACACACTTCTAGTGGGTCACCAAAGGCCAAGTGGCTTGGTGCCTAGCATTATGAAATTCCAGGCCTGTCCACCACAGTGAGTGGTGCTTTGCATGAAATAGTTCTAAATTATATCTAGTGAATGTAGTGATTTATATCTTGCTTGATGTAGTTCCATCACTTTGGTCTGCTGTTTCATGATATAACTGAATAAGCACGTGTAACTCATGTGCCCCTGTTAATTTCTATAATTTAGGTTATAATGTTGGTGTAATAACAAATTTGTAAGCCCTGACTGGCACTTATACTGTAATTCTTCATTATTTATCTTGTGTCGCCCCTGCAGAGGATCTCTCAGATGGCGAGGAGGTCCTCCCGAAAGAAATCGCCAAGTGGAACTCCAACGACCTCATGGACAAGATTGAAGCAGCAGACACAGAAGAAACTCCTGGTATGATGAAGACCAGGAGCACTTCATCATGGACAGCCACACTGCCTCTGTACTTGATGTAAAGAATGTGTATGTGTGTGTTTGCAGGTGAACTGTTCAAGGAAATGACAGTGGATTATGAACGAGCGGCCAGTGAGGAAAGACTAGATGAGGTACGTGTGCCTGACAGCGAGTGCTTATACACTAAACACAACCCTAACCAGCCTTCTCGGAAATATGCATCCCTGAAGAATCATCTATAGAAAACGCCCATCAGGACCCAAAACCTCTTTTAACATTGATGTCATTTTAATGAACACACTCATGTGCATCAGGTTTTATCATGCATAAGCGAAGGGATGTTTGTCCCTGAGCCTCTCTGTCCTCTTGTGTTCAGATGCGTGGCTCTGTTAGCCGCCAAGCCGATAGCTCTCCCATTCCCACCATCATGGTAACAAGGCACCAGTCAGTAAGTAAACATTTTAGCCCAAGTGCACTGTGGGCTACAGTAGCTCCACAGAGACCCCTGATCCCCCTGAACAAGCTCTTTACTTATTGCCCCTGCCCTTTTTCCCTGACGTTGCCCAAACCCAAGTCCATGTGTACACCTCAGCCTCACCACCCTCTGTTCAACTCCCGTGTACTTACAGCTGTGGTGTTGAGTGTACATGTAGTGCTTTTTTGAAAATGTTTTGTATCAGACTTAGGCTGGGTTGCACCAACAACAATTAATTTTTAAATCTGATTCGAACATGGTTTAAGTTGAAATTATGTTGCACCAACCTTTAAAACTGGCTGAAAATTAAGAAAGAGTACATTGAAACCTCTCTTTAACCTCAGATTTGTTTTTACTTTAAACACAGATTAAATTTAATTCTGTTGCACTGAAACTTTTAATTCCAGTATAAAATGTTGTCCAGTATTAACTTTAAGCTTACACTTGAGAAGGTTTAACTTTTGATATAGCTGTCTTTTTGAGTTGGATTAAGAAAAGTAATCAAATTCTTCCAAGAAAGTTAAGGGACAGACAACCCAATTGAGTTTTAAGATGTGTCTCTTTTGTTACATATTGTTAACTTTTGAACTAGCTAGCAAACAATGTAACACTTCTTAGCTAGTTAGGAGAGAAGGCAATTTATTTTTTTATTTATTTAAATTTAGGTATGGAAGCATCACCATATTGATTAAACTCTGTTTATTTTTTGTTTACATCAGCAAACTTGGATTTACTAAAGAGAAATTAGTTTTTCGTTGTGCAACAGATAAATTGCCAAATTTTAAAGTTTAAATGTGGATTAACTCATTTTAAAACTAGTTTTGATTTGATTAGAATTCAATTTAGATTAAATTAATTTTGTTAGTGCCCCAGTCATAAAAGACAAAACTGCTCATTATATTGTTGTTTTTAACGTGACTTGTCCTTAAGAAACATACGTTGTTTGCTGTTGGTTGAACACTTGTCCAGGTGGAGTGTAGGTTGGCTCTGTTCTGTTTCCCTTCATGATTCTCAACCCCTCTCTGGTTGTTTTGTTGCGTGGTCCGTGTTTGAAGAGATGAACACAAAGATGACTCACAAACCTGACAAAACACTAACCATTTGATGCACAATACCTGGCTTTATTGTTATCCTGTGATTTTTCCCTCTCAATAAGCATGCTGGTTGTCATGCTGATAAAAAGGTTGTTTTCATTCGTAAAAATATAATTTATTGAACATTCTTTAAGGGCTGTTCCTTCTCATCCCCATTCATCACCCTTTTTTAAATGTTTTTGTTCCCAGGAGAGCTCATCCCAGCAGTGTCTGCAGCCTTCCAAGATCCATGTGCTCATCCTGGTTTTGCATGGAGGCAACATCCTGGACACAGGCGGAGGGGACCAGAACAGCAAGCAGGCCGACGTCAACACGATTAGTACGGCTTTTGACACAGTCATGCGTGTCCACTACCCTGCTGCGCTGGGACGCATCGCCATCCGCTTGGTACCCTGCCCTGCCATCTGTGCCGAGGCCTTCTCCCTGGTGTCCAAGTAAGAGGACACACATGCACACGGTTTTCTGCACACTGCAAGCATTGTGGGTAATGACTGAAGGTTTCTGTTTATTGACTGTGATTGCTGTTTGCTTTTGATGGAAAAGGTCCAGGTGCAGCTCATGACTGTCGTTCCCTCTTCTTGTATTTATTTCTTCACACTCATCTGTTAATAAAAATATGTTTATAATTTTTTACAGCTCTGCGATTATTTTTATAAAAAGGTAAAAGGTTCTAACTCAGTAGAGCCACCAACTGTAATTCATGTATTTATTGATGCTTATAACTCAGGAAGCACTAAAGGTCTTATACGCAAGCTATACCATAGCCTCACATCACTGAATAAGGACACTACTGACTATGTGAAACAATGATGGGTAAAAGAAAGTCTGAAAGTCTGGGAAACACAGTTGTCCTCTACCAACTCTTGGTCCTGGAGAGACTTTTCTTGGAAAAGCAAATTTTTAATTACTCTGAAACAGAAGTCTAAGCAAACTGGCACTGAACTGGAGGGAATGTGGAGAAATCATGGTTGATCAAGCTCATGTTTTTTGGTCAGACTTTCTGGAAGGAAGTTGCAAAAATCATCCAAAAACTCCTGGGTTTAATATCAGTACAACTACTAGTACAATAGGTCTAGTACATCTTCGACATATCCCTGATTGGTTGAGTAAAGACGATCCTTACATTTTAAAGAGCTGGCTGGCAGCAAGTGAAAAGGCCATTACAGAACACTGTCTTCACGAGAGCTGTCCCGCTGCAGGTCTCTTAGACAAAATTGTTAAACATTTACATCTTATGGAACAGATGACTGTAATCAAGAGAAAAATGTTGGGAAACATAATGTGTTTTTTTGGCCGGTGAGACAGATCTTTCATAATTATTGTATGTATCATGTGCGACATTTTGTTTTAAATATATAAAATTTGCCTTGATTTAAGGATCATTCCAAGACCTCATATGTTTTTTGTTTTCTGCACTTTATTCATCTGTTTTTGCTTACAGTTCTTATAATGTGAAAAATGTTCATACATAATTATATATTTAATTACATATATATTTTTCTTTAAATGTTTATGATTTCATTTTGTTCATTTGCATCTTTTGTGCAGCCTGAGTCCGTACAGCTACGATGAGGGTTGTCTGTCCAGCAGCCAGGACCACATCCCCCTGGCTGCCCTCCCCCTCCTGGCCACCTCAGCTCCACAATACCAGGAGGCCATGGCCACCGTTATCGTCAGAGCCAACCAGGTGTACGCAGACTTCATAAAGTCTCTGGATGGGGCAACCTTCTCTGGCCAGGTCAGTTACCGTCCCGTAAAGGTATTAGTACTATTAGTACTGTGGGGTTTACGCAGGTCCTTAAAAAGTCTGGAATACAATAATCTGAATTTTAAGATGTGTTTTTGATAAAAAGAAAAAAAATGTATCAAACACACTGTGACAGCAACAAAATAAAATCAACATGGAACCAGTAACCACTAATGAAAACTCTGCTGCCTCGGTCAGAATTTATCAGAACACACCCAGCTTACTTCATGTCTTGCATTACGCAGTTTAGATCGGCAGATCTTATGCAGTGATTAATTTTAATTAATTAGTAACATACTTTTTTGACTTTATGTAAGGGAAATAGGTCTCAATTTTTTTCTCAAATTATTCTAGCGAATATTAAAACACCTTATTAATTTATTCTCCACATCATGGCATCCACCCTATCATTTTTACTTCCAGGGAAACAGTTTTAATGAGCATTTTCACTTTGTTTGTGTTATTGAACTATGTTGGAGCAGTTGTATAGATATTTTAGGTAAACCTGAACCCTGAGGATGTATGACAAAAGTAGGATTGTTCACTTTATTAACTTTATATCTGATCGTTGACCTCTTCAGGTTTGCCTTATTGGGGACTGTGTGGGAGGAATCTTGGGATTTGATGCATTGTGCAGCAGCAATCAGACCGTAAATGAAAGCCAGAACAGCAGCCGCAGGGGCAGTGTTGTCAGTGTACAGGTAAGAAACAAAACATTCTGAGTAATGAATACATAATATGCCAGAAATATGTTTTAATAAAAAATAACCTGTAAATGGCTTCCTACTTCTTACCTCTGATACTGACATTATTCTTAACCTTCATCAAATATAAATATGATTATAACAGAAATTCAATAAGGACCTCTCTGAAAATATGCCCTACACCTATAATTTGTGCAATGTAAACCTCTTTTCCATCCTATAAAGATATATAGCCTCTTTCTGAAGTGCCGTAAGTTTTCATAACAAATGTTCCTGAATCCCCCCTCCCTCAGGACCAGGACCTTCTCTCTCCTGGCATCATTGTCAACAGCGGGCACGGCTCAGCATCTCCGACCCTGGAGAGCAGCCGCCACCTCAGTCGCAGTAACATCGACATACCTCGTGCCGGTGCAGGTGACGACACCAAGAGACAGCTGCCACGCAAGAGAAGTGACTCCTCCACCTACGAACTGGACACAATAAAACAACACCAGGCCTTCTTGACCAGGTGTGCTGAGTGTGGGGTGACAAAAATTCTTACCAGAAGATTAAAAGTCCTTGTTTTATGTATTTTAGTTCTACAGGAAGAAGTTACTTTGTGCTGTCCTTCCAGCTTACACTCCAGTGTCTTGCGGAACGACGCAGCTTCACGCAGGTCGAGCAGCAGCACGATGCTGGATGGAGGCTCCCTGGGGAAGTTTGACTTTGAGGTGTCCGACTTTTTCCTGTTTGGCTCTCCACTGGGCTTGGTACTCGCTCTGAGAAAGACTGTCATACCCATGCTGGATGGTGAGCTTATTTGAATGCTTCTTTGCAATCAGTGATAGCAAATATTGTTTGTGTTGCACATGACACATTATACAAGAGTAAATAACTAATATAAATGTATATAAATAATAAATCACTTTTCTGTCTGCAAAAGTGCCAACAGTTTACCTCAGGTGGAGATGTACTAAATAGCATAGTGACCTAGAGGATATACCTACAAAGTTTTTTTTCATCATAAAAATGTTAATTGTATGTTTGGTTGTCATTGCCAAGATGTAAAGGGTAACTTTGGTATTTTTCAGCCGACCCTATTACCCCATGTTTTTTTTGTTTTTGAGTCCAGTTGACTAATGAGGACAGCAGTTTTCAAAACTGGTCCAGTATTGAGGGAGAGCATTGCAGCAAACAGAAGCAAAACTAAGCTACACTGTAAAGTGCATCCACTATGGTGTCTGTTTTTGCCACTTAACAGAATCAGATTGTTATTCTAAGTGTCTGACTAGCAAAGATAGACTTTTTTTTAAAGAGTAAGATATGTTTTGTTTAACCAGAAATGTCTGTGTTATTGCTGTAAAACACACTTCATTCAAACTCGACAGAAACAAAATAAAACTCACCAAAAACATCTTGATTCATCTTTCCACTGTTCCAGCAATCACCAGCTCGGGTTGTTTGGTCGAAACAAGCCATTCGTTTACAGCATTAGATGTGAGAATATTCTGGCAGTACACATTTCTCCCTGCTGCTTCTAACATTTTCAAATCTAATGTGGTGAGTAAAGGGTTTACTCTGACCAAACCAGAGTTGGTGATTGTTGGAACAGTGGAAAGACAAGCCAAGACGATTTTGGTGAGTTTTATTTTGTTTCTGTTGAGTTGAATGAGATGATGATGATGATGATGATGATGATGATTGAAGATGATGAAGATGAAGAGACTCTGGCGAGTTTTGTACAAGTAATAAAAGCTGGTTCTGGTTAAATAAAAGGTATTTCACTCTTTAAAAGAAATGTATATCTCTCTATATCTCTGTAGGGATCCTTTACTTAACATTGTCAGACATTACAATAATAATCTGACCCTGTCAGTGGCAAAAATAAGCACTTCTGCTGAACTGACTTTGATATTTATTATTACAAAAGGTCAAAATGGTACATACACATATAGAAATAGAATAATACAAAAAAGTAAAACAAAACATCAAGTTAGGAGAGAGAAAGAAGAGAAAGGAAAAAGAAAAGAATATATAATATAAAAATATAAAAAATATATAAATAAAATAAATAATTTCCTGTTGTAACTTAAGTGTTTTGTTACATCAAAGATGCATATAAGAACTAAGTGTAAATCCATATACATATATATGCAAATGTGGCTTGGATTTAGATACACATATCTCAGTCCATCCATTTATAAATCATATATACACATGCAGACACGTAGCAGCTCGGTTTTGCTGCAGAAGTCTCTCAAAATACTGGACCAATTTCAGATTGTTGTCCCCATAAGTCACTTAGACACAAAAACATGAGAAAATAGGGTTCAAGTTGAGCAATACCCTTTAAAAGCTCGTAAGCCTGTTTTTTAAGAGAAGATATCTAAATAAAGTAGTGTTTCACAACAATTCCATCTTATGAAAGGAGTCCGTGGACTCTTTCCGTCTCTTCTCTCATGTCTTTGGTTCAATTTCTCCCCCTAGTGGCTCAGCTGCGGCCTGCATGTCAGCAGGTCTATAATTTGTTCCACCCAGCCGATCCCTCAGCCTCCCGCCTGGAGCCTCTACTCGAGAGAAAATTTCACCTCCTGCCTCCCTTCAATGTGCCCCGTTACCAGCGCTTTCCCCTGGGAGATGGAAACTCCGCCCTACTGGGTGAGGCTTCTGCACCAATGTTACATAAAAGCTTAATTTATATCAACTCAGTAAATATCCAACCAGTTTAGACTAACAATTGATGTAGTTCCGACTTGGATTCACATGCACAGACACAAATGTCAAATTCCCTGTAATAAAAAGACAAACATCAGCTGACACTGATTGTAACCCACTGTCCAGTTTCCCATGGATGCATGCCATAGACAACACATGCCTTTAAACACATCTTAGTAGCACACTGTGAGTTCCTTTACGCCCAGAGTAAACATTGTCTCAAAGAAAAATGAAACATTTTTCTACTGTTTGTGCTTCAACGTCTTTTGTGAAGCAGTTTATTCATCTAAATGTGGTCATAGTCCTGCTGCTGGTTTCTGTTTGGACTGGTCATTATAGTGGAGTAACCCTTAGAGCCTCAGTCTACGCTTTTTATACAAATATCTGTCTATGATTCTTTCTGAAACAGGACACAGAAAGTTAGTAAGGTAAAAGATGAGGGATGAAGAGGATTTTTCTGAATTAAAACGTATCCCTTCTACCATTGAACCAGGAGCTAGGGCGTGTTGAAGAGGGACATGAGGGTTAATAAGCTGCACAAGCATGAAGATATTTATTAAAGGGACATTTTTATTTTGAAGTGGGCTTGTATGAGGTACTTTTCAATAGTCAGTGTACACCCCCAATCCAAAAAGTTGGGACATTCTGTAAAACATGTATTACAACAGAATGTTCTAATTTTTAAAAACTTTTTTGACTGATATTCAGGGGAACACAGTACAAACTTGTTGAAGTTTTGAAAGTGAAATTCTTTCTCATTCTTGCTTGATATAGGACTTCAGGTGCTCGACAATCCGGGGTCTCTGTTGTCATATTTTGTGCTTCATAATGCACCACATATTTTCAACGGGAGACAGGTCTGAACTGCAGACAGGTCAGTCTAGTACCCAAACTACAATTTTACTACAGAGATATATAAATGTGGACTCATCAGACCACAGAATACTTTTCCACTTTGCGTCGGTCAGATGAGCTCAGGCCCTAGAGTCCACAGCATCTTTGGATGTTGTTAATATATGGTTTTTGCTTTGCCTAGTAGAGTCTTAACTTGCAGTTGTAGATGTGGCAACAAACTGTGTTTACTGACACTAGTTTTCAAGAGTTTTTAATGCGGGCATTCAATGTCAGTTTTCGCCTTGTCCCTCACATGCAGAGTGGACGACCTTTTAACATTCAATCATGATATTATCTCCTGCTAGCAATTAACCTGTTTACCTGTAGAATATTCTAAAGAGGTGGTTTTTGAGAATTCAACAATGTCCAGCTTTTTAAAAAATGTGTTTCAGGCATCAAATTTAGAATCGGTGTATATATTTACAAAAAAAGCCAAAAAAGTTTATCAGTTTAAAGACGAAGTGTGATGTTTTTGTACTGTATTCCATTGAATACAAGTCGAAAATGGTTTGCAAATCATTTTATTTACATTGTACAAAACGTCCCAACTTTCATGGAATTGGGGTTGTATTGCCTACAGTAGATAGTGGTTGGCATGTTCCCAGCTTGGAGAAGCAGCAGGAGTACGAAAGATTTTCTTACTTGCAGACTTATAGTTATGTGACTGACTAGCAGTTGAGATTCGACAGAAGTTGGCTTGACTAAGGGCTTGACTCTGCTTTCTTGTCTCATGTTCAGTTGTTCTTGCTTCATATGTTTTTGTGTCTTCCTTGTCTTCTTTCTTTCTTCCTCTCTCGGCCTCCTGTCCCCATATCTGCGTATGTGGCTCTCTACTTCCAACACCCCCACCCCACCCCCTGACCTCTGCCCCCTTCTGCCCCTCCACCTCCCTCTGTAGTGGAGACAGTCCAGAGCAACGCTCAGCTGCTACTTGACAGCGGGCCTCCCCTGTCCTTTCGCTGTCAGGAGACCATCAGTGAGACCTGCATCCCTGTGCCTGTGCTAAACTGGCAGGAGGGCTCCCTCAAAGCCACACCCGCCACTATGGAGTGTGTGTAGCCTCTCCCATTCACCTGCATCTGTCCTAACCTCCGTTTACTGTTTCTTTTGTCTTTGTTCCATCCTTATTGCTGTCAAGACGCTCAGATTTATACCTACCATGTGTCCTCTCTGAGTATTCCCATTGCTGTAGTTTCAGGAGTCAAGAGCTGCAGTCATATTTCTGATGAATCCAAAGATACACTGATAAACCAGGATTAATGCTGCTTAAATACCGTGTCTTTTAACAACTAGTCGTCTATCTAATTTAATCTCTATAAAAGTCTAATTTATGTTTAGAAATATAAATAATACGAATTGTTACAACTTGCCATGGAAATACTTTGGAAAATCTGCTAAGCATCTCATGTGGTTTTGCGTTTTGTCTTTGCCATCACACATCCATGTCACATTCAGTGTTTGCAGGACTAAAGCATTTGTGTTTGTGTTGTGGTTTTTAAACCGGGTTTTATTGTGTCCGCATCATTTCCATAATACCAGATTATTGACGTCAATGGGGGGTGTTTCTACTATTTCAGAGAAATTTTGATGTGAAGATTGTGCTGCTTGTGATGTGTTTGCATAGTGTGCTGTACGTAGAGCTCGATCTATACATCCTGAATATACTGTTCCCTGTGTTTCTCCTTGTGATAATGGTCAGAGGTCATCTGATTTTATAACATCTCCAGCACTACACTGGAGATCACTGCATCTGCAAAGACAAAGGAGTTTGAGTTATTTGAAGTGGGGTGTATGAGGTACTTATCAATTGTCAGTGTGTTTGCCAGGAGTTAGGGGAAGCAGACAGGGGCACCAACACAGAAGCTAAGGAATTTACTGCTGTGGACAGGGTCAGGAACAGTTAAAACATGGTCCAAAAACAAAATCATTATCAGCTCAAAGTGTGCACTAATTTTACAATAATTTCACTGCTTTACCTTGCCATCAGACAGCCTTTTCTAATGGAAGAAACTGCTGTTAAATAAGCCAAATATCACTCTCTCCAAATCAACCAAACTCCATAGATGAAGTCAGTACTTTTACCTCACAGAACCCAAGAGTTGCTGGTCTACCACTGCTTTGATTTGTTGTTTGCTTGTTTTGCTTATTCGGTGACTTTGGTGATTAAAAGGATAGTTCAGTCACACAATAACACAAACAAACTAACAGATCCAGGCAGCGGTAGACCAGCAGCTCCCATTTTCTGTGAAGGTAAAATTAAATGATTTTAGCAATGAAGTTTGGTTGGTTTGGTGAGAAAATAATTAGCTTATATAATGGTGGTTTCCCATCAAAAAAGATTGTCTGGCAGTAACATGGTGAAAATATTCTAAATATAGGCTAAATTTAACGGATATTTAAATATTTAGGTGGCCCTTTTCTAAATGGCTAAAAGACATTTTGTTGCTGACCCTGTCCACTAGCAGTTCACTGCTTAGCTTCCATGCTGGTGCCCCTCTCTGCTTTTCCTAGCGTGCCGACTGCCATTGACTGTCTGACTGTGGATAAGTACCACGTACAAATCCACTTCAAATAATCTGAACTTTCCCTTTAACATCATATTACTTTGCTATTAGATTAAAACCACCTTCAGAGGATACACTAACACGTGGGTGTGCCTGTAACAGATGTTTGTGATTTGACATTCACTAAGTGTTTTATGTACTCATGCGCCCGTGTTTCCACTCGGTCGGTTACAGAAATCTGACCTTGGCCGCCATGTGGCTGCCGTTTGGTTTCACATGTCCTCTGAAACCATGGTGCCTGTCGTCACATTTCTCTCCCACCACCCTCCCCCCCATCACTGTGAGCTCCCCCTTACCTGTGTCTCTGTCTAATGGGATCTCCTTGTTTCGGCTCAATAGCGGATGTTGTTCAGTCTCATGGTGGTGTCTTCATGGACAGTTCGTACCCCTCATCCCCCGTAACGGGCCCCCTCTCCCGGGGCCAGCGGAGGGCCAGTGAGGTCAGCATTGCCAGCCAGGTCTCAGGAATGGCAGACAGTTACACTGCCACCAACATAGCCAACAGTAAGTGTTCTCCATACCAACAAGCCTCTCTTCTCTCTTCCTTCCACTCACACACACACTGGTCCAGTTATTCTCCTTCTTTCTCTTTCTTTCACTCTCACTTCTCTCTATATTTCTGACTCTCCTCCTTCATCTTCTCTCTCAACCCCCGTTCCTCTGACTTTACACACACCCTGCACTACAGCTGGAGCAGACTAGTCAGCCAGATAGACGTGAATACCCCGCTCCTTTTTCTACTTCTGCTTAGCCGGACGTAACACCTGTTTTATAACCAGGCTGTCACGCAGACTGTTTTCTTCGATGTCCCATTATGAGCGAGCAGAGTCCTGAAGAAGAGCAAGTTTAGCGCCACTTTTCACTGTCTGTCTTACTCTTATCCACTGTCTAAATGTAAATGCAATGAACGAGTGCTGCATTTATCTAATGTTGCAATGCATGTGGACACCTGCCTCCCTCAGCCATTCCTGCATTGTCCACTCCCCAGTGCAATGTTTGCTGAGATGACCAGTACTCTGTTGTGTTTTATGTCAAATTGTCCTTCCAAGTCCCCTGTCCCCAACTTCCCTATTTCACTTTTGTTCCAGAGCATTTATTTGTACCTCACGTTATTGTTCTGCACACTGCTGTTTTAGCAGCCCTGGAGATGCACATTAACTAATTCTGACCCCAGAGCATCAAACGGACGTTCAGCAGCATCACTCTGCAACTACTGCCTTAACTGTTACTGTACTAACTATTACTTTTCAGCTTGACATTCACAGTTCTCTTTGAGGCAGCTTACTGACACTGGACACATTCCAACATCACTCTTCAAACTGTTTAAAGGGATATTTCGGATTATTTGAAGTGGAGTTGTATGAGGTACTTATCCATACTTGTGTATTACCTACAGTAGATTGTGATGGGCACACCTCCAGTCTGGAGAAGCAGCAGGTGTAAGGAGCTAATCAATGTAAAGCTGTGGACAAGGTCAACAGCAACAGCAGTATTTTAGCCACGTACAAAAAGGTTCATCTAAAAAAGTCAATATCATTTTAAGTGTATGCATATTTAGAATATTTTCACCACTTTACCTTGTCATCAGACAGTGTTTTGTGATGAAAAAATACTGTTATATGAGCCAAATATCACTTTTTTCAAAACCATCAAACCCCTTTAAGAAAAACAGTAGTTTTACCTCTCAGAACAAGGGAGTTGGGGGTCCAGTGCTGCCTCGATCCGTTAGTTTGTCAGGGTGCGTACGGGTGCTGGAAATCCTTGAAAACACTTGAATTTTATTGTGGTCTTTGCAAGGTTTTAAAAGGGCATGGCTTTTGGATAAAGTGCTTGAAACTGAAATTGTAATTGCATTAGTTTCATAATAAATAGTTCTCAGACTGAATGGTTCTCTTCTTAGATAAAGAAATATTATGTGATACAACTATAATAATAAGTCAGAGAGAGCCCAATAGCTTTTGTCTTTTGCACAAAATAAAGACAAAGAAATGTGTGGATAATGTATAATGTTTTTAGGGGTAGCCTACTAGATAGGTTATTTTGGTGTAGGATATTATTCGTAGTAGTATAGCAATAAAGATTTTATTTATTTATAAGTTTTTTGTCTCATTATTGTTTGAGTGATTGTTTTTTATTGGCTCAGCTAGGATATGTAGGATGCCAAGTCTGCGAGTTTATATACATTTGTGTATAGTGCACAGTTAAACTGATTTTTTGAGTCAAACTTTTTGAAAGTAGCTAAAATATGTTTTGCTGCTAACTCTGTCCACAGCAGCACATTGCTTAGCTTCCATCTTGGTACTCCCTTCTGCTTTTCCAAGTTGGAGCATGCCAACCTCCTTCTACTGTTGGTAATACTCTGACTATCCATAAGTACTTCATAAAAGCTCATTTCAAATAATCCGAACTGACCCTACATAATGTCATAAACTGTCACATACCAACGTTCATCCATTTCTTTCTCTTTGTTTTCTCCCCATAGCCAAATCATGCCAAATTAACCAATCCAAAAAGTTCAGCCTTTTGTCCCAACTCGCCCTATCATCACAAAACAAATTCTTCCTGAAAAGTCCTCCTAACTCCTGTAAGAAAGCAGAGGCTGACCAGGCTGCAGAATCTCCTGATGCGGATCTAGTGGCAGAGCTGGATGGTGAGGCAGAGACCGGTGAAGGTCTCAGTCCACTGGTCAGTACCAGAGATGCCTGTCAGCTGGGCTGGACTGTGCTATATCTGATCTGGTCTCACTGGACTCCCAGGCTGAAGTGGAGCAAGGTATTCTTCTAAGGGAGGGGACTTGTGAAATCAACGTGAGGCTGCAGCTCTTCTCTGCGCGCTGTTCTATACTGTGTACCAAATCCAAAGAACTGAATGCTGCTCTTTTTCCCTTCCCTTTACTTGTATTCTTTTAAAGTTGATTCCTAAGGATTCAAGACAATCACTTCCATTGATGAGGAATAAATAAATCCGGACCTTGCCCCTTCTTTCCAAATCCATAATCTTGTTTCATGCCCAAACTAACATGAATAACCATTCTCAGTTGCTCATATAATCATGTATCAGCTCTAACTTTAACATTTTAACTCCTTTTCTTCCTTCTATGCTTGATTTTTCTGTTAATAACAATCATAAACTCCTGGTTTCCTTCTTTCAGCTGAAGAACTGCTGGGATCGATGATGATTGTGGTTTAAAACTGAAACTTTTGCTTAAGCTTCAGGGGTGTTGCACTTTTGCGTCGCATCACAGACCTCACACTAATTCTCACGGTTTCATCTTACATATCTGCACCCCATTTACTTCATTCAGTTGCAGCACGTTGGTGGGGCACAAAGCGGCTGGACTTTGCCCTGTACTGCCCCGATGCTCTGACTGCTTTCCCCACCGTGGCTTTACCCCACCTCTTCCACGCATCATACTGGGAGTCTACTGATGTCGTGTCTTTTCTCCTGAGACAGGTGAGTCAACATTAGAATACCCAGCGCCACTCTTTGTGGCCTGTTAACATGTGACCAGCAGGTTGTCTGTCCTCTTGAGGGATACTGAGGATGATGAGTCATTGAAATGTCTCCTGTAGGTCATGAGGCATGAAAACTCGAGCATCCTGGAGCTCGATGGGAAAGAAGTGTCTGAATTCACCCCCTCTAAACCTCGAGAGAAGTGGCTCCGCAAGAGGACTCATGTGAAGATCAGGGTAGGCATCAGATCAACGAAAGCTTTAATCTCTTCCACTCCCCCTGCCATACACTTTTTTTTAGATACTTTATTTTTGTTGCTTTTGAAGATACATACAAAAAACAAATAGAAAAAAATTATCTGTATTGCCTTGGCTCTACAGTTCCTGTGACATAATCAGTGTTTCTGTCCTCATCCTGTTATTTATGTGTAAACATTGACTATTTCTCCCATTTCTCTCAACATTGTTCCTCTCCATTCATCTTGCATTGGTGATTCTGGTTTGTACCATCTCTTTGTGATGGCTTTTTTTACAAGTGCTAACAAAAACAAATATTTATCTTCTCTCAACACAATATTTCTTGTCATATTGCCAAAATACAGTACGATACTTGAAGATTAATTTGAGATACAGCCCAGTACTCAGTGTCAAGTTTTTTGCTCATAAATTTGTAATAAATATTGTTTTCTTTAGAAGCAATATTCACATTTTAAATGTTTGTAAGGGCTTAAACTGACAGCCTGGGGGCCATTTCCGGCCCCCACTCTTCTTCCCCCCGGCCTGCAACATGATGTCCAAAATATAAATAATCAACCCCACAAAATTATTTTGTGCAATTATTTTTTATAGTTTATCATACAAACCCCTTCATATACAACTGAAACAAAAACACAGTTCTGTGGTTGACAAAGCACAGACAAAACAAACAATGCCAGTTAGCCATTTTCAATCAGGGGTATTAATGACAATTCAAAGAGACAGAAGAGTTGCTTGAGCTTGTGTCCAATGCACGGCTAGCTAATTAAATGTATAGAACCTGATTTTTGTTGAGTGTGATGAAAATATGTTAGTATGTAAATAAAAAAGTACATTTTCAGAAATACAGCACTTTCTTGTTGTGCTTTAACATTGAAGTGGCACTCCTATGAGATGCCAGTACCAGCAGTGGCCCCAATCCAATTTGAGTTTAGAACCCCAGGCTTAGAACATTATAATTGAAGTATATGATCAGGAAACTACATGGGATAAGCATAGAGTAGACATGTCTATAAAGGGGAGACTTGTAGGAACCCACATTTTTATTTAGATGTCTTGAGGTGAGAGGTCAAAGGACTCATTTGATTATTGCCATGTCAGTTTATCCACTCCATTATTATTTCTTCCTTGCCTTGGACCTTATTTTCATCCATCAATCAGCATCAGTAACTTGCTTTTCGTTAAATGGCACACACAAAGCCAAATTTCAAACAGTGTTTCTTTCACTCCATTAACAGAACGTGACCGCCAACCACCGCGTAAATGATGCAGTGTTCACAGAAGACTCCCAGCAGGTGGTGACAGGTCGCTTCATGTACGGCCCTCTGGACATGGTCACTTTGGCTGGGGAGAAGGTGATTTGTCTCTCTTTTGTCATCACAACAGCACTCACAGAAAGCAGTCAGTAATGTCTGTGTGTAGTTTGTGCTCACAGTTTTGTAATCCTGCGCAGGTTGACCTCCACATAATGACCCAGCCTCCGTCAGGAGAATGGGTCTACTTCAATACAGAAGTGACCAACAGCAGCGGCCGCGTGTCCTTTGTCATCCCAGAGGACAAACGTCTGGGCATCGGAGTCTACCCAGTCAAGATGGTTGTCAGGTGAGATTAGTTTGACCTTTTCAGTAGGTCCTTTTCATAGCAGAGATGTTGACATGTCATAGCAGGGAAAAGCACAGAAGTTACTAATAACATTAACAGTTGGCTCTGAGCTATTCAAGTGTTCCAGTGAGCACAATAGACCTCTTTTCACAACAGACATGAAATAGCAGGGTAAACACAGGTGCTGCCAATGATACTAATTAAGGTTCTGTTCCATTCAGATCAGTCAGAGTCAGGGTGCTCTATTGTGCCTGTTGGTTCACTGTAAAGGCTCTGCTACTCTAAACTGAATGGGACTTTAATTAGTCTCATTGGTAACACCTGTGTTTACCCCATTATTTCATAATAATCTGGTCGCCGTTAAAAGATCTAAACCCAAGACCCTGAAACCAAAGCAGCTAAGTAGAATTCAGCCATATCTAGCTGTATCCATCTACGGTTTTTAATCCCACTAAGGATAACAAAATGTAACAAAATATTTTCAGATTTGAATATGATGCCTGCTCCTTTTGCACCTTGGAAACAAAAATCTTAGAACCTCTTTATTTAACATGTTTTGTAAGTAAACATTTAATGGCATCCACATCTGGTTATCCTTAAAGGGGAAATATGTAATATATTTACTGGGATACTAAATCTTAAAATGCAGAGGGAAAGGGAGGTAACAACTTGTATCAAATATAGATTCGTATATTAAATAGAGATTCAACCCATTTAATGTCTATGGCTCCAACTCGCTATTTTAACGCCAGGGTCTTCCATCTTCTAACTCTCTGTTGTTCCCTTCATTCTTCAGAGGTGACCACACGTTTGCAGACAGCTACCTGACAGTTATTCCACGTGGCACAGAGTTTGTAGTGTTCAGCATCGATGGGTCATTTGCTGCCAGTGTGTCGATCATGGGCAGTGATCCCAAAGTGCGGGCAGGGGCCGTGGATGTTGTCAGGTACCCAGCTGCTCTTCTTCTCCTGTTTTCTTGGGTTTGAAACAAGAGTCTCTTCCAGACTGAAGCACATCAGCATGTGTTATTTATGTCTTTGTTCTGTTTTCCTGTTCTTTTGCAGGCACTGGCAGGATTTAGGTTATTTGATCATCTATGTGACAGGACGACCAGACATGCAGAAGCAGCGGGTGGTGGCTTGGTTGTCTCAGCACAACTTCCCTCATGGCATCGTCTCCTTCTGTGACGGCCTGGTGCACGACCCACTCAGGCACAAGGCCAACTTCCTCAAGTCGCTGACAGAGGTCAGACTGGGAGGAAGGAAGCGGGGGGGCTATGTGTAGCTTTAGTACTGTAGTTTATTTATGTGGAATGAATAAGGAATATACTTTTGTAAGAATGATTTAATGTTGGATACAGTTCACCTTGGTACATAAAAAACATAAAGATCTTTTTTTTTCCATTTTTCTTTCAAGAACATTTTTGCAGAATAAAAGAAAGTATTATTCTTTGGCAGATTTTAGAAACATCAGACTCACGTTAAAAAACAAGGGCACAAACACACAACAATGCTGACATATTACTATGAGTGAAATATTAACTTGATTATTAAGAAAAATACATGATGACAAACAGTGCTGTTGTTCATTTGACTGATTCCAGGCTCACATGAAGATTTTTGCTGGCTACGGATCAACCAAAGACATCTCAGTCTACACCTCCATTGGTCTCCCTCCTTCCCAAATATACATTGTTGGTAGACCCTCCAAGAAGATGCAGCACCAGTGCCAGGTACATAGCTTGGGGAATACAAACCTGGCAACCAGACAATGAGCTCATGTTTAATTTGCTCAGGCAGATACCAGTGGCTACCCTCCTGTTCAGACAGATTGCCACCCACTCATCCTGGATCTCCATGGGCTAATCACAACCGTTTATTCAGTAGGGGGCAGGTTTGATACGATGACTGACAGAGAAGTCTCAACAGTCCAGATCTGAAAAGTTACTTTCCAGTGACATCACATGTTTTGGGTGCAGCGCACCAGGCTCACATGACTGAGATAAAATTGTCAAACTAGGCAGTGTGGATCAGTGTTTACAGTATTTCTTTTCTCAGCTCAAACGTTTTCAGGTACATATTTTAGTGTACTGTTTAGCTGTAAATTTTAGAAAGTTTGTCACCAGGCCGCTTTAAACCAAACCAAGCACTGCCCCAATTTGCATTTGTCACTAAACTCTATGTCACATGTTCCTTTGCTCGATGGTTATCATGTAGGTGCTCGAGGTATGTAGTGCTTCAAAGATCTCTTCAATACCTTTAAATCAATGTCATTAATATAGTTGTAAAATGATAGACTCCATAAGTCAGTTAAATTCAGTTTTATTGTCTGTCGAAATTTTGTTAAAAAAGACACTGCATGCCATTTCAGACTCCCAGTTAAAATTCATCTTTATTGTCAATGTCTGAAATTATTGTCTGGGAGCAAATACCAGTACAGTGTTCAAGTGCCAATTTATATCTGTTCCAAACAAAAATTATTTAGCATTTGACACCAGTCGGGTCTAATACTTCCACTCTGAAAAAAATCAATTAACTGAACCAGAATGTAAAACTTCTCAGATTCTGTATAGTTGATGGTACGACTCTGCTTTGATCCTCTTAACAGTTCATCACAGAGGGATATGCGGCTCATTTGTCCCAGCTGGAGTACAACCACCGCTCCCGTCCAGCTAAGTCCAGCAGCGCACGCATGGTGCTTCGTAAAGGCAGCTTCGGTTTGGGTGCAAACAGCGACTTCCTCAGGAAGAGGAACCACCTGCTGCGCACCATCTCCTCCCAGCCGGCCCCCAGCTCTCCAACAGGCAACATCCACAACAGACCGGAACGCACACAGAGCCAATCAGACGGTGAGCGGCTGGAGGGCGCTCACAGCCACAGCCAGGGAGCGACACAGCGCAGCATGAGCATCACAGCCAGCTGCTGGGGCCGCAGCAGCAGCACCAAGCTGGAACCTGGAATATTCAGCCCCAAATGAGATTAATGAGACAGTGAGAGCACCTTCAGGAGAGTGACTTTAAATACAGAGCTGAGGAAGAGACTCTTGACAAAAAAGATAGCTGCAAACAGTTGGCTCGCACCTGATGCGTAAATACCACAATGAAAACAACAGGTGCTACAAACCACTCTTTATTAAACTAATGCCAGTCAACACCAATATTTATGGAGAGGGGCTACAGCTATATTATATTTATTATAAAACACACACACAAAACTCAACAGGCATTTCAAGAAACATCTTCCTGAAGCAGGAACATGCACACAAGTTAGCTTCTATTGTAAGAATCCAGACTGTTTCTACTGTTTAATAGTAAATATTTATCACTCTTGATACAAGGTCAGTTTTTCCTCCTATAACAGCAGCCTTTTAGATTGGAGACGGTTACACATACAAGCAGCACCCCCATGCAACTACACAAAGAGGTTACAGACAACCTGTAGTGCTGATACTGCACTGTAACTGACTACTGTGGCCACTGCAAGCACAATTATTACAGTAAGATCCACTTTGTGCAGAATAGTTTTAAAGCTTTGTCCTTTTTATGTGATAATCAGATATGTTCACGTCTGGGAGCAGAGCTGAGAATCAGGTAAAACTGGATCGAATGTGTTTCTTCAAACGAACACACAATCATCTAGCCAAAATGAATCTTTTTTTAATTTTTTAGGACAAGTATCATCATTAATAAACATTTAAAAATAATATTTTGGTGTTCCGTAAGCCAACGTGAAATGATTTGATCAAAAGCTACATCTTGTTGCACATACTTCTAGCATTTACAAACAGCAATGAAACCATACAGTCCAGTTTTGCTTGTGTTTCTAGTCGTCCCTCAGACCAAAGAACCATCCAAATATCACATGAAGCAAACTGCGAAATTACCCTTTAACTATGGTTGCAGCTGTTCCTGGGATTTTCTAGTATTTCGCCACATCTCACCAGAGTGCACTGCTGTACCCTCCTGAATCAGTGATGATGTGTGACTCAGCTGTGGGGGAAAAGTCCTCCTGCTGTCCGGTTAATGTGCCAAAGTTAACAGTGTAGAGTGATATGCTGTACATGAAGAAAGACAGAGGACATGATGGGGTCTCCTGTGTAAAAATGGAGTCGATTGTGAAAGTATGTAGTTAAATGCCTTCACAAGGCCTGTACATAGTTGTTATATTACAGTGCAGATCTGGTATCTGGTCCACTGAAGACCAGTTTCAAGTGTCTTCTTAACTCTGGGGGTAAACAACACCTCATTCAGGATACACTTTATTGATCGATGATGATGATAATTATTGTTATTTAAGAGTATAGATATTTTAAAAATGTATTGATTTTGTGAACAAAATGTGTTTTAAGATTACTTTAGCTAAATTGTGTTTTGTTTTTTTTTCTTCTAACTTCAGTTGCAGCAGCCAAAACTCAAAGAGGTCTTTGCCTGGCACAGTATTGTATTTTTATGATTTTATCTTGCAGATCACCAGAATTGTATCAACAGAACTGCTATCTTGTGTCATATATTGTATGTTTGTTATTATCTATTTTGGAAATTTGGGATATGGCTTCTCTCTGGTTATCCCTAAGCTGTAAATGAGGCGTTGAATGTGCTCATAGATAATCCTCCTTAGGTTAATAAGGTCTCTTTTCTCTGTTCTGCTGCGCCTTTAGAGGAAGAAGAATCTGCAAATTGTAAATTCTGTACAATAAGCTGTCAGAAGTAGGAACACAGAGCTATGACTTACTTTATGCTCTTCGCCATTTATTTCTGAAATGGGTAAAAATGTGTGATTTTATTCATTCAAATGTTTATTTGTCCCTCTAATAGGCATGTACAGAGCTGACTGCAATGGACCAATATGGGCTCAAATGTAAGGGGAAGCGTGCAATATGACTCAACCACACCACAAGATCAAACAGACTGTGTTGAGTGAATGTCACGGTGCATTGACAATCAGTTCAACAGGCACATATATATGCTATAGGCGTCAAACTGCAGAGGGAACCCAAACGCATCTGAGCGCTCAGCAAAGACACAGGTTGTAACAGTCCCTTTGTTAATTTCACTATTGTTGGTGTGCTTGTGTTCAGATGAGTCCCCATTTGTTACAGCCCAGTTCTAGACTGCGACGGGGGACACACAAGTAATGTATTTACTACAAAATAATCAAAAACACAAAGAATTAGATGTGAGAAATCAGTAGTGAGAAAGTCAGTAGTGTGGGGAGTGGATGAGTGAAAATATGCTGCAAAGGTGTTGGGTCTGCCACCCAGACTGGTTGTCGCTCTGGTTTTATATGCATGGGGCACAGCTGGCTCAGGTGTGTAACATGCTGTTTAGCTCCTAATTAGGTCTGCAGGTTTAGGAAGAGGAAGCACAGCAACAGCAGTAAAACCATCAAAGGGGCCATCACAAGGTACATAAGCAACATCTGTAGAGTCCTTTCAGAAAAGTGGAGATTTTGCACAAATAATTGCCCCTGACCTGATGGTGGTATAAAATATTACCTAGGGTCTTCTCCTGTGGACCTAACTTTGTTTTTGTTGAGGTTTCCATTCTAGGAGATGAAGGTCTAGATGAAGTCAGGGTTACATTTAATAGTTACCCAAAAATCAACACTGTTCAACTTAATGGTCATTTTGGAGGCTGTAGTTTTCAATGCTGTTGAATTGTGTTGCGTTCTTTTGAGAAGTGTTTCTAATATTTTGTCCACCACTTTTACATCAGTGAGGGTAGACCTAAAGGGATAATTTGGATTATTTGAAGTGGGGTTGTATGAGGTACTTATCCAGTCAGTTTTTTACCTACAGTAGATACTGGTCAACACACCCCCAGTTTGGAGAGGCAGAGAGGAGTACCAGCACAAAGCTAAGTAATGTACTCCTGTGCACACGGTCAGCAGCACAATATTATGTTTTAGGCATGTAAAAAAAAGGTCCATCTAAAAAAATCAATATCACTTAGATTTTGCTTATATTTAGAATATTTTCACGACTTTACCTCACCATACTGATGGGATGTCGCTGTTACATGAGCCAAATATCACTCTTTCATCTCACTCCTGAAAACCGTAATTTTACCTCGCAGAACACAGGAGCTGTTGGTCTACTGCTGCCTTGATCTGTTAGTTTGTTTGTGTTATTGTGTGACTTCTGTGAACTTGAACTATTGACGCCAGGTACAGCAGTGGAAATATTCTGAGTACAGCATACACTTGAGTTGATATTGATTTTCCTACGTGGCTAAAATACCTTTTGTTGCTGTTCACAGCAGTACATTGCTTAGCTGCCTGCATTGGCACTCCTGCTGCTTCTTCAAACTGGGTCGACCACCACCTACTGTAGGTAATACGCTGACTGGAGAATTACCTCATACAACCCCACTTCAAATTATCTGAACTATCCCTTAAATTCTACATTGCTGAGTGTACGACCCAGTGCATATGCATCTATAACTTTTTAATAAGGACTATTTTATAGCTACCTGGTGAAAAAAGATGTAATTTCATACTGAAGCCAATATGCTCCCTCTGCATTTTGACCATTTCAGAGATTCGGCTTGAAGCCATATTTATTAAACTCTTTGGAAAGCTGCTGATTCAAGAAAGGCTGTTTGTACGTTGATATTAATTAGGAAAGGCACAGGCACTGCTGGAAAAAATGCACTTACCTAAAGTTAGCAACTACTCAACCATATTCCCTTCCTCAGAGGTCTGAATTACCTGGATATTAAAATCCAGAGAATGTAAAGACGAAGCGGTGTGGTTATCTAAGTTTGGATACCTCTGGGCAGACAGTCGCTTCGATTCTGCTACTGACACACACATTAACCAGAGGCCTTACATTTCCCCTCTCTGCCTTACATTGACCATTGTGTTGCAAGGCCTAGAACGAACGCTGCTCTCTTCCAAATTGACTTCATGGAAAAGGATAGACTGTTCATATAGACTATAATAGGAAAAGGCCATATTTTCTTAAAAAGGCTTTGGCTTGTTTTCGCTTCAAAGGAAATGTAAAATGGAGAAATCTATTTGACATATTTCACCAATATTAGGCAATCCATCACTTTCTCAAGCTTCGTTCCCTGGGTTAATGCAATGCCACAACTGTTAAAGCAACAGTTAGCATTTGCAAGCTGTATATATATATACACCACATACCTTGGTAAATATTTTCATTGTACAGGGTGTGTATTCTTGTAGGTTTTGGATAACTTCATTTTATCCATCCCCTTGTGTTTTTATGTACAGTGTATAAAGAGTATACAAAGAACAACCACGTAATGTTGGCCTTTTTTCACACTGAACATGGTAATATTGTGATGAAGAATGATATGGTGCATCTGGATGATGAGGAGAGTTTCATCAGAGAACAGGGATTATTCAAATACAGGAGAATTCATTGTAGTTTAAACAAACTGTTTATTTTTCTGGTTTCAGTTCACACAGATTTCCAGAACCAGAGAGAAACAAATGTGAGAAGACATCTATGAGTGGGTGTAAAGTATGATGCCAAAATATTAAAGAACAGATAAATGAGTTTCTTAAAAGGATAGTTTGTATTTTTTAAGTGGGGTTGTAGGAGGTACTCCTGAATAGTCAGGGTATTACCTACAGTAGATGGTGGTCAGCACACTCCCAGTTTGGAGAAGAGCAGGAGTACTGGTATAGGAAGCCAAGATATGTATTTTGGCCACTTAAAAAATAAATATAGTTTAAGTGTGTTATGTTTGGAATATTTGCCATCTGACAGCCTTTTCCAATGGGAAACTGAAACAATGTAAGCCAAATACAGCTCTATCCATAGCAACCAAGCTCCAATGGAAAAATCAGTAATTTTTTGTGACTTTTGATGTTTTAAATAGTTGGTTTGGAGTCACAGAATTACAAACTAATCGAACAAGGCAGCAGTAAACCAGAAACTCCAGTGTTTATATGAGGTACAATTACTGTTTTTGCCAAAGGAGTCTGGTGGCTTTGGAGGGAGCAATATTTGGCTTATATTATATTTCCCATCAAAAAAAGGCTGTCTGACGCAAAGTAAAGCAGTGAAAATATTCTGAAATACAGTGGAAACTTAAACTCATATTTTAGGTGGCTAAGACATGTTTTTCCTGCTGATCCTGTCCACAGCAGTACATTTCTTAGCTTGCTTGACCAGTACTCCTGCTGCTTCTTCAAACTGGGGGGTGCCGACCACCATCTACTGTAGTTAATACTCTGACCATGAATAAATCATACAACCCCCCTTCAAAAAATCAGAACTATCCCATTAACACTTAAATCAGTTTTGAATGCCTTTTTAAGTAGAATATAAATCAGACAGTTTGCACTGTGTACATAAAACTGACAGCCTGAGTCACAGTCCATTCAGGACTGATCAATATATGTACTCACTGAAATGCTATAAAAACATGGTTAAAATAAATAAGCATTAATCAGTGTAAACATATATTGAATGTGCAAACTATTTGAGACACGAGTTCCTATGACAGATATCAGTTGGCTGAAAACATCAGTCACTAACTCATTTGCTTCTCTTTTATCTCCTTCGTGATCAGTATGGATTTAATGAGGCAAATCAATAAGAGATATTGGCGTTTTACCTGGATTCAACTCATTATCAAGAGAACATGTCATGATAATTCTGTATCTTCACTAATATACAGTTAATTCACAAGCAGCTGGTTGAAATTATGATATAATTCAGCTTATTGAGGCAGAGCACGGCATCTTCTACCTGTTGATTCCCATTTTCCTCTGGAAGGCATTCCCGTCTCCCTTGGTGGCTTGCTGTGGGATGAATGGAAGTTCACGGTTAGATCAAAGGGAATTCTGTTTATTTCACAAAGTTATAAATGACACTCTCTCTGGTACCTTGTTGATTTCTTTGTGTTTTTCTCGGCTAACAATCTCCTCGATGATCTCTCCTTCTCCTCTCACCAGTCTGGATGGAAACAGATGTTAGCATTTTTTAAGAGAGCAAAAAAAAACAAAAAACAAAAAAAACAACAGAGCTATGAAAGCTGTTACAGGAATAAATCATGGTTAAAGTTGCTTAAAAGTTTGTGTGTTTATCCTATATTAAAATACAGGAGATAGAGGAGACAATACTCAACTTGGGTTAGACTGAGCTGTGTTTGATCATCCTGTGAATCTCAACAGGTAAACTGTTCCTTTACACTCACCTGTTGTAGGCTGTAAACTAGCAGATCGTACTCTAGCTGTGGCTTACCTGGTGCGTCCTGTTTCTGGGTCCACCACCCGGCGGATCACACTCTGTCTGGCTTCGTACTCCTCTTTGGTGAGGGGCCTCTTCGTGGAGAGTCGGGCCTTCTGTTCATCTGTCATCACTGCAGAGGAAGACAGAGTATAATTCACTAAATATCACCAACATGCTCTGGAAATTCAACATGTGACCAACAGTGGTACTAAAGAAAAAGGGAAAAAGTAACAGACCATTTTCTTCTGGTACTCATATTTACGATGTAAATTTGTCAAGCTTCTGAGATTTTGCCACCATTTAGACCTTATTATCTGTTATTTTAATCTTTGTGGTTGCATTAGGCCACTGGGAAATCTTGGAAATGAATGATCAGGACTGCTTTATCACCATGTTGAGTATCTTGTATTCTCGGACATTTCAATTGCTTTCTGATTATTATATCCATTGGCAGTTTCTTATCAATTTCCCAGAAAAAATGCTATATTGTAACATACAATCCATGGCTCCTTTATTAGGTACACCTGTACAAACTAATGCAGTTAAGGCTGTAACGAGTAGTCAATTAATCGGTAAGTCAACGACAGAAAATTAGTCGCCAGCTATTTTGATAATTGATTAATTAGGGATGAAATGATTACTGGTTCTGTGACAAAACTCCAAACGATTAGTGCTCGCTTCAAATTTTAATTACCATTAAAAAATGATTGATTACTGTGCTTTGAAAAACTGGTTCCAGATTCTTAAATACAAGGATTTGTTGCTTTTCTTATCATTTATGATAGTAAATAAAGAGTCTCTGGACTGTTTGTTGGGGAGAAAAAAGCCATTTGAAGACGTCACTTTGAGCTTTGGGAAACTGTGATGAGGATTTTTCACAATATTTTGACATTTTGCTGACTAAAAAATTAATCGTAAAAATAATTAAAAGATTATTGGTGATGAAAGTAATAATTAGCACAGGCCTAATTTAGACTATAACTTGTAGGAGGAAAAAAGAAAAATGTTTCCTAAAACCTGTGAAGGTTGCATTTTTGTCCAAAATTTTTTACAGTGATATATAAACAGGGACAGGAAATCCTCACATTTGAGATGCTTGAATCAGAAAAAAAAAATGGTATTTTTGACTAATTAGTGATTCTGATCCTCATTTAAACAACCTGTGTGTTAATATGTATGATACTGTAAAACTACATGAATCTCAGTGTCCCAGTGAAACACTGTGTGAAGCTTTGATTGTAAATATAAACAAATGTCAGCGGTGTGAAGTCATGTGAAGTCCCACCAGGTCCGAGCTCCACCGCCCCCTCATCACTCTGCCACACCTCCAAGTAAGATGGAGGTTTCTCTGCTGGAGGACTGGACAGCGCCGCCTCTGCTTTCTTCTTCTTCTCCTCCTTCTTCTTCAGCTTCTCCTTCTTCCTTTTCTCCTTCTTCCTCTGTTTCTTCAGCTTCGCCTTTTTCTTCTTCGTCTTCTTTTTCTTGGCTTTGCTTTTCTTCCTCTTTGACTTTTCATCGCTGGACGAGGATGAAGATGAGGAGGAGGAGGAAGAGGTGGACGAAGAAGAAGAGAGCTTCTTCTTCGCTTCTTTTTTTGTGTTTTCACATCTGAGGGAGAAGAAAAGGAGTTTAAAAGAGTTGCTTGATAGTTAAACTTTTAAACTTAATTTGTTAGAGTCCCAACCTTTACTCTTGATGTTTGTCTGTGATGTTTTCTTTGACGATCTGTTTCGGCTCCTGCTGCTGGATGAGGAGATAAAGACGATGAAGACGAAGAGGAGGAGGAGGACCGTCTCCGTTTCTTCTTCTCGTGTTTTTTCTCTCTGCCAGCTCTGTCACGTGACCTGCTGCGGTCCATCACTGCAACAAAGATGAAGCCGCTCAGAAAATCCGATTGATGATCATAAAAAGCAGCGAATGTGTTGCAGCGACAGCAGACTGGTTTACAGAAGTGTGTTCGTCTTCAATTCCCTTCCGTCGGCGCCGAGAAAACATGATTAAGGTTCCTAGTTCCTACTTGGGATAATAATATATGGTTTGAATACGATGCTCAGTGACGGATAAGTAAATAAGTATATTTACTCAAGTACTGTGGTACTTTTTATTCCACTGCCTTTATTTGATGACTCCTAACAAATTATTACTTTAGTAAAATATTTGATTATCCACCACTGGTAAGCACAAATATTATTTTTTTTTTTTTTCAAAGTGGGGGAGGGGCGTGGGTATGGGGCTGGGGAAGATGAACTTAGAAGCTATATAAAAGTATATAAAAGTATTAATACCACTATGAAAATGTACTGTTACAGTTAATAGAAATATAAGTATAGAACCACTGTCAGCTTCTTTTACAGTGTTATGTCATTATATTATTATTATTATTAAAGATACATTAACATGTGGGCAGTAATTAAGGGTCCAAGCAGCATTACTCACTGCTGACCCTTATTGTTTTTGTTCTGATTATTCTTTCTCTCTTCTTATTTTTTCTTTGATAAAAGTGTTTGTACAGCAAAATCTAAGACAAAGACTCACCAAAATTGACAGGTGGGTTGCAAATTCTCACTTAGGCAGCAAAAATTACACTCATTGACCTCAAGTTGGTGCTGTATCAATTAAGTTTATGTTTTTGCAATTATCTTGAAAACAGCTTGGCCCAGACTCAAAATCTTACCATTTCATCATTAATGAATTTCCTTGGTCAATAAAGTATTTTGTATTCGTATCGTATTCGATTGATTCAGTCGTGCATGAATTTTGGTAATAATTGAACAAAGTGAGTGGGACTTAGTATAACAAACCTAAATTTTAGACGTTTCACAATACAAACTCCAAAAAAAATCACCTGAGTGTCCTACAGAGCTGAAATTTCTTCAGCACATCTGCTGAATTGTGAGAAAAGTTTGTCTCACTGCAACCTGTGTCAATTCAAAAGTCGTCACTCTATATTTTTCAAAATATGAAAAATCACATCTGTATCACATCTGTATCTACACAAGTCTTCATTCAAATGATACCAAAATGGACACAGATATTCTCTAGATGGTAGATATCAAGTGTTTTTGTGAAATGGTTATATTTAATATCTTGCTGTTATTTGTACTGTATGCACAACATTTTCTTTTTCATGCAGTGTATATCACCAAAATATTTGACATAACACCTGAAACCAGCAGAATGATGTGTGATTTTTTTGTGTGTGACTTTTGTAAGTGTTTTAAGTTTAAACAGATAAAACGCTGACAGTGAACCAACATGTGCAATAGCGGGATCTCCCCTAAGTGGAATGCAGCAATCATTAATACGTCTGTGAGTTTCCTGTTATGACATGTCAAAATGTCTGTTGTGCAGCAAGTCCACTGTAAACTCAGATCTGTTACACTCCCTTTTGCTTTGCTCGATGGGATGTTTTCAGTTTGTGTCAGTTTTCTTAAAAAGGACGAGACCGTGAACATGTCTTTTTAATTTATGAGCTATCATAAGATCAATTATGTTCTGTTGTCCAAAAAATATCAATTTTAAAAAATGAAAAAAGTCAGTGGTCGTCAAGTATAATTCATCTCATGAAGATATCCAAAGACAAATCTACAACCTCAATGAACCCACGCTGCCCTTCCTTTAAAACATGTGGTACCTCCCACAGTTCAGCAACCTGTGATTGGGTTAAATGAGGACAACATTAGGATTAAGGTTAAAAAAGGCCACTTGATCTTGTCAATGAGTCACAAGAGTTGAGAGACAAAGTGGTGGTTATGATTTCTTTGTCATGCCAAATAGAGAGAGCTGGATCAGAGGGTAGAAGCAGCTATTTGATACTGGTGCTAAAAAGGGCTAACACATAATGACAGTGCTGAGAAGTGAGTTATATTTGTTATAAGTACATTAATGTGAATATGACACTGTGAAGAGTCACTATACAACAGTCATTCCCAGAGACTGGGTCGTGGGTCACAAGAGATTTTTGAGTTGCCTAATAAACAAAAGACTATGGAAGAAATCCTGCAAATTTAAGATTTATATCTGCAGTGCACCTTTTATAAAACATTTTAAATCTATATATTATTTACCTGATGAGAGGGATAAAAAACAATGTAACGGCCTGTTTGCTCTGCCTAAATGGATTTATTTCTCATTAATGAAGTATTTAACACATTGTGTTTGTCATTTTTAAAAAGTGGTTCCCCAGAAAAAAAAGTTTGGGAGACACTGCTGTACAACATTATGGTCACTGCTCTTTACTGTAAAGGAAAAATGTCTGTGAAAGGAAACAAGTGAGTGCCAGAAAGCAACTACATGAGAACACATTTGTAATATTTATTTCAAAGTTTTTACAAAGGCAATTGTGAATCTTTAAAGCTCGAATATTGATAAACATACTTATTCCTGATGAAGTTAGCCCTTATCACTCTTGGTACATAAGGCTAAACTAACGTAAAGGAACACCACAGACAGACAGGCCCTGTCTGCATTCACGGCTCACCAGCTTAGAGTTAAATACTGTGACCTGCCTCCATTCATGTTTAAATGTCGTGTCACTGAAGAAATAAATAAAACAATCGTCCAAGGTTCCTTAAAACTCCAAAAACTCCACAGAAAGACATACTGTAGCAAATGATAAATACTGAAAACCCTGTTACATAAAAACGCAGCTTCATGAGTGAATGTAACAGTCTAAACATGGCTGGACTTGAAGGTTAGGGAAGGTTAAAGATGTCCGCAGGAAGAGAGCCTTAAAGCTATCATCTTTCCAGTCCGTGTGCAAGGGGAGCTCGCCAGGTCGCTCCCTGTAAAAAATGAGAGGGTGGTAGTTTTGGGGGGGGGGGCGTGGAATGTGTCACTGTTACTGGGATTTTCTCTGGCCCGTTAGGATGCAGCTGCCATGCGAACCCTCTCCGGGGGATACAGCAGGATGTTCTTGGCTGCTTTGATAGTGTTCTTCATAAGCATGGCCACAGTCATGGGTCCCACACCTCCAGGAACAGGGGTGATGAAGCCCGCCTTCTGCCTCACGCCTGAAAATAGACAGAAAAGTTATGACGTCAAGGACACACGAAAGGCCAAGGAAGAATGTGCGAAAAAAGCGATCGTGTTCACTGGCCGGCCTGACCTTCAAAATCCACGTCTCCAACCAGCTTGTTCTTTCCAGTGACGGGATCCTGCACCCTGTTTATCCCAACGTCAATCACCGCTGCTCCCTCTTTGATCATGTCGGCCGTGATGAGGTTTGGGATCCCTGATGTTCAGTAAACACATACACAGTGCAGTTAGATTACAGATTTGAGACATAATAGATTTAAACAGTTCAGTCAGGGTTGGATGCAGGCAAACAAGCTGTGACACAAACCTGCAGCAGCCACAATGATATCAGCGATTTGAGTGTGTTGGCGAAGTTGCTCTTTTGGAGTGTGACGGTGAGAAATGGTGACCGTGGCATCACCTGCAAAAGAAATAACATTTGGTATTAATAAAGTATATTTTTAAACCTATCATACATCACATTTAAGTGGCTTCCCAAATAGGTGCCTGGGGACCACATGAGACATTTTCAGATTCATCCATGATATAAAAAAATATTTATTTCAACCAAAGGCTTCATATTTCAACAATTAATACTGCAGTTTTAAAATAGTTCAATGATTATGTTCTAATCTGGCTACTTTTATTTTATTTCATATCATAGACTTTTTGTTGTGGTATTATTGTACCTCATGTTTTTGGTATTGTTACATCCCTATTGTAAATTATTGAATCCACACTTTAATTAATGTATGCAGCAAGAGTGAAACAGGCTCTCCTGAAGTGTGTTTATGTATGTTATGGGCATTCTGTGTTAACATGGTGAAAATATTTGAATACAAGTCTAATCTCAAGGGCCATGCATGATGGGGTCCTCAGGATATTTATAAGGGGTTCTAGGCTGAGAAGAAAAAAAATACAACTTCTGCTTTAACCAACCTCCGGGCCTCTCATGACGTCCGTCTGTATGCAGTAACATGGCGATGGGCATGCCCACATTCTTGGAGCGTCCTGCAACCACGACATTCTTCCCAAATGTAGGAATACCTAAAAAAAAAAAACAAGAATTCAGATAGTTGGTTCAGACAGTTTGTTCTGAAGGATTTCAATCCAAAGAGCAAGTTCAGTGGTCACTCCTGTTACCTGTGCGCTTTATTATTTCCCAGACTCCCCAGGGAGTGGCAGGAAGCATGGTGGACTGATCCAGACACATGCGTCCCACATTGACTACGTGGAAGCCGTCCACGTCCTTGGTCGGGGAAACTGCGTTACAGATTGTGCGCTCATCGATGTGGTCTGTCGGAAAACAAAGACAAGTTAGAGTCAGGACACCAGGATCTCAAACGGTTTTGTCAACGACAAAGATGAGCTTGTAAAAGTTCACAAATGACACTTATTTAAACATATATGAGGTCCATCTTGTCTGATAACAACAGCACAAATCATGACACAATTCTCTACACTCAATGTTTATCTTTCTATTCCACTGTCCCAGTTTCTGCGTACCTGGCAGAGGCAGCTGGACCAGAAGGCCGTCCACGCGATGATCTGTGTTGAGTTTGTCGATCAGGTCCAATAACTCCTCCTCAGTGATGTCTGAATGCTTGAGAATTGTCTCACTAGAGATTCCTGTGGGAGGTTGAAGTGAGAACTTTAAAACACAGGCAAAGCATTTGTTCTTTTGTTGTTTTGCTGTGTGTTTACACGTGTGTATGAGGTCTGTGGGTGTTTGCTTCTTACCGACATCAGCAGCAGCTCGGGTCTTATTCAGGACGTAGGAGTGACTGGCTGGGTTGTCTCCGACCAAATCACGCTTAGATGTGGTCTCTTGTGGCCGGCTTGTACCCATTTCTCCACGTCGGATCGGGCCTCCTCCCGAATCTGCCGTGCTAGTTTTTTTCCTGAGATGACGACCGCCTCCTGTCTGAGAGTTGGCGAGTAAAAACACCAGAGTCAAAAAAATTACAAACTCCCCATAACTTACATTATAAAAAGATGCGATTCTGATGTTATTGAGCGACAATTCAGCTAACCAACTTAAACTATCTTAAAGAAGATTAAATCTAAACCTCTCTTTAAACCTCTGTTTAATTTTACTCTAAACCTACAATAGATTCAATTCAGTTGCACTAAAACTTTAAACTCCAAATCAAAATGTGATCAAGTTCCAGTTTAAATTTACACTTGAGGAGGTTTTCGGTTTTATTTGAGACAGATTGGGAAAAATAATAGTAGTAATAATAAGTCTGTCGGAGAAACTGAACCCAGCTGAGTTTCTTGATGCGTTTCTTCTTTCTTTTAGTCATATTTAAAAATACTTTTTTACCTAGCTAGCAAACATGTAACATTTTGTAAGGAATTCAGAGCAGCCGGTCTAAAGGCAGCTGGTTTTAAATGTGAATATACTCATTTTAAACCTAATTTTGCTCAAGTCTGATTAGAGCTAATCTTTGATCAGATTAATCTTTGTTGGTGCGACTCAGTGGACAAATGTCTTAATGTGGTGACAAACCAAAAAAAAAAAAAAAAAAAAAGTTATAGTATAGTATAGAAAGTATAAAACTATATAAACAAAAAAAGTATGAATGCTTTTAATTTGACTGAGCAGTCTTTACAGTACTAATCTAAACTCACTAATCTACTGGACGAGGTCTCTTTGATGCCAGTGAACAGAACCTTTGACACCAGAAACCTGAAATCAATCTCAAACATTCAGCCTGAGGAGGCACCAGTTCCAGCCTCTAAAATTAGACGCAGCACATCTCCACCTGACGGAGCCATATGCTCTGTTAGAAGTACTGTATGGACGGTACTGTATGTTTAAATTACACAGTGTATAATTGGTAGGAACAGACAGGAAGGAGTGGAGCTTTTTACAAGCATTTAATCGCCGGGTACAGTCAGAGCCACCCGGGGTTGAAACTGAAAAACACATTCTCACTGTGTCACAAACTATACAAACTGGGCTGAGCTGTTCTTCTGGTCTGTCCCAATTTTGCAAAGCGCCAAGATGGTTATGAGTTATATAACAACAAACAGAAAGCTGTGGTTAATAACTGAAGAGTAATGAGCCATCGACAGTGATGTAACAACCCTTTTATTCCACAAAAACTAATTAAACCTCACAGAAAAAGTATCACATCTTTGGGGCAAAATGGGGTGAGCCCATGGGGCCAGTTTACCAGGTCCCCGAGAAAATGTGTCGAGATTACAGGACAGCAAACTGCTCTTTAACCTCATACACATTTAAATACAGAGCTGGTCTACTGAGGAGAAAATCTCTCTTTTCACATGTATGACCACGGACCCAACTCTGAGGAGAGAGTTCACTCTGTTTGGAGCCACAACAATCAGTTGGTTACCCGACTGTTGATCGAAAGAACATTAATTGCCAACTATTTTGATAATCGATTGGTCATTTCAGTCATTTTTTCAAGGAAAAATGTCAACATTTGGGTTTTGGACAGTTGATTGGACAAAAGAAGCCATTAGAAGATGTCACTTTGGGCTCTGGGGAATTGTGATGAGCCTTTTTTTAAAACTTTTTTTTCATCTTACAGACTAATCGATTAATCTTGAAAAGAACCGACAGATTCAATAGATAACGAAGATCACTGTTAGTTGCAGGTCTCGTGGCTGGATATTTTAGAGTTTATCAGTAAATGTTGCCCAAAATGGCATCAGGGAGCACTAAACTTTCACTGGCATTTTTTCACAATTGTAAATAACTTCAAATAAAAAAGCACAAGCAGAACAAAATATATGTATGTATTAAATCTGAACTAAGAAAAAGGATTGAATATACACAGAATGCTATCTATAAAGTTAACAAATAAAAACTGCAAAATGTGATGGGCATTCTTCTAAATTTTTAACATTTTATAGACTAAAACATTCAATCGATTAATTGATAAGATTATATATCAGTAATGAAAATAATAGTTGCAATCCTCATGTTTTTTTTGTTGCTGTTTTTTTGTATCTTATCTATTTTATAATTATTTACATTTACTTGCTGTTGTATGCATTTTCTTATAAAGCCTGTAGAGTTTATGTGTAAGTAAGTTGTATAAATTGTGAAATATGGTAATAATAGGTCTGGACAGCTTTTGTCTTGTGCCTGTTGATCTGCTGATCATGTGCAGCAGCAACATGTGGTTTTGGATTTTAAGGCGTGTGTGCAACGTTATTTCATTACATGTTCAGTCATGCAGCACTCAGTGCGTTTTCAATAAATACCTGCACGGGATGCTGCTGCAAATTTGGCATCTGTCTGACAGTATCTCTTCCTCTCAGAGATAATTTAACATCTATTATTAGATTTTCATTCCCAGGACAAACTGGCCTTGATGCATGTGCATATCCTTCGCTTGTTTGCAGACCCACACCTCGGTCTCCAGCTGGAACCTGGCTCCTCTAACCGCAGGGTGCAAGCATCCACACCGATTTCATCAGCCAGCCTGAGCTGCAATGTTACCGGCATACCGCTAGGGGTGCACCGAAATGTGACCAACTGCGGACATTTAGTTCAATAAATCAAACAAACCCGCATAATAAAAAAACACGAACGTATCCATTTACACATAATGTTACAATGCTACATTTCTATTAAACGCCATATAAATAAACGCATTAAAGAGGTCTAACCCTTCAGCAGAACACGTCGTTAAAGTGGTGTTAAATTCACCCTCATCATTAAATCATGTCGCTCACCTGGAAGCGGACGTGTGCAGTTTACAGACTTGATGCTGAGACTGCTGGCACAGTTTCCTGAGAGTCCTGATCGCTGCCATCCTGACCGACCGGCTGAGAGAGAGGGGAACTCACACACACACACTCACACACACACACCAGGCCGATTATGAAACACACTCAGGCAAGCACCACCACCACCACCCGGGCCGACAGAGCGATGTCTGTGAAAGAGGAAGAGGAGCAGGGACGCTTTAAACACCGCCCCTATTTACGCACCACGTCTGCGTCACTGTTATCTGCTGCCACACCTCTACAGCTCACAGACAGTCCTGTACATCTCCAGAGAGTAAACCACAGTGTGTCATCGAGACTACTGGAAAAGTACTAATAATTCAGTACTATAACGGTGTGTAATAGTGTGACAGACACAAGGAACAGTTTTCTAAACTGAGTACTTGTGCTTTTTAATGCTTAAAGAAATTTTCTTGCTTATAATTACACATACCATACATACAGAGGTGGAAATAACTAAATACAGATACTTCTTTCTGTACTTTCTTTTGACAGAAGACAAAGAAAGAGATGTAACAAGATGGGGGGACATAAGACGAAAAAAACGTACAAGAGAGAAATGACAAAACAAGTCACAAAATGCATCAGGCCAAAAACAGCATAACAAGATCAGAAAGATGTAACACAGATAAAGTGATCTAACAAGTGGGAAAGTTAGATAAATGAAAAATGATGCGACAAGACATGAAAGACACAAGACAAAAAAGATGTGACGACCAAAAAAGATGTATCAAGATGAAAAATAATGTAACAAGATGAAAAAAGTCTTAAGACCAAAAACAACGTAAAAGACATAAAGATGAAAAGTAACGTAACAAGATCAAAGAGACATATCAACAAAATAATGTAACCGATGAAAAAGACATAAACGCTAAACACATAAAAGACGAAAAACACATAACGATGAAAAACTAGGAGGAGATTTTTCTAGTCATTTTGAGCGCATGATCAGCTTTATATTTTTTAGTTTCCATTGTCTGTTTTTAATTGAAAACCATTATTTAAAATTTAAATGCACAATGTCATATGCTTTGAACAAATACAGATTAACTTCAAAGTAATATATTCATTATCGCTGCGTGTAACAGCACAGTGAAATTTGAATACTGTCAGGGCCTATTTCACCAGCTGAGTTTGGCAGTTAAAACCTCATACAGACAATTATAGTGAAGCAGCTCAAGCTTTGAAATTATGAACAGCCTAAAAGACTGTCTGTCAGTCTGCTGTCTCTGTCTGTCGTCTGCTGTCTGTCTGTGTCTTCTGTGTCCATCTTGGACATTTTAGACTGCAGTCATAGGTCATTCAAATATCACTGTGCCATTGCCCACAGGTGATTGGCCGAATCAACTGCAGTTCGGCCAATCATCTGCGTGTAACAGCACAGTGAAATTTGAATACTGTCAGGGCCTATTTCACCAGCCTGAGTTCTTGGCAGTTAAAACCTCATCAGAGACAATTATATGTGAAGCAGCTCAAGCTTTGAAATTATGAAAGCCTAAAAGACTGTCTGTCAGTCTGCCTGTCTCTGTCTGGTCAGTCTGCCTGTCTGTCTGTGTCTTTCTGTGCCCATCTTGGACATTTTTAGACTGCAGTCATAGGTCATTCAAATATCACTGTGCATTGCCCACAGGTGATTGGCCGAAATCAACTGCAGTTCGGCCAATCTATCTAGCGTTATAACAGCACAGTGATAATTTGAATACTGTCATGGGCCTATTTCACCAGCCTGATTCTTGCAGTTAAAACCTCATACAAGACAATTTAATGTGAAGCAGCTCAAGCTTTGAAATTATGAACAGCCTAAAAGACTGTCTGTCATCGCCTGTCTCTGTCTGTCAGTCTGCCTGTCTGTCTGTGTCTTTCTGTGTCCATCTTGGACATTTTAGACTGCAGTCATAGGTCATTCAAATATCACTGTGCCATTGCCCACAGGTGATTGGCCGAATCAACTGCAGTTCGGCCAATCATCTGCGTGTAACAGCACAGTGAAATTTGAATACTGTCAGGGCCTATTTCACCAGCCTGAGTTCTTGGCAGTTAAAACCTCATACAGAACAATTATATGTGAAGCAGCTCAAGCTTTGAAATCATGAACAGCCTAAAAGGCTGTCTGTCAGTCTCCCTGCCTGTCTCTCTCTTTCTGTGTCCATCTTGGATATTTTAGACTGCAGTCTTTTTTAACTGTTAATAAATTCAAATTTTGAGCTGGTTCATGTTAAACTCATTCCTTCCTCCTCATTCATTCATTTATTCTTTGTTGTGTTTGTTCAGCTTTCTTTCCTTCAGCTTTTTAACAAACATTCAAATATCCTACATAATTCAGATATCATTATTATATTTTCATGTTAGCTATTCAATGTGGCGTCAGCTTTTTTAACAAACATTAAAATATTCTACATAACTGAAACATTATTATGCCATACACACTCACTTACACACCTCATGCACACACACACACAAAAGCTGTTCCTCTCTATCTGTAAGGGGACTTTTACTGACACACTCATACACACAGACAAACAGACTCACACTCACATACATACACAAACACACGTGAGAACACACACACATACAGGCGTGAACATGCACACACAACCTCAGTGATACATTTACTGCTATTAATAATTAGTGTATTGGTACGGGGATACTAGTCGGCAGCAAGCATCAGGCACACTCAAAATTTCATGTGAAATTTTCTAGTTTATTGTTAATATCGCAGATTTAATTATACTACATTATTTTAGAGTAAAAAATGTAGTGCTGGTGAAGTAGGTAGATTAAACTGAAATACTCAACTAAATCAGTAGTAAATCAGAACGCCTGACTTGACTTGACAGCACAGCACAGCACACTGGACACTTACCTGGACACTTACTGTACCTGCCTTCTTCAATGAAAGTCAAAAATTAAAACATATCAAACGTAGGAGCTTCTCATGTCGCTTTATATTTTATATCCACACATTTTTATGCTTTATTTCATTTAAAATGATTTATTTCACCAAGGTACATCTGATTTAGCAACATATTATGAATATAACATAATAGTAGTTTGTATATAATCAACATAACATTATAACCTGTGAATAATCTGCATGTTAATCTCTTTCAGAAGGCACCTTGCATGTTGTACGTCACACAATTTACACTGACTGTATTTCAATACAATAAGTTTTGAAATGTCTCAGTTGGTTTCTCTCAATGTTCTGTTTGACTGCTTACCTGACTCACTCGACACAGGTGAATATTCACTTAACGAAAAAGGCAGCACTGTAACAAGCAGCAACAACCCAATATAAATACCTATCTTCTTCTTTAATGAAAGTACAATGGCTATTATGAGGACGACATGTGACTTTTTTAAAAAATGCTTTATTTGTGAGAAAAATTAAGCAACAATATGCATTAAGAAGACAAATAATGGACACACACCCAATGATACAGAGCAGTTATAATGGATGTAATGATCCATACTTTTACTTCAGTAAGGTTTTGTAAATGCAGGAATTTTACTTGAAGTGAAGTATTTTTACAGTTTGATATTAGTACCTTTGCATTAATAAAGGATCTGAACACTTCCACCTCGGAGGAGTAACCTCATGTCCATATATTGTCTGGACAGACAGACAGACAGACTGGTCTCTACAGAGGCTGCTGCAGGAAAGTGTGCACGCGCATGTGAACGCATGTACACGTGCGACGCGGTTTTCTTCTCTGAGCTGCAGATTACACGCTACATTGGCGCTCATCAAACGTGATAAAAAAGCTTTATTTCATTCTCACGTCTGTCAGACACAAAGTCACAGAGCGGCCTTGGATGTGTCTGTAAGCAGGACAGCTAACATCAGACAGACAGAAGGAGGATCATCAACTTAACGTTACTGTGAATGAATGAGATCAAAGTTTACCTGGTTACTCTTCACCACGTTCACTCTCGGTGTGTTATTTTATCTTTAGTTCTGCTTCATCATCTCATCAAATTTGTAAACACTGACACCGCTTTGACACGAGGGAGAGGCGGGGCCCTGGCGTACCTTGCGGGGGTCCTACGCAACTTGCGTAGTGTGCGTACAGGGCCGACCGGCTCTGCCTGAAGTATCAAAAATAGAAAATATTCGAGTAGAATGGCGCGTGAGTTATGTTATTATATTTTATTAACTCTTAAGTGTGTGCAAACAATGATGCAGTCAGTAGCAGTACTTATATAAAATAAAATAATTAAAATATTTAATCATAAAATACCATGGATATCACGGCCCGGTACACTATCATGATATTCAATGTTACATGCCTGTACTGAATAAATATTAATGATACATTAACTCAGAAGCAGCATTTAGCTGGTCGAGGTGGAGTTAATTTTAACTTCTTAATATAGAGCCTATTGTGAAGTTTAATATGTTCAGGAACTAGCAGATTAATACATGCAATATTATCTTCTGACATGTAGTGGAGTAGACATTAGATACAGTACAGTATGAATAAAATACTCAAGTAAAGTACACATATCTCAGAACTGTATTGAAATACAGTACTTGAATAAATGTACTTAGTTACTTTCCAGCATGGATGAATAAATCCTGTTAGTGGGCCCCAGGGCAGTGCTGGGCCTCCAGCCCTTATTGTATAGGGTTGTGTTCCCTGTTGCCACATGCACAGTGAACACACCAAGGTATGCAACCCCAGGATGCTATGTGAGCACAATAAAAACTAAAATTAAGGTCTTTAGCTCATATGCAAACAACAATTTTAACAAAAATTGTTTACAAAAATTGTGTTCCATATCTGAATCTTTTTAGATTAGAATGTAACTAATTACATTTACTCAAATACTGTACTTGAGTAGATATTTGAGGTACTTGTACTTCACTTCAGTCTTTTCTTTTCATGCTACTTCAGAGGGAAATACTGTACTTTTTACCACACTACAGTTATTTTATGGCTTAAGTTATTATTTACTTTACAAATTAAGATTTTTACTTACAAAGCTTGAAGGATTTATAAAATATTATGTGTTGTTATAAATTAGACTACTGTATGTAGCAATGTACAACTACAGGTAAAACTCTTTGCTGATTGAAAGAAAATGAATTTGGAAGTACAGCATTTTGATTTTCATTTATTATGAAAAACATTTGATGATTCTAGCGTGTTTCAATTGAAAAAAAGTTTTGGACAAAACAAGTGTGTCATTATAGTGTCACTATTTTCTGACATTTTACAAACCAAAAAAAATTAATCAAGTCAATTACTTGAGAAAATAAGCAGGAGATTAATTCTGTGTGAGTATAACAGTCCAACAAAGGGGACATTTTTCTGCATTGAGCACTTCCATTTGATACTTAAATACTTTAACTACATATTTCCCATTATACTTTACCATTGCCTCTAAATAAAATACCCATTTTCGGCCCTTTACACTCACACAATACATCCTCATTTATGGTGCAAGAAGAGGTTGGACCCTGGGGAAACTAATAGCAGTGATTTACTTTGTCACATTACTCTCCAGAGGTCTGGTTGAATCCCTTTTTTTGCAGCCTTACTCACATGGTCCAGTGCCTGCATGTCTCACCATAAAAATGGTCTGAAAATATCTTTTCCTGTCATATTGCAATCTGGCAAAAATGGATTACCATACAGATGAGTAAAGTTTATGTTTTAATTTATTTCATGTACTTTATTTGCTAGTTAAGTAATAGAAAACTGTTAAAATGCAATTTTTGCCTTAAAGGAACACTGTACCATTATGGATTCCCATCATGACAGTTTTATTATTGAGTATTTATGTTTATGTACTGTTCAACCAATATGGGACAAGGTGTGAAATGCTTTGATAACTACTTTATTGTATTTTATCTGAATTTACAAGCAATGACCCAAAGATGGCAGCACCACAACAAACGCTGGCAGGAATCAGAAAACAATCATTTAAATATAACACAAATGACCAAACAATGAAATGTGACTCACTATCTTGTTTTGAAGAGGGTTATGATAGTTTGGTTTGATATTGCTGTTGTAAAGTTTGCTTAAATATGCCTACACTCTTTAACACATTTGTTCTTATAGGCTGTTCCATAGTATTGTCTGAGGGTAACATCCAGACAAACAAACTTATGAAAATAATTCAGTTTTAATGTTTTGCCTGATGAGGCTATTGAATATTTTCCATTACTATTGTAAGTAATTTTATTATTTAAAAAAAAAAACAATAACTCTCTTTGTTCCTTATGATTATGGGACACTTGTTCTATTTTATGACAAAACTTTTTTAAACCAAGTGGCATCGTAATTCATACCATAGAAACATAGCAAGTAACATTTTCAGTGCCATGCTTTTACTTGTATTAGTACTTTTACTTAAGTAAAGGATCTGTATACTACCTCCATCACATGTTATATCACTAAAATAAATTCATAACTGTACTTCAAGCATAACATGTGGATGTTAGACGTGGAGAGTGCTGGCTCCACATGCAGCCAGCAGGGGGCGACAGTCTGCCTGCTGTGCTTCTACACTGAACCGATAGAGGAAGAGCCAGTGTGGGTGCAGCAGTTCATGTTAGCTTTACTGTTAGCAGACATCGCTGTCAAGTGGCCCCTAGTGTCTAATAGTAAAGCAAATTTCTGTTTCTTAAACCAGGGTAAGAAGCTGTAACCGAGGCTCTCCGACGACCGCTTCGCCAAGATGAGCTTCCTGTTGTAAGTAAAGTTAGCAGCGGTTTGCTAAAGTTACAGCCGGAGCCTTGCGGTTAAGTTAGCTACGCTGCTTCAGCTTCGAAGTTACATCGAGGGAAGTAACTGGAGTTAAAATAAGACACCGTTACAGAAAACAAGTCCGCATAAATGCGCTGTAATCTTAATAAATCTTTATTAAACTAAACTTTAAGCACGTTTTCTTATGTAGGGTTAGCATTCTTTGTTTGCGAGCTGTTTATTTCTGGTTTCACAGCATAACTTTTTGACTAGTTAGGTTCTAACTCTGTTAGCCTGATGATTAATGCTAGCTTACTGCTGATTAGCCGGCGTAGTTTATATGATCACCTTTTCAAAAAAATTCAGATGAGACCAGACATGTAACATTAGTCATCATCCACAACTTTGCTGCCTGCTGAACGTCGTGTAATGTAATTATCTGTGAAGCTGTTTACAGTGACACTTTGATACTGTCACAGTTTCCTGTCTGTTAATCAGCCTAACTTTATTTACATGACACACATTATACAGTCACGCGTTTGTCACACTGAAACCAAGCCTAAACAAATGGGCATGACAAACATTTGAACGTTGGCATGATACATGTGGCGTCACGAGTATCGTTTCAACATTAAAGGGGTAGTTCACCCAAACATGAAGATTGAGTCATTATCTACTCAACCCTCGTGCTGATTGAAGCTCTGGTTTAGTTTTTCAGCCCAGAAGACACTGTTGGAGTTTCACACAAAAACACGTCGCAGAATCTCCCTAACAGTTCAAGTGAAAGGTGACCAGTTTTCAAATGGAGAGAAAAAAACACAACAAACAAACAAAGGAAAAGACTTAGAATGCCTCCATACGGCCTGTCTGGTATAATCCAAGTCTCCTAAAGCCCCAACATGCTGTTCACCCAGTTCAGACAGTGCGCATGCTAATGTAAGCGTGGCTATGCTAAGAAAATGATCTACAGTGGCGATTTAGGCTAAAGACATTATGTAGAAGACATCTTTCAAGTCACTTTGGCATTTCAGGGATTTAGGAGACTTGGATTACACCAGATGAGCAGTATGGAACCATTTTATGTTTTATTTTTCCTTTCCTCCTTTCCTTTTTTTTTCCTGTGGACCTCCAGCAGTGTTTTTTAGACAGCATGAGGGTGAGCAGATAATGACTGAATTTTCATTTTTGGGTGAACTATCCCTTTTAGTTCATAGATGTTCACCATGACATCTCCCCCTGCAGCTACTGACTGCACAAACCAGACAGGAAAGATCCCCACATGTGAAGGCCCAAGACCAGCATCTGTTCCAACGTCACTGTCCTTCTTAGCTCCACGTTTGTTTCTTTACAGTGGCAATCGCTCATCCAAGACCTTCAAACCAAAGAAGAATATCCCAGAGGGCTCCCACCAGTATGAGCTGCTGAAACATGCCGAGGCAACTCTGGGCAGTGGGAACTTGAGGCAGGCTGTCATGCTGCCTGAAGGAGAGGACCTCAATGAGTGGATTGCTGTCAACAGTGAGTGGATGAGTACAATACACCTATTTATAGAAACCAGCACTCAGTCAACAAACTACCATTTAAAAGTTGTAAAAAGGGTGAACATTTGCATCACCAAGCGGTAAAAGAGAAAAAGTATGGTCAAACAAACACACTAGAGTTGAGACTGATCTCATCTACTCTGGGTATCTGGTGCATTTACTGACGTAATTCACTCATTGGATATTTGACTGATGCCACCAATCTGAAGTTTATAGTCTAATGTTTTTATTAACTATAAATATGTAATAATGCAATTTTAAGCGCACAGACAATATGTCTTGTACAAATAGTCAGACATACAGGCAGAGCTTGCATTGGACCATGAACTTGCCATAAGGTAGCATGAGACAGAGACTAAGTGAGCTGGTAGCACTTGACTAACTTTAATTTTAGTCTCAAAACAAAGAATAGCAAAACAGCAACTTTTAATGTAACGTAAACATTTCGAGGGATGGAAGTTGTGCTGCATCATACAGTACTACCAATACACTATCAGTCTCAGCAGATATCCAAATTCAGGTATTGGGATCAGAACAGAACTGAAAAAAATGTGGACTGATACTCTTTAAAACACACACAACCAATGCGGTAAAGTATTGGTCACATAATTAAGATTGTTTGCAACGTATTTATGGCTATAATAAATGTTAATGACTTGTTAATGCAGGTCACCATCAACATTGTTTAAAAAGACCAGATAAAACCAATGTGTGTATAGAAAAGTGACACATTCTCAGACGACAGAAACTATAATAAACTTTTTCTTTTAGCGGTGGATTTCTTCAACCAGATCAACATGCTGTACGGGACCATCACCGAGTTCTGCACTGAGACCAGCTGCTCTGTGATGTCTGCTGGACCAAGGTAACGGCCAGCAGTGTCTTTTTATACATGGAACTGGCAGGTCAGAGTGATTGTCAGCGTCTCTGGTCTGCGCTGCTGTTGTAGCTTCTGATGGCGGTGGGCAAAAATGAGTGCCTGAATGCTCTGTTTTGCCTCTGGGTGGGATGAAGACTTAGAAAAGCTTCGAACATGCCAACACTCTCACTTGGTGTATTATTTTAGCAAGACGTGACCCCAAACATACAAAATGTATGCAATTTATAGGGATGTACATGATTACTACTACTCTACTAAGGGATATTTGTCGATTAAACACTGCTACCCTCGCTAGTTGGCACCAGAAATACTAGTCAGTTAAACTGGTTATCAATATTTTATTAATATACAGTGCTGGTTAACTGTTGTGTCCAAGATGTTTCACAGCCACCTGACACTAGGGGCAAAGATGACATCTAAACACCAGTGTGGTTTGGCAGTATTTAGATGTAGAAAATGGAAAATAAGGTTGTATGTAGGCTGTGTCAGAATAAACTGGCATATGACACTTGACCGGAGCGATGAGTGACCACATTCAACACAGACATGTGGACATTAACCTGCAGGAAGAGCTGGCTGCTGGTGCTAGCGCTAGTAACAATAGCCATACTCATTAAACCAATATGATATAGTCTTGTGAGTGTTTTCTTACTTGTAGACTAGTCGACTGGTCTAAAGTAAAATTTCTGTTCAAATGACTAGGAAATTGGTTCTCTGGAACGTCCCTAAGTAATTGAAAATGGAACATATAATCTTATCTAAAATTTACTGTACTGTGATGCAGTGAACAGCTCAGAAATGAGCTAAATGTCATTTGGCAAGTTCCACTGAAACAAAGGGGAACACTTAGGCTGACGTATGCGTTTATCTAATTTTTAGGAAAGAAGGAACTCAACATGAGTTTGCAGAGACACAACATGTGTCATACAAATCTTGAGTGCTTTAAAGGGTGTTACAAAACATGATTAACAGAATCTACTAATGACAGACTTCTGGCTCTACAGCACAGTGATACAGAACCTCATAACACACAACTGTAATATCGTTTAAAACGTTTGCTACGAACATTACCACTCTGCTACAGGCAGATAAACATTTTTACAGCAGAAGAGAACCAGGATTTAACAATTATTAGTGATTACATATTACTGTGTATATGGGCTATGAGACACTCCTCATCTGTTTTAATGTTCTCACCATGATGATGTGTTGTTTACCTCAGGAACAGGAGCTGTGATGTGTGCTTGGTTGATGAAACATTATTTTGTCCAGAATAGGGAAATGATTTGTCGTATGTGTAAAAACAAAACAAAAAACAAAAAAACAAAAACAAAAAACAAAAAAACAAAAAAAACAACAACTACAGATCTAGATTTTGAATGGTTGAGAGAGTTAACTAAAAAACGTCATCTGAATGTCACATGAGGGAAACAGGAATTAAACTTTGCATGTGGTCCCTGTAGAAGCTGTTTAGTTAAAATCTAGATTTGGAACTTCCTCAATCCTCAGTCCTGCCAAGACTGTCTGTGTTCACTCTGTAATCAGGAGGAAGAGACCGGAGTTCACTTCCTGTTGACATAGCCGCCATCAAGAATTGACTGTAGATGTGCATTTCCCCCTCCTGCTCCTTTTTTTAGCTCATCTACAACCAGATTATGTTTTCATGTCCTGACAGCAGGGCAGAATGAGTGCATGTTTCATGTAGAGCTCTCATGCTCATGTCTCGTGTCAGTCTACAGTAACTAATGAATTAGGACAATGATACAAGGGTGCCATTAATCTTGTACTTTATCTGTAGATACGAGTATCACTGGGCTGATGGAACCAATATTAAGAAGCCAATCAAATGCTCCGCGCCCAAGTACATTGACTACCTGATGACGTGGGTGCAGGATCAACTGGATGATGAGACACTTTTTCCTTCCAAGATTGGTGAGTTTGATTATTAACTGTGAATAAAGATGCATGATACATCTGTAGTTCCTCCTACTGTACAAAAATGCCCAAACACCCCTGATTTTTTAGTTTGACCCATGTCCCCTTTATTAACATGGAGGGGCTGGGAATTATGACCTGTACTGCAGCCAGCCACCAGGGGGCGATCAAGAGGTTTTGGCTTCACTTTATGGCAGCTGTCAGGTTGTCCATCTTTATACTGCATATGTCAGTGGTTGTGGTCTAAACAAACTTTCAGTAAAAGCTTCTTTTCTGTCAGTAGAATGCAGATCAGATCAATGCAGATTTTCTGCCCAACAGTCCACACTCATTTGATATAAATCTCCATCTGTGGCGATCATGTACGGTGTATTTTCCTTAAGTATTTGTGTAAAATCTGTATTTGACTCATCAAGAAAAAAGACCAGACAACAAATCTGTTGCTACATGTTCTCGGGCTGTGCATTTACAGTGTAGTCAGGGGGGATTTTCATTGTTTTGGCTTTTCATGGGCATGTTGAATTTTAGAATGAACAACGATTATGGGATTAATGAGCTGATGTTTGAAGGGGTTCACATCCTCAACAGTGTAGCACTCATTGCCCTTTAAAAAACAGGACAGTGATGTAAAAATAGAGACAGTGCAGCTCAGGGCTAAAACAGTGTAATGATATTGACTGACTCCAAGTCAGTCACCTGTCCAATTGATCATGTGCCTCACGAGCTGAAGAGCAGACTGAAGCAAAAATCCCCCCAGTACAAACAGGAAGTGAAGATGACTGCAGGCTATAGGTCGTAGACTTCAGACAAGATTGACTGCAAAATATCTGCTGCAGAATGTTTAAGACTCTGAAGTTTATATTATCTTGTCAAAATTAGTTTGGTCCCCTTAAATTGGAGGATGGTGTTGAAAAGCAGTACAACTCCTACACGTTGTACTTTATGTTGATGTGAAACTGTCATATTGAAACTGAAGATTAGTGTTTCTAAATAAAGAGCTTTTCTGCTACTGTCCATACTTGTGCTTGAATTTTGATGAGGTGGTTCAGACGGCACATACTCTTCCCTTGACATCAGTGTTTTCCACCACCTTCTGTCCCGCAGGAGTTCCTTTTCCAAAGAACTTCATGTCTGTGGCCAAAACCATCCTGAAGCGTCTGTTCAGGGTCTATGCTCACATCTACCACCAACATTTTGACTCTGTGATGCAGCTGCAGGAGGAGGCCCACCTCAACACCTCCTTCAAGCACTTCATTTTCTTTGTTCAGGTGAATTTATCCTGCTACAATGTAGAGTTTAACATTGCTGTTATAACACAGGGTTATAACACTGCTGTGTTATCTGAAACCCCATTCAGACCGGTCCTGTAATCCATGCATGCTCTGCCAATTTTGCATTTTGTTGTCATGTTTGAAAGGAGTCTTGAGTCATTTTTCCATAAGAAGTTGCTCTGGTAATTTTTCTGTTGAGGACCAACAGGCAAATTGCATTGCTGTAACATTTTCTATATATGACTCAAATGTGAGTAAAAGCAGTCACACTGGGAAAATTATCATCCTGTATGATGTGCAAATTGTGTGCAAACAAATTAAATTAGACAAGGATTAAGTAGGGAATAATCATATATTATCCAAATCACAGGAGCTGCAGTTTTTTGATAAGAGTAAAATGTGTCACAACATACAATTGTGACAATAGCACTGTGGTGTTACAGCGATGCTTCGGCCTACAAAATATATTTTCATGCATGAGAAAACATGGTTTTTTGGTACAGACCCCAGCAAAAACCACACAATTTTATTTATTTATTTATTTATTTATTTATATTGTGAAAATGAATTGCACGCATTACCAATCCCATTACCATCATGACTCATGTTGCAATAATCTCAATCTTTTTTTTTTTTTTATCATTGAGCCCTAGAATGAAGGTTTGAATGCTTCTCTTTTATGAGGTCATTGGTCAGTTTCAAAACAGCAGACATGACTGAGGCCAATGCTGTGGTAAAAAACTGTTTTCTCTCCGTGCTGAAAACAAGATATCTTAACAGGATGTCGCAGTAAATAATCTTTCTTGTCTTCATGTGTTATATCTAACACCCTGCAATGCCTAGTCTGGTCTATCTGCAACACTGACATGTTTGAACAGAGTCAACAAGGATCTTTTGGATAAGAGACACCAATGTATGAAAGCCAAAAAGCCATTCTTGAACATACAGGTACACAATTTTCCACATTTGTGTCTGAAATTCGACATGGCAGCAGGATTTTGGCATGTGTGGTGTGATAAATGATAGTGCCTACTTGCACTAGCATACTGTGAGATAACTACATTGAGTGTCAAGCATTTCATTGGGCCTTTAAAGTGGAAATAGACAACTTTTTGCTTTAACTTGCAGAGTGTAAAGGCTATAGATTAATGACACTATCCACATTTAGATTGGTTCCCTATAAACTTTGCTTTCTGCCACTAGGCACGATTTTCTCCATTATAGACTATGTGAATGAACAAATACACGCCTTTTCCTCTAATGTTACTACCCCCCTCCACTCTGACTGTAACCCCTGCTGTAGTTAATTGCTTGCGCAAGCAATAGTGCATTTTTACTATTGCACTTTTTTCTTACAAAATGACTCAAACCGATAAATCAATTATCAAAATAGCTAGCAATTAATATAATATATAATAATAATTGTTTAATTGTTGCAGCTCTAAAATTATGACCATTTCAATTTACCTCATCAGTCAACAGGCTTTTTAATTCTCTCTTATTTCCAAAGTGGTGATGATCATTTCTTCACGGAGCTAGGCTCTGACTAAGGAAACAGAAAGAAATCCGGTGTTGTGGTGTGTGAATTGCCCCGTCAGAGAGTATTTCCCATAGCGTTGCCCTCTGGTTGAGGGGTGGAATTATAGTTCAGCATAGCAGAGTAAGGTAAGGGGGAACACATATTGATGAGGAAACAGATTTTGACACAACACCTGTTGTCTTTGCCACAGAGGCACAACAATAATACCACTTGGAATTACTAAGGGGATGAAATGTCTGTTTCCACTTTAATCAGATCAGTGCTACTGTAATTTCTTTTGTATCTTTTTCACAGGGCCACAGCACTAGTCAGGTTGTTTATGGGTTGCAATAATTGGTCATACAAACTGTTTAAATTTAAAATTTGAGCAAACCTAAATAACCAATCTGACATGAAATGTTTTGTTCTTTCAGGAGTTCAACCTCATCGACAGGCGAGAGCTCGCTCCCCTGCAGGACTTGATCGAGAAGCTCGGCTCCAAGGACAGATAGACCTTTCACCACACATCTTCCTTTTTTCATGGTTTCTTTTTCTCCTTTGTCCCTCCTCTGTGACCTCTGCTACCTCTACGACTTGTAGTCTCAACTCTTAAAATCTGTGCCTTCTTGTCTTCATTTCATGAATGTTTGTACTGTACTTTTCCTTCCTTCTTTTATGCTGTCTTTGAGCCTTCTTTTCCATTTTGCCACTAGATCATTTAAAATAGTTTAGTGTAGTAAGAGTATTTTCTCACAGGACTGTGGTTAACGACTCTGTAAGAGCAGTCGACTGAATTTTATATTGGACCAAGGACATTTGGAAGTTAAAGTGAAAACCAGCTTTTTTTCCTTCAGAAGTCGATGTATAGTGTTTTCATTGTCTAAACACTTTTTAGTTATTGATAGGCAATTTTCTTTTTGTTAACTTTTAGCTATTGTAATTACAGTGACTGACCAAATATCCCAGTTTTAGCTTTTTTTTAAAATGTCTCATCATTGTACAGTGGAGAGTAACAGGAATAATGGCAAGAAAAGCAGTGGCATGAATCAGATCTTGGGTCCACTTTGCACCTGTGACATTACAAGTGTGTGGATGTTTTATTTCCAGTTTAACATGAAGGCAGGCACAAAAATGCACCAATGTAGTATATTGCTTTCTGTCACGAGCTGATATCCCACGTATGCCAATGTTCTTCCTATTGACAGGCGACTGTGAGACGCCTTTGTTTTGCCCCACCCCCTTCCCAACACCACCATCGACCACATTGTCACTGTTTAAGTTTGGTAAAGCAATATTGTGTTTTGCACATTTTTGGCTATTTTCTGAATTAAAATAGAAAAATGTGAGATATGGTTCTTCCAGTGATACTTTCAATCTGCTTGACAGTTATTATTAAAAGCCACTTTTAAAAGCTTTTATAATTATGATCCCATAAAAGGGTTGTCTTGTAGAAATCATCCTGTCAACAACAAAAATAGTCTAATGTGAATTTTTAGCTTTACTGTCATTTTAGTTCATTTCTGTGGTGCAGATTTATTGTGGAACCTGCATATTTGACCTTTCAATGCTGGTACTTGTTATTTTTTATTTTTTTATTTTATTTTTTTTACGTGTCCCCCTCAGATTGGTAAATAGAGTATTAACTATATTAATTGTACCTGTGCACGATAAGGATGAGTGACCTGAGATATGTGTAATTTTCCACAGATGTCTTTGTTATTCTTGGTGCATGTATCATGGTCATTTCCTGTGCGTAACTCTGGCTATGACAGCGGGGCTGTTTGTACTGCCATCCCTTAACAAAGGAACGCAGCTACTATTCCTGATGAATGTTTTATTTGGCAAACTTTGAACAAGGGAATTGGTCCGTAACCTTCTTCATGTTGGACCTAAATTCATATCAGACAATCATGTAACCAATTAAAAGCTGTTAGATAACTTGATGCATCACCAGGAACAAGTAGAGTGTTCATTTTTTATAATGAACTGCTTTTTATTAAGTTTTCAACCTCGTGAAAACATTTTCAACAATGTGAGAAAAAGGATTTTTCATTTACATTAACTGCAATTTTTCTACTTTTAGGCCCTCAAGTTGCTTGAAAAACAACAACCATTAACTTAATCATCTATAGGCATGTCAATATATTTTGCAAGACTGAGTTATTTTCAAGATTATATTTGAATCTATTACTATTCCTTTATTTCAGTCTCATCACATATTTTTGAAATGTATTGCTTTTTCTCACAATTTTGTTTTTAAACTTTTGGCATAAAGTTACATATTAAGTTCATATAAAATTGTGAAATAAATGGTTGACTTAACCTTTTCAAATGAGGAACAAGGGCTTTGAAATGAATTAAAAGTTTTATATATTTTCAATAATGGTCCAATCATTGGGTGGTCATTTTGACTAGGAGGAGGTGCGAGGATGTATGTACTGCGTCCGAACATTTGCTGTAAATAAGATCAGTGTTTTATCTGAACAAAACTGTGCCTTACTCAAAGGAAAATGTCTGATGTGACAGTATTGGTAGATCAAAAAGCAATAAACACTGAAAGGACAATGCTGTGTTGATTTCCATTTTATGTATACTGAATGCCTGAAAGACTGTGCAGACTTGTGCAGTAGAGTCTCATGGATGAACTGTGAAGTATTGATTTTCCTTTTGTGATCATAAAAATAATACCATGGTTTTTTTAAAAAGAGTTTTTAAAAATATATATTTTATGAGTTTATTATATGCTGAAGAAACATGGGTGCAGATGAATGCAAACCTTTAAAATATTTAAATATGTTGAAAAATTATTAGGTACATACTTAGGGTATGCATGTATGAAATTGGCCAAAATTTCAATTGACAAGGTTACTGCTGTAATTTCAGCAAAAAGAGAGAAGTCTGTGCAGCGGCATTTTGTACGTCTGTACTAACTGCCTATCATTAGTATTAGTAAAAGTTGATCACTAATGCTGCTTATCCTTGTAGGTCTGGAAACTGATTTAAAAATATGAATTAGATTACAACTTTTCAACCAGCGAAGTAATACACAGTGGTGCAGGAAGTATTCCTTTATGTAAGTAAGTACTAATACCACACTACAAATTTTCTTTTACAAGTTAAGGTCACTGCATTGAAAATGTTACTTTAGTAAAAGTATGTATCATGAAGTATTATCTGGAATATGTACTTAAAGCAAAAGTAGTCAATCCAGTAACATGTTCCCTGTGACTGTTTTACCATTATTATAGTATTAGATCATTATTACTCATGTATTTATGTAAAAGCAGAATTTTACTGTTGTAGCTGGTTGAGGGGGAGCTCTCTTTGAACTACTTTGTATAGGATTGCGACTACTGATTATTTTCTAATGATTATTTTCTCCATTTGATTGTTTGTTTTTCAAACATTTTGGAAATCAGTGAGAAATACTATCACAATTACCTAAAGTGACACCTTAACAATGGTTGTTTTGTTAAACCTACAGTCCAAACCTTAATAGTATTACAAATACATAACAATAACCATTATCAAATAGCTGCCAATTAAGTTGGGGTAAAAAGTACAATATTTCCCTCTGACGTGTAGTGGAGCAGCATTAAAACGTTAAAATAAAATAGAAATACTCAAGTTAAGTACAAATACCTCAAATTTGCGCTCCAGTATATACGTAATAAATCTACTTAGTTGCATGCCACCACTGCTAAAATGCAAACAGAGCGATCACAAGCAGCAGATATGAAACTACACGACGGACACAGGAAGTTACGCAGACGGACAGTATGATCAAAGATGCTCTATAACTATAACTTTCTGAACCGTCTAAGGTCGAAGCATTTGCTTCCTTAAATGTCATACCATGTCAGTTGATAATGCATATATTTTTGACGCCTTTATCACAATTTTAGAGGAAACTGCCGGTATATTCAGAAATAGGATCCAAAGTTGTGTTTCACCCGAGACGTTTTTACAAACGCACCATGTTTACTCTACCAATCAAATTTAGGCGTGGGACAGACAAATGAATTATGCCCTGAGATTGGACTTACAGTGCGCTGTAACCCTTAACCCTTAATGTGTATGCCCCTTACAAATGCAGATCACAATGATATTTAGTTAATTTAGACTGTGTGTAACATTATAAATTGTTAGGGTGGGAGTTTGTTTGATTTGCCTATCTTAAAGAATACGGAGTGGATATGTACGTCGACAGCCTGTGAGGCTGAACGCGGGGGTTGTATATTTTGTATCTACGTGACAGAGGAAGGAGGAAATAACGAACTGTTTTTTTTTTTCACAGGCTATCATCAAATAGTTAGCTGTCGTTTACGGGTTTGTTCTTTTTTTGGTTAAATCCCTTCTTTAGTGGGTGTTTAATTGACAAACTGTAACATCATAACAGTTGCATTGGTTTTGTTTTGGGCCGGGCAGCAGGAGCCCAAACCCCTCCGTTACATCACCGATAACGTTAGCCTCCTGGCTTCTTCGCAAAGAGCATATAAAGTTAGTTAGCGTTAGCTAAATTAACGCTACGTGGTGGCTGTTGTTTAATGCTAAGCTACGTAGCTAGCTAAAGGCAAAACGGCGAACATCGTCCAGCCTCGCCAAGGTGTTTGAAGATGCTCGCTGTTTAAGGTTGACGGGGACTCTCCTTGTTAATCCAGGCCGCCGCTGTCCGCTAACGTTAGCTACCTGCCTGGAAACACTGGGTGAGCAAACCGAGGAGCTGTCAGCCAGCCTCATTTGATAACGCGTGCACTCTTCACATTAGCCCTTACTGTTTACAGGGTTAGTGTTTGAATCAGATCAGTAAATTGATTTTAATGTCAGGTTAATGATTAGACGCCAACAAAACTTAAAATACCACTTGTTGAGCAAACTTGTCAATATTTCCTTTCTACAGCCACAAAAAACTGCATGTTTACCTGGTATTGACATTATTAAAGGTCTCCAAAACAGAGCTAGGTTAAAGGGACAGTTCATCCTAAAATCAAGAATGCACGTTTCTTCATCTTAGTTGTAGTGCTATTTATATATCCAGTAGGGCTTCAGCTAATAATTTCTTTCATTATCGATTAATATCTTGATCATTTCCTCAACTGATTATTTATGGATTAGTGGCTGATCACTGTTTTCCTCAGATTTATAGTTATGTCCAAAACAGAAAGATATTCAGTTTACTGTCATAAAAGGACTAAAGACACCCGGAAATATTCACATTTGAGAAGCTGAAATCTGAGAATATGGACATTTGTTATTTAAAAAATGCCTCAAAACACCTAATCGATCATCAGAGTAGCTGACATTGATTTAATGATCTATTCATTGTTGCAACACCAATATCAGGATTATTTTGGTGTGAGTTGCCAAGTTTCGGAGATATCGGACGTGTGACTAAAAGGCATTTGGCTTGTGGTGCTCGAGGTGTCAAAACAGGGAGGAGCATTTTTAAAAAACTCATTGGTAAACTCTCTTTCCAGAAATCATGACCTGGTCACTCAAGATAATCTACAAACATTGTTATGAGCAGTTTCATGTAGTAACTATTTTCTTTCTACTGAATGCCACCTTATCAACATGCAGGAGGCAGCTGCATCCACCCATGGATGAGAGGCTCATGAGTGTGACAGCGTGGGATGTAAACATTAATGGCGTCCTCCTTGGCTGACCTGTAATGCCTAGTCTATGAGTACATGCAGAAATTAGTTCCTCCTTGAAACTGCTCACAACAATGTCTTGATTAAGCAGGTCATGATTTGTGGAAAGAGACATTGCTTTTAAGTATTTCTAAATGTATTTTTTTTTGTATTTTGAGCACTACAAGCGAACTGCCAACTAGTTTTATTATAATCAAGAGAAGGCAGACATCTCTATGGCTGATATCTTCAAAACCCGGCCACTCAGGCCAAAAAAATCTGGAGGCATAAATAATACTACTGACTGGAGGAAAATATATGTATTTTTGATTCTGGAGTGAACTATCTTTTTAAGTGTTGTTGTCTCCTGATTAGGGCTGAATGATTTGAAAAAATGTCTAACTGCCATTATTTTGACTGATATTGCTGTGATATTGTGATATGATTTGCAATTATCATATTGATTTTTTTTTTTCATTATTATGCTTGATTTGATTTGAAAAACATGTTAAATGACTTATTTTGATTTTTTAATTTTTTTTGTGCGCAGCCATACTAAATGAAGATTTTTTTTAAGTCTGTAGAAGATTTGTAACAACATTCATTCATTTAAAAGTTTTTTGACACAAATTTTACCTTTAACAAATATTGCACCTCCTGCGATTTGAAAATTGCAGAAAGGCATATTGCGATTTTGATAAGATTTCGATTAAATTGTGCAGCCCGACTTCAGATATTTCAGCCAAGCTGGTTTGTCCCTCTAATAACTAACACTACACTTTGTCCACAGGCTTTGAGCAAAGTCATGGCAGATGAAAATACACAGTTCTGTGGCAATTGGTAAGTATGAATGAGGCACATTAAGTGATCAGTCAATTTAATATAGCGGTGAAAACAGGTTTTCATACTTTTCTTTACCTTTTTAGCAAACATGACATTCCAGAAGCTAATTTTACAACCCATGAGATCCATTGTCGGAGAAACATTGCGCTGTGTGATGTATGTCAGGAGCCAGTGCCCCGGTCAGATCTGCAGGAGCACAAACAGCAGGAGCATACACAGGTAAATATCTGAGCAGAAATGCCACAAACTTTGACATAATTCCCACAACAGATGTGTACTGCCTTTAAGGGCAGGCCAAATACCAAAAAGAGGAAAAATGTCTGTTATTTGCATAGCATGGATCAGCAAATCAATATTCGTGAACATCAGTTATTCTGTCCTGGACCCAGGCACCAGTAAAGTGTGAATTGAATCTGTGACATTTCTAATTGTTATGTCTAAGTAAAATTCAAAGTAGTTATTTGTCTTGACAAGTGTCCATGTCTGTAGGTATATCAATACATTTTATAAGACCAAGTTCTTTTAAAGATTTTGTCACTTAATCACTGTTAGTTGTTTCTTTCAATTTTATCACATTTTTGGAATGTATTGCTTTTTCTCACAATTTGATTTTGAAACTTCTGAGTGACATTTTATATTACACTCTAAACTAAACTGTTGACTTCACCTTTTCAAATGAGTAATAAGGGCTTTGAAATGAAGTGATATGCAGCGATGACAGACCAGGAAAGGAAAACACTAGACTCAATCGAGGGAAGTCTTGCCTGTTGTGGAAATTTTTGACTTTGCTTTATATTAATTTACCATATTCAGACACCTCATTGTGCTTTATTGCTAATTATGTTTTCATATGAAGTGTCAGTATCAGTTATAATTTGTATAAGCTGATTAATGCAACCTAGGTGTCCAAGAAAAATCACCTGAGAGTGTCCACATTCTGCTGTCACCTCAAATCTTTATCACAAAGTAAACAGCAATAAACAAAGCAACTGGATGATTGCAATTTAAAAATAATTTTCTCTTTCCTTTCAGATTACATGCAAGTGTGGTTTGAAGATTGAGAAGAATCATATTGATGTTCACCAGGTACTTCTGAAGAACTTTATTATTTAACCATCTTGATTAAATCCTCAAATTGTGCTTCCTCACGAATTTTCTCTCTTTCAGAGTTCTGAATGTTCTCAGCGGCTGGTCCCCTGCCAATACTGTGAACTGGAGATTGTTTACAGTCAGTCCAAAGAACATGAGGATTACTGTGGCACACGCACTGAGCCTTGCTCACACTGCAAGTGCAACATAATGTTGAGAGAACAAGCTGTGCATCCAGTCTTATGTGGAAGCCTCACACCACCCCAAGAGAGGAACAACAGCCGGACAAGTCGCAGTCCCTTAGACCCACAGTCTTCAGGACCATGGCTTGAAGCCAACTCCATCCGAAACCTCCTACAAGCCCAGGAGAGGGGTCCAAAGAATAATAACGTCAGTGCAGCAGAACAACAGGTCTTTCCCCGGCCATATGATCCCAGAGTTTCTAACACTTTTAGGGGACCTCAAAGCTCAGGAGACTGGAAGAATTCTGCCCCGACAAACACAACATTGAGCCACTGTGAGTTTATCACTGATCTGTTGATTATTAAAGTGACAGTCCACCACAAAATCAAAAATATGCATTTATCTTCTGGCCTGAAGTGCAGCTTATCCATCATCATCCAGTTTTGTTAGTGAGTTGCAGAGTTTTGGAGTTATCAGCTGTAGAGATGTTTGCCTTCTCTCCAGTATAATGGGACTAAATGACACTTGGCCTGAAAAATACATATTAAAATTTCAAAACTAGTGTCTCTTTCCAAAATCATGGCCTAGTTATTTAAGAAAATCCACAGACCTTGTTGTGAGGAGTTTCATGTAGGAACTGCTTCCTTTCTAGTAGAAAGAAGTAGTTCCAGTAGATTCGATTGCAGAAAGAGAGTAGTTCCTACATGAAACTCAAAACAAGGTCTGCTGATTTTCTTGAGTAACTGGGTCATGATTTCTAGAAAGAGACCTTGATTTGAGTTTTCCAATTTATTTATTTATTCATTTATTTATTTATTTATTTATTGGTGCTATGAGTACCACAAGCTGAGTGTCATTAAGTCCTATTATATTGGAGAGAATGCAGACAACTTTTCCCTCATGCAAAGCAGTCTTTGTCAAATAATTGTGCAGGCAAAGGACATATAGTATGTGTCCATGGAAATATATTGTCAATTTAAAGGATATTGCAGACAAAACATAACCAGGGTGGTCCCTACTAATGCTGATATAGTATGAGATTTTCATGGTATGATAACAGTCCAGAAATTAACACGGTGTTACACAATTTTTTTATGATCAGCTACAATGATACTAAATAGAATGAAAACAGAAGGTTTTTTTTTTGGTTGAACAAAATGTTTATTATAATTTCACAAAATATTATGTTCTGACAGACTGTAAAATTCCATAGATAAGCAAATATATACGGTATGATAACGACCAATTTTACTTTATACCGTGACCACTGAAACTCTAGTCTAGGGCCAAAGAACACTTTGCCTGTGTTGCCAGCCTTGATTTTATTAAATTTTTGACCCGCAATAAAGAACTTTTTATGGTTGTAACAGAATTCTGAGTTTAACATTTAGGGTTTGTTGAAAAATGAAGTGGAAGGAATCCTAAAACATTTAAGACTGTTTTCTCCCATTATTGTACTTATAGGCCAGAACTGAGTTCTATAATTGTTTTCTGAAATATCTGTATAATTATTTTTTTCCTGTAGTGCTGGAACAGAGTGACTTTCTGACCAGCAGCAGCAGCAGTGCGTGGCCACATAGTGAGTTCACACTGGATGAGGATTCATCAGGCCTGGACTACATGTTGGCTCTCAGCCTGCAGAGTGATGGAGACTCAGTGGCCGGAGGTGTAGAGGGCAACCTGTGGAGCGGCATCTGGGATCACAAGATTGGGAAGACATCTAACACTTCAAACTCTCCGCTTTCTCCACCCAACAACAACTACCCAAACTTCATTACAAGCACAAGTGCAGTTCAGGACCACGATCAGACGGGTAAAATACTGTTGATTGGAATAATTCAAATTATTCTGTTGTCTGTTGTTAACAATTTAAAATTATTCTTCTAGATACCATGCTGCCTTGTGAGTTTTGTGAAGAGCTGTTTCCTGAAGAGGACCTCATTTTGCATCAGGTTAGAGATTTGAGTTTATGCTTGTGGGTACATGGTTGCTCAGTGGATTGACTCATGATGCTATATTTTTTGTGTTAGACAGCTGACTAACTGTCAGAGGCATGGTGGCATCTAAACATGCCTACAAATCAGTCAGCCCTCTAGAAAATGGGGTTATTGTGCCCACAAGATCCTGAAATGGACAAAAGCTCTACAGTCACGATAAATTGAGTCTAAGTAGCCCGAAGAAGACTCCCATGTGTCACATTTCTAGACTTGTAGAATCTTGGCATTCAGTGATAATCTTCTAGTTTTTGCTGATTTTCATTGTAACCTGGATGTCATGTCCCCGTGTTGTGCTTCCAGCTGTAAGAATGTGCTTTACCTTTTAGAATCCAAGGTTTGCTTATAGTGAAGGCAGCTCAGAAGATACTTTGGCAATAGAAAGTGAATTAAAAAACACAAACAAGCTGCTAGCTAGTGTGTGTATTTGAGATGAGACATAAGAGAATATGCAAAGTTTTTTCTCGTGTGTAATGCAGCCATATTTTGAAATCTATTAGGATATTAAAACTTCTGTAGTGTGACCCCAACATTAATGTTTTTAGCCACGTGACCAATAGACACCATTGTTTCCTGGACTAAAGATCCAGTGATCAATGGCACACTGGCATCATAATCTATTTCTAGTTCTGCTTTGAGAATTTATGTCCATGTTCAGTTAAATATACATAATGTTGGAGGAAAAAACTGCCCAGCTCCGCACTCTACGACACATCATGGAGAAAAGGAGGGCAGACAGTTTGCAGTTCCAGGTCAGTGCATCATATCTGCATGCATGACAACATGGCAAAAGTGAAACTATATATAACCAGCCTAAGACTCTGTTCACTCTGCCTACTGAATTTATTAATAACAGAGAACACAGTGAACATTGGATCTAGGGCTGCAACTGACGCTTATTTTCATCATTGATTATTTTCTCGATTAATTTTTGGGCTGATAAAATGTCAGAAAACGGTGAAAAAAATGTCGATCAGTATTTCCCAAAGACCAAGATGATGTCCTCAAATGTCTTGTTTTGTCCACAACCTTAAGATGCCCAGTTTACTGTCACTGAGAGCTAAAGAAACCAGAAATCAGAGAATTTGGACATTTTTTTCTTACAAAAATTACTTAAACCGATTAATCGATTATCAAAATGGTTGACAATTTGTTTAATAACAGATTAATAATCGATTACTTACTTAATTAATTGCTGCAGCTCTAATTGGATCTCTAACTATACTATCCTCTAAGCCTGGATTATTTTCTAGATCTTTGAACATATCCTCTAGAAACCCAATCCCGTTACTGTTATCTCATTTTCAGCCAGTACAGGTAGCTTTCTAAATTTTTACGCTTCTTTCCACCCTAAACCCTCCCCTCTATGACATTTGTCCCACTTAAAAAATGTTGACAGGCAGGAGGAAAATATCACACTTCTTGGCTTGGCCCTTAACTCTGGGAGGACCTTTGTGCTTCTGAACCTCTTAGATAAAATTCTTTTCTATCAGCAGACCGGCCCTAAGCCAATAAAGAAAAAACAAACAAACAAAGGCACTAAAAAAAGGAGCAGACAAATAAGGGTGTGGTGGGAAATAACCATAAAACAAAAAGGGGTCATGTTACAATTTTTCTTTGAGTAGCACTAAGTCAAATTGACATCAACAGCTAAGCATATTTGACCCTTTGTGCAACCCAGTACTGTGGATTTTGCAACGGGATGCACAAGTACTCCTGAATATAGGAATGTCTCATTGAAAAAGAAATTAAAGTGTACATAAAGATATTAAATATTTTAACCTGATTTTCCAGACCCACTTTCAGCTCAAGTTACTGTTCTGTTGGAAAAACCTGCTGTGACCTACTTACTGTCTCATGGTGCGTTCTGTTTGTCTGTTGAGAAACAAATCTGTGTAGGGGCTATGCACAAATATACTCAGTGTAAAATGCTCAGATCCAGTCAGATATCAGGCGGCAGATATCACCCTTCTTTATCTTTGTATCAGACTGTTCACAGTCCAGTTACAGCCTTTTCCTGTTTGAACATGTGGCCCTCATCTCCATGTAGACGGGACATGATCATTTGGTGTAAGCAGATTTAACATAGATTTTGTCATATACCTTTATTTTCTGTTCTTTGTTTCAGACTGGGTGCAGCCCCGCCTCTGCCTTTGCGTCTTTCAGCAAGCACCCGGCGTCTCCACCTCGAGAGGACAGGATCAGTAGGAATGCTCCAGGGCTGATGCACAGCCTTCCAGACACACTCGCCTCAAACATCCCTACTTTCCCTCGCTCAGTGTCCCCGGCCTCCTACAGTCCTCCTGCCAGTCCACTAGAGGGTGATGTGGTCATTCCGTGTGAATTCTGTGGCGTTGCCTAGAAGAGGCTGTTGTCTTTCACCATCAGGTACATCACTAATCAAGTTACATAACCAGTCTAAAGTACTGTCATATCACAAATTATTTTGACCCTTTGTTAGTTTTTTTGAAAATATACTTTTGCGAATTAAGCATAATTCAGTATTATTCCTGTAAAAGTTAGTAAAGTAGTAATATTTGTTCTAATGTGTTGTGATATTATATTTGTTGTGTCTTTTTAGGACAAATGTGATATGCGTCCTCAGACTTCCCATCCACTGAACAATCTAACAAAAGCATCTGTTAAAAAACCACTGAGCCCTGCTAAAGACTTTGGCCGAATGTCTCCAGATTTTCAAAGGAGAATAAAACACCAAGGTAACGTATAGAATTTACTGTAAATATATAGAAACAAATTAAACTAAATGAAAGCAAATCAATACTGCAGAAATTTTACAGAGACTCTGATTATAAAATTTGCAGTGCAAACATGCTGTAGATAATGAAGGAAATAAAATAAAAGAAACAAATCTATAATTAAAAAAAAGACATTATTATAAATTTATTTTATGTGACAACCCTGCTTATTGTAAAATGTAATGGCCAGAGCCTGACAGTACAACAGTCAACATATTTCATTGTCGACGTGTGCGGGGTTTTTCTCTGGTCCCGATGTGCAGTTAAGTTTGTTTACACGTCTCGTGTCCTCTTCCTGTAGCTGACTTCATGGAGAGCTTTGGATTTGACAGAGACACCCCCCCAGGACAAAACCTAAGGGAATGGCACAGAGGCTACATTGGACGACCGAGTCAAAGGAAGACGTCCAACTGCGATGTTTCTGTGAAAGACAGACCTCAACATGGCAGGGAAGCAGAAGGGGCTCAGTCATCTTTCTGTGACACTGACAAGTCTGCTTCTGCATCTCCAAAGGGGTAAAAACAGAAATCAAGTCATTTCAATTAGCTCTACTCGACCCATTTAGAAATCCTTAATCAATTAAAGATTTGTCCTTTTTTTTATGCATATATTAATAATCTGATTTGAATGTGTTTTTTTTTCCCACCAGACTACATCTACCAGAAAATAAAGAAGGGAGAGAGAACATAAGGAATCCAGTGACAAAGGTATGCTTCATATTTCTCTTTTTCAAATCATATTCTGTTGTTTACTGTACATGATAGACGGTGCAATGAAAGCATTTTCTGTAGGGTTGATGTTAATGTTTTGTTTGTATATCGTCCAAGTGGAAATGCATGACAGACCTCTGTACTTTCAAGCTATTACGTAGGAAAAATACAAGAAGTTAATTGTGTGTTGGTTTGTGATGTTTCCAGATGGGTTTTCTCCTAATCCACATTTTTGAGAGATCTTTCATTTATGAGTACACTTAAACTGATACAGATTTTTCAACGTGGTCCTTTTTCTTTTAGGTGGCTAAACTATATTTTGCTGCTATCCCTGCGATGACCACCAAACAAATCCATATCAGTTTAAATGTACACTATATTTAGAATATTTTCACCGCTTTACCTTGCTGTCAGGCAGCTTTTTCAGACATGAAATTGCTGTTATATTAGCAAAACACTGGGCTCTTCAAATCCACCAGACTCCTTTGGCAAAAGCATTAATTTTACCTCACAGAAAGCAGAAGTTGCTGGTCTGCCACTGCTTCAACTGGTTAGTGTGTTTGTGTTGTTGTCTGACTTAAACGTTTTAAATGGTTAGTGTGGATACACCGAAGTGACACAACAATAAACAAACTAACACATGAAGGCAGCAGGCGCCATGTTCTACAAGGTAAAATTACGTTTTTGTGAATGGAGTCTGGTTACTTTTGGAGAGAGCAATATTTGGCTTATATAATGTTGGTGTCCCGTTGAAAATTACTTCCTGGCGACAAAGTAAAGAGGTAAAAATACTCTTAATACAGTGTACACAGTGTACACTTAAATTGATTTTCTTTTTTTTTTTTTAGATGGTCCTTTTTTAAGTGGCTAAAATACGTTTTGCTGCAACCCTGTCCACAGCAGTACATTGCCTCAATGTTTACTTTTACTCAGATTTTTGTGGAAGCTTAATGAGACACTCAACTTTGATATCATATAGGCACTTTTACTATTTCAAGACAAATTTCCAGAGGCTTTTAGGCTACTCAACATACTTTTGTCTGTAAAAAGGATTTTCAGTTGTATCTTTTTCCACTTGCAGTTGCCCAAGAAGCAGAATGAAGAGCAGCAGGAAGAGTGAGAGCAGAAACATCTGGAGAAACAGAAAAACCAAATCTCCTACTCTGCTTTTCATTTATCTTTTTGCACACTTTTGAAAATCAAACATATACCTATCTGATAAGTGCCTGTGTGAGTATCAGTATCTTGCAGTTTATATTTTGATGAATTCTACTATTAAAGTCTAAGCTAGTAATTTGGTTTATTCCTGCATATTCTGCTTTTTGTTTCAAGATTTGTTTTAAATGTTTGTATGTCTAACATGTAGCCTTAACAGATAAATTATAAAATGGATTTTATATACACTTATATTTTGATTTTTTTTTTTTTTTTTTTTTTTTTCAAACAGTACGAGTCATGTCATGGCTGATTAAGAACATCAAACACAGACACATGACTTTGTCGGTGTGCATTTGTCTAACTTAATCTTTACCTTGTTACATCAGCCAAGGACATTTTGTTTTCACCCCTGTTGGTTCTTTCAGGATCGTTCTCAGTGTTCCCGTCGGTTTCAGCATCTTCATGTAACCTAAAGCACTTTGATAGATAATTTTGTTTAAAAAGGGCTTGAGGAACCGATTTGATAAATTTATGCATCTTTGACCAAGATAAAAAATAACTGTATTATTGAGCATTTGTCTTTTTATACTGTTGAACATTTGTCTTTAATACTCTTCAGTAATATTTAGATTTTTTAATCATAACTATAGAATTATATATGTGGTGTAATGATGAGACGGCTTCTGAAGCATTGTCTCCTGTCCAATCTTCTTTTGAGTAGTGTTAAAAACGTTGTGTTCAGTTCCCCTGAATAGAATTTAAGATTGATCACATGTATTTTGTGTAACATAGGATCCACTATAGGAATACATATGAAATAGGCAACCTGGTGCCACAGACAGTTGAGAGTGTTTTCCTGATTAACAAAACTCAACTAAGTCAAAGTGTTTGGATGGACTTAAGGCACTCATACAACATGGATGGTTATTCCTGTTTAAGAACAACTCTATTGATGCTCTTTGTCTTGTGTGGTTATTAAATGTTTAATGAGAACATTCATCGTTTCAGTTTGTATTCTGTCGGTGTTGTTCATAGCTCTTTACAGGGGTACCTCCGTTTGGATCATGAAGTTGTGTCTCTGTTAGTGTCAATGCCGTGTAGTGAAGGAATGAAGCACGATGAGGTAAAACAGTCTACAGTGATGTGAAAGGAGAGCATGGGGGAAAATACAGTAGATGTGTTTCTAACAAGATCAGTCTATTACAATAAAGGAATTGAGTAATAAAAATATAATACAAGGCTAAAGAGTGATCCTTATATGGAGTAATGCTCAAGTAAATACGCTTGTCACTGATCATTAAAGGGAAATTAACCTTTAAATATGATTACATGTTTGATATTTATTGACTGAATCAGAATCATACTTTAAAGCTCTTGTAGCTTAAAGTCTTTTGGACAATTTTGCCTACAAGTAGGTGCTGCCTGAGGGATGGAAATAAGGGAATAAAAGTTACATTATACTCGTATAGAGTGTTGGTCATCTCAAAGACTCAACAATATCATATCTTCAAAACCAAACAGCATGTAAAGTTATATTTGAATTGCTCAGTATGAAGGAAGAGTCACACAGCAAAAGGGACCCCTCTTGTTTTTATGAAATACTATAGGCAGGGCGATAGCTGCCGTTAAGGATGCTGAGGACACCGTCCTTTCTGCACTTTTCAGTATTTCATATTCCAGTGTTTTCACACTTAAAGGTCCAGTGTGTAAGTTCTGAGGAGATCTATCAGCAGAAATGGAATATCATATTCTAAGTATGTTTTCATTAGTGAGAATAAGAATCATTCTTTTTTCCTTTATCTTAAAATGAGCTGTTTACATCTACAGAGGGCGCAGGTCCTCTTCCATGGAGGCTGCCATGTTGCATTTTTATGTTTCAACAGTAGCTCATAATGGACAAACCAAACACATCATTTGGACTTTAGGAAACAGTTATTAACATTTTTCACCTTTTTCTGACATTTTATGGACCAAACAACTTATCAATTAATTAATTAATCACATACAGGAAAGACCTGAAAAATAGATCCAAACATGTGGAGCACAGGGTTGTACAAGTGCTCCACACGTTTGGATCTATTTTTCAACTGACATGATGTGACAGGATTAATCAATTCATTAGTTGTTTTTTAGTAAAGCTTCTTAAATGTGAATATTTTCTGGTTTCTTGACTCCTCTCTGACAGTAAATGGAATATTTTTTTTGAGTAATGGACAAAACAAGACATTTGAGGACATCATCTTGAGCTTTGATCAACATTTTTCACTGTTTTCTAAAATTTTATGGACCAATCTACTAATCAGTTAATTGAAAAACCAATGGACTGATATTGATAAATATGTCAAGTGAAATCTATATTAGGCTAAACAATTTCACCATATTTTATATTGAGGTAATCCAAAAGTAACAGAAAATAATCAAATTACATTACATTAATATTTGATACTTGAATTACATTACTGATTACATTTTTAACAGGTAATTAATAACTGTATCGGAATGCATTTTTAAAGTAACCCTCCCAACCTTGCTTATGATGTAATATATAATGGAACAAGAGTACCACAAGATAAAGTCTGGGAGCCTCTGCTGCAGGGCTCCGGTGGCACTAATCACCTCTCATACACTGTCGCTGTTTTGTCTCTTCCCACAGAGCGGCGCGCTTTGAATGAACGCCTGGAGAAGCCGGGGACTGAGAGGGGCGGGGCTTACAGACACCTTTCAGTGGGAAATCCTCTGTTCAAAAAGCTGCCCAACGTCCCCGTGTAAGAGAGTGTGTGGGGTGTTTTTTTGCGTTCACTGCTACTTCAGAGACGACAAAGGAGGACCGGAATATGCTCTCTGTAAGCGGGACACGAGTTTATTTTGTGATCCAGAGGAAGTTTCTGACTTTGACTCCGCTGAAGATGAACAGACAAGACTGAAAAAAAAAAAGAGGAACAGACAAACAAAAACAGCTACAAGTCGTGCAGGTGGAAGAGCACACGCTGACATCACACGAGAGTTTAACATCCAGTCGTCTCACCTGAGCCTGACAGAAAGATGAACATGTCTGTGGAGAGTTACTCTGCGCTGGATGAGTCCTCCCTCAGAGCCCTGGTGAGTACTTCAACAGAGATGCTCTCAACTTAACATGCTGTTAATCCAAGTGGATCACTGTGGTGTCACTGCTACCTGAAAACAAGATGATTTTATATTGATAAAACACCTGTGTCTGTTCCTTATCTTTAATTTACACATAATTCATCAGATGAAGTTGTATCAGACTTGTTAATTCTCTTATATGGGGATGTAGTGAGAAATGTGATTTATTTTCTCATTTTATTGGTATGTCTGTCACTGTTACTACAATATAATGCATTGATTCAAGGCCAGTCATCATGGCGGTCTCCCTCCTTTTCAATAATTCATTCATGACAGTTGCAAGAATATTTCTGACAGGTGGACTGAAATATTCAGTGCTTCTTTTTGCTCTGTGTCCTCACATACCACAGTACATCCTTACTGTAGAGCTGAAACAGTTAAATGCTTATTTAATTGTTTCAGGGCTTTTTTTGAAAATAATTTTTCAATATCTTTGGGTTTTCAACAGTTGATCGGACAAAAGGAGACATTTCAAGAGGCCAACTTAGGTCTAGGGCTGTAACTAATGATCGTCTGCCAGTTATTTTCATGATTAGTCCACAAAATGTCAAAAAAAAAAAAAAAAAAAGTAAAAACGCTCAAGTCACAATTTCCCAGATGTAAAGTGTCGTCTTTAAATTGTCTCTTTTGTTCAACAAACTGTTCAAAACCCAAAGACTCTCCATTGACATCATAAACGACAAAGAGGAGCAGCAAATCCTCTCATTTGAGAAGCTGGAATCAGCAAACGTTTGACGCTTTTGCTTAAGAAATGATTGAAATGTTTAATCAATTATCAGAACAGTTGGCAATTAATTTTCCCTTGAATTACATTCACTTAACTGACTAATCGTTGTAACTCTACATGGATCTGAGGAGTTTTAATGGCCATTTTTTACTGCTACTTTTGATATTTCATGGAATAAATAATCAATTAATTGAGAAAATTAATATGCAGGTTAAAAGACAATTAAAATCTTCATTAGTTGCAGATCAAATGAAGTATGTCTGATTGTGAGAGGTCAGGTGAGGAGTGAATTTTCTGTGTGTTTACGTTGCAGCTGTTGAACACTGCAGAAGCAGAGCAGCAGAGACTTGTTTGGTGGTTTTGCGAGCTTAAACTAGTTTTAAAACCATAAGTTGATGACTCAGTTAGTCAACATGCCAACAGGTTGATAATCAATTAACAGGGACAGTTCACCCCAAAATCAAAAACATATATTTTTCCTCAGGCCCGCAGAGTTTTGGAGATATCGGCGGTAGAGATGTCTGCCTTCTCTAATGGAACTAGATGACACTCACCTTGTGATGCACAAAGCACCAAAAATACATTTGCTAAACTCAACATCCAGGTCTCTTTCTAGAAATCCTGACCCAGTTACCAAAAAAAATCCACAGACTTTGTTGTAAGCGGTTAAATGTATAGAAAGAAAGTGGTCCCTGCATGAAACTGCTCACACCAAAACAATCCAGATGGATAAACGACACTTCAGGCTAGATTTTGGGTTGAACTGTCCCTTTAAGTCATTTGCCAAACAAAAATGCAAAAACATTTGCTCATTTCAGCCTCTCAAATGTGTGGATTTGTGGTTTTTCTGTCTCTTTTATCATGATAAATTTAAAATATCAAGCATTTACTACACTTACAATGATAATTTGATTAATCAAATAAATATTCAACAGATTTATCCATGATGAAAATAACAGATAATTAGGTTTAATTTATACAGCAAACTGACTCCAGTAAGTGTTTAGTTTTTATTTGGTTGCTCATGATGACGCACCTCAGACATCTCTTTATTAGACAACAATGGAAGAAAGTAATATTCACTTGAATTTGACTTGCAGGTGATTCACATTATCATATTCTGTTTAAGTCCATAAACAAAGTAGACATTATGTCACAGTATTGATGAAGTGAACAAGTCTGAAAAAGAGGACTTCCTGGTTCACGGCGACATTAGTCATGTCCTAATATTTTCCTGAGGCAGAGGAAGGTGTCTGACATATATCATGAAGACACCTGTAACACAGACACATTTTCAAGGAAGCATGAGTCAGCCTGTCCCTGTTCAGACATACTTATACCGGGTTTGTCTGAATCACAGCCACACATACGCAACAGTCGTATGTGAAGCATCTGGGTGATACTGTCCTTACTCAGGTTTTTAATCCTGTAATAATTACTAATAATGAACAGGAGGTTTGTGTCATTAAAGTAGAAACAATGGGTCAGATCTGAACTTCACTATCTGATTTTAACCTCTAAGGACATTATACTTTTTTTCCCAAGACTGTGTGCTTCAAGAAGAGGCCATGTCATAAAAACATGTATATTTCTGTTCTTGAAGATGGCTAAACCTGATGGCTATTTACTTTGGAACAAGGCACGGTATGAAAGTGATGTTTTGTTGACATGCTGGACTATTTAAACTGCATCAAGACAGACAGTCCACCATTTCCCCAAAAGTCTTGCCAAGAGCTGTCTTCTCATTAATCACTTAACCCTTTATCAAAAGTGGCATTACAATAGTGGGAGAGCAGGAGGTTATTAAGGAAATCATATTTTTCTGTCAGAATAATGATTAAATATTAACTAGAGACTGGTGGCTTTGATCAGTAGATGTATGAGTTTATTTATAGAGGAACAAAGCAGGAAAGATGGAGTTAAAGTTAAAGGTGCAGTAAGCGATTGTGGAGAAAGATGGTTGATTGTTGAGTCTCGTTCCCAGGTCATCAAATGCTGATGCTGTGGGAATGAGATTCAACAATCAACCATCGTACTGACTTGTGATTGGCCAAAGTTTCCCATCTCAGGCTAGATTATCTAAAGCCTGAAGCAGAAGTCTAGTTTTCTCTCAAACCACTTGAATTACATCATGCTTAAAGGTTATTAGGGATTTTTTTTCCCCATAATTTGCCTAAAATAAACAGTCTACCCCAGATTTTAGCAGTGGGAAGAATGTGGACCTCTTTAGTTTTCTGAAACTGTGTTTAATATCCTTATTTATTTGAGTAGGGATCCAGATTTACAGGTGTATGTAAGTCGATATGACTGGCTGATAAGATGATGCTTTATTTATCAGCACACGATGACAGTATGTCTGCAGTGTGGAGGTTTTCTGAAGTGCCTGAAATGGGTTGCAAAGTTGCTATTTGCAATGATTGCTCAGCCTCATTCATGCGAAGAGGAGCCAAATCACATTCCTTCAATTCTACAGATTTAATTGCCCATCTTAAAGGGATGGTAGATAGATTATTTGAAGTGGGGTTGTCATAACTGTGTTTCCTACAGAAGCAGAGAGGCGCACCAGCAACGAATCTAAGCAATGAACTGCTGTGGACAGGATCCGTAACAAAAAAGTAGTTTTTCCACTTAAAATAGGTCCACCTAAAAAAAATCTGTATCAGTTTAAGTGTACACTATATTTAGCACATTTTCACTTTTTTGCTTTAATGTCAGACAGCCTTGTAGTGGCAGGTTATATAAGCCAAATGTCGCTTTCACCAAACCAACCAAAGTCCACAGGAGAAATGACTAATTTTATCTCGCAGAACACAGGAGTCGCTGGTCTACTGCTGCCTTGATCTGTTAGTTTGCTTGTCTTATTGTGTGACTTCAGTAAATTCAAACTTTAATTTTAAAACACAGTTACACAATAACACAAACAAAGTAATGGATCAAGGCAGCAACTCCTGTGTGCTGCAAGTTAAAATGACTTATTCTGTCTCTGGAGTTTGGTTGGTTTGAGGAAAATATATTTGGCTCAAATAACAGCATTTTCTTGTAGAAACGGCGTCTAACAGCAAGATAAAGCAATGACAGTTTTAGAAATATCACATACACTTAAAAATGTTATTGATTTTTTCCAAGTGGGCCTTTTTTAAGTGGCTAAAATACATTTTTCTGCTGACCCTGTCTGCAGCAGTACATTGCTTAGCTTTCATGCTGGAAGAACACACTAGGTTTTCCAATTTTTAATTTTATGTCTGCATCTGCCTGTTGGCCATCACGATTAGAGTGGACATAACGTATGTTAATTCCCGTAAAAGAGAGACTTGATGTTCTCTGCATTTAGGTGAAAAAATGTATGCACATATCAGCGTCAGCAATCTTCCAAAATGAATTGAAAAATATCAAATATTTTCAAAAATCCACTATCGTGCAAACCTAGTTGCTGAATTCAATCTCAATAATAGTTTATTTCAGTGATATTTTTCTCAATCATTTCATTGCGTTAGACCTCATCTGGTTGTTGTTGCTGTCTGAATCTTCCTGTGTGTCCTCTATCCCGTGAGTGCTTGCTGTAAAATACTGGTATTGTCTGGAGAGCTGCCGACGCAAGAACGCAATAAAACACGTATCATCACGCAGATGCTGGAATTCATGGGGTTTATTATCATGTGACACTGACGCTCAACACATTACTGAAGTGGATTTTAAAATGCCTCCTCTTCTTCTTCTTAGCACTGAGCGTCTTCCCCACAGCTTCCCTCCGTCAGATGTGACCACTGGCTCAAAGGTCACCAAGATCCCACATTTTCACTGATAATGTTTGCGGTGACTCGAGTGTCAGGGTTTTCCACAGTGGAAACAAACTCTGATTAAACTCATGTGGGGATGTGGTGGAATTCAAATTCAGCTCCACAGAGACGTAAATGAAATCTAACACCTCATTCTGTGGTGTTTATATTCAGGAGTTTGTGAATGAAGGAGAAGATGATGGATATTCAGAGATGCCCAGGCTTAATTAAACTGCTAGTAAAAGCCGTGCGGAGGAGCGTCTATTAAACAGCAGTCGGATAACGACCACAAACCCCAGGCCTGCGTTGTACTTAATGAACTAAACAGTCAGAAGGTCATATGGCGGCCTCTCTAACGCCACTAATCCCATCTCTACTCTTCTATTCAGAGCCCAGCCTGCCTTTTATATTGCTCATTTAATCCCCTCCATGGCAACCAGGAAAAGCATTTTCCTTTCTCTCCGCCACCACAATTACTTAAATATCCACAAAAATAATCAGTTGGTGTCCCACTTTATTCGGGAGAGAATGTTTGTTGCAGGTCATCTGACACAAAAAGACAAAGAAACACTCTTTCTCACTGAACCACTCCAACCACTATCACTTAAAAATAGATTTTGTCAGCTGGCTGCAAGCTGGGAGGGTGATGATTATCAGCTGTTCTAACCCTGAATCTACCTGTGTGGCAATAGTTTCCTGTGTGCATGTTTCAAACCTGCGGGACGAGCCTGGTCTACAGGTGTTGTCTGTTGTTGTGGCACTGGTGCACCTGCCTACTTAACTAAGAATAAGGTTTGACTTAAGCGTCTGTCAGCCACACAGTGATCTCCCTTCTAATTATCTCTGAAATGCCTCCCTGCTGCACTGTATCATCGCAGTTCTGCAGGAAAAGTCAAAATGTGACATCTTATAAGCTTGATGTCTGGGCTCTTAGGCCATTTTAGCATTCATATTGGGATTCTTAAACATTTTTAGTGGTAATATTAAGGTTCTTGATGATTTTTATCATTGATATCTGTGTTCTTAACCTTTTTTTTGCATTAATATCTGGGTTCTTGACAATTTTTAGCATTTATCTGGTTTCTAAACATTTTTTTGGAATTGATATCTGGGCCCCTTACAGTCATTCACGTTGATATCTGTTTTGTTTTTTTTTTTAAATCATTTTTAGTGTTGATATTGAGGTTCTTGGCCATTTTTGACATTGATATCTGGGTTCTTGATGATTTCTAGGGTCAGTATTGAGGTTCTTGAAAATTTGTAGCATTTATATCTGGGTTCTTAATTATTTTTTAGCATTGATGTTGAGGTTCTTGATGATTTTAAACATTGATATCTGTGTTCTTTACCATTTCTAGCAAGGACATCTGGGCTCTTGATGATTTTTACCGTTGATATGTGGGTTCTTTATGATTTTTAGTGTTGATATGTGGGTTCGTAACCATTTTTAGTAAAATGTCAACATATGCATGGAATCTGATTGCCTTATTGTCTTCTACAGTTTGTGGTCTGCTAATGCACATGTCTGTCTCTTCACTTTTGGTTTGACATGACCGCTTGGGGACTTTTTCCACCCTGTGGCGCCTGCTGGGCTGATTTCACATGCTGCAAGTCTCACATAATGATTTGTAACTTGTCTTGCCAGCCCTGTGACCGTCCTTTTCTCCCTGGTGAGCAAGAAGCATTCACACATGTTTAAAATAGTGCAGTTTCACTCAGCGGTCCGTCCTTGGTGATATATGGGACCCCTGGGCCTTCGTTTTATGGCTCTCTGGACCCTTTGTCTGTTGACAAGAGCCCAACAGTTACAGTCGGAGAGGAAGAATGGGTTTGTTTTGTAGGCTCTCAGCACAGTCCCAGGTTCTCCTCAACCCCTGGAGACATGATCCAAAATGTCAGCCTCATCATCAGGAATGAATAAATCGGAAAAATTATGCAGCATTATATAACCGTCTGGGACATTTTCAGATATATGTGCAGCGTGTTGTCCAACACTTGCAGCAATTGTCATCAGGGGAGGCATTTGTTTAAAATGTCCTCTTTTGTCATTTTGATTCAGGTCGCAGTTATCCATTATTTTCATTTTCTCAATTAATCGATTAGTTGTTTGGTCCATGAAATGTCAGAAAATGGTGAAAAATGTTCATCACTGTTTCCTAAAGCCAAAGATGATGTCCTCAAATTTCTTGTTTTGTCCACAACCCCAAAGAAATTTATTTTTTTGTCAGAGGACTAAAGAAACCAGAAAATATTCACATTTAAGAAGCTGAAATCAGATAAATTGGATATTTTTTCTTAAGAAATGACTCCAAGTGATTAATTGAATTAATTGACTATGAAAATAGTTGGCAGTTAATCAGATAGTTGACAACTAATTGATTAACCAACCAGGTTTTCCTCCAGCCAAGTGTTAAGTACCTTTTTAATGGTGGCTGATGGCCAAGTGTCAGCCAGCAACATGCAAATGCCAGCATTAAAGTCGGGCCCTATAGTTTCTGTGAGAATGGAAATGAGATTCTAAAAAAAACAAACCCTAACACAGATTTAACAGGTCTTTACATTAAAGACACATCACCTGAAAATAAAATTTCGTGATGGTTAGGCTGAGTGGGGACCCAACTTAGGCCCAGTGGGTCGCTGAGCTTGCACACTGGGGGAATCCCTGATAACCAATCATTGATGATTGTTGATTTTGTTAAAGTACAAAGAAAGTAGATCTTCAGACAGCTGATCAACAGAAAATTCAATTACAACCATTATAATAATAGAATAACTGTCATTTTTAAGGCAAAAATACCAAATATTGGCTGGCTTCAACTTCTCAGATTTGAAGATTACAGACTTTTTTCTCTTACATGATATTAAACTTAATATGTTTGGGACAGCTGGTAAAAAATATTTAAAATATGCCACTTTGGGCTGTGGAAAATCGTTTCAGCATTTCTGACACTTTGTAGGCCAACTGATTAATCTTTTAACTGAGTTGCAGCCCTAAAGTTAAGTTTCTCATCAACAATCACAAAAAAAATTCTTTCTTTTACTTCTGTTATTTATCTGTCCTTTATTTAGCCAGGAAGGTCCCGACGGCATCACATGAAGTTTCACATAAAAGAAATTTCATGGGTTAGAATACATAGAGCACATACATTAAAACAAACAACACAAGTAGTGTTGAACATACAGGCTACACCAACATTATCCATATCACATTTCATCTCAAGTCAAGGATTAAGTAAAGCAGCAACATGCTTCCTTCAGGCCAGTTTTTATAAGACATTTAAAGGTATTTAAAGACATGAGTGCTTCTGGGGAAATGGTATTGTGCAACTCACCCCCCGACACCCGACTCCTTGCTACATACATGTACTCACAAAAAGAAAAGAGTCTTGAGTGTTTTATGCTCCAGACCATTGATAACACCTGCTGCTGTTGTGTTTATTTCACCAGTTGGTGAACACAAACTGCTTTTGACCTCAGTGGATGTTTACGGGTGCTTTTGTGAGTGTTTCTCTCCCCTGGAGAGGCTCTAAACTACAGACACTCTAAACTACAGACACAGCGTTCACAGTGCACACCTGATTTTTTTCTGCTGAGCCTGTCATCTTTCTCACAGGTATTTACTCCCCTCACATTTCCACAAAGCATTTCCTCTATGATTAAGTTTCAAAGGTGTCGGCGACAGCGAGGAGGTGATGAAGAAACTGGCTGGGACAGTCATCATTCAGGGCAGTTTTTCCGTCTAAAGTGACACTTCAGACTCTGAGTTATCTACACTGTCACAGTGACAGCCCTGAGTCTATCACAGCAATGCCAACAGTGGAGCTATAGCCTGCAGACTTCAGCCTCTGACAGTCAATATCCAAATACCCGGCCAGGGAGCAGACAGATAAGAGGCCACTTGTTTGTTTGATAAAACAGGAAACTTTTGTTACTGGATACTGCTATAAATAGCTGACCATTTTTGGCTCTGAAAGGATGAGAAAAGAAGCAGTGAACTTTGAGATGATGTGCATATAAACTCCTCCAAAGTTTATTTTTGGCCTGTGGCCTTAAAGTTTGAAGTTTGCTGCTCTGGAGCAATAATTCAGAGTAAATGGGCTCGCTTTCAGATGAATTTCGGCAAACATTTACTCTACGTTTAAAGTTGAAATTGAGTTCAGCGTGTCATATTTCCTCATTAAAGAGGATACTTGGTATTGTTTTGTCATTTTGAAACATTTGATACGTGAGAAACTTAAGGTGGCATTTGAATATTAGGAGCAGTATTTCATGAACACACAGGACACAGGCTCTGTTTTGTCATTTTAAAATGTCATAAAAGAATAATGTGGCAGTTTAACACTTAGTATAACAAACAAACGACAAAGAGGTTTATAAAGCTGGTGTCAGTGAGGTAATGTGATTACATTCTTACAGTAAGTGAATTAACAGTGCGTGATCGTGCATGAGAATCTGTTTCACAGTGTATAAACCATGTACAGTATTACTGCTTAATGTAATCATTGTCTTTGTATTATATAGTCCTGTAGTGAATACACTGAAAATATCAAGGTCCAGTGTGGTCAACAAAAACTGAATTACAGTATGCCAAACAGACAGAGATGCAACAACTTCCAACTTCGTTTAACATTTAAAGTTGCACAAAGAACACTAAGTCGAGGCTCTGCTGTTAAAATGGCATTATGACTTATTTAGGACTTGAAACTTGACTCGGGGCTTGCCTGTCTGACTTGGACTTGAGTGCAAAGACTTGAAACTTACTTGTGACGTGCAAAACAATGATTTGGTCCCGCCTTTGCTAGCTTGCAGTCTTTGCTGGTGCATTTCTACATTTTTTGGCACTTTGCCACCTTTGACTGTCAATAAGCAGAATGGCGTGAAAACAGCAACGGGATGTGAATCGCATCGCCCCGTGCACCTGCGTCAGTGTGCGTGTGCATGATGCAAACAAAAGAGGACCCACTTGTGAAAAGATTGCTCCGTAGTGCTACTAGAGGTCAAAACCTCCACAGAGTATCTTTAAGGTTTAGTCAAAGCGAGCGTGACAGAGGTAAGAAACAACAGAACCAACCTGTGGTGACAGAAGGAGACTGAAGAGTTGCAGCTTGACAAACAGATGCAGAACCAGCTGCTCCTGCTGTAGAAACTGACCTCAATCACATGATCTGTGCAGTATAGACTCGATAGTTTAATCCAGTATATTCTGCCTTGATAAATGGGGGTGTCAACCGAGGGGTGAACCAGTTTTTATATGCATTAGAGATGAGACAGACTCTGCTGTCTGCTCTCTGCGTCTGTGTGGTAACTAAGTGTTCCTGCAGAGAAGGTCTCTGCGACTGATCTCCATCTGTCTGGATCATCATTTTGCCAAATGGAAAAGGTCTGGAGAAGGGATTGAAGGTGCGCATTTTATCCTCTTTCGAGTTCTCTACCACCAGGCGTCCCAGGGTAGCGAAATCCCAGTTTGAGCTTTTAATGCTTTAGTCTCTCGGAGGGAGACAAATACTCCAAGCTCCTGTTCAGACTGTTTTCCAGGTGTTTTAGCCTCAGCACAAACAAACACCAGATGTGCCTATTCTGCTTTGTGGCTTCTGTTTCAGAGGTTGCCTTGTAATTTTTATATATTTGTAAGACCTCACTGAAATGAAGAGGACTTGAAGATCAACCCTGGTCAATGTTCACTTCAATGAAATAAGGAAGCTGTGTTTCTCTCAGGGGAAGACACAGTCGTGACTCCCGTCATTACCGAGATGCTGTTGAGATGCCTTTTGATGTTCAGCACCCATTTGCTTTACCCAAACAAGGTACCCTAGCAGGGTTTTGGTACACTTTCAGCAGTCTTTGGCTTTACATTGCAACACTGAGGTGTGGCTCAGTGCAGCACTCTGCAGGATCGGAGATGTTTTCAGTTTTCTGCCAAGTCAGAATTAATTCAGAGGAAAAAAAAAAGCTTGAGAAAGTGTTGTACTTTTAAAATGGGAAATAGAACAGATGAAAAAGAAGGAGATAAAGATGCAATCAGACCAGAGAGAAATGTGGAAACACTGTGGTTTTTCTGTATTGACTCCCCCAGGAAGGAGCCATTTCCTGAGATCCTCTAGAAATCGTCCAGCGGATGTTGATGTTTTGCTTTCCAGCCCACTGTTGTTAATGTTGTGGCATTTTTCAGATGTACCAGCTGATCTGTTAAATTTCGTGTGGCTCCTTCTGCCTGTCAGGGTGCGACTCTCACTCTCGTTGATATAGTTGCTGCGGATCTTCGGAGTCAGCATGGCTGGCTCTGGTGGATCTATTAGAACAAACTGTTTGTGCTCTGCAGCCTCCCAGAGAGCTTTAACTCCCCCTCTGTTTCCTCCTGTGGGACATCCCTCTCACCTCCTGGCTCTTCCCTCATTAGCTGGTCACGCAGGGCTTCAGTGTGACCAGCGATGTCCCTTATTTGGAGAGGATTCATCATTTTGAAGCTCCTGCTGTGACCTGGGTCCCATCACAGTTCAAGACCAGCTGATGTACTTTTATTTCTTTATTTACAAAGACGCCTTCCTTCTGTAATCTGTCAAACTGTATCAGATCTTCTGCTTATGACCACTGTGGGAAGACACCAATAGACTCTCCTAACAAACTTTGGATAGCTCCCTTCCTGTGATGATTATGTATGATAACTTTAAACAAACATGCTGAAATCCTGCTTTTGGACAAAGAGAAGTTTTGGTTTAATTGTGGAGGAAGTTCAACCTGGAAAATCAATGCTTTGGTATTGGAAAGTCAGTATAATGGCACAGAAAGTGGCAATTTTGGCAACCAAACACATGGATCATACAATATAATTTGACAGGGAAAAGTCTGAAGGGTACTTTTATTTGTAAAATATTTTCTCAGTTTGCTCGATGGTTGTTATTCTTTGACTATGTGGAGAATGTTTTCTGGAAAAAGAAAGATCTCAGAAAGAGGAGTGCTGCAGATGTGAAAAAAGCTCCAGAGGGAGCTGTGCAAAATCTCATAAATTGCCTCAAATGATTGTTTCCTCCCAGTTTTAGCAACAAAAGCTGAGAGATTGTCCTCAGTTTCTACTGAGTGAAGCATTTAGAGACAGACCTTTATTCTAGAAAGAAGTGAGCTTGCCAGACCTCTGTAGCCCATCCCTTTCAACCTCCAGGGCTGAAAAATTAAGCCAGTGTGGACATGCCAAAAACTTCAGTTCCTTGAGCCTGGCTCCAAAAGCGAGCCAATCCCCATTGATCCCCATATTAAAATGCCCAACTTTGCAGCAGAAATAGGGCTGCACAATTAATAGCATTATCATCAAATTCGCAATATAGCCAAGTGCAATATCCAAATTGCACAACCAGAACCAAATCATGATTTTTTTTTAATAAAGGTGTGAGAAAACAGCATTATAGTACTGTAGTGCTACAGAGATGCCCTGGGCTAAAAATCTTGGTCTTCAGATGAAAGCAAACATTTGTTTGGCACAGGCCCCAACAAATTTCACATCATCACAATTGTAATATTTTTTTCTGTCAAAATGAAAATGTAATGCAAAAATGATCATTGCCACTAATTGTATTGCATACTGCAATTTTGCATTTGCAATTTCAGTCATAATAATTGCAATATAACTTTTTTTTTTACCATATTGTGCAGCCCTAGGCAGAAATAAACTGAATAAGTTGCAGCCTAGTACAAAAACAGTTTTGGCCTCTAATGCTGATTTTCCTGTTCATCGCAATTGTATGGGGGATGAATTTTCAGTCACTCATTTAAATGATATTAAGGTTTAAAGTTATATATAAGTAAGGGCGAGGCTGCCTTGAGTGACAAGTGCGTACCGTCACAGGTCGCTAGCCACTTTGTTTGGTCGCCTCAGCTCCACCTCTTTGCCCATTCCTGGGTTAGCCGGGACTTCGCCAAGATAGTGACGACCTTTGCCACCACACTGAGAGCTTCACAGTGGCTCTTCAGAAACCTATGGGTGATGTCGCAGAGACTATGTCCATGTTTTGTACAGTCTAAGAACCCTTCATAATCTACAGCTTAGTAGCTTGAGGCTATTAGCCACTACTTTCCAACGATAATACACCTAAATCTCTTACTGGCCGACTGATATCTCTGGTTCCGCTGTGTAGATTCTGCACACATTTCCTTCATTTTGGGATTTATTGATGCAAAATTGAGTCAACAAATAATAAAACAAAAAATCTACTAAATATTGTCAAACTAACCCAACATTTGACCCATGATCACAGAGCATAATTCCCACAAAGACTGCTGTCAAAGTGAATGGATGCTGCAGTAATGTCCACATGCGGTCTGCTGTAATGATATATAGTACAGTGCTGGCAGTTTGTAGCAGAATAATGAGACAGATTTCTGCCTACGCTGGCTGATATCAAACCTTTGTGATGAGGCCAGCTCCCAAATGTGGGGCACAGACAGTTGTCCCAACCAGGCTGTAACTGACCTGGATCCCTTTCTGTGACCTGACCTGCAGCTCTGAAGAGAGACAAAGTGCGCTGAGCCAGACAGCCGAAATGGGCCAAATCGTCTCACAATGGTGTTGGATCAAACCCAAGAGTAATATGTTCCTCTGCGGTCGATTTATAATTTAAAATGGTTAGATATGCAATGACGCTGGAAGATTGTAAACGACTTTGATGTCCTGCAGGGAGCAGAAAGGTCAATATTTTACAGTTTAGATCAGATAATTGACCACGTGTGTGCAGTCAAGTGTGCGCTGATTAATCCATCAGCATGTGGAGTTCATTCACTGCACTAATGTAAGACTCTGTAATATGAGTCAGTAACAACACATGTGAGTGAGTTCAGATCTGTCTTCAGTGCATCATTACAGTCCTATAGATGCCTGTACGCCCCCCCCCCCCAACCCACATGCATTCCTCCATGCATCCATTCTTTATGTCTGCTACCTCAAGTGTAAAGGGGACACTGTTTTCCCAGGTCTGCTCTGGGCCTCTGTCCTACCATCCAGTTATTAATAAAGGTTAAGTCCTCCCACACGTGTAGCTGCTCATATAGAGCATGCTGCCACGTGTGCTATAATCTTTCTTTCTCTCTGACTTGTATATTTGTATATTTCACAGGTCCCCCCTCTTTTTATGACACATGACAAAGGTGTCAAAAGTATAAACATTCTTTACTCAGGTAGAAGTACAGAGACTTGTGTAAAAAAAAAAAAAAAAAAAACTCTGGTAAAAGTAGAACAGATACCTGAAAACTCTACTTAAGCACAGTAACAAAGTATTTGTGCTGAGGTACGTCCCACCTCTGACACCAGACAATGCAGGCTCAGTGTGCACTGCAGCACGGTAAGTTTTAACCTTCAGTCTGTTTTTTTTTTTTTTTTCTTTGTAAATTCTTTGTAAAGAGGTGACTGAAACTCCCTCTTCTGAGAAACCGGGAGCCCATGCCTTCAGGACTCTCATGTATCCTGATTATATTCCCATTTTTCAGTGGGTGTGGTGTGTGCCGGCCTACTGTATGCATGCATTGTATTCCTGAGGCGTTTAGAAATGATTTATGGGCCTCCACCTGATTCAGATTGGAGTTTTGCCCCAAAGCGAGGCAATAAAGAGATTCAAGGGTGATCCAACATATTTCTGAACCTTCTCAAACTTTAAGTCTTCCTCGATTGTTTATTTGTGTCTGTCTCGGCGTCTGTAGCAGTCCGGCTTTCTCGGTGGCAGCTGGTAATCTACTTCGGCTCTGCTACCAGGAGTGTCCCGTCTGTCCTTATAAGGACAAACTCACTTGTGTGCTTGACACAAGTGAGTTTAAAGCACTGATCCGATCTGCTGCCTGGCTGCACTCTAACCTCAGCCTGCTCTGGAAATTATTACTATAGCCCTCATTTCATGCGCAAACACACAGTACCCCCCACCTCTCACTCATACCCATGCACGTGGACTCACACACGCTTTTCTTGCAGAAGGTATACATACTCCTTTGTGTGAGGGAATTTGCTCGACCTGTCGTAGTTCACAAAGTAGAAAGTGTTAAGTACAAAAACAGCCAAGCACATGTGCACCCACTGGGAGTCAAAAGGTCGAGACTCGGCCTGAAGGGTCGTTGAGCTCCCAGACGGGGCTGGGTGGGTGTGTGATGTTTGACCTGACCTCTGTAAACCACAGCACACAACACAACTGGAGAGACCTGTGTATTGTATGTAAAGGTCTGAGTGTTTGAAGTTTTGTGTTGCAAATGAGATCTAAATTTTAGTGTCTACATGAAAGTTTTACCTTTTGCCTCTCTGTACCATTTCTTTTTGGTAGATTCTTTTTTTCTCTAAGGCTCGCCAAACCAGACTTCTTAAACCTGAAGTGGACAGTTTTTTGTTTTGTTTTGTTTTGTTTTGTTTTTTGGCATCATTGGGCAAAAGTTCCATAATAACCCTAAACGAGATTTCCACAGGGCCTTAAAAAACAAAAATGTCATTTTTGTCAATTTAATTTGTTGAAACCCTGTTTAAGCATAATGATTCAAGTGGTCTGATAGAAACCCTCTGCTCCTCCTCTTGGCTCTTTTCAGGCTTTAGAAAATCTAACCCGTGATGGGAGACTTTGGTCACAGGTTAGTCAGGAGTTGATTGTGGAGTCTCAGTCCCAAAACATCAGTATTTCACAAGCTGGGAATAAATGCACCTTTAAATGTTAAATGTTGTATAAATCCACGCAGCTGTAGAGGAAACAAAAAAACAATCTGACATTATGGCTTTTCCAGCTTTTGGCGCTGGACACATTTTCACTACCATAAACAAACAGTAAATACTATACTATATCCACCCCTAAAGGTATGGAAATTAACTTCTATTATGTATCCAGCCGAGGGTGTCACAATTTCAGTATTAAATCAAAAATCGATCATAATCAACTGTCAAAAGCATCTGGTGCATATCCACAGAAAAAAAACAACACTACAGACCACGTAGCATATCTAACTGGCCATTACATCACACTTGATACCATATAGACTATCTCCTTAAAGAAGAATTTGAAAATGTAAATGACAGTTGTCCGGGCATAAAAACCAAAGACCAAAGTTCATCTTTACAAATCAAGACTAGATAGTCCTATAATGACGTAGCCATCACTGCTAAAAAAAACAAACATGTTTAAATAGAAAAATCTAATCAATTTGTGACCTTTGTGACCTTAAAATCAAAAGTCAAAATGAATCATGGATTTGGAGAATTGTGACACCCCTAATACAGCCCTTTGTACAGAGACATGAACCAAAAGACCGAGCTTAGTTCCATTAATCCATGTTTCAGTTGTTATGAATAAATGCTCTGATGACTGTAATTCCTCAAATAGAGGAATGAAATTAAGACAAATCTGAACTTGTACAAAATATTTGCTTTCTATTAGCTGAGTGGTCTGCCTCTTTTCACTTGCACAGGTTTAACTTAATCTTGTTTGAGTGCTGCACCCACAGGTGCTCGTGTCAGCGTGTGTGTGTATAGCTCAGCTGTGGTGGGCAGACCCACTAAATACTAGCTCAGTATATTTTAATACCTGAGGAAAACTTGATTTCCTGCCATATTTGACCACTTCTGAGGCTGTTTCCATGTGTAGAGCAGTAAATTAAACCAACGTCACAAACTCAAAAATCATATTTAGATCTGTTCTGTCTCATGTGGAGCTGCAGATAAGTTCAGAGGGTGTTTCTGTCCTCAGGAGTGTGTCACCAGCTGGTCAGGATTACCGCTAAACCATGAGAGCTTTCTAATTGGCAGTGATTGATTGAGCTGCTTTAGGTTGGATAGGTTTGAGGTTTTGACTCCATAGAAAGCTGCTGCTCGGCAGGATGTGACTCAAAGTGACTAACGGAGTAGCACAAGCCTTAGCAGGCCTGTTTGTGAAACACTGAAACATGTTTTTTCTCCTCACCACAGTATGATTCTTGCTAAATAAGGTAATCATTCTCTGTTTTATATCAGCGAGTCAGTGCACTTTAGGGCTGCAACTGGCGATTGTTTGTTTGTTCTAGTCTTGTCTATAAAATGTCAGAAAATGATGTTCAGTGTCTTCCAGCACCCGAGATGACATCCTCACATGTCTTGTTTTGTCCACAGCTCAAAAATATTCAGGTTACTGTCATAGAGGAATAAAGAAACCAGAGTGTAATCACATTCAAAGTTATAATATGTAACATTTCTGCCTTAACATGTCTAAAAATACTTGTTATATACAATATATTGGTAAGTTGTGTTGCTACATTATCCCAAATTTTTCCAGTAATGGTCAAACGCAGAGAAATAAGGAATTTAATCTTATTACATTTAAGGTCACAGTGTAATTACTACTAGCCGTTGCTGGCTAATTGCTAGTTGATATATGATTTTTATAATGAGCTTAAGCGGCGGCTAAACCGATACTTAAAACAAAAAGAAGCACAAAATGATGGTCAGCGACATTAAAAAGTAAGTTTACACTGGTAAAAGGAGCCTTAAATACATAAATCTAAATAAATACAAAATATTTAACAAATTACACTAGAACTTCTCTTAATATTACCCTAACCAGACTAAAATAACTGAAATCCATAATAGGCAACATTTTAACAACTGATTTCCCTGTTTTTTTCTCTTTTTTTGCTGGCCCATTTTGAGATAAAGAAGGTAGCTATTAGCCAGTCTGACTCACCGGATGCACACTCTGGGTATAAATCTGCCATTTGTCGCTGGTTTCAAGCGGCATCACAGCGTCCACGCTCTACGTTTTAAAAATCCCCAGAAAACCAGAACAAACACTGAAAACAGCAAATTAGTGCCTGAGCTGTTATATTTTCTTTTGCATTGATGTAGTCAGTTTATTGCCAGAACTTGCCTCCCGATGTCTACTAAAACAAGTTCCCCCTCAACACTATTTTGCAGCAGCACCGTTGCTGTACATTTGTGATTGGTTTAAAGAAATGCAAACAAGGCAGGGTGTTTTTTCCCCCTATAGCAGAATGTGTGTGCCTGGAGCCAGACCTCTCTCCAGCACTCAGTGCTGTGGAGAGAGGTCTGGCTATGCAAGACTAGCTACTTGCTAACAGTGGCCTGCCTGCTGCCCGAGACATATAGAGCGAGCGCTACTGTAAAGTTAACTTGTGGTTTGGTGATGTGTCTGTAACGTCCACTAAAGAGGGCAACGATTTATATCATCAGCCCAGGTGTGTGGCGCCAAAATGAGGCACCATTGTAATTCAGTCAGTAGGTACTGGTCATACAGAATGACACCGGGTGTCAGTATCCGACCCTTTGAGAGAGTGAGGAAGGAAGTTAACAAATGTGACTAAATGTGAATAAAACTTGGCTATCACCTCGCCAATGAACATGATTTCTTCCCGAGTCACACCAGATAGATTTTCATCGGCTATGGTGGTTGTTTAAAAGTGAAGATATCAACTCCCATGATCCCATGCTGCTTTACTCAATCCACTTAATCCATTATCAAAATAGTTTGGCGATTAATTTAATAGTTGACAACTAATCAATTAATTGTTGCAGCTCCACTGTATTTGAATAAAGAGAGTTGGAAATACCCATCTGTAAGCTTTGCTGTGAGGCGGTTGCCCCAGTTTCTACAGGATTGTCTTTTCTCTCCTCACCCTGTTGGTCATGAACACCTCCTCCATCCTCCTCCTCACATTGTATCTCACCAGCTTAGGCTCACAGGTGTGACGGCAGCTTCCTCAGAGCCGTGACGAGTTACTACAAACTGTAACATGACTATCCCGCCGCCGTCATTAAAGGTGCTGACTGCTCGGTGACGTCTCGATGACTGCATCGTTTTCAGTAAACCATATTTGTGTGTTATGTGTTATTTCTGACTCATATGTCTGTTAGCAGCAGGAGCTGCGTGAAAAGCTTTCTGTCTGGGTGTAACGGCTGCTCTCTGGGTCACAGCGCTGTTGTTGTTTTGAGCCACAGCTGACAGTTGATTACCCAGAGGTCTGTGGCTTGGTTTGAAAAAATGCCTTTAGGGCTGGTCACTGGTGTAAGGTGCTGTCACTGTGTAACTGGATTGATTTTTTTTTTTTCTCTCCACTCCCACTGACACAGCTCCCTCTGTGTAAAAACCACTGTCACGTGAAGGTTTTGCCAAATGGACACTGTTTCCACACGAGTGTGTGTTTCCGTCTCTGGTACTTTAACGGTTATTCTGTTTTCTTTGGCAGGCGCCCAAGTTTAAGGTGTGTTTTATTTGCTTGGGTTACGCCCACTCATTGCCTTCCTGTGCAGGGAAGTTATTGGTCGACCTTTTTTATTTTCCTCTTTTCAAATACGTGAAGGAAAAGTCAGTTACAGCTGCTGGCCTCGTGCCAGCTGGATTGGCCAGTTGAATTTAGTGTGTACATGTTGCAACCAATCCAAACAGACATGCAGCCATCTGTGCACTGATTGGACCGTTTAAAACTTTTTGTGTTGGATCAGGTAAAAAGTGCTGATGTGCACATGCAGGGATTGTTTTTCATCTCTTATCATCACATCATGACGTTAATTCCCCTCGCTGTGCTTGTATTCAGAAAGATTAATGTAACTACTGTGGACAGTTCTGCAGTCTATCACATGCTCTGAGGTTGGGAGTCATCCATAGCCATTTTTTCTGTCTCTTAAATGTTTTGCTACATGTTTAAACTGATATGCACAGTACACAGGCCAAAAAATGTAGACAGTTTTGAAATGCCAGCACAAGTTTGTAGTAGAGGCCGAGCAGGCTGAAGGCTGTTCTGTACAGTATATCTCAATAATGCAGAGGTTTTCAAAGTGGGAGGCAGGCCTTCCCATCGGGGCTCCAAATCAATTTAAGGGGAGGCTCACTGAATGAAAGTGAAAAATATCACATTAGTTCTTCTCAGAGTTATCAAAAGGAGATCCACAGTATAGCCAAACAATGGGTGATTTGGTTAAAGAGATAACAGTGCTGGGGAATTGACTGTCCTATGTCCTGTACTTTTGGCCCTTGTGCTCCAAGAAGAGTTCTAACTGTGTAGCTAATATACACATTGTTACCTAATTAGCTAGCTATTCTTTATAACTCAATAACTCACTAGCAAGCTAATCTACATCAGTCGTTAGCTAGCTAGTTAGCTAGCATTTTACTAACATTAGTTCAATTAGTAGTTGATTATATATGTCACTTCTACACGTCCCCAAGCAACACCTTTAACCACCTTCAAACTTGATTTACTTTTCAACATAGACAAGTTTAGCACATAGCATATCTAAGCACAGGAATCAGGACAGGATAAAGTTGACTTAGGACTCAGGATGGGTTTATTTTAGTTTTTTTTCCCACTTTCCCAGAGTCAGAAACTGATAAGTGCCTTTGGTATAATCTGGCGTCATGTAAAACAACAGTATTAGGCTATATTGGTTCAGTTGTAGACTGTGTGTGGGATAAAATATCTTAATCATAATCCCATAGACATCTAGGGATTGAGTGAAACTAAACAAGTAAACTGGGTGGGAGGGGGTTTTCCAAGCTTTGGAAGCCCACAGTCTCAGACCCCTGTAATAATGAATAAATAAATCAGAGCAGTTTAAAACTTGGCAGCGTACAGGCTGTATAATCACATCATGACATTTATTCAGCACTGAGCTTGACAGTGTGGTAACATACAGCTCCCTCGAGTGTTTGGTTAGTGTGTGTGTGTGTGTGTGTGTGTGTGTGTGTGTGTGTAGGCATGTGAGAAAGACACTGGACAATGATAGAAATGTGCAAGTGTGTTCTCATTTCCTCTCCTCTCGTGATTTCCTCACTTTCACAATCTGAAAACCCTCTGCCGCTATCGCGCCTGGTCATTATATTATCTCACTGCTGAGGTGGACCCAAACCCAGTTCCTGATTGGCAGATTTCATGACCATCTCTTTCCTTGTGAGTCAGCAGGAATGTGAGGAATGACCTATGTAAGGCCTGGCCGTTTCCCACCCTGCTCGCATCTGCCCATTTTTAGGCATACCCAATTCCAGCCTCTCTTTCATTTTTCTCTTTTTCACTTTGTCATCCTTTCTCCCTGACAGCCACTTTACTTTCTCCTCTTATCCTTCTCTTTCCTTATGTCCCTTTTTTTTTCTCTTCTGAGCACTTTCTCCTCTTACCCGTTATTTTCAGTCAGCTCAGCACTTTAAATTTCCACAAATTATAGCATATAGGAGAGCCCCTCTGAGCGAGTGCAGCTCGGGCTGCATATTTTATCAAACCACAGCGCGACCTCAAAACCACGCGCTCTCTTCATCTCTTGTGAAACCCCCCAACTCTTCCTCCTCCAGGCCCAGCAGGGGGGGGCAAATCAACCCCCTTTTCAACCCATCAGGGTGTAAGGCTTAGCTTAACAACCACATCCAGCTCCCTCTGGTAGAAACCAGTTGGCATGTAAGGGTTTGTGTCTGGACTCTACAGGTTTTAACTGGTGTAGCAGGAAACCTTAAAGTGTGTTTTTTGTGCATGAAGTGTATCAGAAAAGGCCGCCGGAGGAGCACGAGCTGCTCATCTCTGCATGTGTTGACAGGTTCCCGCTGTCGACAAAAAGAGGGATCTGTCTCTCATGTGACAGGAGAGGGCTCCCTCCACCCTCCCACGCTCACGGCTGTCGCTAACATGAAAGCATCCAGCCCGCTGACTGCTGTCTCTGTCTGCAGGCGTGCTTTTATACACCTTAATTACTCCTCTTTTACTTGAGAAAATAAACGCTTTAAGTAATAGTTGCTGAGAGCAATGAAATGGCTTGGTGAGTGTTTTTAAGAGACCCTTTTCAACATGTGAGTCTCTGGGGCCTCCTGCAGCCCAGCTACTGTTCAGCAGAGATGAATTACAGCCAGAGAAGAGGAAGAAGACACCTGGGTGATGGGTCGACCCGGAGAGCTGAACGCACTCCTTTCTTACAGCTGAGCACCAGCTTTTGCCGTGCCTGTTTCTCATCCTCATCTGCTCCTTGCTCAGGTGGTCTGTCCGTTCACATTACTGAAGGCAGATCACTTGTCATCACCAATCTATAAGCCGTTCATCGGCCTAGCTGACCCTCCCTACCACACATTTGAATCTGAGCCAGGTCTCTTTGGTCTAATACTGCCTGGATGTCACAAGCCTGATTGAATCAGTACTTATCTGTTTGCTATAGATCTGATTAGACTGCTATGTGGTGCAGGACAGGCTGTGTGTTCAGAATGTATGTATGAGAGTAGGGGAATGAAGGTGTAACCAAAGTAGACACACTATATGGAGACAAACCTCAGACAATTCAATAACACCAGCAATGTAAAATGCCAATTTCAAAGTTAAAATGCCCTAAAAAGGCAAATAAGCAGCTGTACATGCTTCAGCATAGTGCAAGATAGAGCAGCACATCTTGTACTCAAGTGTTCAGTGTGAGAAAGTATAGACAGAAATGCACTCTGATCTTGTCTGGCTAAAAGTGGAAGACGGATTAAAGTGCAGTCTTCTAATTTTATTCAGGATTAAATGTTTTTCAAAACAACCTGACTGTCTGTACTCAAGAATAACGTTTTCTCAGAACAAACATAACCAGGAAACAAAACAGGTTGTGAGGGGTCATGTTGCAATTCCTCAAGTGACAAATAAAGAAACTACTTTCTCTTTGTGGTTTTGTGAAAATAAGCATTTTCTATGCATACTCGTAGATACAACTGTTAAAAGCATGTACGTGTGAATAAGAGGGTGTATATTGGATGGGGTTGTATATGTATGTTGTATATTCATGTATGTATAAAGAGGAATGTATAAAGTTTTAAATGGTTTGTTGAAACGGGGTGGGTGGGGGCTAGTGATGTAAAAGTAATAATGTATACACATGCTTTCACATTCACGCATACACAATGTTCTTAATATGGATCCCAGGAAGAGTAATAATGGCGTGACTTGACCCTGAGCATGCTGCCAATATGCTGACAATGACAATGATCACCAAAATCAGTAGGAATAATCATCTGGGGACCGTGAATATCTGCACAAAATTTCCTGACGATCTGTCTAATAGTTATTGAGATATTTCAGTCTAGTCCACAGTGGAGGACCAACCAGCAGACCAGCAGTGCTATCCTAGAGCAGCTAGCATGACTAAAAATGACAAATTCTCTTCAGATCTTCTTCAGGGCAGAGTGGCTCAAAGTCAAAGTTTTTATAAGCGAGTGGATTATTGTCTGTGTTTGACAGGGTTAATTACAGAGAACAAGAGATGGCAACTGGAAGAAGTTACGACTCTACGCTGTTTGTTGATTGCCCTGTACTTACATTGAGAACAAGCCTGTGACCCTAAGCTGTGGATTCTTGTATAACTGTGTGGCCACAGCATATGTCTGTGGTGTCTGTGTCAAAGATGCAAATATAAGAGAGACACGTGTCTAATATTTGTGAGCCAAATGTTTTTTTTTTTTCAGTCTGCTGTGTTGACACGCTTGTCTTCATGCCCTCTTTTTGTCTGTCTTTTGTATGTTGTACATGCAGCTGGATGGAACCGTAGATCTGGACGAGAGACGCCTCATCCGTTCAGCCATCCGGGAGCTGAGGAGGAGGGAGATCGAGGACATGGAGGCTGCGCTGGCCAGCAAGAGATTTCGTCCCACACGCCTCAAACAGCAGGAGGACAAGGAGAACCAGCACAGGTAAGACCACACACACACACACACACACTTAGAGAGCTGTCCTAATGACAAACTGCACCTGTTCAGGTGAACTGGAGATGCTGTGAAAACTGTCATAAACCCAGATGCAGCGTTTCCCTTGTGGGAAAAGAAAACTGGAAAAAACTGGAGCCTAGAAAAGTCACGTCAGGAAATTATAAGAGACCGAAAACTGCAACCACAGTACATTTTCAGCCTTCCATTGTGTTTGCACATTTCACAATAAACACTTTCACATTTAAAAATTTGTCCTTATGTCAGATCACTTGTCAGCATTCAAGTTGCAAGAGTTTTTCTTGGATCATTTGTTTGTCTTACTTATCCTTTGAGCCGTCTCAGTGTTTTTCCAGGTCAGTGATACACATTTCCCAGCACCACCTGTCGCTCACCTAAGGAATGTTGACAAACTGATAACCCAGCTCTAATGTCACCTTCACCTTGTTGTCAATAAACAACTTTATGCTGGCTAAGTGAATGAGAAACAGGACAAACAGGCTTAAATATCGAGGAAGATCATCTTGAAGTTACTGTAAACGTTGTGATTGTTTGTATTTTAAAGACGCCTAGAGACATATAAGTCTGCAACAAACCTCATGTTACTTTTAATAAAAATATATTACCTATTGGCAGTTAGCACCTCCCCACTTTGGAGAAGCAGAGAAGAGTATCAGCATGGAAACAAAACATTGAACTGCTGTGGACAGGGTCAGTAACACCTAAAAAGAGGCCAACCTGGAAAAAACAATATCTGCTGTTATATAAGCTAAGTATAACTCTCTCTAAAGCCACCAGACTCCTTTGGGAAAAAAACAGTAATTTTACCTCACGCAGAACACAGGAGTTACTGGTCTACTGCTTCCTTGATTAGTTATTTTGTTTGTGTTATTGTGTCACATCAGTGAATCTGAACTAACACAGGGAACACTGCAGTTACACAATGACAAGAAAAACAAACAGATCAAGGCGGTGGTAGACCTTCATTTCCTGTTCTCTGTGAGGTAAAATTGCTGATTTCGCCTATGGAGTTTGGTTGGTTTGGAGAGAGCGATGTTTGGCCCATAGACAAGTGATTTCTCTTTGGAAAAAGCTGTCTGACTGCACAGTTAAGTGGTGAAAATATTCTAAATATAACATACACTTTTATTGGGCGTACTTTATTGTAAGTGGCTAAAATAGATTTTGTTGCTGTTTCTGTCCACAGCGGTACATTGCTTAGCTTTCTATACTAGTACTCCTCTCTGCAAACTTTATTGTTTATTATAAATATATCCTTATTCACTCTGAAGTGTCCATACTTTTTTGGAATTAGGGTTGTATATTTTGACACAAGTTTTTTCTATGTGTCGCTGAAATCCTGAGCTCTGTAGACTGCAGGATTGACTAAGTCCTGTCACAGGTGTTAATTAATAACCGCTAATATCTGGACTGAAGCGGAGAATTAACACTACTGGATGTGAAGAAGTTACTCAACCATCTGCTTTCATTTTCTTTCTATGTCACTATTGATACCAGTGACCGGGCTTAATCATTTCCATTCACCGCTGCTCTCAGATGACTTGGGTTACAACAACAAAAGAGCCTCACTGAAGCTGCTCAAGGAAACATACCTACTGTAGCAAAAGCATGCACATGCACTCATGTTAAAACACACACATATACACACCTGCACAACATTTGCACACACAGAAAAGGTCTGAAAGTTGCATTATTCCGTGCCTCTCAGTGGTGGAATGTGAAATATTCCACTCCAACATGCCACACATCCTTTAGTACCAATGACTGCAGGAAAGCGTAGATAATGAGAGAACTGGAGGAGCGTATGAGTAACAGAAACCAACATAAAAGTGAGCTTTGAAATGGAGAAATATGAGGCTGAAAAGAGGGAGGATGAGCGAGAGCAGGCTTTTTCAGGCTCTGTGTGTCATTGCTGTCAATTCTGTAATGCCAGAATATCACTTTTTCCATGCTCAATTTGGAGTGTTTCCTCTGATGGGCCAAGAAAACTGTGAGTTATCTTGGAAGTGTCTTCTGCTCTCTTTCCAATGCACAAGAGGCCTCAGTCTGTGTTTTGTTGTTTTAAGTCACTGCTGCTTGAGCACAAGTTGATGGTCAGTCATAATGAATGCCGTTAAAAGGACTTCACCGTTTCTGTCTGTCCCTCAGATCAGAATCCAGCGACAACTTGGACGTCCTGTCACGAAAACTGCAGTCAATCCAGGACATCGATGAGCTCACGAAAATGGTGAGTAAACCAACAAAAATCATAAAATATGGTGACACTGCATGCTAGCAGCACTTACATTTGTGTGTGTGTTTGTGTGAAGCTCCGTGCTGCCGGCGAGTACGAGGAGAGGAAGATGATCCGAGCAGCCATCCGACAGATCCGTGATGAACAGCAGCAGGGTGAGTCCAGCTGTCTGATAACACAGAGTCCAGCTGTGTCTGTTAAATATGATTCCAGTTGTCTGGAACATGAAAGATCCATCTTTTCACTGATAAGAGGAAAATGTATAAACTCAAATGGTTTGTTACATTCACACAAGTCATGTCACATTTAAGTGTGATGCAATTTGTCACCATCTTCTGGCAGTTTAAACACTTAAACTGATTTGTCTGAACATGGTGCTGTAAAAATATAGTGAAAGGTCAAAATGTCAGAAGTTGAAAGGCCATAATTATGTTCTGAACTTGCGTCACGTCTGTCAGTCCTTGCAAAGGGCATTCATTTATTAAATTAGGGCACCTTAAAGCAACATTATGCAAGAATTGGTATTTTTTGCACTTTGGCACAGCTACAGTTTCGTAGTGCAGTTCACTTATACACCGCTTTTGTAAATGTCAAAGACCCAAGTTATAACCCAAGTTGTAACCCAGGTTACATAGTGCAAGAACAAGCTTTCAGGGTGCAGAGTGGGAATAACAGACACACAAGTCAGTGTATCATCAGAATGATTTTGAAGCTGTTATTTTAAGATTAAGTAGTTACATAGTGTTGCCTTAAGCCAAAATCAAAACAATTTAACACAATATTCTAAATATGATATGGTATTCTAGACATCACTGCTCCAATCTTGATGAAAATTATGTGTTTTGGCACTAAATTCTGGCAGTGAAAAAGGCACTGCACTGATTGGCCTGACGAGGGTGCTGAAATTACAGGTAAAAACTCCTTAGCTGCCAGTTTATTTTGACTTAGTGAATTTTAATTGTTTATAAGAAACCTGCAGGGTAAATGCATATTTTTGATGAGTGTGTATGCATAATGTGGGAGAGATAGTCGTCTGTCTGTGGTCGCCATAGTTACTGTGGTAGATCTACCTATGATGCTGGATCAGATAGTGGATTCCTGTCATTCCTTAGCGCTGTCTGGTCTGTGTGAGGCCCCTGTCACTCTGAAACACAATGAAGCATGGGCTGGGTGATGCACGAAGCCTGCCCAGCTTCCTCCTACGGGGTCACGACAGAGCACCTCAGATTATCTTGTCTGCTGTCACCTCAGCATCTTAAATCCCAACTGTGAAATTTCACTAATCACCAGAAGACTGACATCAGATGGATATAATAAGTAATTCTAATTACTGTATTACTGCTGTGTATGTGCTTTTAGGGACAGTGGAGCTGGGTAAAGCTCCTGGTCGCTGCCTGGAGTCTGAGAGTGTGGAGCCCCAGAGCACCGTGAGAACTGTGGTGAGTACAGCTGAGTTAACAGAGCGATCATCAGTGTCATTTATGGGAAGAGAAATTATTAAATGTAACAGGTTTATCGTAGACATAGTCTGAACATCACATTACAACTGATGGGTTAACTGTCTGCAGTCTAATACTCCCTCATGTCAGCTTCCATTTGCAAAAATGAACCCAACACAGAACAATTTGCGGGTGCTGTGTGTGTTAGCATGGCAACCAAGACCACTGAGGTTTCTCTGCTGCCATGAAGAAGAATGCAGCAAACAACAACAGGCATTGTGACTTGAGTCACACTCAACTGTGTCATGAATGTGGCTTCACCACACACACGCGCGCGCACACACACACACACACACACACAGAGCATATGCTTTGGCTGCCACGGAGCAAGAAATGCATTTTTGTTTTGTTTTTTTTACATCCTCATCCAGGTTTGGCAAAGTATGAGAATAAAGATAAAACTTACTTTGAGCCTGGTGTTTAGAGAGGATAGTAAATTGTTTTTGACAGGGACGGTCATTTTACACACTATATCTGCAAAGCTTTCTCACTTTGAGACACTTACGTACTCAAATTAAAAGTTTAGAGCAGCCTTTCCCATACTTAGGGTTGTGACCCAAAATGGGTCGCAGACCTGTTTTTATTGGGTTGCCAGTTGGCAGAGTAAAATGCATAACAATGTTATTATATGAAAATTCAGGGCTATATGCATAGTCATGGGACTGAAGTTACATCCAGTAACTATTTCTTCTTTGCTACCTGGACCTGAAAACAATTGTGTGCATGATGTAGAAACCAAAATAAAATGAAACAGATTGTACATGTTGGCTTCACCAAAGCTATTCAAAATGCAGTCAGTCATGTGGTTTGTTGGATTCTAGTTTATAAATGTAGTAGAGAGATTTAAAGATATAAATAGATAATTAAGTGCCTCCCCACGACCCAAACTTAGAAAAATACACCATGAATTGCCTTAACCCTCTATTGCATGAATTATTACCTAAATATGATTAAAAATAAATAAACAGAATTCCCTCTGCACAGCCAGTATCAGGAGTCAGGTGCTGGTTGGTTGCAGGAACATCTCAGGTAAAAACATCAGCATACACCACCGCACACTGAACTGAGTTACTGTGATTTTATTTGAAGCAAACAATGAGTTTGGCCCGTGACTTCTTAAGGTTTGCTCAACAGCTGTCAATTCAAAGAAAATCACAGTAACTATGTTGTTTTTAATATGTTTTTATCAGTTAAAATTGCTGAAATAATGGAAATATTCGAAAAAACATTAAAGGGGTAGTTGGTAAATTGTTGCCACATGGCAATGGAAAGCACATAATTTTATTGAAAACAAGAGTAAATAAAGCAAATGTATACATAGTGAAATGTATACCCCAGTGTTTACACAGTTAAATAAATTTAATTTCAATTGTTATTTGCAATTTATGGTAATAATATTGTAATAAGACAGTTTTGCACACATGTAAAAAGACATGATAACAAAGTTTTCTTGATCAAAAAAAAAAAGTATGTATATATATACATATAATATATATATATATATATATATATATATATAATATATATATATATAAGCCCAAATAGTATTTCAGTTTTCTTGAAGAAATTTTTCCAAATATTGAACAAATAGTCAACTTTGGGAGCCCTCAGATCATGACCTTCTCAGTGTCACATTCCCAAGTAATGTGATGTGATCAATTCTTCTTTTCAAAGTAAAAGCCCGCTTTTAACAAGTGAACAGTAAGGTGTGGGTTTATACCACAGCCTTTCAGTGAAATTGAGATAACGTAATTGTTGTCATATGGCAACACTATGTAATATCTTCTCAATTCATGATGTATTTTTATGTAGTTTTGGAGCCGAGGAGACACCAGATTTCTATTTTGACTCTCAAACCTAAAAAATCTGGAAACCCCTGGTGAGGATGTATGAGAGAGACAAGAGGTTCAAATAATTTTAAGACTTTTATCTGATTTGATCAAATACTGGAAGCATTTTGATTCCATCACGTTTCTGAATTCCTCCTCAGTCACTCTGTAAAACTTCAGATTTCAGTCTCCTCTCAGGCGTCTCCCTCAGCTGTCTGGCCCTCTAGTGGATGATAAGGGACCCTCTTTTCAGAGTTGAACAAAACTTTTAATCTTTTCCAGCATAACAGATTGAATTATATGGTTGTTGCAGGGAACAACATGTGAGGACGTAAGACTTGACTGTTTGGGAGAGTCTGCCAGGGGCCAGATTTATCTTATCTGCTGTGTTTGATCACAGTATTTTGATGAATGCTCTGTTTCCAGTGGATGAGATTTTTGTTGAGGAAAACAAAGTTAATTCTTACTGTATGTGGTCACTGTTGTTGTAAATCAAGCCTTTTGAGTGATGGAAGTAGAGGAACACAGAGTGTATTTATGCTTTAAAGGAAAATACAATCAGTCACATTATTAGCGTTCTGGTGGTTCATGTGAAAGAACCTCTTTTTTTCCTGCCACTGATATTAAGACACCCAGTATCAATCCCATTGTCCGCTGCAGCCTGTGCTTTGCTTGCGTGCATGCCTTTGTGTGTGTGTTTGAGTGTGTGTATTGTCCTCAGATAGGAAGCGATGATAGCATGTTGGCGTCACAGGATGCTCTTAACATTCAAGCCTTTTTACCTCACTTCCTGCAAGACAGCTGAGCGGTGCGGTGCGGTGCGGTGGTGGAGTTGGGAGCTGCAGGTGGTGTGATGGATGACAGAGGAGGGGGGGTTGGGGTCAGACAGACAGACAGACAGACAGGCAACCCACCAGCTGTTCCTCAGCAGTGGAGTCTGCGCTGGAATGGGGACGTGGCCAAAAACAACATCAGCCAGCAGCAGCAGGGCTCCTTCCACTCACATCACAGCAGCGGATCTCTTTGAGCCACGAACGATTGTCCCGTAGCAGATGGACGTCCTAGATAGGCTTTGCAGCAGCCAAACACACGTAAACACAAGCACAATATGTGGACACTGCCAGCAGCTTGAAAGCAACACCAGCTCAAGAACTCATGCAACAAAAACTTAAGATGGATGATATACAGAGCGGCGGTTTTAAGAGCTGGGTTCCTAACAGTTTCAGGGGAGGCTCAGTGAATAGAAGTGAAAAATATGACATTAGTTATCAAAAGGAGATCATATAATGTGTGATTTGGTTAAAGCGAGAGTTCTAAGATACAGTATTGGAGAACTGACCCTTCCTAAGTCCTGTCCCTTTTTGCTGGTTGTGTCTAGAAGGGAACCCTAGATTTCCAAAACTCTCAGGCATGCAGACTTCATTCAGCACAGTAGCACTTCTTTAGGAATGGCGGATATACCAGCAGATGTTCTCGTTTTGAACAAACTTTGTGGCACTAATATAAATAGAAATGCACCGATTCCAATTTTCTTGGCTGATTCCGATTTCCGATTTTTTTTTTTCAAGGGTCTGACCTGCCGATTCCATTTTTGGCCGATTCCGATTTTCAGTCTTTCTAAGAAATATAATTGACAGCATTGACAAACATTTTTGCAACTTTTCTTGTAAAACTAAATTGGATGTTCATAATAAAACACTGACTATTGAATAACTTATATATTCTCTCCAAAAGTGGTCCAGATTGTTGTGTACTAGAGGGAACGCAATCTCGCGAGAGGGACGCGATTTATGTGATCTCGTGTAGAAGCAGATGTAAACAAACTGGAGACTGACGCAGTGCAACAGTTTGCTGTAGTAGCCTTGTGCTTCATGAACAGTCATAACTAGCTACATATTCTACATCAATTATTAGTTAACTAATTACATTTGATAACAAATGTTAGCAAAACTCTAGCTAGCTAACTATTTAATCTACAACAGTCATTTGCGAACTAGCTAGCTAATTTACATAAATTGTTAGCTAACTGGTCACCCAGCAACATCTTCTAACCATCTTTGAAATTTGGTTTTCTTTTCAACATAGACAAGCCGAGCACACGGCATATCTAAGTACAGGAAACAGGAAAGGAGACGGTTGACTTTAGATGGGTCCATTTGACTGTTTTTTCACACTTTCTCAGAGTCGGAAACTAAGAAATGCCTTTGCACAGACCTTTTTTGGTTCAGTTGCTGAGTGTTAATGGGATAAAATAGCTTAATCATGATCCCATAGACATCCACAGATTGAGTGAAACAAAGCAAATAAACTCACTAAGCTGTTTTCCAAACTTAGTCTGAGGGAAGGTCCACAGTCTCAGACTTTGAAAACCCCTGATAAAGAGTATATGTGTGTCTAATTAGTGGATTAGTGTAGCTGTTAATTTTGACTGCAATCCAACACCCATTAAAGGTTAATGAAGGTTTTTAATGGGAATGCTTAACATTCAGGGAAAGCTGACATAGCGTAAAACTTTCCTTTTGCTCATTGGGGAGAAACCATACTGTAACAGCTTATAAAAAACTTTAATTATACGTCTGTAGCAAAAAAAAAGCCTGTTGGAAAAAGGATCTTTATTCATTATTGAGACACAAGAAAGTGCACAATATTCAGAAATTTAAATGACGTTCTGTCGAGGTTAAATATCACCTTTTGTCTCGAAGTATTACAGCAGTTGGAGAAATGAAAAAAATAGGTCAAAACAATGGCAGCGTCTGTCAGAAGTTAATGTGTCAACCAGGCAACCCTTTAACCTGTAAGGAAAGAGTGTGTGTGTGGGGGGGGGGGGGTCCAGATCCCTGTGGAGACAGAAAGGGAGGGAGGGGAAGTCTAGGGAGTGGCTTGTTGGTACTATGTGTGTGTGGTGTTGGTGGTGGTGTGTGGTGTGGTGTGTGTGTGTGTGTGAGTGTGTGGTAGTATGATGTGGCTGAGGGAGTAGAGCGTCAGAGTAGAGGATGTCCTGACTCCAAGAGGGTTACTGCTGAGGGAGAGAGAGGGAGGCAGTCGGTTCAGTGAAGAGAAGGTAAATGTCATTCAGACTTTTCTGCTGCTGTTGTGTGTCACAGACCAAACGCTCCCCTCTGACTTACTTTAATCATTTATTTCTCTTTTTTTTTTCTTTTTAAACTTAAAGACCATTGAAACACATTTTTTCCTCATCAGTCCGCGCTTGTTTCTCTCTAACTGAAGAATGGGACGTACTTTCCTCTGTGTTTACCTTTCAGGTCTGTGTGCATAAGGGTTTATTGCTGTGTTAGATCATCTTTGTTCACTTAGTCTGACAGTTTAACTCAGAGGATGAAATGTAGATGACGCTTTAATGATGCATGAGGTGAAACTCATTCATTGTTGTTGCTTTTATCCTGATATTGCCTTTACTGTTTCTATTTTTGGTCTTTTTTCCTTCTTTCTGTCATGTAAAGTGTCTTTGAGTACCTTTTAAAGTGCCATACAAATAAAATGGATTATTATTATTGTGAAATTAATGCGACACTATTACTTGATAAGGATTTAAACTAAAGACAAATCTAGAAGATTTAAGGCTCGTACTTAAAATAGTATTAACAACATATCGAAAAATGTCTTTTTATTTTGCAGTTGTACATAATTCAAACTTTCATTGGCAAAGACAATTCATGCAAACTTTTTGCACATGCTTAGATCATGGCTGGCTACTGTATTTAAATTTTATTAAGGAAGGGAAGCAGAAGCACTTTAAGTGCAATTTAAAAACTGCTGTACACATCAGATTTTGTTCGTCATTTTTCTTGTTTTTTAGAATTGCAATAAATACTGTATTGTGGATTATTATGGTATAATCATACCTTGAGATTTTGTTACTGTTACATCCTCCGTTGAAATGGATTATTCAAAAAAAATTAAGACAAATCTTTAATATTTAAAGCTTGTACTTAAAATATATTGAATATCGTGATTAAAAAAATAGTCTTGATAATGTAAAAGACTGTGTAGACTGTGTTTTCTAATAATACCATATGTTGTGAAACAGTACAGTCCTAACATTTGATAGAATTCAAAGTGCCGAAACTATAAAAAAAAGTAAAAGATCTGTGCCGTACCCGCACTGTGTGCGAGTTGGTCATTTTACGTAACGAAACAAAGCTATAATTGTGTGTCTTTTTTATTTGCTGTGGTATCAGAAGCGGTATCAAATACTGCTTTTTTTTCTTCTTAAGTTGAAAAGTGGTATCGTGACTGCCCTATATCTTTAACATTTACTTTTTGGTATCATTACATCCCTACTTGATGAGGATTATTTAAAAAAATTAAAGAAAATATTGTATATTAAGTGCTTGTTGGTGATTTAACCCTTTACAGTAAGTTGTCTCCTGATCTGCAGGCTTGCGTGCTTGTCTTGGTGTGTTAGGTGAGCTCAGGTAGGCTGCTGGGAGGGCGGGTGTTTCAGCTCCAGACAGAGTTTTGTTTGTTTCCTGATCTCATCATCAACATGTTGCAGGAAGAGACTTGAAGAAAGAAAGCTTAAATGTCCTAAAGCAGGCCTAGCGGCAGCGATAGAGGGGTTTAGCGGACTTTGGAGATGAGATGCAGGAGGGGAAAAAAGAAAGCAGAGAGTAAGCTTGGATTGGCATGTGATGATGTGCAGTAAGTCAAAAATGGGAGTTGAATTTTTCTGTGGGTTCCCTCACACCAAACTGACTGTGATACTGAGATGATTGCTACTTCATTCCAGCTACTGTATTTCAGTCGTTGGAGGTGAGCCGAGTGTGTGTGGTTCCTCAGGCTGCAGTAATGGAAAACGAGCCGCCAGGTTTCTTCTCTCTTCCACGTGGAGGCATGGAAGAAGACCCTCGAATGGTTTCTCTGACCTTACCAGTGTAGTGATGGATTTAACTTTCATGGAAAACTGGAGCACTGAGAGCCAGCGTGTTAATCTGTAGTTGATCTCATCTGCCTGCTGGAGAGAAGGGAGGAGGAGGTGTGTGTGTGTGCCTCCACAGCTCAGCCTTCAGCCTCATTGTTGTTGTTTTTTTGCGGAGTTGAGGGTTCAGAGGAATCCAGATGGCCCACGCCTCGCTGTGGTCACAAGAGAGGACAGTTGTTTTTGTGTTTACCGGTTTGAGCTTTTGCAATTACAGTCCCAACACAAACAGGCTCCTGAGACCAGATGGGCTGAGTGGTCTGGAGGTGCGTTGGAGTGGGACGACGATGGTGTTGGTTCCACTCTGTCAGGCCTTGACGGGGAAGCCGCTAATGACAGCACGGTGGCTGGCAGCAGGTCCCGGGCTCTTTTTTTCTGCATCTCCAGTTCCATTTTTTTCCCTTCTGCCTCACTGTCTGTGAGAAATATGTTCCCTGTGGTTTAGTGGGAGCTGTGAAATGATGGCTGTCTGTCTGACTCCTGGTCGAAGCTGCAGTGGGAGAGGAGGGGCGGGTGAGGACAGACTTGTCCTCTCTAATTGTGTTTATGGCTCAAACACAATTATCTCCCCCTGTGACTCTTTGATTGAGTGACTCCACTGAGAAGAGGAGAGTGCCCTTTGTGTGTGACCTCTCACATTATTACACTGTAGTGCCTCCAGCCTTTTGTGTTGTTGGAGAAGACCGTTTTCTGTCCTCCAAACTCATCAGACACTGTAATGACTCATTAAATGAGCATTCCACCAAATTTCTGCTCCCCACTGTGGTGTCCCTGTCTGTGTGAGCAATGTTTACCACTGTCTAGAAAATCTGAGAAGACTTTTTTTTGTGCCCCAGAAGAATCTGTGCTGCCACTTAGGTTTTTTGCTCCATATGGAAAAAAGTGGAAATCTTGGAAAAAATGACATTGGATGGCACGCTGTGATGGCACATAGTCTTTCAATTTTCTTGCTTCTTTTGAGGAAAGTTTTCCCCTTAATGATCACAGATTGATCTCTCCTGGATTTTAGCAACAAAGCTTCACTTATTTCATTTTCATTTCATTTTACTTTTATTTAACCAGATAAGCCAATGGAGAATCATTTATGATGACGACCTGCCCGAGAGGCAGCAAGTCAATACAAGACAAAACATGGATCCATCTAGTGCAAGGAAACAATCTCATGCAAAATTAAAACATCACGATATACACAGTATATACAACTGCAGTAATCCTGGAGAAACAAATTCAGAGGCAGGTGCAGTGATCAGAGACTATAGTTTGTATGAGTTAAAACTTGGGTAAATGGAATGAGTTTTAGCATCTTTTGCAAACTCATTACAGTCACTAGGAGCAACAAGTTAATGAACCTGCTAAATTGTGGTCAGTGTTGGAGATGTTGAGTAGCGAGCAGAGATATGAGGAGGGTTGCCAGTGATAGTTTTATAGTTGCTGGATCAGTTGCTGAGTGTGGAGACAGAGAGACAGGTTGCAGTGGTGAGAATTAAAGGGGGCATTGGTGACAAAGCGACTTTTTTTGGGGCTTCGGCGTTATCTGCTTTTTCAAACCTTCAGATCTTCCTCACATTTTACCAGGGTATACGGTATTATTATAGTATTTGTGTGTGTAAAACAGCTCAACTCGACTCTACTCCACTGCAGGTAGTACTCCCTCATCATGATATATGACACTATTCCCGAAACAACACACAATCTGTTAATAAACTGAGCAGCGCGAATCCAGGTTCACCTTCCTGTTTGTGCCGCCGTCTCTTGCGACAGTGTCTGATTACGTTTTCTCTTCGGTGACTGAGCCGCTCTGCCCTGTAATCTGCTCAAGGTGGGGAAGGTCACAGTCAACAGAGCAGAAAGCCTCCACTCCTTTCTCACCTCTGCCTCTCACTGTGAGGGTTTTGGCTTTCACATTCAATCGCGGCCTCTCTCTGATCAGACACTGCATTGATTAAAAGCCTTTAGAAAAACACAGATGTTGCCAAATTAATAAGATTCTCACACTGTAGCTGCTGCTGATGCCAGTCTCTCATGTAGGTTAACGTTGTTTACACATGGAGAACTGATTGTGTGATTGTGTGGTTGGGTGTGTATGCTTTCTTTGCTTGCTTGAAAGCTTCTGAATGTGTTTTCAGAAGCTTTTTGAAGTAATAGTAGGGTGTAAATCTGTTCTTAAGTATTATATTTTCAGTATGTCAGGTCATGTCCTGTATATTTGTTCAGGATCCACCCAAACCGTTTTGTTGGACTATTCTTAACCCAGACGTCTCTTGTAAAACACCTTTAAGGAGATTATGTGCGGTGACATAGCACAGATTCAGATGAGCTACAGAGTGATGCATACCACCTGCAGCTCCACATATAAGAGCTTTTTGCCCTTTAATAGAAAAGATTGTCTCATAGTTTTGTGGATTAAGAGTATGTGTGGGAGTGATTTAAAGCATGTGTGTGCACACGTGCTCCGAGGAGCCTTATTTGTGCAGCTGATTCTCCTGTGGAGTTGCTCAAGGTCAGGCAACAGAGGCCCAACAGTAGTGCCGGCATGTTCATCTTTCCCCTCTCCACACCTCTCCAGTTTCCTCTCCATATGCCAAAATACTGCTGCCTCTCCTCTGAGATCTCCCCTCCTGCTGAGATTTTCCTTCATCGATGAAGGTTAGGGCAGCAGAAAAAGCTTTATTTTGCGCTGAAGTCAGACTCCAGGTGATCCTGAGGGAGTAGGAGTTACCCAAGTCAAGTCAGGCTGGAAAGCAGAGATGAAGCTGCACTGAACCGTATATTGACTGCAATTTGGGCTGCAATTAATGATTGTCATTTTCAATTAATTTGAAGATTGTCTTCACAATTAACCATTTAGTCTGCAGAAAAAAAAATGTCAAAAAATGTGATTAATGCTCATCAGAATTAACCAGAGTTTCAAACGTGACACTTCAGATTGCTTCTTTTGTCCAACCATAAGTCCAAAACCATTTTCTCCACTCTCCATGTCCAAGACTCTTCATTTACTTCATAAATGGCAAAGACAAGCAGCAAATTCTCACATTTAAGAAGCTGGAACCAACAAATGTTTGATATTTTTGCTTGAAAGTGGCTTAAACAATTATTTGGTCAGCAAAATAGTTGGCAACTAATTTTCTTCCTATTGACTCTGCTCTGTATATTGGATCTTTTGGTCGCTCAGGATGTCCCCCTCCCTTTCAGACATATACAATGGAAAATAAAAACAGACCTTTACTTTTCCAGCTGGCCAAGCATGTTGCTCATCATGGCTGGAGCATTTGACCTCAACCTTTAACAAAAGACTGTTGTGATCACCAGCTGACCTCAAACAGATGATTGTAGGACTGTTTTCAGAGCAAGAAGTTGGCAGTTTGTCCCTTAAGAAAAACCTGAAGGCATTGTGACCTTAGAAATTAAAGGCAAGATAGCTGTGCTTTATGGAAATGCACTGAACATGTGTGACTCTTTTCGTTTTCTTTTTTCTAACAGGAGACAGAGCAGGAGAATCACAGTGAGCGAGAACGTATCAGATCTCAGATCCAGGAGTTACGCGGACAGCAGACACAACAAAGCAGAGAGCTGCAGAGAAGAGGTAAGAAACACTCGTTCAGCACCAAACTGCTCCTCAAATTCATTTCATAAGTTTCCATGTCAGGAATTCTCCTTCTGCAGATGAGTAAATTAAGAAAATTACATTAGTTGTTGATAAATATCTTAGACTTGAGTCAGCCTGGTTTCTATATCACTGGATGACAGTTTACTTACTCTAGCAAAAGCTCCCCAGTTTTCTTCCAAACCTGGTCCTTTTTGAGGACATCCCTATGAAAACGCTGCTGTGGAATATGTACCATGTGCCACATCTCTGCCTGGCAAACTAGTCACTGCTTGTTGTCTCTGTTGCCCGCTTTGATGAGTGGAAACTGAACTGTCAAGGACATCCATGATGATTATGACAAAAGAAAATAGGTAATAGTGGTAGGCAAAAATAAGGAAACTTCAAAATAGAACTGTATTTGGACTCCAAACCTAACACAGATTATCTGCCTGCTTTACTTTATGTTTAGCTATGCTACACTGTAAGAATTGTTGAAACACAACATCTTCTATATACTGTAAACACTCACCTGAAGGTCAAGTTTAGGTGGGCACTTATAACTCGGCGCCAACACTGGACACCTCTGTTGCATGTGACTCCATACGTCCATCTTGATACAATTTCCTCTACGCTGCCTGTTAAAATAGAAGGCTGAAGGAGGCTTTTTCTCCTAAGGTGGCAGTCAGGAGGTCATATTAGTCCAGGCTCTTTAAGCTCCTTCATTGAACTTTATTAACTGTTTGGAGTCGTTTGCAGCCACAGGCTTAATGACTTTGGCTTCTTAAGTGTGAAGTAATTTCATTAACCACTCTGTTAGCCCAACCATTAATAAAAGTAGCATGAATGCCAGCCTTCAGGAGGGAATGAATGTGCTTCGTTCACTTCTTGAATCCTTGATACATAGCAGGCACAGAGCTGACGATGAATAGCTTGTAAAATGTCAAAAGTGCATTGTTGACGAGTTATAAATGTTGTTACGATCCTTCCTACTGCTTGTCCAGTTTAAACACATCAGGACAATCTATTAATTGGACAACCCCCTTCATATAGGACTCCAGATTTAACTTTGATCATCCTTGGCTGAAGATTAAAGTGTTTTTCTTCTTTTATTTAAATCTGGACCTGGCTGACCTGAGCTTGGCCTGAGGCCGGCAGCCATAACACTGCCATTCTGTGTGGCCTGGTCTGCCCTGGACTTGGCTCCCGGTGTCCTTCTCATGGACCTGGGGTTGGTGGTGGGGTTATGGGAAGCAACAGAGGGAAACCCAACAGCCACACCTCTGCTAAATAAAGCTGACACCAGAACAGAACAGAACAGAACTGAGGCCTAGATTTGGCAAAGAAACTCCCCACTGTTCCTGATTTATCGCTGCCTTACAATTTAAACCAGGGTGAAGCTTGGGTCAACAAAAAAAGACCACCATAGAAAACCAAAGGAGGAAGGCGCTAATCAACAAAGACACGGACGTTTGTGGTTGGGAAAGGACAGTGTAGCAGCCAGGGTGGACCAGTGGTTGTCTTTTCAGCAAAGTGAAAGTAGCAGAAAATAAAATATTGACTTGGAGGATCAGTGACCAGTCATTCTTCGTCTTTGAACGCAACACAAACACATACCTCTACCTCTCAAAACAACAGACAAAAAAGCTTACACTTAGAAGCTTTTTCTCAATGACCATGTGTCCAACTGTGCTGCATTCTAGCCAATCTGTAACTGGTAAGGCTCTGGTTTAAGAAATTTAATGTTTGCAGAGACTCTCAGTGGAATGTGCTGTGTGCCTCAAGTTCCCAAAGGAGAGACTCAACTTCTAGTTTGACACTAATGCCCATTTCTCACAAACACACACTGTGGAGGACTGAACGCCAGAGCATCTTGTGTTTACCTTTAATACCAGGCCACTAGTCATATGCATATATCAGATTGTTTACATTCTTGGTCTCTAACTATAGTACCACACAAGTTGCTGCTAAAACATAGAAACGTATATAATGTTTCCAACAGAAACTTGCTTTTATAAACAAAGAATTTGTAAACTTCACATTTTTATGCACAGAAATATGTAAACTTTACACTTTTCTTACATAAAAATATGTAAACTTTATACACTGGCCAAAAAAAAAAAGTCACCACCTAGATTTAACTAAGCAAATAGTTAAGAGCCTTCCATTGGATAATTACTGCAGTGATCAATATGTTTCAGCTGGTAATAAGCTATTTAACCCTAACTGATGCAGTGAGCAGCTTCTCATTTCTTAAACAACCATGTCAGAAGACATATCCTGTGGTCGTGGAAAAGATGTTACTCCGTTTCAGAAGGGTAAAATTATTGACCTGCATCAAGCAAAGAGAACAACTAAGGAGACTGATGAAACTACTTAAATTGGGTTAAGAACTGTCCAATGCATTATTAAAACCTGGAGGGATAGTGGTGAACCATCATCTTGCAGGAAGAAATGTGGTCGGAAACAATTTTGAATGATCATGATTGGAGATCACTTAAACGTTTGGTGAAATCAAATCATAAAAAATCAACAGTAGAACTCACGGCTACGTTAAGTGAAAGTTAAGTGAAAGTAGGGGCATTATCACACACGCAATGTGAAGAGAGCTCAAGTGATTGGGACTTAACAGCCGTGTCGCCTCATGAAAACCACTTATCAGTGAGGCTAATTGGGAAAGAAGAAAGTCCTCAATTTGCTAGGGAGCATAAAGATTAGACTCTGGAGCGATGGAAAAAGGTCATGTGGTCTGATGAGTCCAGATTTACCCTGTTCCAGAGTGAGTGATTTTTCTTCCCTGACGGCAGGGGCATATTCCAAGATGACAATGTCAGGATTCATTGTGCTCAAACTGTGAAAGAGTGGTTCAGGGAGCATGAGACATCATTTTCACACATGGATTGGCCACCAGAGTCCAGACCTTAACCCCAGTGAGAGTCTTTAGGATGTACTGGAGAAGACTTTACACAGCAGTCTGACTCTCCCATCATCAACACAAGATTAATAAGCTTATCGAAACAATGCCATGTGAATGGTGTCGTAATCACAGCTAAAAGCAGTCCAACAAAATGTTAGTGTGTGACTTTTTTTTTTGGTCAGGCAGTGCATGTTTTACACAGAAATACTGTATGTGAACTCTATGGAATTAGCATTAAGTGGACATTTCTGAAAGGTACCAGTAGAAATCGTTTTCATTCAGATAGCTTTAGATCAGCCGGTCAAGAAACCCCTTTGAAAATGGCTAGTTTTTCCCCCAACCAAAATGTAGCATAGCTTTGAAACCAGCATGACATGGTTGGTACCAATGGATGCCTCAGGTCTACTGGTTTCATATGATACAATTATTTTCACTAACAAACTGAGCCTGCTACAGCCTCTGAAAAACAGTGATGTTGGCCGAGGACACGGGCCGCGTCCATGTGGAGTTTAAGAGGAAGGCAAGGCAGAGTCGAAAGACCAGTGTTGACCCGTTCACAGCAACGACAAACATGAGCTCTCCTCGGGTCATTGCTTCAGTGTGAAAGAAGCATAAAGAAAACCCTTGGTTGGCCTTTGTTTGTGCTCTATATATTGACTGGCAGCAGAGTGCACAAGTGCAGGCTGCTTTTGTAGCTATTTCGGAGCAAAAAGCAAGCCTCTCATTACCCAGTAGCAGTGGGGATTTTCCCAGAAATCTCTGCACAATGGACATGACAGCTTCCCAATGGCAAAAACATGAACAATAACGTGAGAGTTTGTAGAAGCAGCAGCGTGTTTTGGCTCTCACTTCAGTTACAGTTGGCCAGTAATTGAGTTTGGGTTGAGTGCATATAGACACTGTATTCTAGTGGACCATTCATGGTGTCACATGTGAGAATGGCAACCAATTGTGTGTCATAATCACGTTTTCTATTCAGACCCTATTACGTAATCATCTGGTCTGTTTAATCAACAACTTGATGCCATTTATAAATTGATTGTGTAGAATTTAGCGTGCATCTTTTTTGGGATAAAAAGGATCAGCTGCTATAAAGGAAGCTGTGAATGTTGTGATTGATCCTGAAAGTTGAAAGAGATTTAACGCGGCTGCCAGTCAGACTGGAGTCCCTCTTTGATTTGGTTTGTAAATGACAGCCACGCATACTTGGTGAACCCCATTTGGTTGCAGAGTTGGTGCAAACACAGGTCACACTGAAGTGTTTTCATGCCTCGGTGTGTACATGGGATGTGGGAATCTGATCCAGTCTCGGTTTTGTCTGTTTTCGTTATCTGCGGTACCTACTCAGCCTCAGATATTCCATCAGTATGAGCGCCACGGGGTGTTGGAGGTAGAGACGATCACAGGAGGAGGATGTGGGCAACGCTGTGTTGTTTGGAGTGTGGTTTCCTGAGGAGAAAAGGAGCAGTGAAGGAAGTACTTGTCCTAGTCTCTATTTCACCCCCACTTCCTCCGTGACTCCTTATGCTTCCATGCCACCTATAGTTGAGCCACATGCTCCCTCTCTTCTTTAGTTGTGACCACTCCTCCTCTGTTACGCACATCCACCGACACAATCTCACAAATCTTGCTCAGGAACTGAGGCCAGTCTGGAGGAAATTCCTACATCCCCTCATGTCTCCACGTGCCTCCTCTCTGATCCTGAGCGATATTTTCTGGCCCGGCTTCTCATGGGGCCCCGGTGCCGCAGAAGTATTTCATTTCCATCATTTCAATCTCAAACTTCACCACCTACTGCTTCCTTTACTCGCATACAATAACACCCTCTGCTCTTTGGAAGAATAGAAGTAACGTGAGTCAGTTTTTGCTCTGAACTTCATCTGGGCCACATTTTGTTTTTGAAACAGAGGAGGGATAAAAAGCTGGTGCAGGCCCTTTTGGCACCAAGTAAATAATCAATCACTAGAAAGTGGCTAAATCCAGTATTACCTACAGCGAAGGATTGGTATGGAATAATTTTGTTGAGGATCCGAAAAGAAAAATTCCACCAAATTGGAATAAATTTATTGAATTTATATCCCCAATACAAGCAGACACCACTAACCTTTCATGCTCCTGTCCTATTCCTGGTGAGAATAGTAGAAATCTAAGCTCCCTTGGTTCTGTTGTAAATTTTTACAAGAATATGAGAAGGGCATCCATAAGGCAGTTAAACATGTAACTGCTGACAGAATAGAGTAGAAGTGTGCACAGGTATGTGGGCTGGTATGCAGGGGAATGCTAGGGCTGAAACAAGTGATTATTTTGACTGATATTGCACTTAGGATATGATTTCTGACATTAAAGGAAATGATAATCTTTTGTAAAATCCTATAGCTCTCGGTTTACAGCAGCAGCCGTTGCTAATTTGTCCTCCATGATTGTTATTTTCAAACATCTGTAGACTTTCTTCTCACCACCACAGAAGACTCGTCTCTGAATTAATAATCTGATTGCACAATGGGGAAAAAAGGTGACGTTTTTTTCAACTTGAAGCGTTCAGAGTGCTCCTGCAAAAATGAGAGGCGTTCTGAGCGTCTGAAACGTGAAGCACCTGGGGCTTATTAGCAGTGTGCAAAGTGCTCACTGCCTATTGACAACAACTGGAAAAAGACGCCTCTCACTGCCAAAACTGTGCTCCATGTAAATGTGGCCAACTTCTATAGAATATGATGAGTAGTAACAATACTTGACTCACATTTTGCCTTTGACAAATGTTGCACAAATATTGTGATTTTGATAAAATTTTGAGACAGCCCTAGAGAATACTGATGTACATGTGCATAGATGTGTTAAATCTGGAGGACTAAGCTTCAGATCACATGGACTGCAGCAGGAAAAAGATTCTGTACATTCTGTGATACTGTCTTTTCCAAATAAATTTAAAATAATGAAAAAAAAAGAATCAGTTTTTACAAAATAAGAAAAGCCACACAGTACAGTAAGGCCTTTATTGCTCACTTTTCATTTGTGTTTTCTGTTTCAGGCTCCAAGTCAGGCATGGTGTTGGTTCTGGATCACCTGGTGAAGGATGACAGCTCTGGACCTCTGCTGATCCAGCCTCAGAGAGAGGCTGTGACCACAGAGCCCGACCTGGTCCTGTCACACCGTCAAAGGTCCGACTCTTCAGCTTCAGACCGGAGTGTCAGCTCTTTGCTTTCCAGGTCTAATCTGGATCCTGTGGCCTCAGAGAAGAGTCTGGGCTCGGCCTACAGAGCCCGGCTGGACTCTGGAGCCTCAGACAGGAGCCAGAGTCCATCCCAGCGTGGTCGGCTCGACTCTGGGGCATCAGAGCGAAGTGTCGGCTCCCAGTCCTACGTCAGACAGAGACTGGGGTCAGATGTCTCCGACTCCGGCGTCAGACCCCGCTTCGGCTCCGAGGCTTCAGACAGCGTTGGCCTGTTGTCAAGGAAACGGACTGACTCAGGGACGTCTGATCAGAGTGTGAGCATGTCCTCTGAGGAGAGGGGTCCAGTGGAAGAGGTGGAGGTCGCCACGAGTGGTTCAACTTACAGCACAGATTCAGAGAGCGAGGGCAGAAGCCACCAGGGTCAGTCCAACCAGGACCGCATCGTTGACCAGGATCAGCCTGATGGGGCCATTTTATCTCGAAGAGATCCTGCAAATGGCCTGCTCAATGGCAACGCCAAGGGAAAAAACTGACTTCCAAAAACAAAAGGTAGAGTATGCAGTCCCTGTCAGATGAATGTTATCTTTGAGTCTGGAATTAACTGACAGGTGACAAATTAAAGAAAAAACCTGAATTAAAGTGCGGAGAAACAGACCAAATGCAGCTTCCATACAGGGGTCTCTGACTGCTTTGATGAGTAAAAGCCCCTGTTCTATCATAGATCGAGCAGAACATCATGCTGATCCAGTCTGCTACACAGCACAAGAGCCACATAGTCTGAACAACAACAACAATCCACTTTACAGTAGCTTTTCTGCTAAAGTCTCCTCCTTATCTAACTGACAAACATGAAAACACGTCTAGTCCTGAATCTCACCTTGTTGAACAAGCTGCCAAACACAAAACAACAAACAACATTCACTGGGGAAAAGTACACTGCTAACGTCATTTGGCAAGCTAGATAGCTAATTAGATGCTGGCAGCTGCTGTCAGTCAAACACAGACACCAACACACTCCTCCACACTGCTGAGATAGAAAGGAGTATTTCTGGTATTTCCCCAAAGACTTTTTTCTTTCTTTTTTAACAATAGAAAACTATTAATGCCAGTTTATTTATTTTGATTTGGGTAAGCAAGCATCTCTATATTGATCAAACTATTTAATTTTGGTTTAGGTACATTACTAAACTTGGATTTACTAAACATAGATTAATTTTTAATTGCGCAACTGCTTAAACCTTAAACCTAGCTTTGCTAAACTTTATTAGAACTAATCTTCGATTAACTTAATTTTGTTGGTGCAACATAAAGATTTTGAACATATCTGTTAGACAGCTCTGTCCACTGTCTTAGTCAAAACACCAAATTAGGTGAATATTTTCAGAAGAATAGTGTTCATCCCTCCAGCATAGAGACAAAGAATTGTAAACTCTGTGCTAAGGGGCATTTAAGTTGTTCAGGAGGTTTACTAAGACTCTGCATATTGTTTTTCTTTTAGTTGTCACCCATCTGTGTCTGCACAGTTTGAACCAGTTGAAAAGCAACATTAATACAGTGTTCATCATAAGTGCACCACTAGAGTGGGCTGTTGAGCTACAGAGCCACGGTCACGTGCACCAGCAGTCCAAGTGGTCCCTGTCTTCTTTCCATTTCATTATTATCTTTGACAAGAAAGCAATGAGGTTCCATTCTTCAGTGACACCCAGGTCCCATCGGCATCCATAAACACAGCACGCTGAGCTCCTGTTAGGTGCTGTTTAACTTCTGTTACTTGGCTACACAAACAAACTGTGCACCTGAGTGTCTCTGCTTCACCTCAGCAGCGTGCGTGTCAGCCTCACCTGCTGTCAGAGAGGAATAGACAGCGTTACAGGCCAGAGGTTCTGTCTCTCTTCATCCCAGAGTACAGAGAACGCACAAACACACACCGAGCTGCTGCTGCTGTTTCAACACTCACTGTTAAGTGTTAAACGTCTCCCATCTTGGGGGCTCAGGTCACCATGACGCCATCGTGTCACTCTTCTAAATGTGTTTACCCAAGGCTGGCCCCGGACTTCTTTTATTGTTCCCTGCAAGATACGCTCATGCTCAGTCTCCTGAGAGTAATGTAAACACTCTGGGGCCCATCATGGCCCCACTGCCAAAAAAAGAACAGAGGCCCGCTGCTTCACTCCAAACACAAACGTTACATAATGAAAACACCACCAGTCCGTGCTGTATTTAGGATTGTGTAGATCTGTGTGTGTAGTGTCTCCACAGCCATCTATACATACTGTAGCCCCTCATGAATGTGCATTGCTGCCCTGTTAAACATGGAGCTGTTCAGCACAGCAGCTGTGTGGTTGTCAGTCCAGACACAGTGCACGTTAACCCTTAATTGTTCTGTTTCTGATTGTCATGTTTCTTTCTTTTTTCTCTGTTTTTAGATAACACTTAACAGCGATCTGCCCCTCACTCATGGCAAAGCAAAGGATTCTGGTAAGAAACTAGCCCAACTCTTAGTCCTGAGCTGATTTATCAATAGGAAATCCATCAACATCAGCAATTTCAATGATCTTTTAAGACATCAGGGAAAAAAATTAAAACATTTATCATTTCCAGCTTCTCAATTGTGACGATTTGCTGCATCTTTCTCTTTTAAAATCTTTGTTAATTATATATTTTTGGGTTCAGTACTGGATTGAAAAGAACAAACTAGCATTAATATATAATAATATATACTCTTAGAAACTGTGATTTTTTTTTAAGGTATAATGTACAGTGAGCAGGACATCATTGCCAAATAAACCCTGACAGAACTAAATAATCTAGTAATTTGCTGAATTTACAAGGAGGCCCAAATAATTAAGAATTTGTTGTAGACAGTGTTTATTGAATTTGTCGTAACTCAATAATTCTCAAAATTGCATAATTCCTCAAGGGAGTCTGGGATATTGCGGTTACTAGTTCAGTGGTGAAATCAGTTAAAACAGATGTTGTGCTCACTAACATCTGCTCATCTGTTTTATCTGAACAACCATTTATGTCCTCTGTTATTTCTCTCAGAGTTGACAATCAGCGTTTTCATGTGCTGGCTGAACAGCTTGAGTAATGTGCTTACCTCACTGCAAGATGAAATTGTCCTTTCTTTTTATTTCTCACATGAATGTGCATTGCTAAAACTAGGCATAGTTTAGTTTGGTTGGTGCAACTGACGTCATGTCCACTCTACAGACTGGCCTTAACAAAGACCAACTTAGCAGTTGGGACCAGGCTTAGTAAAGACCAGTTGGTGCAGTCCTCTCCAGATGGTTTATAGCCTGTAGGACTTCAGTATATGGAGTCAATCACAGGCAGTAGTGTGGCCATACAGAGCAGCTCACAGGAGAGAGTGCATGTTATAACATACATCATTTTTTCTCTTTCTACCAGACGCTGCTCTCTGCCGTGTCCACTGTACTATAAACTGTGGTTTTCCTCCCAAGCAGCACATCTTTTTTTTTTCTTTGTTAGGATGACCTCAGTGAATATCTTCTCCTCTAATCACTAGTGTCTTTTTTCCGTTGTAGACTCTGTGCCAAATAAAGAGCTTTGTACACATTATCTGACAGTATTAAGGATCAGAGAGTGAAAAAATACCCCTAAGTGGAAGAAACATGTCCTGAAAAGTCCACGAAATAGGAACTTAAAGACAGTGAGACGGGGGAGGTTAAGTCAAGCAAAATGAAGGGGCTGGAACAAAAACCTTAGAGAGAGGAGGAAAAGAGGAATGGGATTTGTAGAGGGGCTTTTGATGTGGAGGAGGAGAGGATGAGAGACTATAAGTGTGCTAAATTCAGCCTGAACAGTGAAGGGGCTCTAAGCTCTGAGTGTTTTTCTCCGTTTTCACGTCCCTTCCTGCATTATGTCTTCACAGCACCTGAGAGGAAAGATGTTGTGTTGGAACAATTCAACCGTACCAACTCTGTACGTGACCGCATGCGTAAGTTCACAGAGCCTAGCCAGAGCCCGAGCATCCCCGCTCTGAAGAAAGCTCCTCTGAGGAACGGGACCACCTTTGGTAGCAGCAGTGGCGGCAGCAGCGGTCAGACAAATCTCTCCAGAGCTACTGAGCTGTTTACACACACAGCAGCAGCATCCCTCAGCACATCTGGAGGCAGGCCAGTCAGGCCACATGTGGACTCTCACACCTCTGCCGCATCCCAGAGTCAAGCCACACCTCAGCCAAGAGGTGGGGCCAACAAACCTCTGTCTGCAGCTGGCCAATTGCAGAACTCTGTGGGTGGGACGAGACATCCAGCTGAAAAAGATGTGCACGCCTCCAGTAACTCAAAGGAAGACTGGACCCCAGGGAGAGCAGCTGGACAGCAGGTCAACCAGGGAGAGGAAGACCCGGACATGAAGACTTTCCTCACCATCGAGATCAAGGATGGGCGTACCACCACCTCCTCCACGTCCTCTCCGAGGGGAAACATCGTCCCCATCACCAACATGACCCCACGCATCAACACTAATGCTCTGGGACAGAGAGCAGGTAGGAGCACCGACCGTACTGCTCATTCTCAAATAAAAAGCTTAACATGATGCAATATTTTACAAAGTATTAACTCTTTCTAAATAATTTGTTTTGTTTGTTTAACCACTTAAATCCCCCAGCTTTTTAGGTGAAACTTGATTTTATTGACCTTTAAAGCTCTCTGTGGAGTTTAGGGTCTAGTTGTCAATATTAAATCAATTATCAACTATTTTGATAATCGATTAGTCAGTTTTATTTTTTTTAAAAAGAAAGGTCAAAATTCTCTGATTCCAACAACTTAAATTTTGCTGTTTGCTGGTTTCTTCACTCTTCTATGACAGTAAACTGAATATATGTGGGTTTTGGGCAAAACGACATTTGAGGACGTCGTCTTGGGGTTTTTTGGAAATACTGATGGACATTTTTGACCACTTTCTGACTTTTTTTAGGCCAAATAACTAATCGATTAATCAAGAAAATAATCAACAGATTAATCAACAATGAAAATAAGCGTAATCTGTAACCCCAGCAATAGTCCTCATAGTCAAATAATTTGCATAACTTGATGCAGTATTTTCCAAAGTATTAATTCAGGAACCCCTGTTTCTTTGCTCGTTTAATCACCTGATGCGTCATGCTTTTTAGGTGAAACTTGATTTTATTGATCTTTACAGCTGTCTGTGGAGTTTAGAGGTGCAACATTTGGTCAGGTAATCGATTAAGTAAAAATCTATTAATTGGACCAATTAATAAAAAATGTCAAATTGTTTTTTAAGTATTTTCATAATTGATTAAATATTTTGAGTAAGTTTTTGAGAAAAAAAATCAAATTCTCTGATTTTGGTTTCTTAAATGTAAATATTTTCAGTTTTCTTTAGTCTTCCATGGCAGTGAACTGAATATCTTTGGGTTGTGGACAAACAGGACCATTTTCTGACATTTTACAGACCAAACAACTAATTGAAAAGTGATTGTTTGTTACTGCCCAAATGCAGTACTTTTTAGGTGAATCTTAATTATATTGACCCTTTAAAGCTCTCTGTGGAGTTGGTACATTATGCAAAGCTGCAGCCCACTCCCTTTGAGGCGGTATGAATCTTAATTTAGCGCAGTGTACTGTATGTCTTTCCTCGCTAATATCAACCCCTTAGATCACAATGAAATCCCAGTCGCTGTGGGAGGTGACCGGGACCAAGGACTCGGTCACCAGTGGGACGATGACAATGGTTTCTTGTGAGGACATGGATGAATGGGGACAGATTATGAAGCAGCATCGTCGCACTGAGGGGTATTTGTTGTAGAGTGGGCATGTTGCTGCAGAGTAGAGGGGGTGAGGTCAGTAGTAGCAGAGAGTATATTGGGACAGCAGAAAGAACAACTGACTGTCTCAGGCCAGACTGAATAGTAATACTGTTACGGTGCAATTGAGTAAGCCTGCGAGCCCACACAGGACAGTGTAAATATTTTCTGTCTCCCAGTGATCTAAAACAATGCACACTTACTTCCATCATTCACTGACTTCAGTTACAGTATTAGTATAAAAAAAACAATATTCAATACCTCTTTCGATACCACAGCAAAAATAAGAAAAATCCTGGGCACAAAATAGCATAATGTTTTTCTTCCATTGAATTAGCAACCACACAATGCCAGTACAGAAGAAGTCCCTGAACACTTGATATACTGCAAGCCAAATTTCAGCCGGGATGATAAAAACTGAACTCATGTTTTAAATGAGCACTTAGATCTTTTCTTAATAGCTTTGGTACTTTCAGTACTGTAATTAACAGATATTGTATTGTTTTAAACATGTGATATTGATAAAATATCGAAATATCAATACTTTTGACAGCCTTAGATGAGAATAAACAAAGTCATGAGTTACCAGTGGTGGCCCAGCAGTTCTGAGACTGAATGGAGCTGGAGACATTTGTCCCATGTTATTGCCTTCTTTTGCCTTCATGCTTCTGTCTCTCTCTCTGGTGTCATCTGTCAAGAAAAGGTGCCCATGTTCACCTGGCTGATGACTTGCTCCATGCAACACTTTCAGATACGCTGTGTTCAGTCGTAGGACATGACAAAGTAACCATAACTCATAATTTAACAGCCCTGAGTGAGCATGTGAAACGATGTAGAATAGAGGATGAGCAGAGAGATGACAGCTGCAGGTCTGGCCCCCCGGCTGTACACAAATCAGGAATGATAGAGTTTGTGGTCAACATATTGACCCAGCAGGCGTCCTGTGAAGATGACTTTGACAGAGAAAAATAATGAGACAGTTTTCCCTGTTTTATAAGTAGCGAATATCATGGCTGATGGAAGAAGAAAATGTGCAAATACACACCCAAGCTCCAATAACACATGGCCTTGTCAACTGTATTAAGCAAACAGTATCTTTTTTTGGAAATTAGTAAATAGAGCTGCAAGGATTAGTCAAATAATCAAAGAAAATTGAAAAGAATGTGTGAGGAATGTGAGGATTTGCTGCTTTTCGTTGTCATTTATAATGGTGAATGAAGAGTCTTTGGGTTTTGGACTGTTTGTTGGACAAAAGAAGCAATTTAAAGATGCCACTTTAGTCTCTGGGAAATTATAATGAGCATTTTTCACAATTTTTTCACATTTTTTAGACAAAACGATTAATTGAATAATCATACAATGTAATTGATAGATTAATCAATAAAGAAAGTAATGGTTAATTGCAGCTCTATCAATGAATCTTTGTGATATCACAACAAAAAACAAAGATATGTAGCATTTCATATGGGTGCATACAGACAAGTTTCTATACTGTCATATCATTAAAAGCCATTTGTAGCAGTGGGCCTGTCTCCTAAAAACACAGTGTTCCTCTAATGTAATGTGCAGCACTGTACATAGTGCAAACAGAACCAGCAGGGATTCATTAATTGCACGTAACAAAAACACTAATCGCAGGAATTCTCAGTGCATTTCAGAAGCAAGCTGCTACAGCTGCTGTTACGTTCTTCTGTCCAAACAAGACATCTTAAATTTCAGCTCTTTCCAGCAACCGGGACCTCCAACCCAAACAGTTTATTCAAGACTTGAGCTGGACCCGTGCAATTACAGCCTCCTCACCTCTTCCACATTGGCAGCCCCACTGGGCTCCTTCACGAGGGTCGCATGGTTGCTTTTCAGCTCAATTTGCTTTAATGGATTTGGGCTCTTTTTTGGAAACCTGCCTGTCTCCTGCTGACTTAAGGCAGGCTCAGATTTCTCTCAATAGCACCAACCAAGAACCTTAAGTGTACGCTGCGCTGTGCTGGTGTGCATGTGCGTGTATGTGGAGTGGGGGGGGGGTTCATGGCAAACAGATGAAGAGGGCTGTTTATGTTAAAGGTGCCGTCATCTCCATTTTCTCACTCGTCTCTCGTTGGACGTGAGTCCATGTTGTTTATGACACTATGGCAGCTTATGTAACTGACTAATGGCTACCACCAACACACTGTAAGACCATGCATACATCTCAGCTATATACATGCATAATGTATGGACGGCCAGGACCTTAACTTGGCCTTCTGGAGATTGTTCTTGTTCAACACACAACTGCGGACGATTTTTACCTGTGTTTAAAAGGATAGTTAAGATTATTTGATGTGGGGTTGTATGAGGTACTTATTCATAGTCAGTGTATTAACTACAGTTAATGGGGTCGGCACACCACCAGTTTTGAGAAGCAGAGAGGATCATCAGCAGGAAGCTAAGCAATGAACTGCTGTAAATGTGGTCAGCTACAAAACATATTTTAGCCACTTAAAAAAGGGCCAGCCTACAAACAATCAATGTCAGTTAAGGTGTACTCTATATTTAGAATATTTTAACTGCTTTACTTTGTCATCAAACAGCCTTTTCTGTGTGGAAACCACCATTATATAAGACAAATATAGCTCTCTCCAAACCAACCATTAAACTAGTTAAAATCATTCATTTTACCTGCAGAATACGGGAGCTGCTGACCTACCCTGCCTCGATCTGTTAGTTTGTTTGTGTTATTGTGTGACTTTCATGTTTTACTGGGATGGTTCAGATTCTGTGAAGTCACACAATAACACACACAATAACACAAGCAAACTAACAGATAGAGGCAGCAGTAAACCAGCATCTCCTGTGTTCTGCAAAGTAAAATCACTGATTTTGCCTATGGAGTCTGGTTGATTTTTGTTTTTTGTTTTTGGTGATAGTAATATTTGATTTGTATAACAGCAGTTACCTATTAGAAAAGACTGGCTGATGGCAAAGTAAAGCTGTGAAAATATTCCAAATGTAGTGTACACTTAAACTGATGTTGATTTTTAAGTGGCTAAAAAAACCCTTCTCTGCTTCTCCTAAATGGGGGCATGTCAACTAGCATCTACTGTAGCTAATACACTAATAATCGATAAATACCTCATACAGCCCCATCATCAAATACTCCAAACTATCCCTTTAGACATTTTATGCTGAAAATCCTTGTAAATTTGTGTTGTTATTCTTTCTGTTTCAGAGTTGACCCTTGGTCTCAGGGCAACACCATTCAAGATCTCCTCATCCAGCCTCTCCTCAGGATCCTCCATCAAGGTACAGTCTGCATTTGCAGATTACTTTTTAGAACATTGAGTCTCCACAGAATCTTGACTGTCAAACATGCATTAAAACACATTCCCTGTTCCTTCCAATTACAGATTAACGTTTTGTTTTCATCCACTATTTCAGTCCACACTGACTCAATTGAATTACTCTGTGTTTTTCATGTGTTCCTATCACGGCAATCACCTATAAAGGCCTGAAAAGCAAGTGAGCCGGGACAGTGAAAGACAGACAGAGTGTGAGAAAAAGAGGGAGAGGAGGGAAGAGCAGTGTTTATCAAACACAGAGTGGGTAGCCAGTCACATCTGTCCTTGTAGGGTATGTGAAGGAGAGAGAGGGAGAGGGAGGTGCTCGGGGCATTCCTTGTTTTCCCTCTGCAGACCGTGCCCATTGAGATTTATCTGGGAAATGTTTCCTAAATCACACCTGTCTGTCTTTATGTAGATGAATTACTGTCCATCTTCATTAGAACACATGTTGACACAAGCTCTTCATCACGTCTTGTCTCTTGGGGCTGGAAGCCAAAGATGCAACTCTCCCCTCTTAATTTATGCACTCTAATAGGCTGCAAGAGTCTTTTACTGATGGTGGAAAGTGACTGCTGTCATGAGGAGCCTCCCTCCTCTCAGTGACCTCTGGGGTTAGGAAGAATTGCTGAACTCCCATTTGCTTCATTCCTTCACCTCCTTGCTCCTCCATGAAAGGAAGTGTCCTCATGAATGGAGACTGGGGGATTGAGAGGAGAAACGGTGTCCTGTTTACTCTTTAATGGCTGTCTATTCAACCCCCTGTGTGGAGCGCAACGGTAATCTGGTTACGGGATCAGGGAGCTGGTTAATTAGGGCCAAGGGAGGAGGCTCCGTAAGGCTGCAGGGTGGATTTAAGGTGTTGGAATGAGACTGTCTCCATCAGTTAGGCCCCTGTTGAGACACACAGACACAGGGGCAGGTACGAACAAAGACACCACAGTAGAGTCTGTCTTGTAGAGAAGGGATTTAGCAGGAAGAGGACAGAGACTCTGCAGGAGATGAGGTTTATACTTGTCTGAGCTGAATGATGTTGCAACATTACCGTAACAGCATGCAGGTAATGTCTTTTTGTGAGTGCTAACGTGTGTTTGATGTTACTAAATATGATGCATGTTAAATTATGCTTTTAAAAAATATATTAATGAGATATACAACTGCATGCCAACGCCACTAAGCTATGGTTCACATACATGGATATCTAAAAACCTGTATCATCTTTATAGAGGTTTGACAGGAATGCTTTTACTGATAACCCACAAGGCTATGGCAATAAGTCTTACTCTTGTTTTGTTGCTCAGATAGGTCTTTTTTTTGGGGGGGGGGCTCCCATTTTTCATTGCCTTCTCCTGGTTCCCTCACAGAGTCACAAATGTCCCTATTTCTCTGATTTTTTAATAAATTTTCACCCCTTTCTTTCTTTTCATTATCACAACCTGTGTCTGGCACTGTACAGCATGTATAAACGTCTACTGTTTCCACCCAATACAGCTATACCAAATGTCGTTTCCTGGCATGCACATGAACAAGGAAGCTAAAAACTCTTTTTTAAGTTTCCTTGCATGTAACTGCTGTATCGTGTTCTCCGAATACATCCATTCTCGTGCTCGTCCTTCTCAGTCAATCATTTTGATTCTTTAAAAGTCACCCGAATGCAAGAAACAATCCCCGAAAACCACGTCTTGGCAAGAATGAGTTAGACTGATATTTCACCTGCTTCTGCTGGATTTGCTCAAGTTTTACCATCTGAGCCTGAGTGACTTGGCTAATGAGATTGTTAAAACAGCCTCAGACACTGTTGGTTAACATCAACCGGGTGGGAGGCAGTTTGGTTACCCTCAGACTGATCCAGAGACCACCTGTTGTCTGACTTTCCCTGGATAATTCAAAGTTCAAGGTTGTGTGAGAAGAGGGAACATGATGTGCTTATTGATAGTCCTACCTACAGTAGATGTCAGTTGACAGTTTGGAGAAGCAGAGAGGAGTACCAGCGCAGAAGCTAAGTAATGTAATGCTGTGGATAGAGTCAGCAGGTATTTTAGTCACCAAAAAATTCAATACCAGTTTAAGCATACACTAGATTTCAAATATTTTTACTGCTTTACTTTGCCATCAGTCAGACAGCCTTCTCCAATGGGTAAACCACTGTGCAAGCCAAGTATCGCTCTCTCCAAACAAACCAAACTACATAGTCAAAAGAAGTAATTTTATCATAGCACACTGGAGTTGCTCATCTACTGCTGCCTCGATCTGTTTGTTTGTTTGTGTGACTTTGGTGAATCCAAACTAAGCTTTTAAAACACCAAAGTCACACAATAATACAAACAAACGAACAGACAGAGGGAGCAATAGACCAGAGTTTGGTTGGTTTGGACAGGGCGGTATTTGGTGTCCGAAAAGGCTCACAGCAAGGTAAAGCAGTGAAATAATATATATATTAAAAAAAAAAAAATTGCGTACACTCAAACATATGATTTTTTTAAGTGGCTAAAATATTTTTTGCTGCTGACCTTGTCCACAGCAGGACATTGCTTCGCTTCTTTGCTGGTGCTCCTGCTGCTTCTCCAAACTGGGGACGTGGCGACTGCCTTCTACTGTGGGTAATATACTGACTATGGACAAGGACCTCATGCAATTATCCCTTATGCTTATTATTCCTTCAGAGTTGCTTAAATAAGTGCATTTTTCACGTCAGTGCATATGTTCATTATAGGAGTAAAAGTATGTGGATATAAAGGCAGTATACAGTGTAAGATGAGTTTTAATAAGCTTTTCCTGTTTAGTGTTGATTGTTGTTTATTGACCACAGTGGTTCCTGTCAGGGACTCTGATCTGTTTGGGTGGTCCTGGCTTCTCCTTGGTGGTCTAACTTCAGCACTCATAACCTCCACTATTTCCTTAGTGGTATTTTTTTTTTACTCCAATAAAACATGTTGATGCTGATACCATCAGTTCTGGCAGTGGATAACAATCCATCCAGAGTCAACAAGGAGAAACATTTTAGATTAAATAAATAGTGGAAAGACTCCAAAACAATTAGAGTTATTTATTTTAAAAGCAAGACTAAGATGACGTTAATGGCAAAGTCAAGACGCTTGCAGTGTAGTGATGAGAGTTAATTTCAGACAGGTGAGACGGGCAGCTCGTCCTTCTCAGAGTGATCACAGCTGCTCCTGTTCATCTCAGCTGTCCGTCCATGCCGACCACTGCACTCAGCCTTGAACACAAACATAAATAATGCCTCAGCTTTATTACCAGGGTGATGACAGAACAGTCAGTCTCTTTCCTGTAGTCATAGAGATTACCACTGCCAAGCTCTAGGTCATGCGGGCAAAGCTCTGCTGCGTGAACACGGACACACCGGCCCACAGTCAGTGACAGATTGTCTCACTGTCACACAGACAGATAAAGACCCCATTGTTAACATACTGCTGATCCACGGCACAGGCTGGTTACCCAACCAGTTCACGTGTGTCACAGATTTGAGCCTGGTCTGCAGAGCGGAGTGCTGCAACTAATGATTATTTTCATTATCAATTAATCTGTTTATGAATTTCTTGATTAATTGATTAGTTTGTCCATGAATGTCAGAAAATTGTGAAATATTTTGATCATTTTTTCCCAAAGCCTTAGGTAGCACCCTCAACCCAAAGATATTCTGTTTACTGGCATAGAGGACTAAAGAAACCAGACAATTTATGCATATGAGAAGCTGACATGTGCAAATTTGGACATTTTTCTTTAAGAAATGACACTAACCAATTAATCGATTATTGAAATAGTTGGTAATAATTTAATTGCAGTAAGTAATCAATTAATCGCCTAATCATTTCAGTTCTGGCGCCAGCTGTGGAGAAAGGGTGCAAGACACTCTAATGTATGGATGAACTTGCTCTGATTTCAGAACCACTGTTTTTTATTCCTGATATTTTATTTTCATCTTGGATTTGAATTTCCTCAAGATTTTTTTCCTCTTTGCTATGTTTGTTGGCTTTAGACTGCAGTCTCAGCATTGTTTCATTTATGAGCTCTTTTGGAAGCGGCACAACATTATTTTTGGAAATGCAAATAGCAGCAGAGGTTTCACAATAGCCACAGACACTGTCACATATAATTTAATCCGATTCTCACTACTACTTCAGAACTACAGAGCTAAATATGTGCAGAAAATTGTTGTGTATGTGTGTGTGCTTTCTAGTCTTTTTATTTGTCTTGCCCCTTGTCTTTACTGTGGGTAAAGTGCTTTAGTGCTTTGATGCATGGTAAGACTAGAGCCATGTCCTTCTTGGGTTTTGACCCACTTTCCCTGCTGCCAGTCACATTTCTCTCCTCTCTCCCTTGAGGCCAGATTCTTCCTGGGAACGGCTCTGCTTACCTGCAAATCCCAGAAGAGACCACTGCTGCCCTTTGCCACATTGTTATCCTGAGTTTTTTGATCTTAGTTCATTCATGCACTTTGTTTATAAAAATTTAGTTTATTATGTCACAGCAGTTAATTTTTAAGGTAGAGATATTTACAGTGAAGTCTTCTGTTGTGCTTGCACTTTTTAAAATCAGTTTAAAGGGGTATTTCAGATTATTTGAGATGGGGTCATTGAAAGTCAGTGTATTACCTGCAGTAGACGAGGTCAGTATCCTCCCAGTTTGGAGAAGCAGAAGGAGCACAGAAGCTAAGCAGTGTAATGCAGTGGACAGGGTCAGCAGCAAAAGGCATTTTAGCAACCTTAAAAGATCCACCCAAATAAAATAGATATAAGTTTAAATGTACACTATATTTAGAATATTTTCACTGTTTTACTTTGCTGTCAGACAGACTTTTCCAACGGGAAACCACCATTATACAAGCCAAATATTGCTCTCTTTGAACCCACCAAACTCTGGTGAATCTGAACTATCCTTTTAAAACATGGATGTCATACAATTAAAAACAATCTAAACAACTGAGGCAATAGTAGACTAGCAACTCTGTGTTCTCCAAGGTAAAATGACCGATTTCTCCCATGGAGTCTGGTTGAGCGAGAGAGTGATTTTTGTCTTATCTAATGGCAGTTTCCTGTCGTAAAAGGCTGCCTGATGGCAAGATAAAGTTTTAAAATACTGATATGAACACTAAATGATCTTAATACACTCACTATCAATAAGTACCCAGCATACAACCCCTCATTAGATAATCCAATCTACCCCTGTAATGCTTGTGATGTATCGGCATGTCATCAAGAATTACAGGTTTATCACATTTTGTTGTTTAGCCTTATGCTTCCAATCAGACTGCATTCAGAAATACAGTATGTACAGTACCATTTTTCTGTTGATAAATCTTCAGTAGGTATTTAAAAGATGTACTCAAGCATTTTACACCATGAACAACGTACACTTACTGACTTCTGTCATTGCTCTTGGGGAGCTCTTAATTTAACACAAAAGCACTTGAAGCATCCACATGAGCAGCAGCTGGGCCCCTGCTGCTCTGCCAGAAACCCTAAAACAAAATCTTGGAAGGGGCTGTGATGTCCTTCCTAACATCCTTGCCCAGAGCCGTGCTGTGGAGAACTGGGCCCCAGTTCACCCTCACTAAACACTTTGTCCTTCATGGACTGATCTTCCCTCTGGAGGTCTGCCTTGAATCACAGTCATGCAACACAACTGACCTGATTAGTCATGACTCAGTTACATTTTGTCAGAAAGCCATTTGAAGAGGAGTGAAACACTAACGTATAATAACTGTACTCAGCCCAGGCCTAGAGCCACATCTAAACCCTCGTTGCCTGCCAGTCGAGGTGTGAAGGACAAGGGCTCTAAATAAAAGGAAAGTTGAAAGAGGGAGGGGTGGGTTTTCTGAACTGTTGCCACTACCATTCCCCCTCTGGCCTCCACCAGTGCCCCAGGACTGACTGACTGACTGGCTCAGTGGAATAATGGCAGGGCAAGAGATAAATACACATGTCCCCAGCACCTGGAAATAAGGGGGTGGGGCTACTGCTGCCTGGGAAACGGGATTCCTTGCATGCTCATTGGCTGTCAGGGTGTCGGCTGGTAAAGAGGGGAGATTTGCTGGGGGTATAAAGAACAGGCATTGTTTTGAAAAGTCTCAACGGACAGAGAGGGCCAGAGATCCTGCACCCCACTGAAGTTTTTGGGGCACTTAAGTGGATTTAAACTAACATTGGCCAGTGTAACTTTGAGTTGAACTGGTCTAGCCATGCCTGGAGTGAACCTGGACTTCCTCCCAGCCTCAGAGGCTCCAGAGGCTTTAGGCAGCCCAGATAGTGCTTGTGCCGAGTCCGGCCTTGAGGAGGTGATTGGTGATCTGCTTGCCCAAGAAGAGATAGAAGATGAAGACGAGCAGTTTTGCAAGAGGAAATTTGAGTTAACATTACGCTGCGCAGTGGGGGAGATGCACAGTGACCTGCAGGCCTTTGGAAAGCGGGTGGACGCCCGTCTGGAGACAGCAGCAGCTCAGGTGGCTCCTCTGGTGAGGCTGTCGCCAGGCTGCATGAGGAGAACCAGATGCTGAGGATTCAGCAAGAAAGGCTCGTGAGGCAAGTGGAGGTCCTGTGCCAGGTGATGGGACTGCCTGATCCCTTACTAAATGTGCTGCCCAGCAAGGACAGCTTACCTGCGATTCCATGTGAAACCAACACTCCATCCAGGGACCCTCCAGCTTCATCCAGTGATCCTCCAACCTGCACACCTCAAGACACTGCAGTTGAAGCACAATGTGATACTTGTATTCATGAAGATTCTCCATCCAGTCATTCTCCAACTTCATCCAAGGATTTTCCAACGTTATCCAGGGATCCTCAAGCTTGCAAACCCCAGGACACTGCCCTTGAAGCACCATGTGATGCTTCTTCCTGCACTCCCCAAAGTTCCCTATCCATTGCACCCCAAGATACACCAGATAGCACTCTTCTGGAAACTCTATCACCCCAGGAACCTATATCATGCCCCCAGGACTTTACGGAGACAAGCACACCTCAGGAATCAGGGCCTTCACCTGTCCCTCACCCGCCAACCTTTGCAACCCGTCGCTCCCTCTCTGCTCCCTCTCTGATGGCAAACATTTCTTATGACAACAGCACGGTACTGCTCTTTGTTAATGGTTCTGATCACGACCTCTTTTAATTCAGATAAGCTGCTTGAAGAATGGGAATGCCTTTTGTTCCAGTGTTTACAATACCTGAGGATCAGCTGGCCATGACTTTCATGTGCCACTCTTTGTTCTGCTCACGTACTGTTCCATAGCTCATCGCTTTCCATTGGTTTTAATCTCACATTATGTTCTCACTTCATTTTAAAAAAAGGCCTGACCACCATCAGCTGTCACTCAGTTTTGACAGATTGTGTTTATGTAGAGGACTTCACTGCGATCTGTCACGGAGGTATTCTAATCCTCTAACAGCATGTGTTTCTGATCGTGTCCTGGCCAGCACTCATGTGTGTCTGCATGCAAGTGTTCTGTTGAGTGGATACACTTCCTGGCTGGTGGAGGAAAGAGTGACCACGTCTTAGCAGTTATAGTGGCCCTGGCCTAAAGTTACATAAAAGCATCTGTAATGTTCACTTTGGCAGAAACATGACAGTTTTCAAAAAGTTATGTTTTTTTTTTGTTTTTTTTGTCTGGCTTTAGAACAAAAGGTCTGACATTCCCATTATAGAGATCGATGCCCAGTTTCATGACATAACCACTTAGCCATCATCTTTATACTTGTCTGGTCTACGCACTCAAGAGATCGCATAAAAATGTGTGTGTTTGTGTGTCCACTGGTGACATTTTGAGGGATATTGAGTATTTACGGTATTATCTTCAGTTATTCAGCCAGCCGGAGTTCATACTTCTGTCTAATCCTGCAAAGACAGCTGGGTCTGCCAATCATCTGCTCCATTAAAGGTAATGGACTTTTCTTAAATGTCCCTTGCGCAGACAGATGATCGAGTTAATGAGGCATGGCCTTATCTGGCCATTTTCCCTGTGCCTTTGTGCATAAAATCTGTACAATATGAGCCCATTTCTGATGTGATTTTTGAGTTGCACAACTTATTTTAGAGTTGGACCAAATTCCAGCTTTGTTGGGCATTGTTTACCACAATGCACGCAGTATACAGGCTGAAAAACTGCTCCACATGACCGTTGAACGTTTGCATTTGTCACATGTCAGAAATTTTGGTCAACCATTGTCATGCCCTTGCACAGTTGAAGCAGAGCTATAATTGGTTCCCCAATTTAGTGCCTTTTTTCTCACCATACCTTAAGAGCACAAAGAGGCAAACGAAGTGTCTGAAATTGCTACAGCGATCCATCGTGTCATGCCGATGGAAAATATTGACAGTAAAGCGGATCTAGCTTATCTCCCATTCTCTCTCTTTAGTTTGGCCCATGTCACATCTGCTAACATGGAAGATGTGGGATTTATGACCTTTACTGCAGCCAGCCACCCGAGGGCGATCAAGATGTTTTGCTTCACTTATGGGGAGCCATCATGTCGTCCATCTCTTTATATGTCAGTGAGGCCAATGGGCCATTTTATTTTCTATTTTACACGTTCATTGTGAGCACTGAGATCGTAGCTGGATGATTAGACCGTACTGTGTAAGCACATAATCATGAGCTATTGCTGAACACCGCAGACAGTTTACACGTACAGTAGTATTAATCACAACATTTCTAAAATCATACGCTATATGTCAAGTTTAAGGGGTGAATCAGACAGTTTCCAAAGGGAGTATAGGTCATCTCCCCTTAGAAACTAAACAAAAAGACCATTTTTGCTCCACAATGACTCAGATGCTGAGGAGTACACTGAAGATGAATGAAACACAACTCGAGCACTAAGGTTATCTGAGATTTTCTCACCCCACACACATTCCCTCTATTGCCTGACTCAGAGGCCTTGTTTGGCTGTGTTGTGTCCCAAAACATTCCTCGTCGGTCAAGTGCCTCTCAGTCCAGTCTGTCCCATGTCCAGAAAAGTCTTAAAAAACCAGTGACCACCCGTGATGACACAGCGCTGCTGTGGCTGTGCTGGACATTGTCCCTCCCTGGTTGAGACCTGGCCTGGCTGGGGCCCACAGGGAGGAGGAGAACCGGGCAGCTGTGGACAGGGACGGGGCCAGCTGTCTGAGCTATATCTGTACCAGGACTGAGTTACAACAAAAGCATTGAGGCCACAGCTAGAGCCCATAGTCTGCCACAGGCATTCAGCACCATATGAAAACTTTAGAGGTGTTTTCTCTAGGATTTATGGTCACTCAGAGTATTCTGGTAGATAGCCAGCTATACCTTAATGACCTATAATGGTATATTTGTTCTTATGGTGCTCTGCTCTTGTGAGCAGGCTTCTTTGCTTTCTACTTTTGCTCCTACGCTCACCACTCCAACCATAAAGGATGGCTTTTTCCTCAGAGTTTACGTCTGCTAATGCATTGTTCCTCTCTTTCAGCCACAGTGTTGTACCGTACCTGTCACATAAACTCTCAGTCCACAGCAGCTCAGTATCATTTAGACACTCAGTGTGTCAGTCACACTCCATCAAGTACATGAACAGTAACTTGGCAGAGTTGCTCTCACTCTCATGTGCTTACTGTCACATTCTCCATGGAGAGTTGCTGGAAGGCAGAGGGAATGGAAGAAATGATGAGATATGGTGAGAGGGCACGCTTGGTACAAGAAGAGATTATTAGAGAGAGCCTACCTCACACACTCAGCCCTATTATGGCTGCAGTGTGTTTAACAAAAATCCTCTTGTGCTTATTGCATCCCAAATGTCAGCAAGCTTCAGTTATGGTTGTCCTGGTTTCGTAAGTGGACAATTTAAAGGGACAGTTCACCCCAAAATCAAAAATACATACTCTTACCTGTAGTGCTATCTATGCATCGAGACTGTTTTAGTGTGAATTACAGAATTTTGAAGATATCAGCAGTAGAGATGTCGACCTCCATGCAAACAGTAACTTCATCCCCACATCAGCATTATGGTTGCCCTCAAACTGCCGGTAGTAAATGTAACACTATATAACGGTTTACGTGTTATCATATTACATAATTGTCTCTGTACTCAATTACTATTGGTTTTAGTAATAATTTCTTAATAACTAGCTTTTAAAGCAGAAGTCACGGGAAAATAATAGCAAGCAGTCATTCAAGTTAACTATTACACACTTTATCTAATAAATGTGGTCAGGGTTCACATACCTTCAGCAAACACTGCTTAAAAAATGCACATTAGCATAATTAGCACTGCTGCTGCATGCTACAATGAAGACATACTGGCATGTCTCTATTAATTTAGATGGATAAATAGCAGTACAGGAAAGAGGAAAATTGTGTATTTTTAATTATGGGTCAAACTGTCCACTAAGCCTCAGGTCAGAGAATTCTGCTTGCAGGAGCTCTCACATATCCAAATAAGTCACAAGTACCTTTTTTCTTTTCTCTTTTGCAATCTGGGACTAATTAATGTAATTGTTCGTCTTTCTGCATGTCAGCGTCTGTGTTCTCTTGCTCACGCTGTGTGCTTGTGTGTTGTGTCTCGTGCAGATGGAGACGGAGCCAATCGTGGCCTCTGAGCCGGTGTTTTCAGTCGGGCCCTCTGTCCAAGTGCCGTGTCACGTCCCAGCCATCCCCAACGGCTCCAGCACTCAGGCCAAACCCGACGAGCGCTCTGGAAAACTGACCGCTGAACAGCTGGCTGCCATCGAGGATGAAGAGCTGCTTGACAAAATGGTACTTCACACCCAAGTTATAATTCTGGATGATTTAGAGTTAAAAGCACCACTTTATAATGAAAAGAGCTGCTTCAGTCCTGCAGAAAGTTTGTGTATTAGCGGTAAATCTCACCAGCTATGTGAGGGTATTTTTGGAAAAGTCACAGCCTGGTGTTGTTTGTGTGCACAATGCTATGTAAGAACTGCACACATGAATAGAGCTGTGCCACTTTGGTTTTTTGCAAGGAATGACCTCTCATTGTTTCCATTTGTGCTTTTTTTTTTTCCCTCCACAGCTCGATGAGTCAAAAGACTTCGAGGAGAGGAAGATGATCCGTGCAGCCATGAGAGACCTTCGCAAGAAAAAGAGAGGTAAGGGCATAAAAAACTGTTACTCCAATCACATTAAAGTTTTTCCTCTATTTACGTTTTCATGACTACTGCTTTCTTTCAACCCATCAAAGGTAGACAGAGTGCTTTAATTGAATTTTATAATTTAACAATCGCATTTTTTGTCATGATTATTAGTATTTTTTCTGACTTTTCTTTACAAATTTTAAACAAACTGGCAATTTCCACATGATTTCTATCCACTCTGCCCTCAGAGGTCATGCTGGGATGTACTCAAGAGGAAATAGGTAGGGCAGGTTGGTGTGCAGTGTGCATTAACAGCTGATATTTGCCTGTGTTTGTCTTTTTGTGTGCACCGTCCTGTCATCATCAAGCCACTACAGTTTTTAAGCGGTTTATCTCTCAGATCTCTGTTGTGAATGATGAAGGATATGTTTTGTTAACATGCATGAATCCTTGTTTTTTGTTATGTGGAGTGTTTCACACTCACCTCAGTGTGCTGTTACTGAATCGTCTGCCACATTTAGTGAATTCTCTGATTTGCAGTGACTCACCATACGGTTTCACCAGGCATCTGGTTGCACTGGGCTGACAGTTGAAACTCTTAATTGGATTCCCAGATCTGAGTCTGCACAAGAGAAATCTGCAAAAGTTCAGTGTGCACTCAGTGGCATTGAGCATACCGAGGATCTAAGACTGCCCTCAGTGCCCTAACCTCTGCAGATATAACGGAAATATCAGAACTAAATAGCCAGTTTAAGAATTAATGTATAAGATTAAGTCTGCACTTTATGTTTAAATACATGCTCAGATAAAAGCTGGAGGTAGTGCAGGTTTCAAAGGGATATATCAGATTTTTTGAGGTGTATTACCTACAGTAGATGGCAGTCAACACACCCACAACTTGGAGAAGCAGCAGGAGTACTGGTGTAGGAAGCTAAGTGGTCTGACTCACCAGATGCACACTGTGCTTATAAGCCTGCCAGTGGTTGTTTGGTTTCAGCTGGCATTGCGGCATCCGCTATCCACGTGTTCAAAACCCTGGGGAAACAACAACAACAACCTCAGAGATAGCAACCTACACACTGAAAGTGGCAAATTAACACCTAGGTTGCTACCGGTACAAATGAAGACAAGCTAGCAGCTGTTGCCATTGAGGCAGCAGTAGATGAGCAACCACCTAGTTCTGTGAGGTAAAATTACTGTTTTTACCAGTGGATTCTGGCTGGTTTTGAGAGAGCAATATTTGACTTATATAAAGGTTGTTTCCCATCAGAAAAGACTATCTGACAGCACGGTCAAGCAGTGATAATATTCTAAATGTAGTGTACACACTAAGTGCATGTGTAATGCACAGGCTATGAATTCATACCTCATACAACCCTGCTTCAAAAAATCTGCACTATCCCCTTAAGGTATCAGTATCTTGGATATTGCTAAACTTGGCACAGCTCTCCACAGGGGACGATCAGAGTGTTTGCTGTCTTTGATTTGTGATGTTTGTGCAGTACATATGGCTTGACAGCTCTGGCTCGGCAGTGATCCTCCCACCTGTGGGCGTTTGTGTATTCAGAGGAATTTTACGGTGCTGTGGAAAGAATCCTGAAATGTATCGCCTCAAATTTGGAAGCCCTGGTTTAATCAATCTTTGTGGCAGTCAGCTGAGGTGATGGCAGTTTGTTTAGGACCTTGTGTCCTCCTCCTCCTCTTTTTCCACTGACATCATCTCCTCACCTTCCCCACCACCTCTCTATCCCTCCTCTCCTCTTCTTTCCTCCACCACAGACCAGAGAGAAAAGGAGCGCGAGACCCGCCTGCAGGAGCTCCGTCAGCAGAGAGAAGAGCGAACACAGAAGGGTCGCGCCGGTGTTGGAGCAGGAGAGGTGGTGATGAGGAAGGTGGAGAAGTCGGCCGATGGCTCCAGCCTCAGCCAAGTCACCAAGACAGACCGCTTCGCCCAGTCTGGTAGTCTTTCCTTTCTCGCATTTCCGTTTGCATTTCTGAACCTTCTTTAAACTTTTCTTGAACCTGAAATGAATCACTTTAGTCAACAAAGAACCACTTCTTACTCACAGTGACTTCTTACTTTACAAATGCAAGACACAACAGGCATAGCAGGAGGAAAAAGGGAAAAACGGTCAAACATGATGAAGAGTAAACAGTAAAAGCAGATGGAAAACAAATCATGAGGAGAAATTACAGTCATGAAAGGGTAACTGTCCAATATATAAATAAATTAAAGTGTGTGTTTGTGTGTTTAGATGATGGGAGCAGATCATCACGCAGCACTGTCGTAGAGGCCAGTTATGTGCAGAAAACAGACAGTGAGTCATTACTTTGTTTCTCTCTCTGGCTGTCTTACAGTACTGCAGCGCCATTACAGTCTCATCACTAATAGCGTGCATATGTCTGTGTGTTTGTTTATTATTTCAGGAGGGACAGTCCAGTCAAAGTCATACAGCTTCAGCTCCTCCACATCATCCTCCTCCTCTAACACTAGCAAAAAAGTGGGCAGGTAGGTGATGAAACAACACATTAATTGCTATTTATACATACAATTTATATGATACTAAATATAGGTTGGGTTGCACCAACAAAAATCCATTTAACCTAATATTTGTTTTAATCATAGTTTAGCAAAACTAAGTTCACTTGCTTACCCATATTAAAATAAATACATTAATTAAAATAAATTTTAGTGCTGCTGGGCCCAAGTAAGTATAAAAAGGGGAGGGACTGTTAACTGCAGCAACTGGCAGACTGTTTCAGTGGATGAAATGAAAGAAAGAAGAGATGCATCATAAAACTCAGTTGAGTCCTTTAACTTCCTTTGATTATTTTGCTCAATCCATCTCAAAAAGGCAACCATTTTAAAAGTTAAACCTCCTCCAGTGTAAGTTTAAAGCTAATACTGGATCACATCAGTGCATCACAAGATTTGATGCAATGGAATTAAATTTAATCTAGGTTTAAAGTAAAAACTAAGCTGAGGTTTAAATTGAATCATTCTTAAATTTAAGCTGGTTTAAAAGTTAAGTGCATCATCATAATTTTAAGTTAAACGATGATTTTATAGGGTTTAAAAGTTAATTCTTGTTGGTGCTTCCCAGTCTAAGTTGAAAATCCCTGTGCTTTTATAAATGACCTTGCTGTACATGTCCCTGCCTCAGTGTGTTCGATCGCGAGGATGACACATCGTCACGCAGTGGCAGCGGTGGGCTGGCCGCCGTGGAGCGACGGCAGGCAGAGAGACGCAAGGAGCTGATGAGGGCTCAGACTCTGCCGAAGACCTCTGCCATGCAGGCCCGCAAAGCCATGATAGAGAAGCTGGAGAAGGAGGGAGGCGGGTAAGGATAAACAGAGAGGTATTACTACCAAAGAAAGAAAAGGAGCAGATCAAAGCATGTAAATATTAACACAAACTCAACTTTTCTTTTAGCCCTGGAAATCAGGCGGTCGCCAAGGTAAACAAGGTCCAGCGTTCCACCAGCTTTGGTGTGCCCAACGCAAACTCCATCAAGCAGATGCTGCTTGACTGGTGCCGCGCCAAGACCCGCTCATATGAGGTGAGCCAACCCACTGTGTGCTTAGTGCTCATCTTTAATGTCAGCCTCTCCTACTTTGGGAATGTTTCCATCGCTTATCTATCACTGCCTCCGTGTTTATTCTCTTGGTCTTATCCTGCAGCACGTGGATATTCAGAATTTTTCATCCAGCTGGAGTAATGGCATGGCATTTTGTGCCCTGGTGCACAATTTCTTCCCTGAAGCCTTTGACTACAGCTCGCTGAGCCCCAGCAACCGCAGGCAAAACTTTGAGGTGGCCTTCAGCACTGCAGAGTGAGTACACACACAGAAACACATTTGTCTGAGTAACATGTCCACTAACCACATCAGTTCTGTTACTGTTGTTGTTAAGTTTTGACTGCAAGTGAACGCATCAACCAACCACATCAACTGCAGTGAACCTTCGTTTTAAGCCTGGCAGAGGTGAAGAATATGAAGACAAACCAGAAGAGGAAGCCACTGCAGGCCTAGCTTCTCTCTTAAAGGGACAGCGCAGATTATTTAATGTGGAGTTGTGTGAGATATTTATTAATAGTCAATGTATTACCTACAGCAGATGCACATCCAGTTTGGAGAAGCAGAGAGGAGTACCAGGACAGAAGCTAAGCAATGAACTGCTGTTGACAGGGTCAGCAGCAATATGTATTTTAGCCACCTAAAAAAGGTTAACCTAAAAAAAACTGGTATCAGTGTCAGTGTGCACTATAGTTAGAATATTTTCACTGCCTTACCTTACTGTCAAACAGCCTTTTCTGATGAGAAAACAGCCAATATATAAGCCAAATATTGTTCGCTCCAATCTAACCAAACTCCATGGGTGATATTAGTCGTTTTATTTCACAGAACACAGAAGTTGCTGGTCTACCACTGCCTGTATCTGTTAGTTTGTTTGTGTTATTGTGTGACTTCAGTAGATCGTCACTTACTGTTTAAAACACTGAGGTCACACAATAACACAAACAAACTAACAGATTGAAGCAGCGGTAGACCAGCAAGTCCTGTGTTCGGCAAAGTAAAATGACTGATTTTACCCATGGGGTTTGGTTGGTTTGGTGAGAGCAATATATGACATTTGACAAGGTAAAGTGGTGAAAATATTCTTAATATAGAGTACAATTAAACTGATACAGATTTTTTCCCTTAAGGGGTTAAGATACATTTTGCTGCTGACTCTGTCCAAAGCAGTTCATTGCTTAGCTTGCTACACTGGTACTCCTGCTGTACATACCTCATACGACCCCACTGCAAATAATCCGAACTATGCCCTTAAATTTTGACTGCAAGTGAGAGCATCAGCCGACTTTGTTGGAGAAACCACATCAACTGCAGCGAACCTTCGTATTTTTCATTAAGCTTGGCAAAGATGTGAAGAATATGAAAAGAAACCAGAAGAAGATGCTACTGCAGGCTTAGCCTTCCTCTTAGCCGCTCCCGAGGCAGTGATGGAGTGCAGCTCCCAACCCAAACCAACACATCTCCCTTTCTTTGGATCATACAGATTGCTCACATCCTTATCTCACTCTTCTGTAAAATCTACTCCCAGCTGTTATTCAGTATTTCTCTTTACCAACATCTACTTGATCCTGACGTACAGAGACGGACCGGACATGTGGAAACTCCTCGACTGATTATCCCGGTGTTAACTGTCCCTGTCTCTCCCAGGTGTATTGAACCACCTCGAGGCCCATTACTGCCACTACTCTTATTACTACACCTCTAAGCCTCCTCTCTCCATCTCTCCTCTAACTGCTGTGACACCCTCCATCTGCTCTGAACCAGAGACCCTCATGAACAAACCCTCCCCAAACAACCACCAGGTTAAAGAAAACGGACGAGCTTTCGGCTATGCCTCCGATATTTTCCCTCTTCTTCTTCTTCTTCTCCTTCTTGTCCCTCTTACACGTGTGATACCCCCCACCCACCTGTGTGTGCGTGAATGCGTGTTCACATGCTCCCAGTAGAATAACGTCCATGCTGATGTTGACATTACTTTTGTATACACTCAACACCGGACTGTCACCCAGCCACAGCCCTCGTCTTCCCACCTTTGTGTTGCACTATCACTCACTTCCCTCAGGCACTCCTGACCCTGCCAGCAGTTTGCTGTTATCTAAGATCCCAACACACACACTGTCACACACACACCATCCTGTGCACCAGTGTGTTCTGTAGAGTCACCATATGGTTGTATATATGTTTTTTTATATTGCAGAATCCTTGTTGTTTTTTTCATAGCGTCATGTATTTCAGACAGAACGTAGTCGCTGTCGAGTCCTGCACAGGTCAATTTTTGCAAACCTGCATCCGCAAAGCTCAATGCCAGAACTGACCCTGTACCCGCAATTATCTCCAAGTCAAATCCGGACAAACCAATGACTCCATTCCATCCAGGAATAAATTTCCTCCAAATGTCCAACTTTGACGATTGTTGTCCACAACTAGCTAACTTAAGATGTGACTAAATGTCACTTTTACAGGTTCCCATCAGCATCTTTTAACCATCTTCAAAATTTTTCCTTTTCAAGATAGACGAGCTGAGTACATAGCATATCTAAGTACAGGAAACAGGAAGGGGGAAAGTTGACTGTTAAGGAGGCCAATTTTACTGTTTTCCCACTTTCCCAAAGTGAGAAACTAACAAAAGCCTTTGGACAAACCTTTTATATATTTGGTATTGTCTGACATTATGTAAAACGATATTTGACTATATTGGTTCAATTGTTGATTGTCTGTGGGATAAAATGACTTAATCCCATTGACATCCAGGAATTGCAGAACAAAACTAAGCAAGTAAACTAAACTTCTCAGACTTTGAAAAACCTGCTTTATATCATCCATTTCGATGTACTAGCTCACAGCTAGCATACATCGCTGTCGGATCAGTGACGTTTCACTGTTTGACCGGATGTAAATTTAGAGGTTAAAGACTGTGTTGTAGGCTTTCAGCATGAAAAAGCCAAATACTGTTGGCTGATAAGTTTTGATAATATTAGTTTATTTAGATGTTAAAATACTGAACAATCATTTTCATGTCTGATTTTTCCAGAAAACAAAAACTTTTGTTCTCACCTGCTTCCCGCCTACATTTAGTTCATTTACCCGTGCCCGTGCAAATATATTTTTCACAACATTTACCCACCTGGTGCAGGACTCTACGCAGTCACATTAAAATGGTCAAAAGTCTCTTGCCTTAGTGCACCGAAAAAAACAACAACACAAACAAAAATGCTAAATGAGCATCACCTGACGCTCATTTGACATTTTGTTTTGTCTTATGTGTGTTTGCCACAGACTGTATGTATCATGATGTTCATGACGCATGTCAACTCATGGATATATTTGTGAACACAGAATGTAATGTTGTTGTTTCTGTTTGTGTCCTTTCTCTCTCCCTCTGTCTTTTCACCCTTAATCTTTGTCATTTGGCTGCTCACTGCTTTATCTGTTTTTTTTTTCCTTCTCCTCCTTCCTCTTTTTTCCTCACCCTTTGTCCATTATCTCTGTCCTGTTCCTTCTCTTCTTCTTCTTCTTCTTGTCTGGTCTTTCTCCTCCTCTACTTTGTTTCTCTCTGTTTGGGTCTGCCTTTCCTTCCACTCCTTGTCCTGCTCCACCTCTCTCCCCCTCTCTCTGCCGGGTGCGGGAAACAGGAAACTAGTGGACTGTCCCCAGCTGTTGGATGTGGACGACATGGTGAAGATGCGCGAGCCGGATTGGAAGTGTGTGTATACGTACCTGCAGGAGTTCTACCGGGGTCTGGTGACGAAGGGCCTGGTTAAAACCAAAAACTCCTCCTAGAGTTGCACCTAAATCTGAACCCATGGTGAGAGAGGGGGTGAGCCTACAGTATGAAGGAACCTCGCTTTGGTTCTGACAGACTTAACGGGTGGAAGGGGGTGTCTATGTGCATGTTGGATTGTGGATTTTTTGAAGTGGGGTTGTATGAGGTACTTGACCTTATTTACTTTATTACCTACAATAGATGGTGGTCTGCACTCCTTCAGGTTGGAGAAGCAGCAGGAGTACTGGTGCAGGAAGCTAAGCTACCTAACTTTAGCTGCCTGAAAATTAAATATCAGTTTAAGCGCATGCTATATTTAGAATATTTTCAACTCTTTACCTCGCCATCAACAGCCTTTTCCAACAAGAGACTGCTGTTATATTGCTCACTAAATCACTGTCTTCCCACCACTAGGGTTGAAAATTTTATATTGAAGTTGAAAACACTAACAATTGATTTAATAGGAACAAAATACACTTTTTTTCTTTGTTTTTTTCTCTTATTTTCCCATTTAAAGTTTAAGTTTCAATAAATGGCTCTGCCAGACAAAACGGTGTCAAATTCATCACAATTACGGCCATTTCTATACTACCGATTATTAACTACAATACACTGTCAGATTCTTAACATTGATTAATCATTAACATCCCTGCTCACCAACAAACTCCTTTCACAAAAAAACAGTGAATTTGCTTTGCAGAATACTGGGGTTGCTGGTCTACCGCTGCCTCGATCGGTTAGTTTGTTCTTGCTGTTGTGTGACTTCTGTGAAATTTTACACAATAACACAAACAAACCAACCGATCGAGGCAATGGTAGAGCAGCAACTCCCGAGATCTGTGAGGTAAAATTACTGTTTTTGTGAAAGGAGTTTTGTGGTAGAAAGAGAGCGAGTTCATGAGTGATAAAACTTAATTTTACCATTTGAAAAAGATTATCTGGCGACAAGGTAAAGTGGTGAAAATGTTCTATATATAGCTTACACTTTAACTGATATTGATTTTTTTGTTATTAGGTGGCTAAAATACATTTTGTTGCTGACCCTGTACATAACAGTACACTGCTTAGCTTCCTACACTGGGACTGGGACGTATCACACTGACTATGGATAAATACCTCATATAACCCCACTTCAAAAGATCTAAACTATTCCTTTAAGCAGCTGATAGGATTTATGTATATCAAATGTGGTGCTTCAGAAAACTCCTTTATTGGCTGCTTTTGGATATTTGATCCTTCATGTTAATCTGAAGCTAGTCGGATCCAAAGCACCAAACATGGTATGTGTGTGTGTGTGTGTGTGCGTGTGTGTCTATGTGTGCATTTCTGCACAGCCAGACTATGGCCAAGGCAGAGAGCCAGGATCATCTGCAGCTCAACACTTTAAAAGGAACTGCTGCATCACAATGATTCAAACTGAGGAGTTCAGAAACAAAGCAGAGGCTGTGTGTTGTCTACTGACTTCTTTTTATCAAGTGTGAGTTTACAGGTGTTTATGCACTTGGCTTGCAAAGCCTTTTAAAGATATTGTAACAGTAAACTGCTGAATGACCCATCTCTACAGTTCCTTAAATAACAAAACAGATTATACATTGTTGACATTTATTTTCTCATGCAGGAGATTTACACTTGTACTGGTCCTGTCACTCTACTCTTTGTTTGTGTAGGATGACTCAGAGGGTTTACAGCACGCGGAGATAATGCCACCCTGTGGTCACTCTCTGCAAAGCTCACACATGAGGTCTCAGTTCCTAAAACTGTTTATTGAAACAAACTGTATTACTGAAGTTTATTTATAGAGAGCTTTTAAAGGGGTTTCCACTCAGAGTGGTTCAGAAAAAAGACGAGACAAAAAAGGATAAAAGAGGAAAGGATAAGTAAAGCATAACCACAACACAGAAAGTTCATCAGTGCAGATGCGTGTGTGTGTGTGCGTGTGGGCGTGCATGCGTGTGTGTAACACTACCTTAGGGATGCCCAAACTTTTTCCACTGGAGAACCAAAACTAAATCTCAACGGTGTGCCATGGGCTAAAAGTAAACAGTACAGTCCAACAGTCCAAAACTCAAAGACTCTTCATTTACTGTCATAAATGACAAAGAAAAGCAGAACATTATTACATTTAAGAAGCTGGAACCAGCAAATGCATGACGTTATTGCTTGAAAAATGACAAATGATTAGCCGATTATCAAAATAGTTGGCAGCTAGTTTTCTTTCAATCGACTTATTGATTAAACTACTCGTTGCAACTCGAGCCTCTTGTACCACTGTCAGGATATAGTGACAGTTTGAGCAAATACAACAGTTTTTTTTTTAATAGAAGTTACCAACTGTAGCTTTAATTGACTGACTTCCTGTGAAAAGTGTCACTGTCACTCTGCCTGCTGTGCTCAGATTATCATATTTATGTAGCATTTTTTCATCACACAGATAAGACAACATACACAGAAATTCTTTTTTTTAAAGTTTTTTAAAGTAATCATTTTTTCAATAGAAACATCTAATTGAATCTTTGGTCTGCTGGCCTCACTTTGGGCAGCCATGCACAAGCTTTTTTAACTATTGCAGTTCAATCAGTTCGGTTAATGTGGTGAAAAAGCACCTGATGGATGCTTAAATATAAAATCCTCCTCTGTACTCCGTCTCTGGTCCTCTCCCATCCTGTCTCTTCATCCCTCTCTTCTCATACACTCTCTCTTCTGTGTCTGTTCCTCAGGACCTACGCCAACTGCATGCCTCTGCTGGAGGTGGAGGACATGATGATCATGGGTAATAAACCCGACTCCAAATGTGTCTTCACCTACGTACAGTCTCTGGTCAACCACCTGCGCCGATACGAGATGTCCATGGGTCGGCCCTGTGACCTCTGACCTGTGCTCGGTGAAGCGTTCAGCCTCGACATGTCGTCGGCCCCCCTCCACCTCTCCCTCTTCACCAGCCCTGACACCTCCAGCTCCATCGCCTGATGCCCGCCTCCACACTAACAGGCCGGGTCACAGAGTTGCACATCTCTGATGGGCACGTTGGGGGTCGTGTTTTTGTGTGTGTGTGTGTGTTTGTGTATCAGTTTGCTTATTATCTGTGTTGGCAGTGGTGATTCATTATTTCAGTTCTCAACACAAAATCCACTTTTCTCCAGCGAGAGAGCGCCAAAGTTTTTGTAAGACTTTTTAAGCTTTAAAATTTTACATCTTTTTTATTTTGTAGTCAAACTCGGCTTTGTATCAGGTGATATTTAACATGCAGTGGCTGTGTTGCTACGCTAGTGTACTGAAAAATGCATCAAGAGAGAAAAAAGAATATTTTTTTATAGTATTTCCCCTTTTAAGTTATTTATACCTACAATTTTCTCTGCTTCACTTCTGTAATTACTGTAATCTGCGCGCCTTGCTGTTGGTAATACCACTGAAGAACAGTATACTCAACATTATGATGCATTATTTGGTTTTCATTTAGGTACTTCATTTTTAACAAACACGGGTTGCTTGAATTATTTTAATTAAGTTATTGATGTACTCAGTTAGCACATTACTATTTAATACGTGTGCACAGGGATGTTCTTTCTTCATTGTTAAAGTGGATGCAACATTGTTATTGTTGCAGTCCAGCGCAGAGTAATCTCACCTTTCTGAACTCTATAGAGCTACTGAGAACAGATTTTTGAACATCGTACTGCCTCCTGTATTACTGTATGGTCATATTATTTTAACAGAAAAAAATGCTTGCAGCTCATGTACAAAACAACCTCACAGATCATTGCTCAGCATCACTGCCTCGCCCTGCCAAACACACTCACACACAGCTCTTTCAGAGGGCTGCTTATTTATGCTTGAGTAGATGTTTTTGAACTGTATTATTTTGTATTTTGTTAGTGTGTACATGATGCTCAGAAAGTTTTGTTTAAAGTGATTCGATAAGCTCAAGCTACCACGATGTTCTGTGAAACAAATTCACATTTTGGACAAGTTAACAGGCCTGATGAAAGCCGGCTTTCTTTTTAAAGTTTATTATGACTGAACATAACTGCCAATTGTATATTTTATGACATGGAGCTAAGGAAAATTTTTAAATGAATATTTTTATTCAGCTTGTAAAATTCCTTTTGAGAAGATGTCTAAAATCTGATCAGAGCTGATTTTGGTTTATTTCTGAAAGCTCTGTTTTAATAGATTTAGTAGAGAAATGAGAATTATTCCACTGCTGCCAACTGAAAAACGAACCTTCCTCGAAGCAGTGAGCGCTGTACATAAGAGCTTAAACACGTAAGTTCATGTTTCTGTGCACCACAGTTAAATGTGAATTAATATTAAACCAATTTGAGAAATGAATGCGTTTCTGGGGGATTATTGCTCTGAATCGTCTCATAAAACACTTTCCCACAGGGGATTATTTCCACAGAGTGTCAAACCTGCTTAAACTCCACCTGGGAGTCTGACAAATCTATACAAGATCATGAATATTCAACACAGAAAGGACCAGAAATGATTCATTTTTTTCATATTTTATTATTATTTTCTTCTTTCACAACGCTCCCACTTGAATCCTCTTGTGTCTGTCAGTCCAACCAACCAGAACATGGAGCATCAGCCTCAGGCCAGTCAGACAGGTTTCAGCCTGAGGCTTCATTCAGTTTCTCAGCAGGTAGGAAGCAATCAGACACACGAGAGAGCTCAAGTGAGGCAGCGAGGATCCTGAAGACAGCTGACACATGATGGACCAAAACAACAAAATATAACATACACACTTCCAGTCTGTGCGTGGGCAGTAGAAAAGCACTCACAAAGCAGTCTGCTGGGTTATTGTTACTGCAAAAATAAGAACAAACAGCAAGAACAACATGTGCAAATTCAGACTGTGGACCTTTAAAGGCCTGTTGCTGATGCTAAGATTTTGTCCTCGCCCGAGAGCTGATCATGATGGAGCAGCTATGGGACAGAGTGGTTCTGTGAGACTCCTACTTTTCTCCACTCTGGACGGGTTATAGGTCAGTATGTTTGACTTCTGCGTTGGGCTCTGAGGAGGCGTTCTCCGTCACGAGACTGGCAGTGGATTGTTTGTACGCCGGCTCGTCTTTGAATGGGCTGTCTTTGGCAGGAGAGAAGCGAAACTCCTCCGGCACCTCGTCCTCAGGTTGAGCCTTCTTGTAGAAGCCGAGCTTCCCCAGCAGCTCGTTGATCTCAGAGCGGGTCATGTCAGACAGGGCGATCCGCTGAGGAGGACACACATGGGTGAAATGATGATAATTTCAGGGTATATTTACTTTCTTTTCACGGTTAATGCAGCATGAAGAACTGGGTTACACATTTTCAGCTGTTGTTGTGAGCCATTTTACATTTTAAAAGCCACTTTTTAATACTCTTGATTAGCCAAGTTTGAAGACTAGCAGCAGGTGTGCGATAATAACATCAGGACTATATTTATTGTGTTTGTCTCAATTCCTTAAAGTACTTTACATATGCTTTCTAAACGCACTACTTCTTAGACTATATATAAAGACAAACATGAGAAATAGTGGGCTATATGGCTGCAAAATAAAAGTCAGAAATCACGCAGTTGTAGGCCATTTGACTATTTTACAAGGTTCATTTATTTATCATTTTACAACAGAGGGTTGTGTAATGAGATGCTAGTTGTAGTCCCTTTATGCTGCTCATATAACAAAAATTAGATAAACAGATGAATAAATAAGTCATAAAAATAAATTTTTTATGGGTGCAGTTCAAGACTTTTGATGCGCCTACAGCCTGAGGAAAGGCACACATAATTAAAAAAACAACAAGTACAAATCTCACGAGAGATTCACAAATCTCACAAATGTAGGGTTCCCTTTGGGACACGACCAAGTGTTTGGTTTGTCCATTCTAGGCTACTGTAGGAACAGGGTGGACCAACATGGTGGACTCCATGGACGAGGACCTGCACCCTCTGTAAATATAAACAGCTCAATCTAAGGTTACAAAAACACAATGATTCTTATTTTCTGGGGATTATACACCAGTATTGTCAAAAATATTTATAAATATCGATACTGAATATCTGAAATGCTTTCAATACTCTTTTTTTTTTCCAGTAATAGTATTGATTGAGTATTGATACTCTGGTACCAGCTGCTATTTCTCACTCTTTTGTCTTCAAGTTGACAAACATGACTGCAGCGCCGACATAGTCCTGCCTCCTCTCACTTACCCACAGCACTGTCTTCTTCTCATCACTAACTCATTTGCCATATCTGTTGTCATCATATAGCTTTAAATAGCTCTAAATAAAATTCTAAAATTTATGCCTTTAATGTTGAGCCAATTGTTTCTGGTAGTATCCAAAATGGTATCCAACATCAATATTTTTCAAGGTATCGTACTGAAATAGAAATTCCAGTATCGTGACAACACTACTTTACATTAATGAGACATATTTATGAATGTTATGTTCCATTTCTGGCACATTCTGCCAATAAATTCCTGTAAATCTTAGACCCTAAACCTTTAAAAGCTGCACTCAGTGTTTTTAACAATGGGTCAAATAACTTACTGTATGTTGCCTGTCTAGCACAATGCTGCAGACAAAGTTAGTAACTCACAGGTGAATGTTTTGACTCATTTAGCTGTACAGAAAGTTATATTTTCAGGAGCTGGTTGGGTCAAAAAGTGAGTAATTATTGGATATTAGGAGGCCCAAAGCATGACTCTGTAGGAGGTGCTGGGAATAACAAGACCAGTCACTTCTCTTTTGGCTACACCTCAGTGCACCGTTAATTCATGCATACACACACCAGCAAACAACAACCTGGCTATGACACAACATCCGCTTTTACGCCCTCTTACACTGCTGTTACTATGTTTACCTCCAGAGGGCTTAAAGGGAGTAAGTCATCATAACCCTGTGTACAATGTGCTTAGCCCGCCACTACCAACAGGATTTGGTGAATTTTGTACTTAAGTCCATGTAGAATCCACTACAACTCCAGATTAATGCTAATGTTGCTACGTGTCTCCTGTAAAATTGCCACTGCAGCTTTAGAAAGTGATGTTTGATGGACGTTTCCAGCTCGGTGTTCAGCCATAAAGTTTACTTTAATAATGTTATAATGTTTTTGTTGACACCACCACAGACGTGTAATTCAAGTGCATGTTTTAGCACTGAGGTCATAGTGGTGGTGTTGTACTGGACTGCATTATGATGAAAAGTGTCTCTAATATTCTGCCCTCCTCATCACCACCACCTTAACTACATACACACACAATACCAATCAAACATTTAGAATCACCTGTTATATTAATGTTTTTCTACATCTATGAAAACAGTATAATTCAGACACCAAATCTATTATTTACATTGCCCCCAAAAGAGAAATAATTAAATTATTAAAGCTTGCTTTTAGTCAATGCCCCCATAGTGTTGGATAACAGGGAAGAGTAGTTCTAACCATTTTGAGTTTGTTTTCCAGTCCAGGAAAGTGTAAGTGACTCCAGATAATTATTTAACCACTCTTAATATTTTGGGAACCTGTTTTTTGGGCCTCTGCTGTCTACTCAGTGGTTAGATTGCATTGGTTTAAACTATGATTTGTCAGGCCATAGTATGTTCAGCTGATATTCTGTAATCTAACCCTTGACTAACCTATCTATATTCTGAATTTTAAAGAATAATTCTGTTAAAGCAACACACTTTTATTGGGCACTTTACGCTGAAACAGGAAGCTCCCCTTACACACTCTCAGTCTTACTTTGGCTAAAAACTCATTTTGTTCTAGATTTTTAATAAAACGGTTAATAAAATACAAATATTCATGCATTACTGTGCAGGCCTAAGGTGTCAGGGGCTGTTAACATTTCTTTGCAAAAGTCAATCATGGAGACAAAAAATTACTACAGAGACACAAAACTACCATATTAGAACAAAATTACCACAAAGAGACATTAACTACAAAAAGACAAAACAACTACAAAGATACACAAAAGCATTACAAAGAGAACTAAATCACTACAAATGGTGTCTCTTTCAATCTGGGTGTGCTCCTGTAAAAGATGGGTGGAGGAACCTGTTCATATTTAAATCTGCACAGATTTTGATGCTAAGCTTCCAATTGTTCTTACGAATGACTGCTCATTTCTTATATTTTTATTTTACAATGGAATGTTAAAGCAAAATGTATTCAAAATATCGGTTTTAAAATTAAAGGGTGTGTGTGTAGGGTTTTGCTTTAGTAATATCCTGTCCTCCTCACTGCAAAACAAAGACTTACATCCAGCTCTTCAAAGTAGTGGTTCAGGAGGACAAGCTCAGGGTCGGCCCCAGGAATATGCTTCATCACCAGGTTATGGCTGAGGTAGTGGCAGTCAAGGAGAGAAAATGCTGGAAAATTTACAGTGTGCAAATTATCAACAGATATACTGTGTAAAAACAGCAGCGTATTTGAGTCAAAGGATACTAAAGAGGAATATCCTGGACCACAAAGGCTTTGACCTGCAGACAGAGACAGAAGTGGGATTAATGTTTTTCACTTAGCGCTGGTTTCACTGAGAGAGACGATGCGAAACTCGAGATGTGAAACGTCAAATGTGTCTCAGTGAGCAAAACACTTTCAGGCGGGGATTATGCTTCAGTCTGCCTCTGACGCTGGAGCTCAGTGTGTTGTCTGTTTTTGCTGATTACATAACAGAAGTGTACTTACCTCTCTGAGCCTGTTCAGCTGTCATCCACCACATGTCTGGAAAGAGACGATACAGGAAATGGTTAGAAGAAGCACTCTTAAGATGGGACAGCACATGGATTAGGGACAAGATAACTGACATATTTCAGCCACACAAATGTGTCTGCTGCATATTTTCATCGTGCTCAGTGATGGAACAATCCTTCAACTTAAGTAAAAGTACTAGTGCCACTCTGTAAAAATATTCCACCATAAGTAAAGGTCCTGCATTTGTGATGATGCATTTTCAAGCTAATTTAAGCGAGTTTTTAAATAGTTTGTTTAGCGAGGAGAAGGAGACATTCATTTTCAAATTCGACAGATTTGGAGACAGACACTTTTTACTGGGCAGGAAGAGTATGAAAAATTGTAGTCTGAAAACTAGCGAGTAGCTAAACCTGTCAGACAAATCTAATGCGGTAAAAGGTACAATGATTGCCTCTGAGGTACTGTGGTGTAGAAGTATAAAGTTACATAAAACGGAAATACTCAAGTTCAAGTACAAGTATGGGATATAGATAGAATGTTTGACTTACATACCAAAAACTAGCAGTTTCTTTTGTTTAATTTGATGCTTTGCATTCATGCTACCTTGAAGCCCACATGCTAAATCAGCTAGCTTTGTATTGGCTCCTTGGGGTGAGGACAGTTTTAACAGTTCATTAAAATGATGAGCATTTCACACACACGTCTTTTTGGGTAACTATTCAAAACTGTTTATTTATTCTTCACTTCAATTCTCTAATAATTGGATGGTGTGGATCTTAAATCTGGAAATAACATCTGTCCCTAGTGTTATAATTCAACCCAACAGATGGGTAGGTTGTAACAACAGAACTCTTTTTATTTGACATTATCTCACAATCTGTGATTATGTCGTAGACGTCCAAGTTAGTTTCCTTTGAAGGAGACATACATGGGTACTGTATGTAAAAAGTTTGACAGTACAACCACTGAGTTACTGATGCTCAAACAAAAAGGGTTACTACCATCCCTGTCTCCCCTACCTCAAATTACAGTACTTGAGTAAATGTACTTAGTTACATTCCACCTCTGTTGGTGCTGCAGTTTTTGAGGTCAGATTCCTTGTTGAAAAAACACCTCAGTGAGTTTCTGTTATGTTCATGTGTCAGTGCAGCATTGAATCCTTTGTGCAGAGCATAGATTCAGGTAAAGGCTCCTGGGAAAGATGCCTGGCCTGGAAATGTGAGCCTCAGGTATTGAGTAGCAGGTGTGACTAACACAACAATAGCAACAGATAACAAGCTTTTCTTCAGTGATACTGGCAGGGTGGTGATGTGACGGCACCCTGAGGGAAAAGTGCATCTTTTCTCACACAAAGAAGGGCCGAGTTACAGAAACTTTTGTGCATGAATCTCACCTCCAGTTACACACCCTCAGTTCCCTTTCAGCTAAAAACGCACGTTGTTCTAGATTTTTTAAATCCATTTAATAGAATACATATATTTATGGATGGCTTGCTGTATGGGCCTACTGGGCACAGGCGTCAGGGGGCCCCTCAGTCAGTAAAATGTCTTTGTGAAAATCAATCTTTATGACTACAAAGAGACAAAAAATGACTACAGAGACACAAGAGTATTGCAAAAAGACACAAAACTACCACTTAGAGATGACAGAGAGTCATAACACTACATCAAAGAGAAACAAAATTACTACAGGGACACAAAACTATTACAAAGAGACAAAAAACTATCACATAAACACAAAATGACTACGGAGACACAAAAGTATACAGATATAGAAAAAGGACCACAAAGCGACACATACAACAACAACAACAACAAAAAGACACAAAACAACTACAAATGGACAGAGAACTATCATAAAGAGATACAGAACCACTACAAAGGGACACATAACTATTACAAACACAAAATGACCACAAAGAGACACACCTACCACATAGAGACACAAAATGACAGTACAGGGACACAAAAGTACCACAAAGAGACATTAAACAACTACAAAAAGAACAAAACAACTTCAAAGGGACACAACACTATTACAAAGAGAACAAAACGACTACAAATAGTGTTCCTTTTTGAATCTGGGTGTGTTCCTATGAAGAAGGGGTTGGGGGGCTGTTCAGGTGTCTGTGCCCAGGGCCCCGTTGTCTCATAATCCGTCCATGCTTGTGTTGTAATGTCTACACAGCCTGTGTGTTTAACTGTACTGTTAACGCTTGGAGATTCCTCGAGGACGCACACTCACGCATGCGCCCAGCGGAGAAATTTAAGGAACAAAACGCATCCATTGAGCCAAATAAGACTAACTAAGGAAGTGCAGCCGCAGCCTCCATCCATCCATAATTCAGCCTGCTGTCGCGCATGAATCGTATTACAATGAAGACCACGGTGTTACTGTACCTCCACCCTGGCTTTAGCAAGCCCCTCCAGTTTCTTCAGATCCACGTCGTAGGCCGAGGCGCAGTGAAGTAAACTGGCCAACACGATCAGCCACATGATGAAGTCTCCTCCTGGTCCACACCGGGGACAACCAGGACGCTGCTTCTGTCCGGGACCGCGACCATGGCAGAATGTTCGTCAGGTACTGTAGCTAGACAGGACGAGAGGAGGGAGAGATGATTGCAGGATGTCATGCTCCGGACTTCTTGCCACTCAATATTTTTCCCGAGGAGAGAGAAGAGCGGGAGGAGACTTTCAATGGTTATCACCGAGATCCCCATCAGATACTAATAGCTCCACAGATCGATGCGCAAACTATGGCTATCCCTGCAAATGTTCCCTGAAAGAGATCACTTCATGCAACCACAAACAACAAATCATTTGACAGTTCTATACATTATTATTATTGTAAATATTCTAAATTTATTTTATGTGCTAGCAAGAAGTAGATGGCAATGTTCTGTTTTATATTTAGAAACATGAGACATCTACTTATAAAGATACTGCATAAACATCACTGCAAATTATAAAGCCCTTCATTTAGGAGTATGACAATTGATCTTGACAGTAATGCAAAGCTTGTGTATTAGGACGACTTATCCGTAATTGAAAAAAAAAAAAAAAAAAAGTTAAAGTTCCTCAATAAAGGATTTACAGGGAGAACAGGAAATTACGGGTCACGTCCATTGAGCTTGTTTTGCCCGGTGCCCATTTTTTCAGACTGACAGGGGTCAGGGCCATTAGAGAGGGATGACAGACGCCAAAATCTCCTAAAGAATCCATCTGAAATCTCACAACAAGTGGTGAGAAGCTTTGGTTTGTGCTTGCTTTTAACTTGAATGATCACTAAACTTAAAGGCTGACCTAGATCTAACCTTGTTTACCCAAAGTTGGCATCAGTTATCTGACAATTATCTTATTTATCTTGTTAACATTTTTACTTAAGTAAATGCTTACTAATCCAATCATTATCATTCACAATATTACCTGAATTATGCAGGAGGTAGAATGGCGTTTAAATACTAACAGAGTGTGGAGTTCTACACGAGGCGCTCTGTGTTGCAGATACAGTAGCCAGATGGACTCACCGAAAACTGGTCTGAGAGGGCCTTTTGGGTTTGTTAGAGTTCACTGACACACTGTCGGTTCTCACTGCATACTTGGAGGGTGGAGCAAGATGAAGAATGTGTGCAATTCTTCAGCTCACAGCTAGATGCCACTTAATTTTACAAATGATCCTTTAAAAAAGGGCCATTGAGATTTAAATTTTTGTAAATAAATAAAATGAGCAAAAAAATTTTAAAAAGCTTGCCTCATATAGTATATAATAATGATTTATTAGTATATTACATTTAGAATTGGCATCCATTTTGGAAATCATTAAATTCATGCCAAAACATAATTATAATGGTATCCATAGCAACGATAGGATCAAAGGATAGAATGGAACCAACAGTCCATGATGCATCAAAACCACTTCTGGAATGTTATAAAAGGTCACCTCAATCCAGGCTGCTTCGGAATCAGAATCAGAATCAGAAACACTTTATTGATCCCCGGGGGAAATTGTTGGTGTTACAGCTGCACCCATTTAACAAAGACTAGAATATAAGTAAAAGTATATATATAACATATAGAAATAGAAATATAGAAATTAAGATTGAAATATTATGTAGAGATAAAACTTTAAGAAATAAAAATAAAATATTAAAAATATGTACAGCATATTATATATAGCAATATGTACAAATATATACAGCAGTGGTACATATATATACTGTACATATAACTAAAGAGTAACTTGTAGCACCGTTAAGATGAGTCTAAATCAGTCTATTTACTTGGAGTGACACCAAGGGAAGAGTTGCAGAGCTTGATGGTCACAGGTAGGAATGACTTCCTGCAGCGCTCTGTTGTACATTTTGGAGGAATCAGTCTCTCACTGAATGTGCTCCTGTGTTTAACCAGCATGTCATGGAGTGGGTGGGAGACATTGTCCAAGATGACATGCAACTTAGACAGCATCCTCTTCTCCGACACTGCCATCAGAGAGTCCAGCTCCACCCCTACAACATCACTGGCCTTCAGACACACTTTTCACAGACACACACTTCACTGTGATGAGTTCAAACACACATTTCCCTGTCAAAACTTCAGACACAGATCTTGCTGTCAAACATTCAGACACAAATTTCTCTGTGACAATGGAAAGAACGCAGACTAAGAGACAACCAAGAGAACAAAGGAGAAACAACTCTGAGATCCAGCAGCAGACACAGCCTGCAGACATGAATCACAACTCCAGCAAGGTTGAATTCTACCTCAGTTCCCTGGAGGAACAAGTCAGGTGTGAGCTGAAGGACAGCAAGGCAAGGCAAAGTAGAACCAAGGGGCAAGTCCTCTCGGAGATCCAAGAGGAGTCCCTGACCGTTTTACTTAATCAACTCAAAGACAAGAAAGAGGACAAGTGGAGCTGTGAGAGAGAGCAGATGCAGAGTGAGATATGCAGACTGAAGGCCCTGCTAGATGAGGCTCAGCCCAGACATGTCTACTCTAAACAGGAGCATACTGAGACTCTGAAACTGCAGCTCATAAAGACCAGCTTTATGCTGTGAAAAGCTCAGAGTGACCTTGAGCAGCAGATCTCCGATAGCAAAGACCTTGAAGTCAAATTGGAGAAAATGAAAGAAGAGAATGCAGACCTTCAAAATGAAGTGGAGTTGTTTAAGTTTGAGATCTGTGTTGAAAAGCAGCTGCGAGCAGCGGCTGAACACAACACTGAAGTGACCACTCAGTCCCTAAAAGTGCAGCTGTTTGACAAAGACACTGCAGAATTTGAGGCTCGCTCAAAAACTGAACAGCTTGAGACTGATCTTGCATTTGAGAGGGATCAAGCTCAGAAGCTGCAGGTGAAACTGAGCAAAATGAAAGAAGCTCTTGTAAAACAGAAGGAGGAGGCAAAGAAGACACTGGAATTAGCCCAGGCCTCACATTGAGCCACATAGAAAGCTTTGGATTTCTTCAGGTCGTCCAGCAGGGAGGTTTTCTCCTTCTGCCAGTGGAGGTGCTCAGTCTCCAAGAAATCCTCTGCATTTTTCAGGGCAGATCTTCCTGCCCTCCACTTGATGTTCTTGCAGCTGGGCTCGATGCTTGATGAGCAGAAACAGGAAAATGGCACCCTTGTGGACACTCTGAAGACAGTTGATCAGCAGTCGGAGAATCATCACATTGAGTGGCAGGCGGAAAAAGTCATCCCTCCTTCAGGCCACAGAAAGACTCAAGAAAACCCTGCAGGACAAGGAGCAGGAGGCGAAGAAGACTGTTGAACAAGCTCTTCACATCAAACCCTTCTCAAAGAACACCAAACAGAGACCAAAAAGACATCTGACCTGAAAAAAGCAGAGGATCTTCTGGAGACTGAGCACCTCCACTGGCAGCAGGAGAAAAAGAAGATGCTGCAGGAGCTGAAGGAGAAAGAGAGCTCCATGAAGCTGCAGGCCATCAAGAGTCAGATTACCAAAAAGAGAAAAAAGAAGAGTTGGTACAAAAAAACTCTTTGGTGCCTACTGCCAGAATCCTGAATTCTCCACTCAGGGAGAGAGACTTAGACAAACACATTGTGCTTGAACACTTGTGACATTTGTTCCTGAGCTGGATCTCAAGGGCACCACCATGGCAACACCATCAGCTATACAAAGAATATTCTTTTCACTTCAAAAACAAAACAAAACAAAAAATAAAATAAAATCAATGTTTGTTCGTCAGTTTTTGTTATGAGAAATTAAAGTTGCACGACAGTGGTGTGTGATATTAAATGTTTTGTTTGATGTATAAATCTGGAGATAAGCACTGATCAGCTCTCAGCTCAATAAGTTAGTTGATGGAGTTTAAATTGAATAGAAAGGTATATTTAAAATATATGTATACATTTAATTAGTGGAAAGTTGTTTTAAATATTTGTTTCCATTATATTATTTGAGCACAGTACAGATTTAAATCTTGTACTTCTTAATAAAAAGGAATTACATGGGCTATTTTTTTAATATTCCAAATGTTAAAACTCCATGAGACAGTATTAAGCTGTTTTGGAAGAAGAGTATGCAGTTCATGATCTGAATGTGGTTTGATAAGTTGTGGTGGACCATCAGACAGAGGAATACTGAGGGGATATAATGAGGAAAGCAGCAAAGAATAAGTTACCACAACCATCATGACATGTACACTGACTGACCTATATACTGCACAAAAACCTGTGTTGTCGTCAGTGTGATTCATTGCAGGAGGAGAAGAGAACGGTCTCACAAGAACAGGCCCATTGAAAGGGTGAAAAAAGAAAAGGTTTTAGTATTGTACCCAATAATGTTCAACTTGTAATTGGGCCAAAATAAGCATTTTAAAGTTTTGCAGTTATTTACTTTATACTCCAAAATTAAGCACTTTTTAGTGACATACCAGTGCTGTAAATGTCTCAGTGTATCACATTCTAGCCCAGAAAAAACAAAAATCATACACTTCAGTATGTTATAGTCAATATTACATCACTGTTAAGTGCTTTAAATAGACATGCTGTCAGTTTTTTTTCCATCATATGAGGACACAGTGTATGGGTGAATGTGCACTAAGCTACTTTTAACACATCCAGCAGTATTTAAGGTACTGTGCAGCTTCCCACAACAAGCTTTGGCCTCAAAGGTCTCACACACACACATATATACTATTGGACGGGTTTTGAGTCATTGATTTCATAAAGGCTGAAGGCATTTAAGAGGTGACTGATGAGGTGTCCTCAGGTGTTGCTGTGGCAACACCTTATCCCATGCTTTGGCTCAGCGTAGAGGTGTTGTTGCTTCCTAGAAATAAACTGGAATCATAATATAAACCCTTTATTGGTAGGCATACCAGCTAAGTCTTTATTTAGACATTTTTATGTGTAGTAATTATTATAATGTTCTGGGTTATAAATAATCACCCATCAAACATTTCTAATGGAGGGTGAAACAAATAAAGCTGCTGTTTTGCTATATAGTTCTAGGCCAAGATTGTTACATTTTGTGCATAATCCTGATTTTGTGCTCATTACGCTTGAAATCTCCTCTTGTTGATGAAACGAACATGTAACTTTGAACTCTCTGCATGAAAACGAAGCCCTACTGTTCAGCTCACTCAAATCTGGCGACACAGATCCTCTCAGCCTCAAAACATCTATCACATCCATGTTTCTGGAACCTGCTTTGCACTTATGAATCAGTCTCCACCAGTCTTAAATCTTAAATTAAAGACTTATTATCACCAGAGGTGATTCCAGGGCCTGAAGGCTAGAAAATCTCATTGGGCTCCACTGATTTACATGGTGTAACTGTAAAAGAGTGTGATTAGTCAACCTACACACACTAAACTCAGGGGGAGAACCTTAACTCCATATCATTTTAAAAACTCAAAATAAATCCAACCACGAATAAAGGTCAAAAAACAGACAATACTTAGAGACAACACTCTGCCTGTGCCTGACCTCGCCGCAACATTTTTGGTGACGTGGAATTTTGATGTCTCGCCATGAAACATGAAATTGCTGGAACTTTAGTATAAATGATCTGATCTGCACGAAACTTCACAAGTTTGATGACTGTCCCGCCCTGAACACATCCCTGTGACAATATTGTGCAGTAGTCATAGTGCCACCTACTGGCAACAGGAAATGACGTGTTTTAGACTTTGACATGCTCCTCCAATCAGGTTGATCATATCCAACTCAAATCTGGTCAAATAGGCCTTAAGACTGTGATAATGCTATATTGTGATCATCTTGACATATCGTCAAACGGCGTTGCCATGACAGCACGGCGGAGGTCAATGTTTTGCCAAAATACAGGAAGTTGCATTAACTTCTATTTATTTGGTCAAATCTGCCTGAAACTTCACATGTTCAAGAGTAGTCCAGGCCTGAATATATAATGTGTATATAATGTTTTGTCGATGGGCTTGGCCAGATGGCTTGGTGAAACCCTTGAGAGGATAGCCTAAATTTGATACAGGTCAGGTAAACACCATATTCTGGTTTGATATTCTGATTTAGACATGTGAGATATGCTGGTGCCTCCTGTGGCCGTTTGCTGTGACGGTCACAGCTCGGCTGGCTGAGCTTTACCTTTAAAGTCACTGTTCACCTCAAAATGAAAAATGTGTATTTTTCCTTAGGCCTTTAGTGCTATTTATCCATCTAAATAATTCCGGTGTGAGCTGCAGAGTTTTGGAGATATCAGCCATAGAGATAATATAATGGAACTAAATGGCACTCCGTTTGTGGTGCTCAAAGCACCAACAAAGTTCATTTGAAACATTGTGTTTTTTCTCCCTCTTGTCTCATGCTTACTCACACTGATTTCAGTCACCTAAGTACATAAATAATGAGCACACAAACAAATTAAAATTCAGTTTAATTAGTCAAGAAAAAACAGCTTGAGATCAAAAACTAAAATAGGTTTGAAGTGCCACTCAGTTCGGTCTTCAGAGGCGAGACGTGAAGAGGAGAGATGAACAGTTGATCTTTCTCAGTTGTTGAACTGAACGTAACAGTATTTGCAAACATGTTTCAGTTGGTTGTGGGGGTTTCCTACATGCCAGATGGGTTGAGTTCGGTGATTTCCAGAAGAATCTGACAATTAGAGAGAAGTTTAAAAAACACAACTTAGGTTTTTTTTTTTGTGATGGATGACTTAGTTTATGTTATGTGTGGCCTGACTGGCTTCACTCCATCCATCTAGGATTTCAAGACTCCTCAAACTATTTATTGAATGTAAAGAAAAAAGGGCAGAACCACCAAAGTCCACATTAGGTGCTCTGGGAAATATTCTCCTGATAGTTTCATTATCATCATTTTCACTTCCTGTTGATCTTGGTCCATTGATCAGAGATGCCAGATTTCGATTCAGCTTAAATAAGAGTTCAGTCATGGGTTTAAAGGATCATGTCCTTCAGTGTGGTTCAGTCTGATGAGCTGACTGTCCTGCTGTCAGTGTCACGTCCCAACTGGCTCACAGTTGTTCTGTTCTGATCAGCAGAGAGAGAGAAAATGTAAAACAGCTCCAGGTCTCTCTGTGTGGTTTTAGATATTCGATAAAAACATATCATCAGCTTTATGTGTCCACTGATCGCCATAAGTGAGACGGAAAAGTTATTTGTCTTACAATAAATTGCAGAATACATTATAAATAAATGGTGGTGTAATTTGTATAAAGGAAAATCATTTTTAGTCTCTATTGGCAAAACACACTGAATACAATTTGTTTTATTTCAAAGACAAATAAATTGTAACTTGAAGGGTGATCCGAGACTGACTGTATGTGAAAGTTTGCTGTACTGTAAGCTGAAAGTAAGCTGTTTTCCACTAATATTCAGGATATGGCAAGATTCTGAATTTTATACAGGTCATGTAAACAGCATATTCCAGTTTGATATTCTGATTAAGACATGTGGGATATGCTGGTATTATTCTGGTTTTTAGGAGCATTCTTTTGACATGTAAACAGCAAATCCAGAATATGTGTATCAGTTGGGATTTTTACAGGAGTTTGTGACACGCAGCCTCTTCTGATCTGTGCTGTAAACAAACCAAGTAGCCAACAGTTTGCAGGACTGGGGTAGAGATATGTGCGCAAAAAAAATCTCACATTTGTGATCAGAGGGAGAAACAGTCATACTTTCACACAATATTTTATACATTTGATATCAACATGTTTTTGGAAATGCACAAATATCGCAATGCTTTTCAAGAAGGTGATTTAATGAATGAAAAAGGGAGGCTGAGTTTGCGTGCTCCAACGTCTCCACCACCAGTGGAAAACTCTGAAAAAACTTTGTTACATTTTATATTTATTATTATATATATATATTATATATTATTTTATATTATATTTATATTATTTATAATATATTTAAATTTTATTTTTTATTTATAGTCAGAGTATACACAGCTGTATGGCTCACAGACACTTACTCATTTGGAGAACATTCAGCATTAATATGAAACAGCTAAACTAAAACACTTTAAAATTGTTTTTTTAAATGTATTTAAGTATTTAAAAGTTCAATAAATTGATGAAATGAATTAAATTATTGTGATTAGAAAAGTGTCTTCATTTTACAGTATGTAATTATTCTACAGTTATTAATTTATAGAATTAAAATTAATACAGTGATGCCTTTTTAAAGTAGTTGAATTAGTGTTGTGATAAACAATTTTCTGAATTTAATAGATGTAAGAAATGTGAATAGTAGTAGCGAAGTAATAATTTTCTCTGATATGGGTATTTTTTTGCAAAAGAAGTTCAATAACCTTGTTAAAATGGCTTACATATAGCTCTACACCTGGCCCTTCATTTAGTATCAAGGATTCTTGAACTATGCAAATAGTCCCATGCTGCTATCTGCTGTCCCTTCCACACACCCCATCCCCAACCCCTACGTAGCTGGACCTGGCTTCTCTGTTTTGCTGGATAATTACAGTAACTAGCTACATCCGGCTTCTCCTGAGAGTTGGGCATCACCACTAATGATTTGTATAGTACCACCCCCTTGATTAAGTTTAATCTACTGCAATGCATCATGGTCTATAGGACCATCAAATGTCTGTAGAGTCACTGTCCTGTGAGAACCATGGGTCTCTAAAAAGTCAGAAAACAGCCTTTTTTCAGCTTTGTGGATTAAAATGTACAGCATTTGCCCCTGGAATGTAGTGTAGAAGCATAAGTTGGATAAAATGGAACTCAAATCAAGTACAGAATAAGTACAGTACTTGATATAAATGTGCTTAGTTTAAGTCCACCACTGATCACAACTCTGAACTAATGCAAGATGGAAATTAATGGACTGACAGTGACTGATGATTGATTAAATATAGGATTTAAAATCAATTAACTGACTAATTACCAGGCAGCAGACCTAAAGCTCAGTGTTATGTATTACTATTTTTATATTTTATATATTCTAAAATTTCTTATTCATGTTAATATCAATATTCACTTATCTGAAGATTCTACACAAAAATATTCTATTGAATAAATATTGTTTTTGTTGTACCTCAATCTGTTCTATACAGATCTACTTATTCTTTGACCAACAGATGAAGCAAACTGAAAGGTGTGATTTGTGGTAAATGGTTTAAGTGACTCTCTGGTCAGTTCGGGGGGCCCCTTAGCAGAATTTTGCCCAGGGCCCCGTGGAGGTCAGGACTGGCTCTGGGGTAATGAATTTTCATTTTTGGGTAAACTGTCCCTTTAAGTAGGAGTAAAAATGCATATGAAGGTGCGCTACGAGTTCATTAATTATAGTTATCTTAGCAATTGTAATTTGTCACTCAGCCTATATCCTTCCTTATAACCACTAACAAAACATTTTTTCTGATAAACTGTCATTACCAAGGGCCATTTATAAGAAGCTTTTATTTAATTGAAAGGAAATACGTACACAACCTCACTGCTGCTCTTTAATTATGCCCGCACTTCACCATACCGACCACCTAGGCGGCAGTAGTGCTTCACCACAGACTGTGTGTGAACGTCAGAGACGGACTTCACAGTAATCATCAGCCTGAACATCGTTGGCAGGCAGGAGCTGCTCGTTTACGGAAGCGCGCCGTCCCCGGACGTCTGCCTTAATTTGAAGGGCACGAGGAAGGAGCGGGGGACAGACACGCGGGCAAGGAGGCGCGCTGCTATCTGCTGCCTGTGTCTTTAAACGCAGCAGGAGGAGACATTCGTGCCTCTGTTGAGATGTAGCCTTCCTGGCAAATCTGTCGCCAGCATCGCTCCAGACCCACCTGCTCCGGCTCACTGTCATCACCCCGACCCGCCGAGGACGCACGGAAGGAGGGAGGGAAGGAAGGAAGGAAGGAAGGGCTGGGATGCCGATGGTTTCATCGGGGAGGCGACTGGAAAGGAAAGTTCAGCGTGTTTTTAGTTAACGTTTCACAGAGCGGGTGAATCACACCGAGGCTCACCGACCTTTGCATCTGCAGGAACTGTTTCCTCAAGATCCGTCAGCTGTTAAAACCCACAGCGAAGAGGACCCAAGACAGGTAAAGGTGACGATTGATCAGCTGCCAGCTCGCGTTATGTTCAGTAATGTTGTGACAGGACGTGCTTCTGTTGATCACCAGTGGTAGTGACAGCAGTCATCCAGACAGGATATATTGTTGTTTACTTTAGTTTCATTCTGACATCACCTGTAAACAAATACCTGAAAACTGATCCTCCTGCTGTGTGTATGTGTCTACATGTGATGGGATATTGATACAGTGGTCACGGTTGTGTGATACAGCCTGGAGCCTGACCGATGCTGGATTTCTGGGGCTGATGCCAATGATATTAGGAATGAAAAACAGCCAATATTAATATGTAGTCTGCTATAAGGGCTTGGCAATATATCGGTATTGTTGTGATCTGAGACTAGATATTAACTTAGATTTTGAATATTGTTAAATCGTGATGCAAGGGTGTCTTTTCCTGGTTTAAAAGGTTACTGTAAAATGATGTCATTTTCTTAACTTACCAGATTGTTATAGCTGCTTTATTATAAAATATTTATATAAAATCCAAAATGATATCAGGGCACAGACACACCAACTATAGAGGTAAGAAAAATAATATAAATAAAGTGCCACCTATAAAACTAAAAAAATAGAGACAGTCTGCATTATGTTTTTAAGCTGTGCTCGGCCATTATCTGGCTGATAATCTAGCTTGGCCAATATATCGGTCGGGCTCTAATTGATTCAGTGGTTGTGGCTTTGTGTTACAGCTGGAGCCCAACAGATGCTGGATTTTTGGAGCCAGTTCCAATACTGATATTAGGGAGTGAAAAATTATATTATTGCAACATCAACAGATATTCTTTATATATGTATGTATGTTTGCAGTAGACTTGCACTAGTATTTTTAATATTTCTAAATAACTATGAATAAAAAACACAAACAGTACAACTTGAATTAGGGCTATAATTCGTAACAACTCCACTTAAAAGTATCTAGAAACACCTGACCTGTGCTCTATATTTTGTTGTGTACGTACATTATCCCTAATGTTTCCAACAGAGATCAAAGCCAGAAAAATCTGGAATTTATTCAAGGTAATGGTCCGTTTCCTAGTAGTCGCTAGCAGCTATATTTTCAGAGAAAAGACTGGATGCGAAGGATATGTCAGAGAATGACTAAAGATAACGTGAATAAAGCTTAATACATTACCTTAACCAGGACCATGATTTCTGCCTGAGTCATGTCAGATAGATTTTCATCTGTTTAGTGTTAATTTAACAATGACGAAAATAACTCCTATGATCCCAAACTATCTCAGATGTCATCACTCTACGTCTTTTGTTATGGTTTTAATGTGAGAGAGACCCTGAGTGGCAGAGCATACATACTTAAGAAAAAGGATAAAATATGCATAAACCGCTGCCTACAGTAAACAAAAGACAATCTGCATTATGCCCTGTAAAGAAATTTCAGACAACATACATGCCAATACCGATAAAGACCGATATAGCTGTGCGAGGCCAATATCTGGCCAACCGATATATCTGTCTGGCTCAAGTTACAGCATTTGTTTGCAATGAAAAGCCATTTTAAAGCAAGTGTTAAACTAAGTGATCCAAATTCACACTTTTTTTTTACCCTTATTGATGCTGATGAATCATAATCACACATAAGAAATGTGTACACACACACACAGGCAGATTTTGGCACTGATATTTTCCTCCTTCATCTCTGACACACATACACACAAATGCACGCACACACTCTGGCTGGCACCCATGTGTCTGATAGTATCTGATGGCAAAACACTGAATTAAAATGACCTTCATCTTCTTTTTCAGCCTCAAAAATTGTCCTTTAAGCAGGAGTGTAATTAAGCCACATACCATATCTGCTACTGTCCTACTTCAGCTGAGACGTCCTTTCTGTCTCGGTATATAAATATACTACCATGAACCAAATACCAGTGTCTGCTACCCTTAAAGAGTACAACATTATGTTCTTGTGTTAACAGAGTATACCAGATATGAAATGACACATCCTGTAAAAAAGCTTTCTCTTGCATATTTATATGCAGTCAGATTTTAAATAATGTTCTAAATTTGTCTTTATGTCATACTTATATAAGGGTGACATAAACAACACATGCTTTACCCTTACAGTAGAGCTGCAACAATTAATTGATTAATTGTCAACTATTAAATCAATCACTGAATACTTTCATAATCGAATGATCAGTTTGAGTATTTTTTTAAGAAATAAAGTCAAATTGTCTGATCCCAGCTTCTTAAAAGTGAATATTTTCTGGCTACTTTAGTCCTCTATGACAGAAATGTGAATATCTTTGGGTTATGGACAAAACAAGACATTTGAGGGCATCATTTTGGACGGAAACAATAATAAACATTTTTCACCATTTTTTTCTGAGGGAGGATTTAGCTGAAAGCATAATAATCTGCAGCTACACTGAATTCCAAATCAATGCATTCAGTTTTAGAGCAAATACAGTGATTATCACTCACCGAACAGGTTTTGTCAGTTGGGACTGGGACAGGAACTACTGTGCGTATTTCTTCATTTAAAAACCAGTAACTGGGCAGGAAGGAACATGTGGGCAATGAACCGATTTCTCTGTACGACAGTATTTTAATTTCATGCACATGCAGACATTAGTGCACATGCACTGGGCCTGTTTCATTTGCCAGTCCAAGCACAGAGGATTTATTTTTATCATCTCTAATGAGTTTTTGTCATTGAGTTTGATTCCAGGTTCCTTCACAGACAGATTATGTTGGACTGAATGAACGTTATCTGAACTACTGGACATTGTGCATGCATGTCAGTTATTTGATAAACCAGAGGCTGCTTTTGCATCTGATAACAACATGGTGAGCGTTTTACATTCTGCCTTTTAAGCAGAATGAAGCCTCTAAGTAAATGTTTCCACTTGGCCGATCTCTATAATTGCTAATTGACAGAATGTAAGATTGCAGCTTACAATATAATTTTGCCGTGCAGACATTATATTTTATTTTGTCAGCACATGTCCTCAGTGTTGGACTCTAGCAGAATCATTGTGACATCCATACAGTCTTGGCTATGACCTGTTCAGAAAGATGAAGCCCCCTGGATACAGGGGAGTGATCCTCAGTGGCACTAGGACCCTGGAGGAACCATTTACAGCTGTGGCAGCAGCTGCCGGTGTCATTTCTGTCCGGGTCATCATTAGTATCCCTGTCACGGGGGCATATGGCCCTGGAGGCCCCCGAACACCAACACTCTGCCTGGCTGTAATTTTAACATGAAGAGGTGGAAAGATGTGGTCAACATTATGGCTGGAATCATTGTGTCAGAATAATGCAGAGCTGAGCTGAAAGGACAATTCAGTGTAGGGCTGAACAATTTACTGAAATATTACTACAATCACAATATGGCCAAGTACAGTATCCAAACTGAAGGAGCTGCAATTTTTTGTTGAAAATAAAGGTAAAGGTAAAATGTGTCAAAAGGTAACATTATAAATGGAGTTTTGTGGTGATTATAGTACAGAAACCTGGTGCCAATATGGCACTGGTTCTCATATGCCCAGTATTTGCTGGACTGATTGCAGCACAAATATTCGTGCCTCATTTCAGTGCCTGAACTATCAAGCTACCTTTTACTCGAAAGGATTCCAACACCTGGTGGAACGGGCAACAAATATTGAAAAACATTTTCTTAAAGTATCAAATTAGGCTTTGGTATCAGAAAAACCCAAATGATACCCAACCCTAGTGGTGCTACAGGGATGCCATGACAGGGATGAACATGCGTGTTTGGTACAGAGACCAAATTAACCATTCCAACTAAAATCATGAATTATATCACAATCCCAACATCTGTCACAATAATGGCAATATGATTTTTTTTTTTTTCATATCATTCAGCTCTAATTCAAAATGAGGATATAGATGTCTTCCTTTACAATAAAGTATAAGGAGATGAAATCTGGCTTCTTGCCATCCAAAAATATCTGTGTTGTCTAGGACTGCAAAAACTATTTGCATTGTCAGTTAATCTGTGGATCGTTTTCCTGATGAGTTGTTTGGTCCACAAAATGTCACAAAATGGTAAAAAAATGTTAGCACTGTGTCCCAAAGCCCAAAATGAAGTCCTTAAATGTCTTGTCCACAACCCAAAGACATTCATTCATTCATTCGGCCCTGTAATGGCCTCTCTTAGCTATATTGGTGTATATCAGCATGTATGTTGTCCGATTTTTTTTTTTTTCAGAACATAATGCAAATTGTTTCTTTTTTCTTTATTTATTTATTTATTTTCTTCCTTCACAGTAAAACAGTAACAAAAGAAGTAGTTTGATAATGTGAAATAGTGTGGGATCACCATAGCTGATGAAAATATCTCTGTTGTGACTACCAGCCAATATATCGATATCGGAATCAGGGCTGGGTGATATATCTTATAATATCTCAATATTTTTAGGCTATTCTGTGATATACATTATATATATCAATATACGTGCACATTTTCTCTAACTGAACATAAATTCTCAAATAGTGCAACTGAAAACATTGATGCCATATGGGGCCTGGTTGATTTGGACAAAACCAAATAACACAATATTATTGACCAATCAGAATCCAATTGCACAATATTGTAGGCATGACTTTTGAAGTGTTCACAAAATATTAGTCTAACACCACAAGATGTTTGATAAATAATCATCAGTAAAATGGATATATTGACTAAGTGGGTAAATGTAAATAATACAGCTAGAACAGTCAGGTAAGTTCAGAAAATCACTTTACACTAATGCAGCCTTTAAAACAGGAAATGACAAAACTTATGCCATAACATGATATAATGATATTCAATATATAGTCTTGTATCATGATATTGATATAATTTTATATATTGCCCAGCACCAACCTGATGTTTTTTTTGTTCCCTAACATTGGTATCAGCAACCACAAAAATCAAGTTTACTGTCATAGAAGAGTAAAGAAACCAAACAATGTTCACATTTGAGAAGCTGAAATCAGAGAATTTCGATATATCTTCTTGAAAAGTGACTCAAAACGATCGTTTGATTGTCAAAACAGTTGGTGATTAATCAATTTATCAACCACCGTTGCAGCTGTAGTGCTGTCAAATAATCCCATCAGAGGAGCCAAGAAGGCTGCTGGCTCGAGCCTGCTGTTTGGGTTACACTACATCCTCCCTGGCTCTCTCAGCTCTCACCCCCTCAGGAGGGTGCATGTAAACACCATGACACATTTGTTATTATCAAATCATTCCACTCTCTCCTCGGCGAACGTGAGAGGAATAAGAAGTGGTAGTCTGTCATGACTGTGCCCAAAAAGGAAAATGTTTGGCTCTTGCTCAGTCATACATAAAGAAAAGGGCACGTTTTTTTGTGTTAACGATTAACTGTGCTCTATTTAGATTCAGGCATGCAGAAAAATATAGAAATGTGAAGCCTCTGTATGTGCACTTTCATTTGAATCAGTGTCCAAATCTCATGTTTCACCTTTAGTATACCCCCCTGCTATATCTCATACATTAACACGCTCTCCCTCCCATGGTCACCCTCCCTTTCATTCTAATTTTCTCCCATGTTCCCACGCACACAGATGCACATTACTGCTGATTATGATCTATGTCCAGTTGTTCTGACGGTGGCCGCTGGGACTGTGGCACGTTGACGTCATTGATAGTGACTGTGAGGTGGTTAGCTGAAAGAAACAATACCGAGCACGTCGCTGGAGGAGCACAAGTGTCACCTCAGAGCGCGGGGGGAATAAGAGAGGAGAGGAATGAGAAGATTTTAGGTCAGGAATAGTGTGGGCGCTCAGCTTGATGTGAAAGGAAAAATATAGGATGAGGGGGAAAACTAAATTGGCAGGGTGAGCGATTCAGTGGCCATGCAGTGAAGGTGGGTGAGATGGAACAACAGAGTCTGGGAGAGGATGAGGAGAGAGGAAGGATTAGAGAAATGGGACGATAAGAGAGAGGGAGAAGAGGGGGATTAAAGCTTGGAAAAATAGACAGTGCCAGAGGGAAGTGTGAGAGGATCAATTTAGAGACGTTCTGCAAAGAGACACAGTGTTGTCACTGAATGGGGCTGTCTCGCTCCCCTCTCCCTCCTCGCTTCCCTCGGCTCGTTTTGCACCCACCCACTCCCACGTGTGCCCAATCACCCTTCCACACTCCCCCCGCTAAATGCCGTACATGGACCATAGGAATACATTATACCAACCCAGGCACCAGGTTATTGGTGGACTGAGAGACTGGCGTGTTTCTGGGCACATGTCGAGCACAGAGGCGGCTCTACCCTCCACACATGAAAGTCATGGCCTCCATCTCTTCAAGGTCATGTGAATAATTACGAGAGAGCGCTGTCGTTTCTCCGTCCCCAAGCAGATACCCCTTTACCTCTTAAGAATATGTCCATAATGTGCAGGGCACCATTTCAGCCATGTAGAGAATATGATGGGTGAATGTCTGCCATGATTTGGCTGTGCACCTCAGATGTCCTCTCATCCTCATAAAATATGCGACATGGACATTTTTCTGGACGTTTTCTCACGTGTTTCACTTCCACCACCACTGACTGATGGATCTGGGTCAAGCTGCCACAGTGTTGTGTCCAAATCAGCTCTTTTAAGGCTCAGACATGTCCACAAGCACAAGACCATGTCCCCTATTTTTTGTCATAGGGATGTAACATCTGAGAAATCCTTGCATGCTCTTATTTTGGAGTCATCTTGGGTGATGAACAGTTTATTCAGTACAGCATGTCTAATATCTTTTCCCCTTGATTTTCCATTAATTGTATGGCCTAAGGCTGGGCGATATGGACAAAATCAAATATCACAATATCTTTGACCAAACACATCAATATCAGTGTTCACTGATATTGCAACTGCATTGTAGGGATGAATAATTGCGTTTTCACAAAATATTAACACAATGAAATTTTTGATAAGTAGATATCAGTAATGCGGATATAATGATTAACTGGACAAAGGCAAACAATAGAATGGCGACGACTGTCTGGTAAGTTCACTTGACTGTAACACAGCATTTGAAACCAGGAGAAGGCAATACTTAAACTTATATAGTCAGGGATCAGCAATAAGGATTGCCTTATAAAGTAAATCTGGCAATGCACATGCCTGGCTGGGCAAGTGGTAAAAAGAATTAAACTATTAAACTGTTTTATAAGCAATGAATTGTTAAAGTAATTTTTATGCAAAATGGTAGAAAATGCTGTTTTTAGCCTCTAATGTATGGCGATTTCCCGCTCTTCTTCATATCATACTTAAATTTAAACTGACTATCTTTTGATAGACTGACATGAGAGATTTACAGACATCACCTTGGACTTGACGTTACAACCCTGGATGAACATGACAATTATTTCTAGTCTAATAAAAGTCTATTTCTAGTAAAACAAAACAAGCTGACTTCCTTCAAATAGATTTCGGACCCACTTGCCTGATTTGGCCACTTCAAAAAAGACAACTTGAAAGAATGCCCTTTATTGAATAATAAAACTGATATGTTCAGCCTTTTTTGTTTTTCCTTTTAACTTAAAGTGCTTCTGTGTTCCTTCTTTACTAAAATAAAATAAAAGTAGCAGCCCAGCCATGACCTCAGGCTGTGTCTGTAAGATAGTTGATTGTTCAGTCTCATTCCCAAAATGTCAGTATTTGACAACCTGGGAATGAAAGTAAACCATCAACTTTCTTCGAGCCACCAGTCCAAAACGTTGATAATCTGGGAATGAGATTCATCAATTAACCATCTTTCTCCAGAATCAGTTACTGCACATTTAAATCCAAAAATGTTTAAATCTTTTGTGTGTTCAGCAGCTTAAATTGCTATATTGTGTTATATCAGTCAGCAACAGAGAAAAGCAAATCAGACATTTATTCACACTGTAATTGAATGGAGCGTTACTTGAATGAATAGGCTCAGATTCCTCCTTCATTTCCATCCTCTTCCTTCCTCTTCCTCTGCTGTCTGTGTGTGTCTGATCTCTGCAGCTCCCTCTCTCCGTGGTGTTGTTGTTTATTCCGTGCCGTTGACTTGTGCGGTTCTGTACCATGCAGCGGTTCCCCGTGTTAGTGTGTGGCAGGTGCTCTGAGCTGATATGAAATGACTGAACATCTCCCTGGTTACTGGAGGACTGGCAGGCGGCTTAGGCACAAGTAGAGAGGATGATAAACTGTGTCCAGGCTTCTTTTTTTTCTCTCCAAATCTTCCATCCAAAAGCTCTATGAGGTGAAGGGCAGCAGGAGAACACATCTCTTCTTGTCTCTCCCTGCTCCTGTTTTGATTCATTTTGTTTATTCAAGTGTTTTCTTCTATCAATACGTGCAGCTGTACTCATCTGTTTTTAAGGCCATGAGAAGGCAGGTAATTGAGGAGTCATGATGGTGGGAGCCTGGATGACTCACTCAGTTGTCCTGCTGGGTCAATAGGGTCTCATGACTCATCAGCTGAATTGACTTCATTTGTGAAAGAGGCTGCATGTTCGCATCTCACTCTTAGAAATCTCTCTGTACCTTCCTTCCTCCTTTTCAATTTATTTTTCTTATCACAACATTGCTGGGTTGCACCAACAAGGATTAATTTGTAAATCTGATTAAATCATGGCTTAACTTAAAATTATGTTGCACCAAATTTAAGAAAGATTAAATCTAGACCTTACCTTAAACCTTACTTTAGTTTTCACTCTAAACGTAGATGAAGTTTAATTCTGTTGCACCAAAACCTTGAACTCAAATTTAAAATGTGACCCAGTATTAACTTTAAACTTACACTTGAGGGAGTTTAACTTGTAAAATGGCTGCTTGAGATGGATTGAGCAAAACAATAAAGTTCCTCAAAAAAAGTTAAGGGACAAACTCAACCTGATTGAGTTTTATTATGAGTCTCTTTTTTCTTACTCTCCAGTTGAGCCGTTACAACAGTCTCAGTCTCTTTTTCCGAACTGTGCTTTTGTCCATCTGATATTAATTGGCCATATTGCTCCATTAAATCGGTCAACAGTTTGTTTCAAAGGAGGAGAAATTAGAGCTTTTCAGCTAGCTAGCAAATAATGTAAAGTTTTGTTAACTTTTTATCTAGCTAGCAAAATATATAAGTTTTTTAGGAATGCAGAGCAAGCATCTCTATATTGATTAAACCCTTTTTAATTTTGTTTTACATCAACAAACTTGGATTGACTAAATGGAAAATTTTACATTAAATTTGAATTTTCTCATTTTAAACCTAGTTTTGTTAAACCCGAATTAAAACTAATCTTAAATTAAATCAATTACAGCTGCAACCATTCATGGATTGTTGGTTTGTCAACTGAAGAAAATTACTTGCCAAATATTTTGATAATTGATTAATCGATTCATTGATTGTCATTGTCACAGTCATTTTTCAAGCAATATTTGCTGGTTCCAGCTTCTTAAATGTAAGAATTTGTGGCTTTTTTGTCATTTATGATTGTTAATGAAGAGTCTTTGGGTTTTGGTGTGTTTGTTGGACAAAAACCGCAATCTGAAGACATCTGTTTGGGCTGTTTGGCAATTTTTCTAGTTTTTCCAGGTGCTAGAAACAAAAAAATCATGAGTCGCAGCACTAAAATAAATCTTTGTTAATGCATTTTAGTCTATATCTTTATTGCATGGCCACAGAGGCTGTACTTTGGTCTATAAGTGGAAACATTCCTGTTGTCCTCTGTGTCACAGAAATCGTAAGAAATGGACCAAGACAACCCGAGCCAAAGCCAGACGCAAGAAGACAACCCAAATGGAGCAGCAGAAGCTTTAAAATCAACTCCAGCTCCAGCGTCAGATCCAGCAGCTCCAGCCACTGATTCCACTGCTGCTCCATCTGCAGCTCCCTCCAGGCCTCGACGGCCCCAGAGGAGCACCAGGATCGAGGGCTCGGTTGACATCTCTGAACCCAAAGCTGAGCCCAAACCTGAACCCAAAGCTGAACCCGCTCCAGTGGAGAACCAGGAGGAGAGCACTCCTGATGGCTCTGCGGCAAGTCGTCCCAAACCCTCTCGCACCACGCCCGGAGTAAAGGCTGGTCCTAAAGGTCCAGGCCACCACCCAGTTAGGGCTGCCTCGGTCCCCTACCCACCCGCCAGCCGGCCTGTGCCTCCTCACCTGAACCCTCATGCGCAGAGAGCCCTCTCTGTAGCAGGTACAGCCGACACTCAGGCCCAGATTGTGGAGGACTTCAGGCAAGTTCACTCATCTGTGTGTGTGTCCCAACATTCATGTCTCAGCATGTCTCCACGCTGCCTCTTATTCCCACACAGCTGAGAAAGATAAGCCCGTCACACACACAAGTTATTTATATACATTGACAGTCAACACTACAAGGCTGCATGGTTATAGTAAGTAAGTTTCCAAATTCAGGTGGTTTTAATATAATACTGTATACTGTAATGCTGTGATCATGCAGTAATTACTGTATTTAACTCAGTTCTTTATTTCTTCTACTTTTTTACAAATCCAACAACCAAATCAGTCTAACTCAAATAATTCTCTCAATAATATCAATATCCCCAATTTTGTCAGGATACCTGGGATCATACACAACATGATCCATTTTAGTGAGTAAAACAAAGCTTCAAATGAGCGACATGTTCCAACCTAATTATTGGTCTTTGAAAGGTTTGTGTCTTTCTTTCTCACTGGATGTTGCTTCTTTCCTATGGGTGTGTCTCTAACCACTTCCTTGTTCAGTAGTGAATCACCGTACAATAAACTGTATTTTGGGAACTGATTAGGTTGCTGAATCAATAAACAAGTTGGATGAAGAAATAATTAATATGAATAATATGTGCAAACATGTTTGGTCATAACAAACATTTTGTTGTTGTTGTTGTACAGAAAACACATTTGTAGCTGATAGAATTGATTTAAAGTCTGATTTAAGTCACTTAATGAATAAGAACGTTCCAAACCTAAATAACTTTGTTAATTTTGGAAGCTACAGCTGTGTTTCACATGCTGTGTGTGGTTGTGAGAAGGGCCTGTTGGAAGTGGAAGTTTAACAATAACACTACAAGCTTACGGAGCTCACTGCTTTTTATAGGACATTTTTGGAATTGTCTTGGGAGCTGAACAACTGTGGTCTAAATGTCCTATATCCTGTATCTCAGTTTGGCCAGCACAGAGAGAAGAACTGCATGTTCATGCATACTGCAAATACTGCATTAAATGTAGGCCCTTAAACGGGTGTCACATATACAGTAGGGAGGTCAGGATGTACAGAATTTTGTTCCATGTATTTTACAAACTACTTGTCATGTTAAGGCTTGTTGGTGACTGGCACCTGTCCCAGTGCACACACTTGTGTGAGAGACAAGGCCACCAGACAGACAGCTGTATTTATACAGACAAACACATCCTCATGCTCGCATTTATTTATATGAGTGCTTTAAATGTATGTAATTGGCATGTCCTCAGACTGGTTCAGAGTTGTCCTGGCTTTCAGAGGCAGTGGGGTCTAACCCAGGACTTCTGGGTTTTCAGTGATATAGTCTGATATCCGATATAAAATCATACTGCATGAATCCTATATTAACAACATACAAGGTATGAATACAACTCCTCATACAACCTTTGGAATGGACCAAGTTGTTTTAAGGCCTGTCACGATAATTATGTTATCGACTTTTCGAGGTCAGCAAAAATTATTGATGTTGTGTCCTTATATTAAAGAATAATGCCCATCGTGAGTACATGGGTGTTTGCTGAAGAATGTCACCAATATTTTAGTCAACATGATGCCAGAATAAACAGCAGGGTTTGCCCAACCATCATATGGCTTAGATGCAGTGCCTGTGTTTTTTCACAGCGCCTAAGCCAAACTCACAGATGAAACACTATGCTAAGACATTTTTGCTTTCATTTCTGTTTGCGCCGCTGCTGTCCTCTCGTCGTCTACTGTCTGAATCAAGTTCATTGCTCTTTGAAAGGTATAAAATGACCTAATTTGACAATAATATATCGCAATCACAATTATTTTTTGGACAATATATCATCCAACAAAAGTAGTACTTGATAATATGATGGTCAGTCAAATCTTGACATATTGTGGTAGGAAATTGAGAGAAAGGACTAAGTCAGGGTTAACAGGACAGGATATATATACTATATATTATATATTAAAGGTGCTGTATGTGGGGCGCCCCTGTAGCTCAGTTGGTAGAGAGTGCGCCCCATGTACCGGGGCTGTGAGTCCTCTGCAGCGGCTGCCGGGTCGACTCGCGCCTGCAGCTCATTTGCTGCATGTCATCCCCTCTCTCTCTACCCCGTTTCCCGTCACATCTTCAGCTGTTCCTGTCAAAATAAAAGGCAAAAAATGCCCCAAAATAATCTTTAAAAAAGTGCTGCATGTGACATTCACTGACACTAGAGACTGCAGTAGACCACCGACATCTCAGACTAAAACAATGCGCGATTTCTCTCCTCAAATGTTTTCATAAATACATTTTAGTGTATTATTTTGCTGTAATACAAGAAATATTGTGACCAGGTAGCTGCCATTTTGGGTCTAATTTCCAATAGAGACTCACAAAAACCAGATCAAACTAAGCAGTGCTGATCAAATACAGATCAAGATTCTGTTACTATCTGTCTTATACATATTTTTTAGTGCAATGTTTAGCTATAACATGAGAAACTTACTCACCAGGCCGCCATGCTGAAAACATATATAGGGAGAACAGAGAGGGACTGACATTAAAATGCACTAAAATGCAGACCAGATAAACAGAGAACCTTGTGCCATTACGCCATTACTCCACTATATAGCAGATTGTTGTTTGCTGACATCTAGTGAGGCTGAATGTTGCATACTGCACCTTTAATCCAAGGATTCTGCTGTGGGTTATGACTCTGAGATGTGTAGGAGATGACTGTTTATTACATAACACTCTTTTCCAACAGGGTGCACATCATCACTTGGAACGTGGGTTCGGCCACGCCACCTGATGACATCACTTCCTTGCTGGGGCTGAACGTGGGAGATGGAAACACAGACATGTACATTATTGGGTGAGTGTTTTGTGGTGCAGTTAGTCATCCAGTTTCTTCCACATAAAGGCTGAAGTGTCCATTTATGTTCACTTGTCCCACATGGACACTGCAGACAAAGCCACTAATGAGCGGCAGGGCTCGGCTTTGAACCGCACTGATGATGTCTCTCCCCTTATGGCTACGATTTTCTTCCATTTATTAATCCCCTGTTATCATTATCAAAGCTGCCACTCATCAGCTCCTCTTACATCTCTGTCTGCTGTTGACCCTTGTGTGTTGTTGTGTGTCATTTATCTTCAAGGCTGCAGGAAGTGAATTCTATGATTAACAAAAGGCTGAAAGATGTCCTCTTCACAGACCAGTGGAGCGAGGTCTGCATGGAGAGACTCAGCCCCTTTGGTTACGTGCTGGTCAGTAATGGCTTTTGTTATAAACACATATGCACACTCTCATTGTAACATGTGAAACAGCTCACATTCATACTGTACGCATTACGTGGTCGCTGATGAGATCTCTGCTTCCTGCTGCTGCTTCGGCTCATTTCGTTCCCCGAGCAACGGATGGGGTGATAATTTATAACAGACGTGTAATGTCAACTTATCTGCTGTCTTCCGCTGTCTGCAAGCTCATAATGCAAAGTCAACCTATCAGTCTCTTACTCTCCCTCTGTGTGCCTTTATGCCTGCTTAACCGCCCTTATTCTATGTCTTTCTATGTCATGATGCCATCACATGCCCAGTGTGGAAAGAGCAGGTAGTACACTAAGAAATGCAGTAGCTTTCACATAATGCACATATTGAATAGGATGTAGTAGTGACAGACCAATAAATTGGTCGGCTGATTAACGATGTTGATTATCTGGCATGTTGAGATAATCGCCATGGGCCGATGCCTCTGCTCCCAATAGAGATGCACCCAAATCCAAATGTGTTAGTGTCAGTCACTTACTTAATACACCAACATTATTTACTGTTATACACTTGTATATTTTTTTACTGCAGAGCTTCTATTTCCAATGCAAAACAGAATATTTTGATTCATAAAACATTTTTTCAGTTTCTGATTTTTCACTATCCCTCAGTTAAAGGGGTGGTGGTGGTGGGCTCCAGTGGTGGTGGGGATATATTTAATTTCATGCCAATATTAAATCATTTTGATGCTTTTTAGGCACAATAATTGCAGTGCCACTGAAAATTAGGTTAGAAAACAAAGCATTTGCCCTATTTAACATGACTTATAGTATAAACCATGCAAGCTTCTGGTCTTTTATCCAAACACGGATCATTTTATTGGTTGAACAAATAAAGATACAAACAGTGATGTCTCTGTGCACCTCTAGTTCATAAGACTGATAAAAATGTTTCGTAGACACATCTGCAGGCAGCCTTGTCAGTGTGGTTTTTTGGGGAAGTGGTAAAAAGTTTGGTTAGTTTGGTGCCCTGTACTACAACTCTTATGTGTCCTGCTGTAAACATCAAATTTAATCTAAAACCATTAGTGGCCAGTGTTAAATATTAAGGGTGTAAATCACAACTTTCATCACAAATCACAATGCAATATTAGATTGATTTTTTTGTTGGTCTACAAAACAATATTTGTTGATATGTCTGCCAAGATACAATTCCATTTTGATTTAATTCAGGGGTCTGCGTTTGATGAGAGACTATATCATTTTCCTATTTAACACAGTTACAGAGGAAGCTGTCTCTCCTTTCTCACAGAAATAATTGCAGCTGGTTAAGTGCAGTAAAGTTTATTAAACTGACTTCACAAACACACATAAAATATATATATAAACAAGAGTACAAAATTCGGCTCAACAATAATAATAATAATAATAATAATAATAATAATAATAATAATAATAAAAATAATAATAATAATGATAATGATAATAATAATAATAATAATAACTATCAAGTACCTGCATGCATGTTTGTTTGTTTTTTCAGATTAACACTGATGAAACACAGCAGCTGTAGTGCGACGAGCAAGTTAGCAGGCCAGATGTCAGACCAGGTCCATCGTGTTGCCTGAGTATTTTATCTCATAACAGCATTGTTTGCATATATTTCCACACTGCTGAGGCCCGTATCATCCTCTTGGCTGTTTGCCATTATTTGTTTGATAACGGCACTGTTTGAATGTTTAGGAGAAGGTGCACTCAGACAGAAACAGCAACTCAGATGTGCAATGTGAATTTCAAAATGAAGGTGTATCTTAAAGATGATGATATTAAAATGATGTTTTCTCTTTGCACCAGTGATATTTGATCATTGATCACTGAACAGATATATCGATCCAGATGAACGGATTGTTACACTCCTGTTAAAAATATGTTATGTTATAATGTGTAGAATAATGCAGTTGAATGACGTTGCTTCATACTGACATACTGTACTCCGCTCTCCCCTAAATACCAGTTACTTTCTGAAATCTACAGAATAATCCAATATATTTTTTTCTATTTTATTAATTTATAAAAAAATTCCATTTAAAACAACATGCTACAGGCTGAGATAATCAGGTATGTTAGATTGTAATGTGCATGAAATAATGGAACTATATATGACTTTAATTTGTTTTGATATTGGCATTTTATACCGGCCATCCGCCCCTCTGCTCTCTGAATATCTGCAGCAGCAGCAGCCATTGAAAACCCATATTGTTCAACCATTAGTATGTAGCAAATACTTCCTAAAGTATATCTTGTACTGTATGTGAGATAAGACATTAAAAGCATGCTTATGTATATGGACAATCCATGTGGAAGTTGAAACATTTATAAAGAAATCATCCAAATGCTTATTATCTGAGGAGCTGTCTGATGTGTTGGTATTTTCCATGTGTTCTATTTGTAAGGGCATGTAGCGCAGCTGTGGTTGGTGTTCGTCTGGCTGCATCCCGGCTCTGTTGGCATGGTGAGCCAGCGAGCGTGAATCAGCTGTCGAGCTGAAAGAGCTAGACAAATGTCTCCCAGGATGCTGTTTTATTTTTGGATCATGTCGTTGTCAGTGTTGATGGGCCTCTGACAGTGAGACTGATGCTGTCCTCCAGCTATCTCATGGTCTGCTACGTTAGCTTAAACCTCGTTAAAATCATCTCCATGTGACCTTTTTCTGTACTGCATGTTGTGGGTATTAATGCTGTGAGCAGGTTAAAGGGAGTTGGAGTTTCTCTTGAGTAGGAGATACATCACGGTGTCAGTAGGAGTCACGATATGGTGGACAGACACGAAGTAACAAGACACCCCATCAGTTCTTTCCACTCTGAGATAGTCAGCTCACCAGGACTCATTGTCAGGTTCAAAGTGTAACTGCTGCAAGCACAAGAAAGCTCACTCGAATCAGCCCTTTACTGCAGAAACACAGAGCCAACAAGACATTTTTTCTGCCTTTTCACCACACAGTTGCTGATTGTCACCATTATGTCTGTTTAAGTAAGCTACAATTTAGATGCACAAATGAGTAAAGCCCTTTTTTTCTGTCCCTAATCTCTAATTGCAGCAGGGTACACTCTATTAACTGTGCTGCAGCGCGACTTTTTGCATACAGTGTGATTTATTGGATTGACCTTTTCTCAAAATTTGTAAACGGAACATTTGATTTATTAGATGATGAAGCAGCCAAACATGCAGTGAAAATTAATAGTTTTAATAACGTGTAATTAATGTTTAGATTTGTAGACACTAGAATAACAGGCACCTGCCTTTTATTAAATCACAGTTTTTCACTTGTTAAAGGGCAACTTTGGTATTCAGTTAGATTGTTATTCTGTGTGTCATTATGGAAAGGATCGTCATAGAAACAGACCTTTTTTTTTGAAGAGTAAGATATTGGGCTACCCGGATCGATTGGATGCCAATCCTTACCGGACGGGAGATCCAGATTAATACATTCTAGGTGGATTATCACATGCTAACTAGCTTAAAGGAGCACTTCACCCCCAACATGATTTGTATATCAATTACTCACCCTGTGTTACCTTGTCTTGCCTCTACGTGAACGTAGAATAAATCCAAAATACACTATCCAAACTTGTTGAAGTTGATGATTAGAAATTTGCTAATGAAATCATTTCTGGCACCTCATCAGTTTTGCTTTTCAATATAATTCTATTATTAGCCTGTCCCCAGTGGCCCTCTTGTCACTCATGCTTATCAAGTCTGTTCTCTAAGTTAGCGAGGTAGCTAACCACGTTACAGCATTAAGCTGTTAATACAAACTCAACACTTCCTGTATTCATTTCAAATTAAAAGCCCTCTAACGTTTCAGCAGGCAAAACCCCTTCATTTTTTCTCAAGACTTTTATTGTGAAATTGTTTTGTGACCACTCACTGATTTGAAACTCTCATTCATGGGGTCTTATGTTCCATTTGGGAGTGACTGACTAAGATGCTAGTTACAGCTGTATTACTGGTTCAGTTTGACTTAATATGAAACTGACTTGACAAAAGCTGCTTTGACAAAATAAAACAAAAAAAGATTGGTTTCTGCAGTGTATAGGTCTGGGTAAAAAAAAAACAATTTGATAAAATTTATTTTAACAAAAAGAAAATTACATTACACATTATGGTACAATTACTCATTTTAAAGTAAGAAGCTGTTCAAAGACATAGAGAGCAGCTGTTTTTACTCTGAGCACTTTACACAACCTAGAAACTGGACTAAAATGAATATCTGTGCAGTATTAAACTATCAAAAAATATAAATAACTGGAAATTTGGTATTGAATGACAAGGCATTTTTTGAGACTCAATAGTACTGAACCAATTCGACTGATAACAGAAAAATATTGAAGTTCAGCCAACTTCAGTATGAAGTTCATACCCAGCCCTAAACATGTATAGGTCAATATAGCTCAAAGATGATTGGTAGTCGGGACTGACAGCAAAAAAATGTGATTGAGGCCCTAGTAAGATACATTTTGTTTAACCAGAAACAGCTGTTTTATTGTTCTGGCCAAAATAACCAGATTCTCTTTGCAGAAACAGTCATTCTAACATTGTCATCTTCATTCAAACCCAACAGAAACAAAATAAAACTCACCAAAAATGTTAGTTGCATACACACAAAAACATAAGAAAATAAGGTCCAGGTTGAAAAATTCTGAAATTACCCTTTAAGTACATCTGTCAATAAATCAATGTAACTCTATTTTTCTTTAAAAAAAAAATCCTGCAAATGTAGACTAATGCACTTACTGTTTAATGAACAGTGGCAGTGATATTAGAGGCTGGAGTGAGTAAGTCTTATTTTGCACTGGACTTCTTCCAGATTCCCAGGCTGCCCTGCTAACATCACACTTGTTACTCACAGCTCATTTCTTCAGTCATGTGTGTGTGTGTGTGTGTGTGTGTGTGTGTGTGTGTGTGTGTGTGTGTGTGTGTGTGTGTGTGTGTGTGTGTGTGTGTGTGTGTGTGCGTGCGTGCGTGCGTGCGCGCGCGTGTGCTACACAAGGTCAAACTTACACCGTTGCACACATGCACTCTCCCTCTCTCTCAGTCACTAACACACACTTGTCTTTGGGATTAAATGTCTTTTCAGTTCTTTGCCAAAATGTAGTGTGGCAGCCTTCAGGAGCTTCCAGTGTTCACTGATGTTGATAAGAAATGCTTTTCAAACACAGTACATGCAGGCAAAGGTATATTCTCTCAGACTTTACACACACACACACACACACACACACACACACTCATTGTATGTGTCCACAAACACACCACAAATACGTCGGTCCACTTTACGGTTCAGTAGAATCCATTACGCAACAAAGTTGTTCAAATAGCCAGTTAGTATACAAGCGAGATGGTCTTATGTCACGTGGAGATGTGTGCCTCCATTACTGCCTACGAGGCATTTCAGGCAGAGTGTGATCATGCTTCTTCACCCTGCAGTTGGGGGTTGGGATGTGTGGAACACTGGAAAGAGATGGAGAGGGAGGGATGAGCATAAATATCTGGTGAGGGGCTCGACATGGCGTGCAAATATACATCATCTTGTTCGACTTAACAAATGCACGTGTCATATTCCTGCCTCCTTTTGTTCCGTACAAAAATATGTACTCTTAGCATAAATGTCACAATCTGCATATAATTATACACAACAAGAAGCAAGAGTGCTTGAGATGATGGTGGAGAAAGGAAAGGTCCGACCATAAAGTGCCTGCAGTCTGTACATCACGTTTGCTCTACAAAGTGGGTTGTTGCCACGGTGAGGGCAGACCACAAGCTATGGCCTCCTTAATGTGCAGTGGGAGAGCGGGGCCACAGGCTCCTGCAGGGTAAAATGGAAATGCAGGGAGAGTAGAAAGAGGAGGGAGAGTGAGAGGGAAGCCGAGCAGCAGAAATGGACACACAGCAAAGACCGACTCAGCTCACAGAATTTGTTTATTCACATTTTATGCAAGTTAAGGAGATATTTATGTACTAACTGTGAACTTTATCACTGCTGTCTTTTCAGAATTATGCAAAGTAGCTTCTCATAACTCTCACTGTGTGTTTATTCACGTCCTCCTCTCCGTGTGTCCTAACCTGTCTGTCCTCAGGTGACCTCCCAGCGGATGCAGGGGTTGTTACTGCTCGTCTTTGCCAAGTACTTCCATCTGCCCTTCCTCCGCGGAGTCCAGACTGAAACCACCCGCACCGGCCTCGGGGGTTACTGGGTGAGACGGCTACTGACACCATTCTGTGATCAGCACTGTGTTATGTAAACTCCACACATGGAGGCTTAGCTGTACATAGGACGACTTCACTGTAGGAGTGACTAGGTTTAAAGGTCCAGTGTGTAAGATTTATGGGCAGAAACAGAATATAGTATTCATAAGTGTGTTTTCATTAGTGGCATCACCTCAAAATAGAATTGTTCATTGTGTTTCATTACCTTAGAATGAGCCCTTTCTATTGCCACAGAGCCTGCCATGGTGTATCACCATGTTTCTTTTTTATTCCATTTTTTAAAGATATTTTCTTGGACTTCTTGGGCTTTTTGGGCTTCTTGCTGTCCCTACCCTGTTCTGGATAGGGACAGCTGAAAAACAGACAGGAAGAGACATGTTGAGGGGATGGCATGCATCAAAGGGCTGCAGGCGGAAGTCAAACCAGCAGCCACTGCAGAGGACTCACGTCTCAGTATAAGGGGCGTGTGCTCTACCAGCTGAGCTACAGAGGTGCCACATGTGACCATGTTTCTGTAGCAGCCCAGAACAAACAAACCAAACACTGGCTCTAGATAGGACCTTTCCTGTTATTTGTAGAGCTTCATCACTGTCTTACCAGTGTAGGTTCTCCTACACCAGGCCTATTAATGGGCAGCCCCTGAACAACTCAGTCCAGCTGTTTGATCATTTATAAATATGAAAAAAAAAGTCTAAATAAATAATTCCTTCAAATGAGAGAAAAACAAATTAGCTGTTGTTAAGCACTGAGACGTTTAGTTTTATTAAAATAAAATTAATTTAGGAGTCAAACTGAATGAAAAAAGGTGTTAAATGAAACATTGTACTTAAAACAAGTTTCTTTTTCAGTTGTGAAAACTATACTATTAATAAATAAGAAATAAAAAGCTGCATTGTTTTGCACATTTAAATTCCTTTACTTTGCAAGTCAGACATAGGAAATGTAAATGTCCAGCCCCTTGGCACTTTATTATTTTTCAAATCTGGCCCCACTAAAAAAGTAAATAAATAGGCCCTCCCACACAGTTGGGCGGGGCCTATTCAGTTAGTCAGATGGGGAGGGTGAGACGAGGTGTTTGCAGAGCTGCAAACTCACCGCTAAATGCCACTTAATCCTGCACACTGGTCCTTAAGCATGCATCATTGTCACTGATAGTTTGTAAACAGTGCAGGTCGTTTGCTTTACGATGAGGATGTTGTGGTTGTTTACATCTGCTGACTGAGCATATGTCAGTAATCTGGTACAAATGGCATATACAAGAAAGGCTGGAGTAACTGCACATGAACCATATTATCAAGTGCTGCTGCTTGTGTCGTCAAAAGCTGTTCCATCCGGTTTTATGAGAATAAAGATGTAGATGTTGGTATCTCACAGTCAGCAGTTATTTATAATTGGAAAGGCAAGCATAATAAAAATGACCCAAGGGTAAACTACAGTCTGAGGGTAATTTCATGTTTAGTACCAAGCACCAGCACCAACAGCACCTGCACCAAGAATGCTCTTAAAGGTGTGGGTTTGAAAAAAGAGAAAGTGAACTAATTTTAAAAAATCAACAGTTTAAAAGGCCGATAGCATTAAGGACAAACTGTGATGCACATCAAGTTAACGTAAGAGTAAGACAAAAACTTGATATGTGCTGCTAAAAAATAAAAACTGAAATGTGGAGTACTTTTACTTCCAGAACTGATGGAATTCATCACAATAATTCACTCAACAGAACAGTACAGTAGTTTGATTGTTATTGCAAGATGTAATTACCATCAATCTGTTGTATTGTACAGTATTGTCAGTGGGTTTAGACTATTGCTATTATATATGAATACATATAGTGTGTGTGGCAATAATTAATTATTTATGAATTACTGTATGCTTAAAGGTTTTAGTGTGGACTACTGTAAGAGTGGCCAGTGAGCTAAAAGAGATGCAAATGAATCAAATCAACCAATCAAGATGCAACATACACAACATATACAAGCAGTCAGTCCATAGTTATTTTGTTTACAGGCACCAGTCCTGTTTGAAACTGTTAAAAAAAAAGATGTTTGCTGCAACATGTTACTAACAACAAAGATCATAGTGTCTGTGTGTCTTGTCAGAATCACTAATGCTCTAATACATTTCTGAGAGGTTATGTGGTACTCAGGCGTCTGCACATTCTGCAGATTTTAAACTGAGACACCTTTTGTGTTTTAGTGGGTCAGAGCAATCAGGAGAACAGCAGGAAGAAAACCACAGACTCATCCTGTCCTCCCACTGAGCACTTTACTGTTAGCATTAAGTATTGATGACTGGTCCTTAATGAGTAAACTTCCTGTTTCTCTGTGGCACAGACGCACGCAGTGCTCAATACAGAGAAAAACTGACATGCCAATCACTGTATATAGGAATTTTCCATCGCTGATTCATTTGTTTATTCATTTAAAGGTCCACTGCATGCAATTTAATTCTTTTAGTTGGAGAATATGGCTGAAATGGTATTTGAGTATGTTTTCATTAGTGTATAATCACCTGAAAATAAGAATTGTTATGTTTTTGTTACCTTAGAATGAGACACTTACAGCTACAGAGGGAGCAGGTCCTCTTCATGAATGCTGCCTTTTTGCACTATCATGTTTCTACCGTAGCCCAGATAGGACAACTCAGACCAACAGTGTGTAACTTCCTCCTCTCTCTTAAACATTACTTAACTTCCCCTCTGCTTGTCTGTGTTTCAGGGTAATAAAGGTGGTGTGAGCGCCCGCATGTCGGTGTTCGGCCACACCATCTGCTTCCTCAACTGCCACCTGCCGGCTCACATGGAGAACTCAGATCAGCGCATGGAGGACTTTGAGAGCATCCTGCAGCAGCAGCAGTTCGAGGGTCAGGCTGCCACCGGGGTTCTTGACCACGAGTAAGTCAGCACACAAACACAGTAGGCACACGCTAGGGCTGTACCCAACTCAGCTGAATCGGTTTTGGCTGTTCAATGTGAGGATTCGAGTATTGGTATGGTCCTTTTTTCATATAAACTATCAGGGAATGCTTTATTGAACTGTTAGATTTTTGAATGGTATTTGGCTGAATGTTCAGGGTGACAGCGATGTTCAGGAAATATAGTAAACAAGCCAAGTCAGCCCGCCTCAGAGGTGGCAAGTGAATTCTTTACTGAAGTAGAAGTACAAATATCTGTGTAAAAAAAGACTCTGGTGAAAGTAGAAAAAGTAAGTAAAAGTGAAAAAGTACAGAGTCTGAAACGTGCTCAAAAGTATAAAAGTAAAAAGTGGTCTTCTGACAGACATTTCTACCACTTGTTTCTGTGCAAAACCGACGGAACGATATGTCATATTAATATAATCCAGAGACTTAAACTTAAACCATTCTCTATACAAATAAAAAAAAAAAAAAAAACAATGTACTGAAAATAATGAACATTAACTTTACTTTGCTCCGATGTGTATATCAGTTTTCAATGTCAGCCACAGTACTTGAAACATTACAGTCAAGACTAGAGCACACTTCAGGTCTAATTGAGCCTTTTTTTTTTTTTTTTTTTTCCGTTTTTTAGAAATTCCCACGTCTCTGCAGTGCTACTAAAATCTTTTGTTCAGCCTCAGCAGTAGCTGGCTCAAAAAGTGCATTGAATCAAGGCTTGCCTTTTTGGGTCTTAAAATCAGTCCTGCAGAGCTAAAGAGGCTCTCATAGGCAGCTGACCGATTCATCAGACACATTTTCTTGTGGTATTGTCTCCTTCTCTGTCTTTTTCGTCTTCCTACATCTGTCATGTCTGTCATGTCTGTCATGTCTCACTCTGCAGCTACTTCTGAGGACCAAAATGTCCACAGAAGTACACTACATATTGTCTGATAAAAAAACAAAAACAAAATGACTACTTGACTTGAAGAATTTCAGTTGACTGAGAGGTCTCTGACTGATAGCAGACAAAAATAAATATAGACACTCATACAGTGTTATGTATTTGTCTGATAAGCAGCAAAAAAAAACTCTGCTTGAACCTCTAATATATCTGTGACACACAATCCCATTCTTGATTTGTCAATATTCATGTTTTAAAAGGGATATGGTGTCACAAATGATGTCACAGTACTTTTGCAGTCAGCATAGCAAAAATACTTCTGTGCTTAATTGCACTTGTTTGACGTCATTCTTGAAATAACTCCTTTTTTCACAGTGTGGTGTTCTGGTTTGGGGATCTCAATTTCCGCATCGATGACCTGGAAATGCAAGTGGTGAAATCAGCCATCGATAACAACAAGTTCCAAATATTGTGGGAAAAAGATCAGGTAAAAATAAAGGCTGCTGAATATGCAGTGTAAAGAACATGAATTTAACTCCTCTGTGTGTCGTCTTCCTGAAGAGCTCTGAATGTAACTTGCCCCTTAGCTCCAGTATATTCACAGCAACTGATCAGGATCATTTTTGATCGGGATCATTTTGATCTTTCATTTTGTGAAGAACAGAAGTAGTCTGTACACAGAAATATTATCTAGAATTGTTTTCCAACTCTAAAATCTTACCTTTAGCTCATAGTTCTTGTGAAGACTTATCTTTTCACCAGCTGAAATTTTGTTAAAAAGTCAGAAGTCACATGATAAAATGTCTTCTTTCTTGTTTGGTGGACTGTGCACTGTGTAGGTAACGCCACTAGAGGGCAACAAAGAAACACACTGTCTTCTTAATGGAGCTGTCAGTTCAGTGCCAAACAGAAATCCCTGGTGTGTGATGTCTGCTAATTCTCATTATTCCAGCTCAATATGGCCAAAGACAGTGAGACAGTGTTGGAGGGTTTCCAAGAGGGGCCACTGAAGTTCCCACCCACCTACAAGTTTGACGTTGGAACGAACACATACGACACGAGGTTGGTGATGCCAGGGGTGCTGTTATGAATTCTAGGCCACTGACCAGATATCACAGAGCCTGGCACGGTAATACTTATACTCTCCTCTCTGAAAGGTCCTCACTAGCCTGGGGGGAGCATCAACGTTTTGTCTTTTTTTTTCCCTCCATGTACTGATTTTAAATAAGATGTTATTTTCTCTCTCCTCCATCCCTCTCTTTCTGCCCCTTGTCCAGTGGGAAGAAGCGTAAACCAGCTTGGACCGACCGCATCCTGTGGCGCCTGAGAGCCACAGCGCCTGCCGGCCCTGGCTCTGAGCGCAGGGAAACGTGGCTCCATGTCAGGGCTGACAAGTGGGACCAAAGTGACGCAGCACTACTACAAAAGTTACATGGAGTACACTGTCAGTGACCACAAACCAGTGTCCTCCATCTTTACGCTTCAGGTACGACACATCAGGACACATTGTACCGTAATTTGAGAGCAATATTTACTGCTGTACAAGTAAAATACAGTGTAAACTTAGCACATTAATATTGAAAGGTCCAGTGTGTACGATTTACAGGGATTTATTAGCAGAATAGAGTAAAAATGGAATATAGTTTTCATAAGTGTGTTTTCATTAGAGAATAATCACCTGAAAATAAGAACTGTTGTGTTTTTGTTACCTTAGAATGAGCTGTTCATACCTACAGAGCTTGTAGGTCCTCTTCCATGGAGGTTGCCATGTTGCACCTTTATGTTTCTACAGTAGCCAAGAACAACCTAATCAAAATTAGTTTTAGATGCAGTCTTTCACATTTTTCACAAGTTTCATGGTTACCATAGTTTCTTGGAAGCGGAGGGTGAGACAAAGGGGCCGGAAGCTCACCACTAGATGCCATTAAATACTAGACACTGGTCCTTCAAATTGGGAATATCTTCTCAAATATTATCTTCCAAGACTAAGCATATGACCATGGATGAGAGCAGCCCATCCAGGTACTTAACTCCTGCAAATATGACAATTTGCTGAGAACTCGACATGTCTGGGAGTGATGAAAAAGCAAATTAAGCAACTCAAACTACTGTACAAGAAGTAAAATTCAGTCTATACTGACCAAAGCAATGATTTAACTCTGCTACAAGGAGTTTGGTTACAGAATAGTCTTAATACTGATGTTTCTGTATGACCTACATAAGCAAACGAGACCATCAGTGAGCAGATCGGCTATTTCTGTATAGTTGTTCTTAATGTCCCGCCACCGAGTTGGATTCTCCTTGAAATCAGATGAAGCGAGCCTGTGTTTACATTTTCCCAGCTACGTTGGCCAGTTAAAAGGAAGCAGGAGGATAGATAATTTAGATCAGTTGTAGTTTGATCATTTTATGTTTGACGTTATATTTTGTGGCTTTGAGGTGGTGACACTGAAATACTGCTCTTTTCCACAGGGGCCAGAAAAGTATGAATGTTCCTTGTAGTGGCCTTAAATCAGGAAATATCTTTTTAAATATTATCTACACAAGACTTAACATATGACCATGCATTTGATGCCAACTTTTGATTCTTAAGAGTTTTTCATGAATGATGCTGTGCACACATTCTGGTTGGTAATCATTTAGATGTATCTTGGAAAACTCTGTATGAATGTTTATGTTCTCTGTAGTTTCCGTATAAGGTGGATATTCCCCTGGTCACAATCATAGTGGAGGATGAGTGGAACAGTATTGCTGATGCCACAGCAAAATTCAAAGTGTCGCCAAACTTCTCTCGCAGCTCCTGGGACTGGATCGGTCTGTACAAGGTAAACATATCCTACATTTTTTCTATTTTAAGTTATTCATCTGTATATAGGCCTATATTGTATATTGCTAGCAAAATCACAATTATTCTGTTCATGTACATTTTCCTTTTTCTGTTTCCCATGCCAATAAAGCCCCTTTGAATTTGAAAAAAAGAAAATTTAGTCTCACCTTTACTGGCTAAATAACATGTAATGTTTTAAGCATCACAACATATCAAGTATTTCTGTGTTTTACCAGTTTGAATCAAGTAGTCATTGTGTTTGATTGTGTTTCTGCCCTCCTAGGTGGGCTTCAAACACCATAAGGACTATGTGGGATACGTGTGGGCAAAGCAGGAGGAGGCTGATTTTCACCGACAGGAACATCAGGTAATCTGGGTGCGTGCTGAATTCTCTTAACAGCTCGTTTTCTTTCACATTTAATAGACGTCTGACTAACTGTGTTCCAGGTAACCTTTACTGAGGAGGAATTGCCCAAAGGCTCAGGGGACTTTATCTTGGGTTACTATAGCAACAACATGAGCACCATTGTGGGTGTAACAGAGCCATTTCAGGTAATCATAACTACAGTGCTGCTTTCTTCTGAGGTTAAAACAATCAAATGTATTGTCTTTACATCTGTTGTGTGTGATTACTGCAGGTGCATCTTTACACTTTGTTCATTTTGCTGCTCTTCCTCCATATTCTCCCTCCTCCATCCCACCCTTAACCTCCTTTTCATCCATCTCCAGATCCAGCTTCCCACTTCAGGTCTTGACCACAGTTCTTCAGACAGCTCTGACTTCAGCTCAGAAGACGACAGCACTGTTGTCCTCATGAAGACGAGGTCCCGCAGCCCCAGCCCACGCAAGAGCAAGCACCGCAGCCATCGCAGTGGCAGCCATAGCCGCAGCCGCTCCAGCAGCCCCGCGCAGGCCAAAATGAAAGCGCTCAATGTCACTGATGGTTCTCCATCCAGTCCGACCAGTAGAGCAGCTGAGAGTGAGTCCACAGGTTGTCCAGCAGAGGGCAGCAGCAGCCAGGCGTCTGCTCCTGCAGAGAAAGAAAAAGACACGGGGGATTCACGGCTGTGATGCACAACCGAGTCCTGCTGCTGTCACAGGTCACATAGCCAACTGTTGTGTCTTTTATTAAATACATCCACTACACTGTATGTTTTCTGCAATGAAAATATACAGCTTCTGATGCCATCCTTTTCAGGAACAGCCATCTGGTGCATCCAGACGGCTTACTTTGCCTTGAGTTGTTTTATTAAGCTGTGCACATTGTATATTTTTTATTTGTAAACCTTTCACTCTGTCCGGTCTTTCTTCTATTTTTGTCCGTTCTCAGGTGTGGACAGTACAGGGAGCTGACACCTTGCATTAGGAAATACTCAAGGATTTATGGTCATGTAGAGTAAAAGAATGGTTATGTAAAACTTGTAGAAACCATCTTCCTTATATATTCAGACACTGATTTGAAACTCAAATCAGATATGTCTGCAGACTGCATACAGGCGATAGAAAATGCTTCTGAGACAAGGACATTGCTCACAAATCACTTAGTTTGCTTTACTTGTGGAACATGTATCTATTACGAAACGAATCAGACATAGTGAAAAATGCATTTTATTCCAAAACTTCCTACGAAGGCATCACCAGCCCTGTCAGCATTCACTCACACTATTATTTTCTGCAAATCTGCAAACAGAGACAACCATGCAATGTGACGTGGCGGTACTGTTCTACTCTTGCTGATATTCCCTGCTTTGGACATTCAGCATGCATTACACAGCAACACGATACTTAACATGCAGGTAGCATTTCAAACCGATCCACCAATGGGGATAAAGTCCCTCCAGGGTGCATAAAAACAGAGCAGAACCAAAGTGGGTGGAGACTGGGGTTCAGGGGGGCTCAGCCACCAGCCACAGCAGCAGCGCAGCACATGTCAGCGAGGAGGGTGAATGTGAGCATAAAAAAGGCCTTTAAATAGACCGCCAAATCAGTGCAGCGGGATGTGATGGGTGTGTGAGGTTAGCTGTTAGCTGACACCGATAGCTGTCTTGGCAGAACTAGTTAATTATTTGCTGCCCGCTAACTCTGCTGGGCCAACTACAGTGGGAACAACTACAGCAATATCTGACCCAGGAAACGTGCAGTATATTACGTTGACACACACACATGCATCTATGTATAGTTAATGGGCCTTATGTTACTTTTCAGAGCAGGATTTTTTTTTTTCATAATTTACTCAGAAAACATTAATCACATTTATTCTAATCCAATTTTGACTTTTTTTTTTTGCATGTTTTCAAAATGGAAGCAAGTAAAAATGACTGATAATCAATCTGGATTTCTTTTACAAATGTGAGCAGGAACTCTACTTTGTAGAACGACTAGAGGGCTTTGCATTGTACTGTAAGTAATATAATACAAAGCTCACATGTTCCACTATTCACCATGTTCACACAGCGGCCATTTTCCTCTGACTAAGGCTGCAAAGGCTAAATGCTGTTATCAAAAGGATAGTGTCGTGCTGTTGTGTTTCGGTTTGCAAATTGTATAAACCTATGAAATCTGATAAATCATTTCTAGTATGTCACTAGACAAGTGATAGTGAAAATCTGGAGGGAAATGGGGCCATATTTCAGAGTAAAACAATATATTTGCTAACCCATTAGCTACCATTAAACAGCTAATATTAGCATTCAACTGCTTCCTAGATAGTCTGTTGTTTTACTAGAAGCGTCAAGATTTTCCAAACCCACAATTTGATTTGACTTTCAATTTTAAGGTCAATTTTGAGCTTCCCTTGCTGAGTATGACGTCAGAGGAAAATGAACATGTGAATATAATGAATTGTTAAATATCACAATCAATCAATCTATCTATCTATGATTTTGACATTCTTTTTTTCACTTTTGCGGTCTTTTTTTCAGTTTCAGTTTTCTCTTGCTCAGATCCTCCCTTACTGATCCTGGTGATTAGCTGACAGTGACAGTAGTCACAATAGTCATGTTGCATTGTTACCGTGTGACCTCTGATGCACCATCTTAGACACTTTGTACTTTTGGGCTGTTAGCGTAGGACAGTGTATACTGTTGTAACTGTAACCTCAGTGTGTATGTCTGTGATCAGTTTTTGTGTGTATGTGTTTTTATGGACATGGGTGCATGTGTTTTGGATGTGTGTGCTTTGCGTGTGTGAGTAGCTAGCTGTGGCAGCGAATGGGAGTGTGGCTGTGTTTGCATGGTTTGCTGCTGGACATACTGTACATTCCGGTACTGTGATTTTCGTGCCGTAAAGTGCTGTTTTTGACTCCTCTTTGTTATAATCGTGGCTGTGAAAATTGTTAGAAAAACATGGTAAGGACAGTATAAAAATTAAACTTCAGTATAAATGTTAGATGAAGAAAATGCAGGACAGTTATGCTTGCATTAATCTGAAGTTGTTTGCATCATTTCATAGTGCATTCATGTATTTTCTTGATTTTCTTGAAATGAAAAATCTATTGGACCTTTGTGTAGAGTAACATGTTTAAAAGATGTTAAAGATTGTATGACTTTGTCCTACTTTAGGTAATTTAGATGATTATTAGTATGATCAGTTCTGCAGTCATGACCATTGACTATCTATTGTGAGATGTTTATGAAAAAATGCTCTGTCTACAGAATGCTATTGTTTTGTAATGATGTGGCTAAGATAGAAGAAATATGTATGTAAAGGACAAATATTAAGTATGGTAGAAAACACAAAATAGGAGACAATCTATGACAAAAGATTATTTTACTTAAATTATGTATTTATTTTCTTATTTAACTGTTAAATGAGCCTGAATTCTGCTGGCCAGTGAGGGAGCATTATTTCAATGGAAATGTCAAAATGATATATAACAGAATATTGATAATTACTTTCTTTTTCTATTAGGAACTATGAAGAGAGAGTTTGATTTCTCCAATTTCCATTTTAGTAAATTCAGATCAAATGTTGCTTTTATTGTCTGATGTGTAGATTGTTTAGTCTACAGGTCTTTGTAAAATTGTGAATGAAATTGATAAAAAAATATATATATATTGCAAGCCTGTGAGATATTGATTGTTAACATATGAAAATGGTTTATCTGTGTGAACTCATCTGATCAGTGAGTTGAGGAGTTTTTTTAGGGGTTGCTTGCTTTGTTTGCCAACCCAGAAACTAGTGCAACACTGTCCAAAGAAATAATATACTCTCCTTCAAATTGTGCTGTCTGTCTCTTTTCCTGAGTCTCTGTATTTATTGACATTGAGTGAAAAATGTGTAAATACAGTACCAATCTCTGGGTGGAAATAGGGTTGGGCATTGAGAACCGATTCCAAATAAAAATTGAGTCCAAAATACAAGTCTAAAGGAATCATCAAGAAATTTAAAATTCAGTTCTGTTTATCGATTCCAACACAAATTTCACTCTTGCTAGTCATAAATTAAAACTGTGTGATGCAAACATCTACCGTATATCAACCTGGCTATCTGTTATCATGATACTTAAGTCATGATGCAACATGATCACAATTTTACACATTTTGCCACATGTTGACTATTGTGATAACATATATCCATTTAGTACCTTTTTTTTCAGCTGAAAATTATGTCCCCAATAGAAAACTTTTCCAACATCTGTTTTATCTCATAAGGAAAAAAAATCAGTCTATTCAGTCAGACTTCTGCAGATTTAATGAAAAGCATGATATATTGAAGAGTTAAAAGTATTTGTTTGCCTTGAAATGTGTGTGCCAGCCCTCATTTACAAAGTAAATAAAGGCAATGGCCCTAAAATAAATGTCATTCCCCGAGAGAATGTAGTCTTACCTATTAAAACGTTTGCATAAATAAGTGCAGATGATATTACCATTATGACTATAAAGGTCATTAATGCCACAACAGTACTGTACATGCAGTTTCTTCAGTTATATAACAGAACTGAACTTCATTCAATTATAATCAAGATCAGAGTGGATGTCCAGTCTTTCATTATTCATCTTTGGACCACCAATCACTTTTTTGTGATTCATTATTGTTATCAGTGGAAGTTGCCTGCTATTTTTGCCTTTCTGAATAAATATGTGCAACAGACACAACAACACATCCTGCAGGGAAAAAAAACTCATCACCATTGTGGACTAAGACAGTCATTAATTGTATTATTCTAGTAATAATTTATGTATTAAAAGATTGATACTTTGTGTCTGTGTATCACAAAATATTGTGATGTATCAATGCTGTATTGATTTTTCCCCCACCCTCATATAGTCTATTATTTCTTGAGTTTGTTTTATATATCAGTATAAGTGTAAAATATTAAATACTGAAGAGTTAAAGATATTTTTTTCTTGAAAAGTGTCTTTAGGCCCCATTTACAAAGTAAATAAAGGCATTGACCTTAAAATAAAGGTCATTCCCTGAGAGAAAGCACTCTGAACTATTAAAGCCTTTGCACAAATAAGTGCAGATAACATTACAATGATGACTATAGAGGTCTATTGTACATGCAGTATCTTCAATTATGTAACAGATGTGAACTTCATCCAATGATTATCACTGTTAGAGTGGATGTCCAGTGTGTTATTGTCTTGTTGTAATTATCTTTGGACCACCGATCAGTTCTTTCTCATTTGTTATTGTTATTGGTGGAAGTTGCCTGCTATTTTTGGCTTTCAGAATAAACGTGGGCGACAGACAACACAACACATCCTGCAGAAGGCAACAGCAGGTGCATCTTGCATCATGCTTTTGCCCTCTGAAAAGAAAGTGTCCACCCTGCAAATTCATGGTGACAAATGACTGTACCACTCTGATGCAACACTGGTCAGGGATTGAGTTGCTTGGTGTAGTGACATTGAACACCAAAAAGCCCAAGAAACGACATTAACCGAACTGACAGGCTGACAATACTAATGATCCTGTAATGTCATAAGTGAGAAGAGTTGGATTTTCCATTACAATTGGCAGGTTGAAACGTCTATTTTGCCTACCAGGAGACAAATAACAATATGTGTCCATGCCAATGGAAACTTTGATTTTTTTTTACCTTTAAAACAACTGTTATAAACCACTGTGTGTGTATAACAGTCATAGGTACATAGTGCAAGATATCAAAGCTACATCTATTCTTTCATGACATGATGATACGGTAATAAAAATTACCTAACAGCCACTGCTGTTAAAGTTATCTGACCTTCACAATGACTGACCATTGACTCCAAGTTAGAGTACAGGTAAATGTGTTATGCCTCTCCACTGTAGATGAGATAGACCACCAGGTATGATGCAACACCCGGCTGTGATTGTAACAGTGTTTGTGTGCTCCACACACCTTCAGAAATGCTTTGTCACCATGACAAGCCATGTATTTCTATAAAAGATTTTTTTAAATGTATGATTAAGAGGTGCAGGGTGACAGATATCAACAACGACAAGCAGAAAATATATACATGAGCTGATTGGAGGACCAGCGACCTGTCAAAAACTTTGAAATAGCCTGCAATGTCCTAGTTGAACATGGGTGTCATATTCTGAATGAATTTATCTCTTTGTGGGTAAAACACACACTGTAAATCATTTAAAGCTGCTTAAACTTTTTTAACCAGTTCCTTGCTGCCTTAAAATCGCAGTTAACTGAACATGGGTTGAGTCAGGTTTGTAGAGTTGGGTAGGGATGTACCTGCCAATAACCAGGGATTACTGAATTGTAATAGTAATAATTTTGATGAAAAACTTAAAATTGAACCACTGATTTCTGTCAGTGTCTAGTCAGTGCTTGAAAATATAAAACCAATTGAGTTAAGAGAAGAAACATTCAAGGTCAAGTTCAATAAACTTAAAATATTAAGCTGAATCAACTAAGTGTACTGGGGCTTGAATTCGATACTAATCTTAATCATGGTTAGCATTTTGTATTTGTTTATTATTATTATTATTATTATTATATTATTAGTTGATATTATAATTAAAAACTTACATATTTATGCTAAGTAAAAAATGTTAGCTGATTCCACTAAAATCATGTATGATGTTTTACAGTGCAGGGACCTAAATGTTGTAATTTAAAATCTCCTGAAATACAATGTTCCCAATCTAAAATAAAGAAATACACTTCATAGCTTACGACTTTTGTGTTTCTCATATAAATAAAATGTTCCAGCTTTGGAGCTAAAACCACTGTAAACCAGTCCTTGTCGACATGAATTAAACCCATCTGTTGCCTACAAACGTAGAACATGTTCACAATCAGAGCTTTTGATTATATTACACAACAAGGCCTGAAGGGTAAGAGGGAGATATGAGCTTTTTGAGTAAAGTATAATCAAGTTATGTTGAGATATAATATCCCCAGCCTCTGCTTTGTTGCAAATGTTCTTCCAGGTTAATTGGGTTGTTTCACCGAGGAAGCACATGTTCTGATGTTCTTGCGATAAATAAAATAAATACACTGTATCAGATTAATTATACCAGTGTTGGTTTAAACCAAACTCAAATAATGGTTTCCAGGAAACATTCATTTGTTTTCTGGTACACTTGGACCAATCATAAAAAGCATCTCACACCATGTTTTCATATAAGACAGTATAAAAAATAGTCCTACAGTATAGATGTTAATTTAAAAAACAAATAATGTTTGACATCTGGACTTTTATTGGGCCCTTTTAGTCTTCATGTAGTGTCTAAATATAAACTTAAACTAATCATAATGTAGGGATTGGTATTATTAGGATTTTATACCAATATTAATATGCATACTGCTTATTGATGCCAATTCTTATCAATACTCTTACTGATAATATTCACCATATTCTGGTGCAAAAAATAAAGATTACTGCATGAAAAGATGTGAAAAGAGTTATTTTATTGTTTTTTTTGCAGAAAAAAGTTAATTTTCCTGAGTTATTGCATTTATTTGCATTTTCATTAAATTCAGTAAAGTCAGCCCACACTATTTAATGTTTTATGTATTATGTAACTTTACTTAAATACTGATAGCCGTATCATTTGTCCAGGAGCTTACTGATATTTTGGTATGAACCAGTCAGGAACTAGTACCAATTTAGTACCGGTTCTTGATACCCATCCTTATCATAATGTCATAAAAACAGTTGAACAAGTGAATGTTCCTGTCTGTACAATGACATCCAGACAGCTCTGTTTTCACTTGCTTGAAGTACAACAGGACATGAAGTAGGAAGGATGGTTATGGCCTGAGGAGCATTAAGTATCAGACTTTCAGGCCACACCCTCATACAGAATTTACACAGGAATCAGTCACACGCCTGCATCTTGTTGGGTTTATGTTTTGTTTTGCAAAGCGCTCACATCTTAGCCAAGCAAACTAGTTTAGGGGTTAATGATAATTTGGGCTTGTTGCCAGCATGAAGAATATGTTTGTGTTTGGGTAATAGTTGATGTATGACATGTCGAATGTGCGTGGGTGTATGACGACCTGATGGATAAGGTTATGATTCATGATTTAAATTCTGTTGTTTTTTTCCATTGATCCATCCATTGAGCCATCTAGATGTTGTGGTGTGAGTTGCAGATTTTCAGACATGTCTGCCTTCTCTTGAATATAATGGAACTACATGTCACTCGGCTTGTGGTACTTAAAGTGTCAAAATAATACATGTGAAAAACTTTTCCAGAAATTGTGAGCCAGTTACACAAGATGACAGACCTTGTGAGTAGTTTCATGTAGGAACTATTTTCTTTGCACCGAAGCACACCCACCAACCACGCAGAAACAAGCGTGCGTCTATTCATGGATGAATTTCTCATGCTCATGAAAATGAAGAATGTTAAATATTAATGGTGTCCTCCTTGGCTGACTGGTTACACAGTGATACGGTGAGTGAGTGTTGTTTGGTAGAGAGAAAATAGTTACGAAATGAAAATGCTCACAACAAGGTCTGTAGATTATTTTGAGTAACTGGGCCATGATTTGTAGAAAAAGACACTGCTGTTGAGTTTGTTTATTTATTTATTTATTTTTTATTTATGTTATTAGATCAGTTATTTGTTCTCTGAGTACCACAAGCCGAGTGCCATTTAGTTCCATAGAATGATGCAGGAATGACGAATCTTTGTAGGCCTGGAAGTTAGTATCACTCTAGTTCCCTCCACAAAAAGCCAATGGGACTTTTCCATGTGATTTTGAATCAGAGCAGAAAGTACACTCTGTGGTGAACAAAAGTTTACGTTAAACACACATTTTGTTCAGCAAGATAAACAAACGAATAAACACCAGAGGTAAAAAAAAAAAAAAAAAAAGGCTATAAATGGCTACACCAGGTTTGCACGACCCAATGTCACCACCACCAAGTGACTACAAGTGTTTGGCGTGATGACCTTTGATTTCCACATAAAATGCTGTACTCTCATTTAGCCACTAGTTAAGACAAGTAAAAACTTCAGAATTCACAAGTAGGATATTCACTGACATACTTTATGTTGTCAAAAACATTTTAAAAAACCCAATGACTTCAAGACAAGGGAACTGGAACCGTTAATATCCTTATTTCCAGGTTTTAGGACTCACTCCTGCAGCGCTCTTCTGTATTCAAGAGAAGGCAAACTCTCTACAGTTGCAATCTCCAAAACTCCACCAAAACAATCTAGATGGATAAACATCATTACAGTTAAGAGGAAAAATATCTTTTTTTTTTCTTTTTTTTTTGAGCAGAACTGTCCCTTTAAAGTCAGACCTAACAACTTGAGAGAAGATTGGTCGTGTCTGCAGTTTGTATATTTCTCACAAACACACACCGTAGGTGTGATGAGGGAATTACTAAAGTAAAGGTGCTGATTGAGCAATGCTATCATCTCTGTAACATTTTGACAACACATGCGTGTCCTGTTGCCAATCTGCGGTGCATTCCTGGTTACAGTATGAGCCAATCCCTCCTCTCGATAGGCTCAATGGTATGGTTCCACCTCCTCGTGACGTCAGAGCGTCTGACTTCATAGGATAAATAGTGGAGCTCTGCGCCATGAGGCTCAGGCTTGAGGATCAATAGAGAGATACCGACTGCCCTTTGGGAGAGCAAGAAAACGCTGAGGTACTGCTAGTGAGAAGAAATAGTTAGTTTAATATTACCAATTTTATAATTCGTACCAGCAGCAGCAGCCGCCATCCACGACAATGAACGGACAGATGAATGGTTTCCATAACTCCCTCATTGACGAGGACTGCTTCTTGTTCACCTCAGAGTCGGTCGGAGAAGGACACCCCGGTAAGAGCCGACACACACCATCCTTTTTTTTAACAATTTGTCTGATGCAATAAACGATATGTATTACTGTGTCTTGTATGACGTTGTTTTGCCTTCGTCCTGTACAAATTCACGTTTCATTCTAATAAAAAATTGTAATGGCCATCATTCAAATTTGAATATGTCGGCCTTGTCCGCCACTTGAACATTAGCTGGGCCGGCTTTAAGAGCACGCGCTACTGGCTAATGTGGTCGTGTGGAGAAAGGAACCCCGGAGTTGCGAAAGTCTCGCGAGTTTTTGTATAAGTCGATTCTTCATCATACAAACTAATCGTTTCATAATGCATCAATCTCGCGAGACCTTTCGCGGGCCAGGGGTTCCCTTCGAGACACGACCATGTTAGCTAGCTAATCTTTGCCGAATAGATGATGCTGTCGCGTGTCTGGTCCATCGACAACAGACCTACCAGTGTTTCATCAGCTTTTTACTGTTAACGTTAAGGTTACTTGAGCGCTGTCTACAGTATCATTACTTGTGAACTGGTTAACGTTTTTCTGGACATGCCGAATCGTCTGGGGCTTTTCGTGAGGCACACGGGGTGACTGATAATGTGTTGTCCCGTCTGTCTGAACAGCAGTATGCGATAGTGGGAGTCTTTTTATATTCTCGGCTGAGTAACGTTAATTAATTCAGTGTTTATAAGTTTATCTCGCTTTCCTTCCGGTTCACGGTTAGTTGCGCGCGCTCTCTCCGTACCACATGTGCACATGATGAAATGGCGACAGTTTAAGATCCCCTGAGCCACTCCCACCGAGCAGCACCCGGGCTGGTGCTTCTAACGTGCCACAGTTTACATTCAGCCCCACGCGCTCTGCGGTCTGTTATTGATGTTGGTGTTGAGTTGCTTTGTTCTTGTTTTTCAGACAAGATCTGCGATCAGATCAGTGATGCAGTTCTGGACGCTCATCTCAAGCAGGACCCTGATGCCAAAGTTGCATGTGGTAAGAATTTATTTTTTTTTTCCATGTTTGTAAGATAAGATCTACCTTTTATTGGTCTCCTGTAGGGGAAATCCAATTTGGCATAGCAGCACAAGGGTGAAAAGTGTTGTGTCATGTTGATTCAAGTCAGATGTAAGTGTTTTGCAATATACTAGTATTGACAGTGATATTTTAAAAACAAAATATTAATGTTGATGTTAATATTAATGTAAATACGGAGATGCATAATCCAGTGCCTCTTAAGCGTACTGTGTGCTTGTAAATCATTCCCGTTTCTTCTCGTTCTTACTTTGCCTCCCTCCCCCAATGCCTCCCACACACCTTTTCACTATCCATTAAGTGTAATTGCACTTTTTGTTCGCTGTTATGTTTAAAGACTCTTTCTCCACCTCCCTGCACTTGTATTATGAGTATAATTTATTTGGGTGGGTAGGAGGGAGGAACACGCACTATTGGGAGAGCTGCAGACCATTAACCAGTACAGGTTGGAAAATGGTCACAAAAAAGTAATGTTTTACCAATGTTTTGACATGAGACTTCTTCATGGTATTGTAATTAATTTGCTAAAAATTAGACAAATCATACAATAAACAAAGATAAAGAAAAAATCTGACTTCTAGATATTGCCATAAAATTGATAATCAGTAACTGTGTAGTGAAAATCTAATACTGTGACAATTCCTGCCAGATGTTTTTCTTGATAGTGGGATGTTGAGTGTTATTGTCTTGTCTCATGCAGAGACTGTTGCCAAGACTGGGATGATCCTGTTGGCTGGTGAGGTGACATCACGTGCCACAGTGGACTACCAGAAAATTGTCCGTGACACCATCCGCCAAATTGGATATGACGACTCCTGCAAAGGTGTGGCATGTTTTTGTTTGTGGCTTGCAGTATGTTGTCTCTGTTTCCGTTTGAGTGGTGTATTGAGCGCATGCTGTCTGTCTTCTGCACAGGATTTGACTATAAGACCTGCAATGTTCTCGTGGCCTTGGAGCAGCAGTCTCCAGACATCGCTCAGGGTGTCCACATTGACCGCAATGAGGAGGACATTGGAGCAGGGGACCAGGTCGGTAGTGGATATTTTGTTCTCATTAGTGTTTTGAAGTTACAGATTGCTGGTATTTATTCCTTAAATGATACTTAACTGAGTAAATGTCTCTTCCTCTGCAGGGTTTGATGTTTGGGTATGCCACTGATGAGACCGAGGAGTGCATGCCTCTCACAATTGTCCTCGCCCACAAGCTGAATGCTAAGATGGCTGAGCTGCGTCGTAATGGCACCCTGCCATGGCTGCGGCCAGACTCAAAGACACAGGTAGGGCTGTTGTACTTGCTGTGATTAACTACTATAAATTCTTGCTGTGTTAGTGTTGTATATCTCATTTCTATTTTGCATCTTCTCCACAGGTTACTGTCCAGTACCGCCAGGACCGTGGTGCCATGCTTCCTGTTCGTGTGCACACAATTGTCATCTCTGTTCAGCACGATGAAGATATTTGCCTGGAGGAGATGAGGGATGCCCTGAAGGAGAAGGTTATCAAGGCTGTGGTTCCCTGCATCTATTTGGATGACGACACCATCTACCACCTGCAGCCCAGCGGGCGTTTTGTTATCGGAGGCCCACAGGTAAGTGTCAGAGGGTGTGTCTTTCAGAAAGTATTTGTAGCCTTTGAGCTATTTACCTATTGTAAATGTTCTTTAATTACAGGGTGATGCTGGCTTGACAGGCCGTAAAATCATCGTTGACACTTATGGCGGGTGGGGAGCCCATGGTGGTGGCGCGTTCTCTGGCAAAGATTATACAAAGGTGGACCGCTCTGCTGCTTACGCTGCACGCTGGGTTGCCAAGTCTCTCGTGAAGGCTGAGCTGTGCAGGAGAGTGTTGGTCCAGGTGAGCGTTTGTGTCAAAACCTGCCTCCATTTTAGAGAGCGGGGCTTCCTCCCTGAAGTTTTCTGTCTTTATATGGTTAATATAATGCCTGTGTGTCGTATCAGGTGTCCTATGCTATTGGAGTTGCCCATCCCCTCTCCATTTCTATCTTCCACTACGGGACCTCCAACAAGAGTGAGAGAGAGCTGCTTGACATTGTGAAGAGGAACTTTGATCTCCGTCCTGGAGTCATTGTCAGGTAATGTATAACCCCCCGCAGCGACTTGATACTCAATGAAACAACGGCTCCTAACTCCGTCCTGTGCCTTAGTATGTCTCCTCTTTGAGTTTTCCTGCTCAGGATTTAGCAAATTAATCCATGAATGTATTGTGAAAAAAGAGCCAATGCAGTTTTCCTTTTGCTTCAGCTGACATTTTGTTTGGCTTTAAAAGCTGTGAGTTTGCTCTATCGCTTGCTACTAAATTAAATGGCATAGTGTTGGAAGGTTACACATGTGGGCTTTAGTGAGGGCAAAGTTTTCTTCATTAAAGTAGACACTTACGATATCTGTAATCAAGCCTTGTAGCTCATAGTTAGATAAGCATCCTTTTTGAAAATTAGTGTGGTTTCCATCTGCAAGCTGCAGTCAACACACTACTCAGGGATGAGTTTGGTTGGCAGGGTAAGTCTTGAAGCGTCACGTGTTTCCTCTACCAGCTCGCCTAGCAAACCTGATTATTTTATTTTTTTGTGGCTCACTCCTCGCCGGCTAATGTACTCGGTATGCCTGTGTGAGTATGACTGTGTGCACTTGAGGTCATTGGGTGTGACTGCTGCTAAATATGTTGATTATGTATTCCAGGGAGCTGGATCTGAAGAAGCCCTTGTATCAGAGGACTGCAGCCTATGGCCACTTTGGCCGTGAATCCTTCCCATGGGAGGTGCCCAAAAAACTCAAATACTAAACCTGTTAAGCTTTTCCCCCAGGCTTGTTGGTGTATACTACAGAGAAGCCTCCAAGGTTCCAGGGGGTGAAATGCGCACATCTTTCATAATAATGCTATCACTTAACACATGACTCCCTCCCTTCCTCACTCCACCTCCCTCCTTTTGTCTTGTTACTCTTCTCTGCTGGTTGCAGTATCATACTGGGTCATAGGAGGCTTGCCTCAGAAACTTGATGTTTAAAGAGTGGATGGGTTCCATGAACTCATGCATCATAGTACTCCATGTTGTCTTGCGTCTTGAAGTTCCCCTGCTTCTCGTTGTGATGGACCCTGAATAGCAGCCTTCAGTTCTCCTTTTGGCATTCCGCACTCCACACTCAATCTTGTCAGTCTTATATTCAGTGTCATGGCGGTAGCATATTAGGCTATATGCGATACCCCTCTTAATTTACTGGTGCTACTGATGTTAAGAGTCTGCAACATCTGAAACTTTTCAAGCCCCTTTAGAAGCATCATTTGGGTCCTCTGATCTTCACAAAACCAAGTTGAGTTTCTTTCTAAACATTCCTCCTCCTTTTTGTCAATCTGGTACAATTATTCGCTGACCCAGTGTTTCTTTATCCTTTTTTGTTAGCTTTATTCCCTCGTCTTTGTGGAGGATGCTAGAATGGCACAATTAAAATTCAAGGGTTGTTGCTGTTATCACAAAAAATGCTATGCATTGCAGGCTAAGGGACGAGCCAAATCCTAATTATTATTCAAGCTCTCAACTGAGCGTAAAACCTCAGATGCCTCTACAGACCTTTGCTGTTTTCTGACGTAATACAGAAAAGTCAGAAGCTGCTATGTCACTGCTCTGGTCTGTAGAGGTACTGGTTATACTTGATAGTGATAGAAAAAATTGGATTGATTATGCATTGAAATTCAATTTTAAATGAGTCCTTTTTTTAAATGTAGTTTCACTCGCTTTTTTATGGTTTGATGTGATTGAAGGCCCCTTTTTGCTCCTCAAGTATATTGATGGCAGGTGTAGCTACAGAGAAACCTGGTACCCATCTTTATCCTTAGTGGAGTGTGTTCTTTGCCACAGAGTCTTACTGGCTAGAACTCAAACCTCAACACTATTTATTTGTTCTCTGAAACACGGCGTGGATACAGAGAAGCCAACGTTTCAGAAGGCAGCTTTAAACACACTTGGTTAATGAATCTTGAATTCATTTTTGACTTGCTCATTTTTCAGTGTTTTTGTTGAGGCTCCAGAGTGTTGTACAGAAAAGCTTTGGGCCGCCTCGACTGGCTACTGTTAATGACAATTTTACAACCTTTTTTATTTGTGGACTGTAGATCTTATTTTTAGATGGGTTAATTTTAAAATCCCATTAAAATGTCTGGTGCAATTCTTTGGCTCTCCTACCCTCATTAATGAGATGGCAACATTTGGCTGGTGTAGTACAGAGAAACCAGCCTTGTTTACATGGCCATCCCATGTGTGGGATAGAGTTTGAAGTTTTGGTTTTGTTCCCTTTTACCACTCGGAGGTCATCCCGTTGGCTACAGTAAGTGTAAGAGTGCCTTTTCTATTTCCTCTTCTCCCCATTTGCTTTTCTGCCCTCCAACATGGGTTCAACTTCCAGAGGAACAAGTAGCTCATACTGTATTATGCTTCATGTCTAGACTGGGTAGTCTCCTTATGCTCTGTAATAAACAACCACTCCTTTCAAATGGCTGTGTCATGAATTTTTCTTGTTCATTGATCTTGCAGTGGAATGATCGCGGTGTCTCAAGTGTTGAATTTAAAAAAAAAAAAAAAAAGTAATCAATAGACCCTTTTCACAGCAAGTGAATTTTAAACAACTAAAACTAGTTGTAAAAAAACATGTTAACTGAAATAAAGATGAAAAACCAGCACTTACAGGGGGGAAATAAACTTGAACATTGTAGGCTGCAAATATACAGGAAATGACCTTATTTGATAAAATTTGTCAACAAGCCTGACGAGTCGTGGCGCATCTGTTAATTGAGACAGGGAATCAACTGAGTGACTGAAACACCAAGCCAACTTTCCCTTGAGGCTAATACAAAACTATAAATGTTTCACAGTAGCCATTTTGTCATGAAATGGTAAAATAAACAGGTAATGATATTAAGGGGCTGTCAACCAGGTCAGGGTGCTCCTGTTGTGCACATTGGCTCACTGGAAAGGCTCTGCAGCACTAAATGTGACAAAACTATCACTGATAGTACCTGTTTGTTCTATTATTTCATATCAAGGCTGCAGTGGAAAAAGTATTAGGAAATGGAGTTGCAATACTAGTCAAAACTGTTAATTCTGACATTTCTGTTTAGTCTTTACTTTTCAAATCTCCTATCCTTGTTACTTAGACTAGCAAATGTTAGATATCTAGTGGACAAAGCTTATTTTCTTTTGTGTTTTCCTGTGTAGAGAAAATTATACATAAGCCAATAACAATAAGGTAATGGGAACATTAAAAGAATGGATCATGGTAGGCTTATCGTATTACAACACAGGGTTGTATAACTGGATTAAGTTGTAGTTTCCTTTTTGCCACTCACAAAGACAAACCTTTTGCACAGCAGTTATATGCAGTAGATTTGATGAATAAATAAACCCAAAAAATATAAATAAGGATCGTGCTGAGGATGAATTAAGGGGTTTCTCAGCCTGTGGGAAGAGGCTGCTCTGTAGTCTCATGGTACAGCAGTGGATACTTCTGTATCTCTTGCCAGATGTCAGCAGGGTGAACAGGCTGTGGGTTTTTAAGTAATAAATGCTTAATAATAAACTACTATTAATTTGTAACAATACTCCCATTGTGCTGACAGATCTTCTCCAGAGGCAGAGTAGGGAAAATCTTCGTATAAAGTTTGTCCTGTCTACTTCCTGCTTGGCTTACTACTTACACAGAAGTGGATTACACTTGAGGCTGCGCTGTTAGTTTCCACTTAAAAGCCAGTATGACCCTTGAAGCTAAGATGAAAAAAGTAGTCAATAGTAACACAAGTAAAATAGTCTAACTCAGCAGTAATGAAGGCACGCTCTGAAGCAAAAAACATCCACCTAGAATTGCAAACACAGCTCAGGATTAACTAGTTCTTACTGTAGAACTGCAGGTTTGTGCAATGCAAGTGTTACTGTGCAAAATTGAGACATTTAATGCAACCTTGGACCTTCATGTTCATCCAGAATTCATAGCTATATGTGCTGTTGGTTTCCTGCAGTTTGTGTTGTCTGCTTTGTATGACACCAAGCAACTATATTAGCAGGCATAAAGGAGACAATCTAACAGAATGTGTGTGAATAGTGTTAGATATAAGAGTTTATCACTAATACATTTAAATGATTCAGATGAAATGAAGAAGAAAGTCAAACCTTTTTTGGGACCTTTTTCAGTTAAACACAGTTGAAGGTGACAGGAAAGGGGGATAGAGGCAGAGGGGACTAAGTGCTGCAGGCTAGAACTGAATCCAGGCCACTGCAGAGGACTGTAGTATACTCTACCACGTGAGCTGGTGCAGCTCCATCCAGTGATTTAAACCTTATGTCAGAGAGAGTCTCAGTATAAACTAAATAAGTTTGGGCAGTGCTTTTGTCAGAGCCTTAAGCATGAAACAAACATAATTGCAAAGATGTCAAAAAGAACACTTAAAGGAAATAAGAAGTTTAAAAAAAAGGCTGGTTGGCATAAAACTTGCTCTTTCACTTCCTGCGAGGCTCCCATGTGCTTAGTTGCCCAAAGGGATTCAGCAGCACATCTGTTTTAACGACACTTATTCAACAACTCTTCAGTATGTATTTATCAGACATGTCCTTTTTAGTAGTTTTCTTGTGTTCAAGCAAGTTTGTGAGTTATCTAAAAAAGGCTTACAAACTTTAAATTATTTATTCACTTCCAAATTTGGTGTGGTGCCCATTGCCTTCGAAGTGTAATAAATTATTTGGCCTAAACTTAAACACTGGAAATCCCTGTTCACAAGTCACCATTTTGTTTCTTCTTGCTGGGGTCTTCCGGCTCTGGAAATCCTTGAGAACACTTGAATTTTAATGTATTGTTTTCAAGGTTGGATTTTGTAATTGCATTACTTTCACAATGAATCGCTGTCTTTGTAGTTTCCTTTTTAGATAAAGAAATAAAAGTCAGAGAGAGAGAGAGATTGCCTTTGCCTTTTGGCAAAAAAGATGTTGGTGTTTCAATGAGGATTGGCTTGAAAATGAAATCTAAATTTTAAAAAAACGTGAAGAATTTTATTGAAATTGAAGCTATTTGTCAAGTAATTGCTTCAGTGATTATTTTTTATTGGCACAGTCAGGTTACATACAAACACATACAGTGTCAGTGTCGCATACAGTCATACAGTGACACATTTTTAAATATGGAACTTTGTTGTGTTTTGTGTAATTTACCACCGCTGTACCGTGCTGGAAAAACTTGAAAAGTGCTTGAGCTTTTCTTTGTCAGTTATAAAAATGTTTGTTAAAGTCCGTGATGACAGGCGGACTTTAAGTCTTGAGAAATTTATAGAGTTTATTCTGCTTTCCAAACGTGGACTATATTTAACCAGAAAGCTAGGGTTCATTTCAAAAAGATGTGAATTTTCCAGTCACTACATTCAGGTTTGTGATATATTAAAGGGAAGTTAAACTGTCCTCGTAATGAGACTAACTTGGAAAATTAGTCCAGAGTATACTGGAACACGAGTCTGTGGCCTTGTCTCCACGTGCTCCAGTAAACTCTGGACTAATTTTCCAAGTCTCTCCTGTGACAAGATTACCCTGCCCTTCAGAGCACTGGACAGGCCTGAAGTTCCTTGAGAGTCTTACAGGTATATGTGTGTCTTGCCAGAGGGAAATTAGTTAGAAGCAGAGTTCAGGGTCATAGGAGGGTTAGGTATCTTGCTCCTGTAACACTGCCCTGAGCAGTGCTCACTGCAGCCCACAAACCAAAGCCCCTCTTACAGGCCTCTGGCAGCTGCCTGTTCTTAATGAACTGTCACTTTACTTCTAGTTTGACAGGTATAGTAGTTCTTGGAGATTAGCACTGCCAGACAGCTTTCGAAGCATCTGCCTTTTCATGCCAAAGTAGTACTATTGAATTGTATTATGAAAGCTGAGATTGCCCTCAAGGATTGTTCCCATCATTTGTTTTGACTTGTTGATACCCCGTCTCCACTGAAGAACAGCTGAGCTCCGCCTTTCTATGACACCAGGCAGTAGGGTGTGTCGTTTGTGGAGGCAACAGTGAAAATTATCAGACACGCTCACAGAGACCAACTGTGTTCCAAGCCCCTGCCCAATTACTCTGTGAGGTTATCAGGGAACTTTTCAGAGAGCAGGTCCAGACCTGACTCTTTATAATGTCACAACTCTGATTTTCAACATGCTGAGGTGCTGTGTAAGAGGTAAATAAATACAATGCAATTGTAAATTTGTAAACCCTTTTTGACCTGTATTCAATCGAATACAACACAAAGACAAGACATTTAATGTTCAAACCGATCAACTTTATTGTGTTTTATACATATATCATTCTGAATCTGATGCCTGCAAACATGGCTAAAGTTGTGACAGAGGCATGTTTACCACTGTGATACATCACCTTTTTATTTAACAACACTCAGTGAGCGTTTGGGAACTGAGGACACTAATTGGTGAAGTTTTGAAAGCAAAATTCATCACACATTTTCAGTGTGAGACAGGTCTGGACTGCAGACAGGTCAGTCACCTGAACTCTTTACTATGAAGCCACCCCTTGTAACACATGCAGAATGTGTCTTGTCATCGTCTTGATGAAATAAGCAGGTATGTCTCTGAAAAATACTTTTTCTGGATGACGCATATGTTGCTCCAAAACCTTTCAGCATTAATGGGGCTTTTTTCTGTGATTTCCAAAAACAGTTGAAACTGTTAGACCACAGCACCGTTTTCCACTTTGTGTCAGTTCTTCTCCTTTGAGCTCGGACCCAGAGAAGTCTGCAGCGTTTCTGGATGTTGTTGATCTGGCTTTTGCTTTGCATGGTCGGTCTTGCATTTGTAGATGGAGCAACAAATTGTGTTAACAGTTTGGTTGTGTTTACGGTTTCCAAAGTGTTCCTTTGCCTATATAGTATCCTTTGTACAATTACAGGGGTTTTTAATGTAGTGCTGCCTGGGGGGTCAAAGGTCATGGGCATTCACTGATGGATTTCGCCCTTACCCCTTATGTACGGAGATTTCTCTGGATTATCTGAATCTTTTAATGATGTTGTGGATCACCTGTTACCAATTAATGTGTTTGTGGTCCTGGAATGCTCAAAAACACCTTTTTGGAGCATTCCTCAACTTTTCCTTTTGTTGCCCCTGTCCCAACTTTTTTTTAAACGTGTTGCAGATAAATATCTTGTCTTTCCACTGTACTCAATTGAATACAAACAGAGAAGGATTTGCAAACCATTACAATCTGTTTATTTACGTTTTACACAACATCACAACTTTTGTGGAATCAGTTGTATTGGCAGCAAATCAGTAGAGTGAGAAATGTCATTTTGTATTTTTCAAAGAATAAAAAAGTGACATGTTTAAAAGCAAATCTTGTTTGGGAACATTTATTAATTCATCATTCATTGACTGAGCTGACGCCAGAGCCAAGACAACTAATTCCACTATTTGCCACAATTTTCTAAATGAAAAAATCAATACAGACACTTTTAAGCATGCATTACTGTGTATTTTATTGTTTTTCCAGTATGAATGCTCTAAATATGACCAGAATCCATATATACAATTTAATTTTTCAGGAATTCAGGAGTGTTTTCTTTTATTAAACATTCGTCTTTTGGAATGGGACAAGGCCAAGATCCTGCCTCTGGAAAACCAGTCAGCCTTATGCAAACTACATTGCATAAAGGGAGGAGCTCCTTTGTGCAACAACAAATGGCCAGCTTTCAAAACACATATTAGTAACATGATTAAACATATTCATCTTATTTTTTTCCCATTACTTACTTGTCTTTCAGATATGGTTGACATACAAATACAAATGGCACTAAAATCTTTTTCAGTCAGTCGTTGAAAGCACATTTAACATGTGGTTTGTGTAATCATAATTTACAGTATTTAGATGCTTGAGTTGAACCAGCATATTTTGCAATGCAAATCTTTTCTTTTAACACATTTTTAAAAGGACTTTAAAAAGGGTTAGGGTTGAATTTTCCAGAATGACTTCCAGTCGGTAAACAATGATAAAATTACCTTGAAGACTTTGTTGGTTAGTTACATACCAAACTTGTCTGCAGATGAGATGTGAGAAGACAGTGATTGACGTTATTGATTGATGGCTGAGATGACATTTGCAGTAAAAACTAATTTTGAAGCGTAGTCTTTGTTAAGTTCTTTAGTCAAGACATTCACCCAACTTTTTCTCGCGTTTTACCTCAGAGGAACACTGCAGGGTTGACAATGAGGACAGGAACGCCGAGACTCATCAGTGAACTTTAGACTACTTGCATACGTCAGAGTGAGCCTTGAATTGATAACAGAGGTTAGACACAATAGAACACAATCACTTACTTTGTGATTCCATTTGCAGGTATTGTACTATATTGTAACCTAAACACAAAGGGATCTTTAAGGCCTTGTTCTCAGGGTAACAAAACAATATAACTAACTAACTAAATGTGGATGCAGGAAATGGAGCAAAGGGCAACATTTTATAAAGAAGCTTCTCAAGGTAGACACTAAACTGAGACAGTGTAAAGCAAATGACACTTTGTAGAAAAGTATTATGGAATAGACAGCTGTTTCAGATCAGAAATGTTGAAAAATGTCCAGTGATCTGCTGCGGCCTCCTCAAACATGATACATGATCAGCAGCATGTCTTTACCATCACAAACAAGCAATTGTTGAAACGGTACTGAAAATTTCTATTCAGGTAGAAGTACTGTTTATTACATTATAGAAATATTACTCAACTAAGCTACAAATTGAACTACTGGTGTTAAAAATACACCAATCTACAAAGTATTTCTCTCAAAAACTACTCTGGTTGATTTTTAACCATTTATGTTAAAATGCATTATCAACAGCAGGCATTCAATCAAAAGGCGTTTCTGTTTATTCAGCATTTCAGTCTAAGTTACTCCAAAGTCCTGCTCTGCTCTGGTCAGTGGTCACGGTCCCAGTTCTCATGTACCTACATATATGTATTGGTAGGTCCTGTGCTGGTACAGCGTTATTTATAAAAAAAAAAAAAAAAGACTCTCTAACGCTGGAGTAATTATTGAGTACGCTGCAGGCTGTAAGCTTTTGTTCTCTTTATATACTGATCTGTCACCACTTGATTCCAGTGAATGGTGATGAAACATTGTGTTTTTCCAGCAACATCTTATTATGTTAATACAGCAACTATAACCACCGAACAGATGTTGTTCATGAGTCATACTGAGAAGAAATAGTAGGTAAACACAGGTGTTCCCAATTATATTAATTAAGGTTCTGTTCCATTCAGTGTAGCAGAGCCTTTCCTGTGAGGTAACATGCACAACAGCTGACCTGAATGGAACAGGATCTTAATCAGTATCAGTGGTCGCGTTCACATGCACACAAATTTTCCACTGTCATTCTTGAATTTGTTGCAAAAGAAACAAAAGAAAGTCCCAATTTCTTTGTCAAAGAGAGAAACAAACTTACTTTCAAGTATTATTTTAAACATTTGATATCAGCAGGTTTTTGGATATGCACAAATATCACGGTGCTGACCTTTTCATTTTAAATGAATGAAAGAGGGAGGCTGTGTTTGCAGTCAAACAAGTGCGCCAACAGTGGGAAAACTTTGAAAAAAATCCTATTTTTGCATCCATAATCAGAGTATGCACGGCTGCTTGTAAACAGGAAGATTAGAGGGATATTCATTTTCATTAGCCATGTAAACTTAGTTACTTAGCTTAGTAGGAATGTTGTCCTTTTCAGAATAAGGACGAAAACTGGAATATTGTTTGCATGTAAATGTAGTCATTGGTAACAGCTGTTTATGCTACTATTTCATGTCAAAAGGGGCTGCTGTGAAAAAAGTCTGTTACTTCCACTTTTAATAAGAGCAAATGTTTTCATTATGTGTCCATACTTATGCTAAATCTATCCATCTTCAGCTTATTATATCACGTACATAATAATAACGATGGCCACGAACAGCCTGTGCATTTTGAATTTGGGCTGCTTAGTTGTATGACTTTCCCTGAATGTGTGTGTGTTGTTCTAGCACTTAATGCTCTTATTAATGTTCTTATTTCAACACTTTGTGTAACATCATGATACAATTAACGCATTATTGAATATTTCCATTTTACAACATTTCCTAAAAAAAAAAAGTGTAGACTCATATTATATAATCCTTATTCATCTCTCATTATTTTGCTTTGCTCAGGGCATTTCATCAACCCAGAACATTAGTATTTGTTGTCCTGAAGCTCAGACAAAACCTACTGACTTGAGCTTTAAATAATTAAATAGTATATAGTAGTGTTAAAATGTCTCTATGTTCTAACTTCAGTTCTGTCTGTCTGCCGGTAATATTATATTGCACCAAATGTCCTACGTCTTTCTGCATTGCTATATTACACCAATGAAAAAATATTTGAATAAAAAATAAATAAACAAAATATTAGAGAAGGTCTCAGTTGGTGCAGAGACACTGAAAAACTGAACTCACAGGTTAAATAAACACACAGTAATACTGCATGGTATTGTGGAAAAAACCCAGCAGCTAATTCAAAATGCTGCTGCTTGAGCTTTACACAGAGGAACGTGTTAGACCCCTTCTTAACCCCAAGATACATTTCTGACATGCTTGCACGGCATTAAATCTTATGTAAAACTTACTAACCTCAGGTCATTTGTGGATGTCAGTCCAACAGGATTTGAAGCTACAGTATGTTAACTTTAGCAAATTTTAACCAATGATTGATGACTTTTTTTTAAATATTATATAATATTAATAGCTAATACTTAAACATATTAAAATAAAGCACACAATCCCTCTCAGGTAATGCAAACACAGACCAGGATATATTATTACTGGAGAACTGAAAGTTTGTGTAACGCAAGTAATACTGTGCAAAGTTAACACATTACATAACACAACCTCAGACCTAAAATCCAAATTAGAATGTGTGTGGATAGTGTACACATTTAGATGTAAGAAAGCTTAAAACAAATAAATATGATATAAGAGAATTCCGATGAAATTAACACAAGAATGTCAGTTCATTTCCAGACATTGAAACCAGATGTCAGACAAAATTCCAGTATACACTAAAACAAGTTTGGACAGTGCTGTCTTGGTGCCTCGTCTTGACGCTTAAAGGGTGTAGCAAAGATAATTGCTCTGTTGGAAAAGGAAAAATGTAAGAGGGAATAGGAAATATAAAGATGAACAAAAAAGCCACTGGAATGTCTGTGATGTTTCATCTCTGGAACTGATAAATTTGTCACATTTAAACAAATTTTGCTGCATTAGTTCAAGATATAAAATCTTATTTTTCACTTCCTGCAGTGCTTCCATGTATTTATTTCAGACCCTGACCGAAACTCATTCAGTCACAAAGATTTATGCATCAAATCCTGCTCTTGCAAAGGATCTCTGGAGCTGTTTCAGTGCAGAACTAATCCAATGAGCTTTTTCACTATAATTAGCTTTGTTACTGTGCCCACAAATCCTACCAAGCTTTGTAAATTAATGAGTGGATTTTGTGGTCTGCACATGTGGTCGCGGCACCATAAGCTTCAAGTGTTACAGAGACCTGCATACTTGCATTTCAGATACTTTTCCTCCCATAGCAACTCTAAAAAGTTGGACAGGATGAATACTTGCTCATGCAGGTTTGATTTTATTTCTTATTAAAGGAAGTTAATGGAAGGCAGTGTCCATTTATTTTACAATATTATTTTTTAAAAGTTTGTGTGCGGGCTGCCTTAGAATTTTAAGTTGCCTGAATTTGAAAAAAAAAAGTGGAGGTAATTTTTGAGTAAAATAAACTTGATATTAATTCATTTGTACTTGAGAAAACAGCTTAAGATATTAAGTTGAACCAACAACTGTTCAGCCACACTGGCAAACATTACAAACCAAACAGGCTCTATGCATGGCAGCTCATGATGTGTTTTCCAGTGAAGCGTAAGGCTGCTTGACAACTTCCACTGAGCGTAGAGCCCTGTGCCAATATAGGAATGCTCATCATATTGTAGCCTAAAATGCATGAACTATTAATTTTCAATATATTTTATTTCGATTTTTTGTGTATTTTGTTCCGATTTGAGTGTTGATGTTTACCTTATGTCATGACCTCAAAACGTGCTAAACTGTCTTTTCAAAGAAGGGAGGACAGCACATCAGGACGCCACTGCTGTGTGCTGCAGTGTACAGCTTCGGCCAAGTTTAATTCTGTTCTTAGTTTCCACGCATTTCCCAAAGATGTTGAACTACAGAAGTGGTGGGTGGTTAAGATAAGACGCAACAGCTGCTGCTCCCTTTTTCAAATTTTAAGTGTAAACTAGAAAAAGAAGTGTAGGGATAGTTCTTCCAAGTAATGCATGATGGGAAGTGTGCTAATTTGCTGATCATGTTTCTTTAGAAAATTAATTTAATGAGTTGATTGGACTCTGTACAGTACATTCAACTTCAAGTTAGAAGAACTCATGTTTATAAGTTCTGAAGTGTTCTGAAAATAAATACTAGAAATTTTAAGTTTAATTTGAATATTTAAAATGAGTATATTTCAGTTAAGTTAATGAGAAAGGATTAGTTTACTCCACCAAATTCCTTTATGATATTTTACAGTAAGTACAGCAGTTGGAATTTTGCATTAATTTATAACAATATTTTTTATGCCTCAGGTAACAGCTGTGGATGGAGGCACTATGTTTTCAGGTTGTCTGCCCGTCAGTGCCACTCTTGTGAATACGACATCTCAAGAACACCGGAATTTCTTCAAACTTGACACAAATGTTCACTTGGACTCAAAGATAAACTGATAAGTTTTTGATGGTCAAAGGTCAAAGGTCACTGTGACAAGTTTTCATATGCTAATTAAGACAAAAAATGTACACAAATATCTATTGGATAAAGTGATGACATTTTGTATCCAAAAGGTCAAAAACCAACTTCACTGTGACATCATAATCAACACTCTAACAGCCCCCTGCAGTCCTCTGTGAAACAGCATGTTTCTCATTCTCACTGGAATCAGACGTGTCAGTATAAGGATAACTTTGTTTAATTCCTTCACTACATATATTATGAGTCTGACAGACATTGATGTAAAACGTGACTTGCCTGGTTCACAGAGGCGTACAGCTGTGAGGCGGTAATTCTAGTTTGTAATATCTGTTCACATTTCATACATAAGGAGGAAGAAAGCGTCACATACTCTGACACGATGTTTGATGTTCTTTTCTCTTTTATTCTGATAATGCGTCTGCCCTCAGGCCTTTTTCCATATCAAGATCAACAGGAATTGTTGATCTTGATATCGAAAAAGGCCCAAGGGCCAAAACGTCAGGATCAACAATGACTACCGAACTTGAAGAGGGCCTGAGGGCAGAAGCGTCATTAGAATAAGAGAGAAACATGGAGCCAGAGTGTGCGATGCATTTCTCCTACTTTCAAGTATAGCGCATTACTTTTCTATGTTATTCTTATACGCAAGCATTAATGTAATGCTGTGTAAAAGAAATATAGTATGCATGAAGGATCTTCCCTACCTCGTGTGCTTTGTCAGGGTTCATTTAACATACATGTTCAACTATCACATTTTTCAGATCTCCGTACTTATTATACAATACCATAAATAGAAAAAACACTAGAGTTTACTTTTAAAAACCTCTCCCTCATGGAATAAGTAGCTGGCATTTCATGACCTTAAATTGTGCCTGGAAGTACTCCTTGTCTCTGAAAACCATCCCGGCTCATTTTACAAAGTACATCACTACAGTTACAGTATATCAAGCTAGGGGTCTAATTCACACTCAAGTAACGTCATCAAAGTCAGACCACGAGTCTCGTCTGCAGTTTCACCACAGCAGCTGTGCATTTCCTCTACCACACTGGCCCAGTCAAGAGTCTATATTTAACTCTGGATAGTGGGGGGGTTATGTTGGGTTACACTTCCACAGCCTTGAATGGACAAGTTAACTCCCCACTGTACCAGTATCACAGCACTGACGGAGGCTGCTGCAGATGTAATGCACCAGGATAAAATTATAGGATACTGGGAAATAAATCCTCAGGAGAGTTGCATGAATACCCGTGATTTGTAATGCAATGATGTACTGATAATGATATGCATTTTACATTGATGACACATAAAGTTTTGACACTGGTTTATTATAATATTATATGGTTGTGTCTCCATAACAAAAACAACAGAGAATTCTTCCCACGGTAAACAGCACAGAGGGCACCACCTGTGCGCTGCGACCAAACAAAGCACTACGACACCAAAACAGATCATGTAGCATTGGGACAGGGGCAGGTTTACCACTGTGTTATAGCATGTTAAGACCAAACATTGTTAAGTGCCCTTAATTTTCTCACAGGTTACGTTCAAGCAGGCATTCTGCTGAAAATGCACCTTTGAACACAAGGATGACAGAGTCTCAAAATGTATCCCCCACATGTGCCGAGACCTCTCCACCACTGCTAGTATGTTTCAAACTCTCAGGATCTCCACAACAGAGCTAAACTCCACTTTGGTGCCCCGGTATTACCGCTTCCCGGCAGTGAATCTTTGGTGGAAGTAAGCATTGCACGCTAACAGACAGAGCAGTGTAGAGTTTTGTCATAGTGAGAAGGGAAGCAGATCAGCTGTTTGGTTGAGGTCAGTGGGATTTCTGAAAAGGATTGGGTGGCAGCAGCTGATGCAATCTCCACAGGAGCTTGCTCTACTGTACTTTTGCAGGAAAGCGAAATTAAAGCCACACCCTGCTCTTTTAGATTTGCAATTTGTTTTACATTATGTATAAAGGATATGTACATTTGCGTTTACTGTATTTGACTATCTGTTTTAATTAGTCACCTAATGCAGAATGCTTATTCGGTGAGTATAGTCCTGTTCAAGGGCGCACTTGGGTTGTTTGAGGGGCAGGGGTGAATAAAAGTACAACAACTACAACAGCTCTGTAATAAAAGCACACAATAAACTATTTAACCAACTGCGAGCAGTGGCAGAGGCAAACTAATTCTCTGTCTTGAAGGGCAGCCTATGGCACTGCATTGCTTTTATCCACTGGAAACGCATTCTAGAGGGGACTTAATTATGTTGTGTTCACTGAAAGTGCACCAATGAGGGCACTTAGCCATGTTTTGTCCACTGGAAGGGCACTCTACAGGGCATTTTAACATGTTTTATTTACTGTCCTATTTACCTTTTAGGGCATTTTTGCAACATTTTTTCAAACATAGGGCCACCTCTCAAAATTGATCACCTATGTACGAATAATGTTCAGCCAGTATGGATTTCTTAACACTGTATATGTCTTTTGATTTGGGTGTGTTGAATAATGACACCTCATCGTCATGACAATTTCAATCTGTACAAAAATGTCCTCCTGCTTCTTTTTAACTGGCTAGCATACTCCTCACTGTATCTTTTGTCAAGAAAAATGTAAATACAGGCTGTTTCATCTGATTTCAGAGATAATGCAACCCAGTGGCAGCCTTGAAGAATAAAAATAAAGAAATGGCCAATCTCCTCACGAGTGGTCTCGTTTGCTTATGTAGATCATATAGAGGCATCAGTCATAGATTGAGACTGTTTCATAACCGGTTAAAAACTCCTTGTAGTAGCTTTAATGAAGGTTACATAGGTACATCTGATTACACGTTTACCTTTGTATCAGCCTGCATCATTGTCAACAGTTGGAGACCCGACCCAGCCAAATCTGTTACGCAACGTCTGTCTTTGAGATTACTTCATTCAACTGAGAAATTAAAAAGCCACTTACAGAAGCAGTGAGAAGTAAGAAGGTAGACGTGTTGATCCTATTACAAACAAAACCAGAGCCAAAACAAAACAAAACAAGTACAAATAGAGGGAAATCAAAACACAATGCGAGATTATGTAGGAAGACTCTGGACCAGGATGTAAATATACACATTCAGCCAATAATCAACTCCCTTAACTGAGATGTGCAAACATAGAGAAGGACAGTAGATATTGTGTACGTTTGTGTTAAACAATGGAGCTTTGTTTACAATACTTATGTAACCATTCAAAAGTTCAGAATCTCAATAAATGAATCAAAACTAACAGTGTGATGTAGGTCATGTTAAGTCAGAAGCTGGAGCGGTCTGAGTATCCACTGTTGAATAAGAGCGTTTGAGAACAGATTTAGCAAGCAGCTCTTAAAGGGTTTGTTGAGCGTATTGGGTTTAAATGTGTATTCAAACATCTACTGTGAGTGCAACATTAGTTTTGATGAAAACTTGCAGATTTGATGAATGATTTGATGCTGCCATATGGTAAGATTATTTTGACTCCTGCTGGGCGTAAGCTGGGAGGGGATCATGTGATCGTTTGCTTGTGTGTGTGCCACGCTAGCGGCAGCTGCAGCCACAAGGCATTATGTTTTCAGGTCATCACATTCTTGTGAACGCAATATATTTCAAGAATGCCCTGAATTTATTTTCTTAAATTTGAAACAAATGTTAACTTGGACTCAAGGATGAACTGATTAAATGTTGGTTGTCACAGGTCAAAGATCAAGACTTCATTAAACACATTTTTGGCCATAACTCAAGAATTCATTCACTAATTATTACAAAATTTCACACAAATGTCTTTTAAGATAAAATAAAATATCCAAAAGGTCAAAGGTCAACTTCACTGTGGCATCATAATGTTCTGCAAGAACACTCAAAGCTCTCTATCAGTCCTCTGTACTCCTCTGTAACAGACACTATAAATGAAAACAGCATGTTTCTCGATTTAAATTATTCACTCGACTCAAACATGTCAACACAGTGATAACATTTTTTTGAAAGAATTCACTCAAATAACTCAAAAATAACTTTAACTCAAATTCCTTCCAAGTCTTCTCTACACACATGACAAATATGGCTGTAAACGGCAGTTTAACTGGTTTGTGGAGACATACGATCATGAGGTGGTAATTCTAGTTTTTGGTAATCCACAAGTCTTTTTAGGGGCAGGAAAAAAAACACCTCAAATTACATGCAGGAGCTGTGCCTTCCTGTTAGGTCTGGAGGATTGTCGCAACACAGACCTTTTCTCCTCGTGACACCGTAGTCGCCACTGCTAACGTAGACTGACAGAGGCCAGTGTGATGACAGAAACATTACCAAGTGATGTGTCGGGGATCTTAATGTGCTCAATAATTCACCAAAATAAAAAGGTCAAACTGAAAGGCTTAATTCTAAATGACCAGTTAAAATTTAATATCAGCGCGACACATTATCAGGTAGAGACAAATGTGACTGTCACTGTTAGCTAGTTGAATGTTCAGTGACACAAGATAGGCTGGTTTTTGAAAGTGATGTGGGAGACCACCCTGCACAGTGTCGAACATGGTGAAATCCTGCCATAGCTCATTTTAGTTTGTCTCCTTTTTATGTCATGTACACCTTTTTTTTCCTCTTTTTTTTGAAAGGTAGTCCTTGGAAATTTTTTATGAATCAGAAGTGGGCTTTAAATTACAAAATACTGACAATCCCTGTCTGTTATTACAGGTAACATAACATATTAGGCAATATTCACAGATTGTCCAATACATAACAGTTTGACTGCTTGTCACTACAGATCCCTCTGTAAACTGGTTTCAAAACATGCACATGTGTTTTGTGGGGTTTAATTACAAAACCACAGGTTGGGTGTTACGTAATATTGTTAATGTAAAGTTACACAAAGGGGTGTGTAGGGTGTGAAGGTGTGAGTTGTGATTGGTTAATTTTCAGCCAATTGAGAAATGGTGCTACAGGAGATAATGTTGTGGTGGAGCAGGACACTAGGTGACATGGGAATGTGTCTCCCCCCCTCACAACCTCAGTCACATGCTGCCTGAAGAATGAAAAGTGAGCAGGAGATGGGCGTCGACAATCCAAAGAGGAGTGTCTCCGCTCCACCAATAGCACAGCAGACGCCACTCCTCCTTGATTCCTTGACAAGGCTTTGCATAACACTTGGCCCGCCATGTGGTCAGAGGATGAAGTTTGCATTTTTTCATGCATTAAAGAAAACAATGAATTAATCTCTGACTATGGTGTGAATCAACAGCTTGTCTGTCCAAATGTCAAGTCAGCCTGGTTTTTTTCCACAGCCAGGGGACGAGAGTGGGACTGTGTTGTCACTTTTCAGGACAGGGATGAGAAAAATATGTCTGCTATTTGTCTGTTTGACGGGACACAGACAGCGACCCTCTACACCCCTGCAAGCATCTAAATTTTAAAGGGGAATATTACCCTTCTTCAGAACTATTTTTCTTACTTCTGTGTCCCAAGGTCGTTCCATCCCTCGACTTTGCATCTTGTAGGTATCAGGCTTGTGTGATACAGAGACTTTCAAAGTTGGCATATAAAGAACATGCCTGGCTGGTTGGAACTTGCTAGGTTTGTTCCAGGTGGAAAAACAGGTTAACAACAGCAAATGAAGAAGGAAAACAAATTAAACAATGTGCCAAAATACCAAAACAGGCCATGATCAACAGAACAATCCATGTGATACTGAGACGTGAAAGTTGCAGCTCCTCACACAACGAATGTTGCACTGGCCTTACACAGTCATTAGAAGCAATTTTGCAATGACATTCAAGTTCAAATTGTTTATTTGTCATTTCCACTTACAGCATACGCAGTAACAAAATTTTGTTTCTCACAGGCCAAGGTACTAACACAGACATATAAAAATAAAGAAGCATGAAAATATAAAATATAGAAGAGCAAATATATAAAATCTAAAACGTAACAGACATCTGGCACACAGGAAAAAGTACGATTACAAATGGGAATAGAACTATGAGCTAAGAGACATTTGCCTGCTGGCATTTACAGTGCAGTGTGCACACCTGCATGCAAAGTGTACATAGTGACCAGTGTAGCAGCATGGATAGATAAGCCAGTGAGCAAGTTATTTACGTTACGTACAGATGATTTATAAAATCTATAGAATATAAGTAGTGTAATGGTTAAATATAGACAAAAATTGTAAATAATGTGGTAAGAATGATACAAATATGCAGTATGGCAGTTATTATAGATATAATGACAAAAATTAAGTTCAAAGAAGTTTTAGACAAAAAGCAAACCTGATTTGTAATGGTATCTCTTTGAATGGTAGCATGTCTGTTAGTTCAACTCTGAATTGGGCTGTTGTGTGAGAGTTCACTCTGGCTTAAGACACAAAAGGCTGCTTATCTTTTGTATAAAGTAGAGTTCAAGAAGTGCTCATTGTCAGATAAGCACCTCCCAATGTTGTCCTCTAGTGACCCTGAAAATTCAGCGTGCAGCTCTCCAGTTTCTATCTTTTGGGTAAAAAAGGTTGCAAGTTCAACAGATTATAAACCTGAACTGTTGTAACCCACACAAGAACCTTCAGTATGTTGAGATTTTAGAATGATGACAATAACTTAGTGTCTTGTGCATATAAAAATGACAGTTTGTCCATTTATCTTAAAAATCTGAACACATTGTTACTGTGCACTAACAGACCAACGTCTCATTTGAATGAACCAGAAGTTGAGACACAGGAAACAGTCCTGCAGAGCTGGAATGCTGATTCATACTGCCACCTGCTGATGGACACGTGAAACACTTTTCAACATCATGTGCAATATTGCTTTTCAGTATTATTATCATGCACAATATTACTTTCATTATCGGGTGTGATATCACTTTCCATAACTTTTCAATATCACTACAATCCTCATTTCAAAAATGCTGTGCAATGGTTTGTAAATCCTTTTCAACGCATTGAGTAAAGTACAAAGACAAGATATTCAATGCTTAAACTGATAAACTTTATTGTTTTTTTGTAAATATACACTCATGAATTTGATGCCTTCAATACATTTATATCACCTTTTCTTCTGACAACACTCAGTAAATGTTTGGGAATTGAACACACTCATTTTTAAGTTTTAAAAGTGAAATCATTTCCCATTCCTGCTTGATGTACGACTTCAGGTGCTCAACAGTCCAGGGTCTCTGTTGTTGTATTTTGTGCTTCATAAAGCACCACACATTTTCAGTGTGAGACAGGTCTGGACTGCAGGCAGGTCAGTCTAGTACCTGAACTCTTTTACTACGAAGCCATGCTGTTGCAGAATGTGTCTTGGTGTCGTCAGGGACTTCCCTGAAAAAGACAACAGGATGCCAGCATGTTGCTCCAAAACCTGTATGTATCATTCAGCATTAATGGGGTCTTCACAGATGTGACAGTTACCCATGATGCCATGGGCACTAACACAACCCCCACACCATCACAGATGCTGGCTTTTGAAGTTAGCGCTGGCAACAATCTGGACGGTCCTTCTCCTCTTTAGCCCAGAGGACATGATGGTCATGATTTCCAAAAACAATCTGAAAAGTGGACTCGTCAGACCACAGCACACTTTTGCACTTTGCATCAGTCCATCTCAGACGAGCTCTGGATGACTGTTTTATGTTGACATATGGTTTCAGCTTTGAATGGTAGTCTTAACATTTGTGGATGCAGCAACAAACTGTGTTTACTGACAACACTGACAAATGTTCCCGAGCCCAGTAATAGTATTTTTTATACAATTTTGAGGGGTTTAGTACAGTTTTGAATACACTGCCAGCTGAGGGGTCAAAGGTCACAGACATTCAATGTTGGTTTTCGGCCCTGCCTCTTACGTGCAGAGATGTCTATAGATTCTCTGAATCTTTTAATATTATAGATAGTGAACTACCTAAATTCCTTGCAGTTTTGTGTTGAGAAATGTTCTTAAACTGCTAGATTATTTTCCCCCAGTTTTTCATGAAGTGGTGAACCTCACGCGATCCTTGCTTATAAACAACAGAGACGTTTGAAGATGCCCCTTTAATACTCAATCATGTTCCTGCTGAATGTTTCAGCTTTTTTTTTTGAGCATTAAACAACTTTCCCAGTCTTTTGTTGCCCTGTTCCAACTTTTTTGAAACGTTTTGCAAGCATCAAATTCAGAATGAGTGTATATTTACAAACAACAAAGTTGTCAGTTTTAATATTAAATATTTTGTCTTTGTACTGTATTCAAGTCAGAAAGTATTTGCAAATCATTTACATTTTACACCTCCCAACTCTTTTGGAATTGGGGTTGCACTTTATTGCCATTGCCAATATGTTTTCTATTTTAGTTTTTACTTCACTGATCTTACTTCTGTTATTCTATTAGGCACTGTTTTTTTTTGCATTTACTCATTATATAATTTATATTTTATATTTTACTTTATATCTATTACTCTATTGTTTCTATTCTAATGTTGCTTTGATTTTGGAGCAGTCTCTGGCACAAGAATTTCCTTCAGGATTAAGTTCTATATTATCCTCTATCAGTCCACTGGATTCGATACAGTATTTAGCTGTAGCTCAATATTGTGTAGTCCGAGCAATAATCATCAAAGTCAGAAAGTTTGGTTAGAGTGTTTTTACACCACATCAAGACAATAAGAAAAAAAACATTCACATTTTATGGCTGTTCAATTCCAGAAGTGCATATCCAGACACATTTGGACAATAATAAATGGCTTTTATGTATATGTCATTTTATATGTAAAGACTTGTTTCCTCAAAAAATATTACAGTATCAAAAATAAAAGTATTTCAACAACACAAAATAAATTAGAATACTGAAAACAATGAAACACAGTTGCCACACACAAACACATCATCATGGCTACAACCTCTGAACTCAGCAACTCAAACAGAAACAAAACTAAATTCTCACATTTCTAAACAGAAGATCGCTGATAGACCAATGGTCTGTTCACAGCATTTTTACCAAAAAAAGTATAAACTTTGTTTAGAAAAACTAGATCTTTGTAAACACAAGAAGTACAGGACATGTTCAACAGAGGAGGAGGGTTAACAGTGCTCTCTTTCAAAGAGTGCCTTCTCCTTTCTGGATTTAACTGTCAGAAAGCAACAATATAGTTTTAGAGGTCCAGTCAACTTGAAGTGTCCCTAAAGTTATGAATCAGGGTATGAGGTAACAGTTCAGGATGAGTAAAATGTAGTAAACATGAACCTGACAGTTAACTCCCAACTGTACTGTCTACGATAAGTGCTCTTTCACCTCCTTTAAATACAGAAGACGGCTTTGACTGTGGGTCATCATGTCTCTGCTGACAGTCACCGTATCTGATCCCAGAGTCCTCATTACGTCCATAACACTGTCAACAGTGTTAATGCTTCAGAGGAGAATACAACTGCAAATGAAGTATTGGTCCTCTCGACCTGTAGCCCCTCTGTCATCATAATCTAGTGTTTGAAAATATCTCTCAACGTTTGTCTCTTCTTTTGTCCATTTCTTTTCGAATTCGAGCCTCTAGAGCTGCCCTCATGGCTGAATCCAGGATGTTCTTCTCTGCGACTCGTTCCACCACCTTCTCAGGATCATCCTCCTTTAGAAAAAGAAAGAAACATGAGGAATCAAGTCAAAAGCAAGGTAAAATAGATCAATGACCCAGAAATATCAGTCAAAGGGATGGTGCATTAACCTTGTGCACTAGGAAGGAGGTAATGGAACCAGAGTCCGCCTGATAGTCGAGCCAGAAGAGTTCAGTTCCATGGGTCTCCGTCTCTGTGCTCGACCCGCTCTCATTCCACTCTTCAGCCTCAGCACCGGCCCCCGGCTCAGATCCATCTGGAAAATGAGAGCACACACATGCATATTCTCTTCAGTGGCTTTGGCAGATTAACTGTGGGCCAAACAACAAAGGGCAGCCAACTCACGTCTGCGTCGAGGATGGTAGACTTGGATATCGGGCCGACGGGGTCGTCTAGGGGTTGTGGTGTGCCTCCGCCGCTGAAGCTCTTTGGCTTGTTTCACCTCCTTATCATAGTCATCTCTTTAGGAGACAAGAAACACTTTGTTATTGCTTGGAATAGGTATTCAGTGATTACTCATTAATCACCACTAAGAATCTAACCAATTAAAGATTAATTAACAGACAATGATTATTTTCATTGTAGATTCATCTGTCGATTGTCTTCTCAATTAATCGATTAGTTGTCCGGTCTATAAAATGTCAGAGAGTGTCTCCACAGCTCACAGGTTTTCTCACGATTTTGGTTTGTCTTGTTAGTCTGGAAATGTCACAAACTGCAAACCATTTGACATTATTTTGTTTGTCAGCACCGTCTGTTGAACAAGGACAGGTGGACAAGAGCAGCTGTCTTGTTATTTTGTTCATTTAAACCGACTGAATTGCTTAAATACAATTCAAGAGACAAAAGAGGTGCATTTTGTATCTTATCAGTAGTGCTGTATATGATTACACTATTCACCCCATAAAGACAATAAAACAAACTTGTATTTATTTCTAGCAAACAGCTAACTGTAGCTTGTTTTGCCTCCAGTGACCTAAACCAAGAACAGCTCTCGCCAACAGGCCTGTGCGATTTTTCCTAGTGTTTTTTACTTAAAGTTTAAAATAACGTGTATGAATCACTATCTGCCCAAGCACCGAAACTTCATTCACCATCAGATTAACTTTCATTAAACTGTGTGACTGCAGCTCTTGCTGGATGTTGTGAACAAAGTAGCTAGCTAGCATGCTAGCACTAGCGTTAGCTGTAGGTAGTTGAGGAAATCACCGAGCGATCTGGTTCCTCCGGATATGGTGCAGGAAGCCGTGGCTCATATCCAAACGGCCGCCTGGTTTGTATTTCAGCTCGTGCACTTCATCATCTCTTATAATATCCATTTCAACTAACAGGTCCAGCACGGTGTCAGTATTTGTGAGCTGGTGATTGCAACAAGTCTCGGTCAGATCCACTGACAACTGACAAAAAGCTACATGCTAGCTAATGGTTAAGTTGTTGGCCAACTAAAACACTCCCGGAGATTACACCGAACCGCTAAAGTGCGCCTTTTTTTAAAAAGAGACAACTAATAAAACGCTACGAAACAGACAACACCACTCAATTACACAATATTAAATAAAATACAAAGTTACGCTATCACAAAATCGGCAAAGTATCACATTGGTTTTGTCATCGAGAGGCTAGCTAGCGTCAAACTCCGGGTAAGGCTTTGTTGCAGCTGGTCGCGACGTACAACCACCGCGAGTTTCGACGCTCACGGTGCTCGACCCATTCATCTCATCCAAATAAAGTTACACGGCCTCAGCTGTTTTGACATTAAGCCCGTAAGCTGTCTGCTGTGATGGTTTCTCTGAAGAGAGAAAGAGAGGAGGTGGACGATGATGACAACGAAGACAGAGGTGAGTTCGTATGTACCTCTAGCGTCTGTGCTACCTGTGGTTAGCTGATAGCTCGCTGGCTAATGTTTGAAGAATTCAGACGAGAGTGCGTTTGATTCTTGTCTGTTTGAGTCTGTCCAGTCATACACAGGCGGGTCAACATGTATTATTACCGTGAAGTTTAACTGGCTAAAACAAATGCACCGTACTTCCATTTTGCTCTGTGTAACAAATCCATCATATCCTTGCAAACCAAGCGCTAGTCAGGTTAGCTAGCATGCTAAGCTAGTTTACATTCAAGTCATTAGACAAAACATGGTTAGCCTGTTTGTTTTGTTCCACTTCGTGTTGCAGTGGCAGCCAAAGTAGGCCGAGGACGTGTAGTAGAAGACCGGAGAAGCCGTCACTGTCCTTACCTGGACACCATAAACAGGCAAGATAAAGTTGCATAGCTAATATTTTTGTTAGATGCTAGTCAGCTCTGTAGCTGATTCCAGCTTTTCTGTCTGTTTATCCACCAGGAGTGTGCTGGACTTTGACTTTGAGAAGCTCTGCTCCATCTCTCTCTCCCACATCAACGTCTACGCCTGCCTTATATGTGGGAAATACTTTCAAGGTAGGTGAATAGTCTGACATTTAACCAATGATCAAACATCCTTGTGCTTGGACTGATTTACTCATGTATTCTTGCTTGTAGGTAGAGGTCTGAAGTCCCATGCTTACACTCACAGTGTGCAGTTTACCCATCATGTGTTCCTGAATCTACACACACTCAAATTTTATTGTCTGCCAGACAACTACGAGATCATTGACTCTTCACTAGAAGACATCACAGTAAGTGGAAAAAATAATGTCACCTGCTCATGCCATGTCAGTAGAGCTGGTCGATATGGCTTATAAATAATATCTATTCATTTCCGGGCTGTTCTGCTATATGCGTCTTGATATACACATTTTGTCTAAAATGGCTTATACTATATCCTTAAATATTCAAACATATGATGACCTCATAGAATATTATGCATTGCTGTAGATTTAACTTTCCAGCCTCATATAAAGTTTCTACATGTAGCACACTCTTAAACACCTACAGCAGTAAAAGGCAACATGCACATTATTGCAGCAATAGTAATAATCCCAAATCATTACATATAATAGTAAAACACTGACAGGGCCATTGTACCGTACAATGATGTCTTTAAGTGAATTTTGCTGTAATCTTGATGTAGGGATGGCTATTGGTGCTCTCAAAAAGAGAAGAGATATTGATAAGTGTTTCTCAGTAATGTGGACACAGTGTCTAAGTGGGTAAAGGCAAACAAATATAACAACTAGAAAAGTTTGGTGAATTCAGATAATTACATCCCTTTACTGTAATGCAGTTTTTAAAACCAGGAAAAAACAACCCATCTTCCATGTCACAATATAATTATATCCAAAATCCAAGATATCTAGTCTCATATCATGATATCGATATATGCCCAACCCTGCATGTTAGTATTATAGTTTTGATAGCAATGAATAAAATGTCCGGTTTTAGTGCCATTTAAAAAAAAAAAGCAAACAAAAAAAACAAAACATAAATCCCATACTGAATGAGCTAGGAGGTAAATAATCAATGTAATAATGGTATTGTGTTATTGTTAAACAAGAATATAGCTTAAACGTTATCTGATCGTGGTCATAGTCAAGTCATACAATATTTAGGATTTTTGTTTTTTTTCATCTGAGACACATCATGCACTCACAGTATGAGTTAAATATTTTAAAGCACCATGGGTCATATATTTATTGTTTTTGCATCTTTCTACAACTAATTTTTCTTTTAATTTTAATTTGCACAGCACTTTTTAAACTCTGGTTGTTTTTAAACATGCTATATGAATAAATAAACTTGACAATGGTCGTATCACATTGTCGATATTGAGGTGCTGAATCAAAAATACTATAGTGCACAACCTGTACTTCTGTGTTTATAATTTGTTGACACTCTAATTTTCTCTACAGTATGTGTTGAAGCCAACATTCACCAAGCAGCACATTGCAGGGCTGGACAAGCAGGGTAAACTGTACCGAGCCTACGATGGTACGACCTACCTGCCAGGCATTGTGGGGCTCAACAACATCAAAGCCAATGACTATGCTAATGTGGTGTTACAGGTATGAATAACTGGCAAAGTGGACCTTAACTGGACTTCAGCATAAACTTTTAAGTAAAATCTCAACCATTTAATATTTACCCTTACTTCCCAGGCTTTTTCCAATGTTCCACCTTTGCGAAACTACTTCCTGGAGGAGGAGAACTACAGGGACATCCGCAGGCCACCAGGGGACATCATGTTCCTCTTGGTGCAGAGGTTTGGTGAGCTGATGCGCAAACTCTGGAATCCAAGAAACTTCAAGGCCCACGTGTCTCCCCATGAGATGCTGCAGGCTGTGGTGCTGTGCAGCAAGAAGAACTTCCAAATTACCAAGCAAGGTAACACTTAAGTTGCCAGCAACTGTAGTGCTGCACTATACTACGATACATACTACAGATCTCAAGTAGGCTTTTGACACATGCCTCCCTGTGGAGATGAGGTTGTGGTGCTGATCAATTGTTTTCTGTACTGCAGGAGATGCTGTGGACTTCATGACGTGGTTCTTAAATGCTCTGCATGGTGCTCTTGGAGGCACAAAGAAAAAACCATGTGAGTAGGAGGAGAATCAAATGAGTATGATCCTTAATTGTTAGGTAATAATATGCAAATAAAATCTTTAATATGATTTTCAAATGGGCATTTGGCACATTAATGGTAAAGCCAAAAAAACTTGGATACACTTTTATAACAAATATTATATCAATTTCCACTTTTTTTCTAAGGTTGAATTAAGTTTAGACTTGTTTGATTTAGTTTAGATTTGCTTGTAGACTTGTTTATGTTTTTGATTTTAGAAAAATGTGAATTAACCTCGTTCTCATTTGTCATTGTGTCCACATAGCAATCATTACAAAAGCATTTCAAGGCTCAATGCGGATCTTCTCCAAGAAACTTCCACACCCAGATTTAGTGAGTTTACCTCTTGTGTTGTGAAATCATTAACATCTAAAATATGAATAATTTTTTACTAATGTAGTAGCACATGTTTATCCAGAAATAATGTTAAAATTACCTGACCAAAGTGTTTTGTAGATATTGATATGTTTAAAACCTTTTTTTTTTCTCTCTGAATTAATTTTCCTGTCAAGATGGAGGTTATATCAAAGCTGATTTTTTTGGGGGGCACCCAGATAGCTCAGTTGGTAGAGAGTGTGGCCCACATACAGAGGCTGAGTCCTCAGGGTTGGATTCCACCGTTGGCCCTAACCCCCATATCCTGTCTATCTACAAGCTGTCTTGTGGATAGACTCTTAAAAAAGGCAGATTTTTTGGCACATTATTTAATACATGTTACTGAAGACTTTCTCTGGTTCAGCTTGATTTTTATGGTGTTTAGCATTTTTGACATTTTTTTATATATATATATATATTTTTTAATTTCCAGCCACCAGAGGAGAAAGAGGCGTTGCTCGTTACAGAGGAGTACCAGGAGCAGATGTCCGAGTCCACCTTCCTGTTTCTGACCCTTGACCTCCCAACGGCTCCACTGTACAAGGACGAGAAGGAACAGCTTATAATCCCGCAGGTCCCGCTCTTCAACATCCTGGGCAAGTTCAATGGCAGCACAGAGAAGGTACCCGTTCATTCACATCTTCTTGTCTTTGATAAAAATGGGCAAAATAAAAGAAATTTGGGGAAACTGACTTATGATAAATGCATTTTGACATAGTTGCACTTAAAACAAAAAGTGTTATTACTACAACATTTTGCAGATCCTGTATTTTTTAAAATCAAGAAAATATCTGTGCACATTTTCTTGTCTCCTTTACACTCAGGAATACAAAACCTACAAAGAGAATTTTCTCAAAAGGTTCCAGCTGACCAAACTGCCTCCGTACCTCGTCTTTTGCATCAAAAGATTCACCAAGAACAACTTCTTTGTGGAGAAGAACCCCACGATTGTCAACTTCCCTATCACGTAAGGGTTGCCCATGCACCTATTCTGGATCAAAGTGCCTGATAGAACCATGTAGTGCATGCTGATAATAGTAATTAATCATTATTATTGTATCATGTAACTCTTGTGAGAAGTGATGTCACTGTGTGTTTTTTGTCCTTAGTATAAATATGCACTTGTTTGTGTTGTCTCAACAGGAATGTAGACCTTCGTGAGTACTTGACAGAAGAAGCTCAAGTTACAGAAAAGAACACAACTTATGACCTTGTCGCGAACGTAGTGCATGATGGGAAACCTACAGAGGGAGCATACAGAATACATGTTCTGCATCATGTAAGTTGCAGCCAGATATTTCTGAATTTTTCCCGATTTCTGGTGACATTACTACAAATAACCTGAACAAATGAACTAAGTTATGTTTTGATAAACAGTGTTATTATTGGTTCAAATGAGTCATAATGTGTCTTTGTGTTTTATCAGGGAACTGGGAAGTGGTATGAGATGCAGGACCTGCAGGTGACAGACATTCTCCCTCAGATGATCACACTGTCAGAGGCCTACATCCAGGCAAGTCCTCCCACTCATCCTGTGAATGTTGGAACATGTAAATGTTGCAGAGCCTCGGCTCCATGCTCCTCTTGTGCAACATGGAATGATATGAAAAATTCATCATCTTTCATCTGATGGCATTCACAGCACGCTCGAATGACATTTTCAAAGAGAAATATTATAACAGGCAGTTACAGGTTCTTATTATGACACCGATTATTAAGGGCAGTCTCTCTCAAGTAGAGGTACAAGTACCCGAGGATATACCTTAAAGGTATAGTTCACTAGTTCATTATCTACTCACCCTCGTGCCAAGGTCAGTCCAGAAAACACTGCTGGAGTTTTGTAGGAAAACAGTGCAATGGCTGAATTTTTATTTTTGGGTGAAATATTCCTTTAAGTGCTGCAAGGGGTTCATGAGATTTTTAAAAAAATGTTAAATTTAAAAAGTGTCAGTCATGCATAATTCCTAAAACAATGATACTATAATAAGTTGATTAAAACATGTAAGTGTAGTTTGATTAAGCCATATTTTATGTTCAGTATTTCTAGTTTCAGTGCAGCTGTTAACTGCCAAAAAACTGTTGTAACACTTGACACGAGAAGAAAGCAACAAATGCACCATCACTGTGGGCGGGAAGCAAGTTTTGGTAACCATGGTTGAAACGTAGCAGTAATACAGCCAAAAACACAGAGGAAATAAAGTGAAAAAGAAAGCAAAAACAGAGTCAACAAAATAGTGTCAGGGATTTTCTTTTTCAAATTGACACTGATGGCGCAGCGCTGTATTGTACATCTTCATGTAGGCTTTGTGCTGGTCAGGGGGTACTTGGCCGAAAAAAATGTCTTTATAAAGGGGTACATTATTGAAAACAGTGTTATGAAATAAATAAAGCCCAGTATTCATTTTCTTAACATTCAGGTTCCTTTTTGATCACAGATACAAAAAAAATGTTTTTTGTAAAGATATTTGTATAAAACAGTAAATAGATTTTTTTCTTCGTGTCAAATGCAGAACCAGGTCGTGCCTCCTTGAAGAGCTGCTGACGAGAATTTAATTAATCTGGAGTTTCAGTGGTGATTTTTGATGATTTCAGGGGCTCTGCTCCCTATAACTAAAACTTGAACTAAAACTTAGTGCCGGATTAAATCCTTTGTATCATTAATGCTGAACATTTTTAACCAAGAACTTACAGATTAGAAGGACAAAGTATTGAATCATCATCATCAGCAGCAGCAGCTCTTCAAAAACCTGTATCAGCTGAATCTTACTGCAGTTTTAAATAACTGAAAACTAAAGTTGGTCTTTGAACGTAACAGTGAGTTCTAGATTTGCACAGTGCTCATTTTGATAACCATTTTCTGTTTTCTCTCCTAGATCTGGAAGAGACAAGAGAGTGGCGATGACACAAACAACCACACAGGGGTGTAAGTGAGGCAGGATTTTCCTCAGTGTGAATGGCCAGAAGTGTTGTCACCATTTTGGACATGAACTGAGTATTTAAGTGATTCAAAACAACAGAATACAAAGTGAGAGTGGCGAGAGAGCATCACGACTTTTTCTTTATAGCCACAAAAAAAAATGTAATTTTTTTTCACTGTTTTATCTTTTTACTATGTGGAAGTTTCTAAATAAACAAGCTCCAGGACACGTGTCTCTGTCTGGATGTTGAATTTTAATGATAAGCCGTTGAATTTAATTTAGTTTCAGAAGTTTGTCATGTACATCTGGTAATTTGCACCAGGGATCACAGAACATCAACAAAATACCAGAAGAAGAATCTCTGCAGCTTTATTGAGAAGCCAGTTGTCCAAATAGTCTATTATACACACTGAGAGCTGCTCTTAATGTAATGGACGGTTTTTACCATTTTTCACATTCATTATAACTTACATATACCAACGTACTGAATAACACTCCACAAACTGTTAACCACTACAGAAACTGTTATTTCAGACTGAATTCCAGCCTCAGTCTTGTGACACTTCAGGCAAATCGAACTATTTATGATGAATATTTATGGATGATTGACTGAAAGAGCATATGAGATGGCTAATTTCCCCCAAAAGAAAAAAAACAATGTTGATCAGTGCATTACATTTATAAAATTTTAAGAGAAGATCAGTGCAATAATACATCTGTAAAAAGAAAGTAGTTCTTTATGTGCACATGTTTTCAGAGCTGATGTCAGTTTGGTTCACTCCTTCCACATGTATTTCTCACAGAAGGCCAGGTTCTGCAAATAAAAACACAGAAAAGGGATGTGAAACAAAGATTGAAATTATTCTCAATATCACAACTGTGATTTGGACATTGAACTGCATTTCGTTGTTTTAATACTTGTACTCTGCAATGACAGTTGAATCTCTAGGAATGTAAAGTAGGTTACAAGCAAAGAACAAATAGACTAAAATCTGCAAAGATAGGCTAGAAACTATGGAGGCCCATTTCTGCCAATGTGATTAATAAAAAAAAAAAGAAAGAAGGTCCTGTAAGTCATAAGAAACTTTATTAAAATAATTACTTATCTGAAGATAATGACTTAGTATCACAACATAACGAGAAGATTTCTCAAAATAATGAGTTGGTGTCTCAAAATAATCAAACTCTAAAAATTTTTGAAAGGTTTTGCATTATTTTGCAATACCAAATCATTATTTTGAGAAGGTTTCTCATTATAATGACTTAAAGCATGTTTTTCCATCGCTTTGGCAGAAATGGGCCTCCACAGGAAGCAATGGACTCAAAATAAGAGGAAGAACAGCTGTTAAAGTGGGTGGGAGTTTATCAATTCCTGTAAATGAGTAAAGCCTGGATCAGATTGTGAAATATCCCTCTCAGGGATGTGATCATTTGTGTGGCCGTTAACCAAAAGCAAAAGATGGTTTATTGAAAAACACTGTGCATGTTGTACGCTGTAAATTTGCATCACTTATCAGCTACTCTTGAAGTAAGTGACTGAGTTTCACTTACGCCACACTTCCGAGCAGTCTGAATGTCTTTGCACCAGTAGCTCGGTCCCCAAGTGCAACGATTCTTCCCCAGCGGCTCCAACTTCTGTGAGGCCACGCACAGATCAGCTCTCTGCAAGACAGATGGGGACACATCATGTGTATTCAACTGACAACACAGCGTTCATGATCAATGCTGTGGACTATGACACATCATACTGATTGTAAAGTATGTCAGTAGATCAACTAAGGTTTGTATGCTGCAAGAGATTCATGTCAGTCAGTGAGCCAAATTCAGCTCTGGCTGGTTGATTTATACCACTGACATACATAGAAACGGACAACATGAGAGCTCCCCAAAAGTGAAGCCAAATCATCTCAATCGCCCCCTGGTGTCTGGTTGCAGGATAGGTTATAAATCCTGCTGCCAAAATGTTAACAGATATGACAGGAGCCAAACTAAAACATCAAACTACACGTCAAATACATTTTACCCAAAGATGGTTTCTGTCATTCTCAGCAGTTCTTATCACGCTGTAATAAAAAGGGTTTTCATGCCATGATTAACAGCTGAACTCTGCTCGTGATTGAGTCGTTCAGTTGCGTGGGCGGGAACTCTAAAGTGTGGCTCCAACGCTGGTGCCTACTACACACACTCTGGCTCCAAATGATGTAACCAGAGCAAGATAGCAGTGATTGTACCCAAGATATTTTGGCTTCAGTTTTGTACAGTGGGAGGAAGAGGAGCTGTGGCATCAATTAGTTATGTCAATGATTTATACCTCTTTTTTTGGTGTACCCCCATTCAGGAACCGAAAAAACGTTCCTTTTTTTTTTTCATTAACAAAATTTTGGAAGCAACTATTGAAAAAGGATCCAAGTTGAATTTTAGTTAAATAATGGACAGCATGATAGCATCAGTAAACTCTTTAAACTTTGTTTATTGCACCTCCTTAAATCATTCAACCAATTTTCACTCCATATTTTCCCCTAAAGTGGTTCTACGCCCCACATTTTTAAAATATTCTTTTATGCATTTGAACTGGCAAAGACCAGGGAATTTGTATTGACCACCAGTCAAATTAGAGCAGAAAAAAGAGTGGCGGCATGACACAGGAGCAAAATACTCGGTTGGGTTGCTCTCATCCATGAGATATGTAATTGTACACATGCATGTGAGTGGTTTTCAAAGCACTTTTTTCTTACCTCACAAGCATGTGGACCCTCCATCTGGTTTCCCAAAACCTTCAGCAGACGGGAGCCGTAGATTCTGGTGAAAGCCTCACACTGAAAAGAGCATCAGAATTACTAACAGTTTTTTGATTTTGCACCTTTTCTTTTGTATTCTAAAATGACCTGTGAAGGATTTTGTTGGTTGGGAGCAGTGAGGGATATTAGCCGAGGGTCAGACCTTGGGGACGGCATTAGGGTGATGGACACACACAGACTGGAGGAAAGAGGAGGTCTGAGGTTCGGTGGAGTTGGGACCCTGGTGGAGTCGGCTCAGCACAGCCAGTGTACGGCACGACTCGCAGTCCGAGGGGAGGAACACCTCTGGGTAGAGTGTTAACATGGTGGTGGTAGGTGAGGTTCAACTCAAACCAATAAACAAATTATATCCAAATGTATTCACTATAAAATGTGACTGACCTGGAACAGTCTGCTCCTTGAACCAACAGAGGTGCAGAAGAGCACATATTGTGTGAGGAGCAGCGGAAGATAGGAGGAATTCGACTATCTCAGTGCCGTATTTGGCAACAAAATCATCACATTCATCTTTATACCTATGTGGTATGAGATCGCAGACCTCTCCCATGAGCTTCATCAACGCTTCCTGCAGGGAAACAAAGAGAAGATAGTCAAGTGTACATGATGGCCCTTGTTCAGACCTGGTATTAACATGCGTCTTGGGTGATCTGATCTCAAGTGTACAACTCCTAAGTACAGGTGAGAATGCACCCAGGATGCATTTGAGATCTGATCGCTCAGACCACATTCAGAGGCGGCCTGGGCCACATGTTACCACATTCTTTCAACAGTGTGTCTGCAGTGTGTCCTCAGTCACATCGAAGGTCCATTACTCAACTGATGTCCTGGAACTACGTAATTTTGTTCACTGTAATGCAAATTATGTGTTTGGGCTTTCTTACTTTCAGCGGATGTTTGCGAAAACACTAGTAACAACAATATTGCGATAAAAAATTGTGCTCTTTGAGAGTTGTTGAGTGAGGAGAGACTTTATACATTTTGTGAAACAATGTCTTCAATGAATTCTTATTTATTTGGGCCTTCTTGTAAATTTGGCAAATGTTATGTTATGTACTTTGTGGAAGAAAGAAATGGGCATCATGCATGAATGTTTTCTAACTTTTCTCTTATATTTGCTCTTAAACCAAGCAGTAAGAGGAAAATACAAAAATCCTATGTGGAATTAATGAAACTTGTACTAATAGCCAAATCTGTTCTCATCCATTGAGTGTCGATGAATCACTTTTGATCTTAAATTGGATGCACGTGCCATGAAACTTGCAATTAGCATATGGAAACACCGCATTAAATCCCTATAAGGCCAGCAGACTGAAGTGATGCGTGCAAACCACAAAGCAACGAGCCACTGACATTTGACAGGTGAAGTTAAACTCAAAACAAAGAAGAAAAGAAAAAAGGAAATGACACTGAAGGACCGCAAAAAGAAAAAGAAACTTGTAACAGACGTGGAGGACCACATTGGAGCCTCACTGGAGAGATGCTGAGAGATGCAGTAGGTGCAGCCAGGTTTACTTCTGTTGGGCAGCTGGTTAAAATTAACAACGCAAATGCAATGCGATTCTTTCAAATGTGGTTACTTGCATATAGAGCGGCAAGCTGAAATGTCTATGGCAACTTCTTAATTGTCCGTGCCTTCTTGTAAATTCAGCAGTAAATGCGCTACATTAAGTTGTTTCTTTTCTTTTCTTGTTGTTGTGAAGTGCAGACTGGGTCACTGGGATGCACACTTTCACTTGCTTTGACTCTGTCGATAATGCCTTTCTTTATCAGCTGTGATGTGAAAACACCAGATTTCCACAGTCATAACAGGTAAAAGTGGGCGTCTTGTGCATATTTCAATTATAAACTCCAGTGTTTTGTGGCCTGATGTAGAGGTTTAGTGTGGCGTTTAACTAAAAAAAAACATGAATAGTCACATATCTTTATTGAATGGCCAAATGGGAAGTAATGGACATTGAACTGACAAAATAGTCCTTGTGTTTATTTGCGTATAGAGCAGGAAGTGAGATCTGATCACACATGCTCACCTAAGACACATCTAAGGACGCAGTGAAATGCCAGGTGTGAACTGACGTACTCAGAGCTGTCCACTTATGTTCAGATCACCCAGGTCACATGTTAACACCAGGTTTGAACAGGCTCGATGTGATTGGTGAGGGATATGTGCCTGTAGTAACGCAAAATGATACAAAAAAAGAGTCACCTCAGTCCTATTTGTGGGCAACAGGTTCTCCAGTTTCTTGATGATCAGCAAACACAGCGTGCAGGCTGGGTTGAACAGCTCCTGGAGAGAGGATCAGCTGATCATTTAAAGTACAGGATGAAAATGAAAGTTTCATAACAAGTTTCATTTTAACAGTCACTTCTGCTTTCTCGTACTAACCTGAGCGTTGCTTGAGGTGCCGACTGCAGAGCTGGACGTGTCTTCTTCATTGGTGACATGGTGCGGAAGTTTCAGCTGTTCCTCTTCCTTGTGGGCAGCACAAAGTCCAAAAACCATACAGGTCTCTGCTGGTTTCTACATAAAATATATTATCCTGCATTAAAGGTGAACATCGAAGGCCAAAGTGTTTCATTAAAGAAGGCTAATTAGATGCCAAACTCACCAGGTGACCAGGTGTTTGCTGCAGGACTTTCGGCAGATACGTCTTCACCTGTGAGTCACACTCTGATGCCTGTTCTTCTGGGAGGTGTTTGCACAGAGCGTGCAAGGTTTCATACACAGTCTCCTGCAAAGAACAGTGGTTAGCGTGTTGTCCATGTTGTGGAAAGAATACTGGGTGCAGTGTGTAAGGTAGTTACAATGGGCCCTAGTGCACACTAGTTCCCAGTCCTCCTGGTCTTTTCTATCTCGTCTTATCTTACTGATGCTTTTATGTTTGACAGGCATTACTGCTTGTCAGTCTTGAAAGATTTTGCACCTAAAGTAGCTGCTGCGAGTCACATCATATCGTATTGTGATCAAAGACTTTGCAGTGGACACGATCAACATACATATTACTCAGAAATCATCATTGCATATCTGAATATGACAAAAGAAAATGAGAAATTATTAATTTATTCATTCATATTTATTCATTGTCTAATTTGATATAAAGTATGGCTTGTAACATCTTATTGGTGAACTATAAAATAAAGTGTGACCAATTTTGTCATAGATTGCTTCTGACTATTTTACAAAAAAAGAAAAACAAACAACAACAACAAAAAAACCCATTACCATCAAAACCACCAAACTATTACTGTGATGGGTTTGCCTTTTTGAGAGCAATTCAATTCAATTAGCTTTATTGGCATGACTGCATAAAAATACAATGTTGCCAAAGCATATTAATACAAACATTGACATAGTAATCAAATTAACAATAACAATATTAACACAAAAGGAAAAAAAAGCATGGAGAGCATGAGGGGCTATGGAGGAAATCTGGGAATATTTTTTATTATTTTTGTAAAATATTGCTCTCTAATATTTTTGTATTGTTTTCACTGGGTCAGGAAGTGCAGCTCTGTCTCTGTTGCATCTGGTCACAACAGGAACACAACCTCTCCTCTCTGGGCAGCAGGTCTGTCTGTGTCGGCCGACCTCTACTGCCAGATTGTGTTCACTTAGCCTGTATTTAGTCAAGATTTTTCTCAGTTTTTTGTCAGACATTGTGGTCAAGTAGGTTGCCACAGGTATTGAGCATATATAGCAAATCTAAATAATTGGCAAGGGCCCATTCTTCACATTGTTGAAGGGGTTGCTTCCTACAGCCCCCCCATGGACCCCAGTGCAACTGTCAGCACTGTTCATATTTAAGCCTCCGGACTACTCGACTACTGACTACTTTTGTGTTGAAAAAAGGCTTAGATGTGTTTTTTTTACACAATTTATCAATAAAAAGCAAGCACAAGCAAAACAGATTGACCTAAATATTTGTGATCAAAGTCCCATTTCAGCGTCCAGACGCCACACACCCAGCACATGTGCTCAACAGAGTAAAGTGAAGTGAAAGTAAGAAGTAAAACTGTCACCAGCATCCTCACCTTAGTATCTCGGCTGGAAATCATGTTGGCAGACAGCTGGATGATCTGGCTGCATTCAGAACACATGTCCAGAGTCTAATAAGAAGAAAACAGTGAAGCCTCAACAACAGTTTGTAATCAATGCTTTCTTTTAATATGCTGATTGAAAGCTCACTGTGTGCATACTGTAAGAGTTAATGTGAGGAAATGTTTGTTGCAGAAAATATTATTTGTAATTAATAAATGTAAAGGTCTTACCCAGCAAAATCTTTCCGTAAGAGATACAAGCAGAACATTGAGTCTGACTAAACATTTGAGGGAAGAGCACTGCTGCTTTTCTATTTTCAACTTTCTAATATTTTAACCACACATACATGTGTAAAAAGAGAAAGACATTTTTCTATTACAGTTTGGTGTGTACACGTGCAGTAGGTATGTGAGCATGTTGTTTTATAACATATAAACATGATAATATATTCAATAAAGTCAGGCTTACCAGAGATTTGTGTTTAATGAGTGACAGCGGGTCTATGATGAACCTGGAGTGTCCTTAAAATGCCCCAGACAGAGAGAGAAATGATACAGGCAGTGATGGGAGGAAAAATAGAGAAAGATCGACAAAGGAAAAAAACTTGAAAGATGCAAACATATTAAACATTTCAGCATCCGTCACAATACAGCCGCACCCTTTGTTGCACTGATTTTAAATTGTCATAGGCCTAAATCCCACCATAAAAATATGATCTTTGACCACAGAATTAATGGCGACCAGTCAGGTGACAGTAATGAATTGAAACACTCTCCGTCTTACCACAGGGCCACAGAGACACCGCGACGATCAGCAGGATGACATTGAAGGCTGACATGATGTGAGGAAGCGCAAAACGATATGACATGGGACGCAAATAATTCCTGTCTACAATAACATCAGTGCTGTTGCCTGGGTCGCATCGGAAATACAGCGTGATCGTCGCAGCCAATCAGACGGCAGATGTAATGCGCATGCGCTATGAAGCAATCTTATTTACAGTCAGTGCTTTTAAAGAGTGTGGAGTCATAGGGGTGCCATAAAAAAAAGAACAAATCTGTGAAAGAGAATTAATGTGAAAATATAAAGAGGAATAAATGAATGTGGAAATATAAAGACAAATAACAAAATATGAAAGAATAGTTAAGCTTTTTCATTTTTTTTCAGCGTATTTCTTCATGTGTTTTTAAACATATAGATTTATTTATTTATTGCATTTAATTTCTTTGCATATTTTATTTTTATTTTTATGTATTTATTTTTATATAATTTTATTTATTTAATTTTATCCCTTTATTTATCATTATCCCTTTTGCTTTTGCTCTTATTGTTTTTGTGTTTCCCTCTTGCTTTTGGTGTTCCTTGAAGGGCCAAGCTGTCAATAAACTGGCTTTGGGCGGTGCCTTACTGCCCAGGCTGAGCACTCAGTTTCTGCACACATGAATCCTAAAGCAGGATTCAATAGGGATGTAATTTGAATTTATATCTATAATCTATAAATATGATAAATTATTTGTTTTTATTATATTTATTGCATATAATTTACTTTATTTTCTGTACATTTGTAAACATTTTTTATTTAGAATTTTTTTTTATATAATGTGATTTATTTTTATTCCTTTATATTTCCTTATTCTTTTCCCTATTGTTTTTGCTTTTCCCTTGTGTTCCTACTTCAGGATTCATCTATGCAGGACCTGACTGCTCAGCCTGGGCAGGAGGGCCCATCCAAAGCCAGCTCATTGACAGCTTGGCCCTTTAAGGAATAGCAATAAGAAAAAGCAAAATCAATATAGGGTAAACGATAAAGAAGAATAGAGGGATAAAATAAATAAGATATTTATTTATACAGAAATATATGAACAAATAAATGTGACAGTTTAAGGGTACTACAAGAAACGTTCATATTTTGTTGATTTTGGAGGCCCCTGTGAGCAAAAGCGGTAGTTGTTTCATAATAACCACAAACTATAATATCAAAAATAAAATTATCTGAATAAAAAATTCCTCCTGCTTATTCTTAAATAGCAAACTTACCTCACTGTAAAGTTGCACAATTTCTGTGTTATACTTCATCTACAGTATTAAATATAGGCTACAAGTGGGTAAACTTGTCTCATACTATCTTTAAACAATTAAACTTTTCTTAAATCTGGACAAAATGTACATCTCCATCAGTTTTACTGGGCTGTATGGGCAATGGTGGTCTGTATTTAGATTAAATGTGTACTGAGCTTTAGTCTCACTTGGGTGTTTGACTCCTGCTGCACATATCCAGAGGTGATATGTTTAACTGAAAAGTTTGTTTGAATTAATTTGTAGCTCTTATATTGAAATAAAGCCCACTGCTCATTTTGAAGCAGGTGAAAGCTTCTGGAGGAACCAATAGATGGCAGCAGAGCACAGGAAATATACAGTGGTTGAGGTCGTTTGCCCTCCTACAGGCTGATGTTTCTTGAAAACATTTTTATATTCAAGTACTCACTAGCAGAATATTTTATTTGTCACATGCAATGTGGCATACTCAGAAAAAATCAGATAAAATCAAGATATGTCACAATTAGGCAAACTATACAATAAAAGTGTGTGATGTTTAAGAAAAGAAACTTTATTTTTAAACAGATTATTCCCAGAGAAGATGCTGATGTTCCCTGTTGTATTGCCTTCCACTGCAAAAAATAGGGGGCCTTTAAGACCCACGAAGAAACACCGAATTTCTTCAGTTTGCCAAGTAGAGCTGCAACGATTAATTGATTAATCAATTAATCGATTATTATATTAAATTAATACACATTAAACTGTATATCATTGGGTTGTGGACAAAACAAGACATTTGAGGATGTAAACTTGTGCCTTGGGAAACACTGATTGACATTTTCCACCAAACAACTATTAATCAATTAATCAAGGAAATAATTGGCCAATTAATGGACTATGAAAACAACAGTTAGTTGCAGCCCTTTAGTCAAGATGTCACTGTGTGGACCAATGACATATTCTGGAAGTGGACAGGATCACAGCTCACAAATGTGAGGCCAAAGCATCTCTGTTGCCCCCTGGTGGAAGGCCGCAGTACAAGTCAAAGTACACATCAAATACAATTTTCCTAAAGATGGCTTCTGTCATTTTAGGTAGTTCTTATCACACTGGTGTTCATTCAAGTGTTTATTTTTCTGATCAGTTTGATTTTAATTTGTTATTTGATGAGATAAAAACTGGGCTGGGCTGCCATGATTGACAGCTGAGCTCTGCTCGCCAATGAACTAGATATTGTTTGCAAAGATGCTGCCCATTCAGTCGTCTCGTCTGCCACATAAGCTGAAAAAGTTTTCTAGCTCCTGGGCTTCCTGGTTATATGGATTTCCTCTATATACTTTAACACTACTTTAAGCGGCACTTTTGGCGTCTCCATTCAGGAATTGCTCTTGAGAAATTTTTATATTTATTGTCTCCCTCATCAGTGAAATGAAATATCCACCCTCGGTACCACAGGAGGAAATGCAGAGGCATCGTCCATCTTTATTTACAGTCATTGGCGTGGACCATGTTAGATTCTTTGTGATGTGGACTCCCACGAGAGTCTTATCAGTTATCAGGAGGGTGAAGTCCGTCGTCCATCCAATAATCCACAGCCAGCTCCTTGGTTTTGCTGACGTTCAGTAAGAGGTTGTTGGTCTTACACCATACAGAGACAAGTCCCTCGCCTTTTATCAAATATTTGCCCTCATGAAGGCCAAGACATTGAGTGCTCGGCTTTAATATTGAACATGTGCACTGGATGTTGGTGTCCACAGCCTTCCTTTGCTCACGTTAGATGTGTCTGTGTATTAAGCAAACTAGTCCATCAGTTCTGATGGACGCCCCTAGTCCATCAGTTCTGATGGACTAGGGGCATGTGTCTCAAGTGCCCCACTAGGTATTAAAGACCACACAGAGGTTTAATACCTGAACTCCCAAACCAGTCAGTCAGAACTGAAGAAGCTTCTTGGATTAGAGGCGAAACGTCTTCAAGAACTCTATCAAGTCCAATTGCCTATGACAAACCTTGCTATGAATACCATGACCTGGATGACTGAGAACCTTCACAGACTTCAGATTGTGTTGCAATCTTTGTCTTGTGCTGCTGTAAAAACAACTGAGCTGCTTTATTCAGAGCTTTGTTTATGTTATTACACCGCATAATTTTAAAAGGCGTCTCTGGTATTAAATTAATTTGATCAGGGCAGGGTTACCATAGACACATAACAAACATGTATGAAAGTATGCACATGTCGCTGTGTAAATATAGATTTTCCCCTGTGTTTTTTCAGCTTCATTGTTCAGTATATTGTTGCAGCTGTGGCCATTAAAACAAAAGTAAAACCACAGAAGTAACTATGCTATGATTAATAAAGTAAGAGTAATAAATCTTACTTGTCTCATTTCTGTTAAAAGGATATTCCACCCCTACATGATAATCCACTCAATACACCCTTTTACAGCCGACTTCATTGAAGAGCTGCGCGTGCATTTTGGCAACAGAAGTAGCGGTCTCCTCCAGTCATCCAGACGAGTTATCAAGCTGCAAAGGTTGAATTAAACATTTTACCAGCACCAAAGTCACCGAAACATTTGTTTATTGAGTATATGATACTTCAGAATTGATATTCCAGTGGTCGATATAAGTTGTTCAAACTTCCGAAAGATTGTGACCGAGCAATTGGTGGCGTCTATGGCTGCAAGCTATTAAACGTGTCGATTAGACTGAGAACAAGATTAAAACTGCTCGTGTTTGCAGCGGCCCATTGACAAGCTGTTGTGGTCCGCCGTACTTCTGTTGCCAAGATGCACGCACATATCACATAGTGTCGATGTATCACGAGACTTCATATATCTCTTAATGGATGCACGTGTGAAAATATCGCGAGATTGACGCCATGTTTACATGCTACCTGCTACATGCTACAGTTGACATTTCGGCTAAAAACATGGCGTAAATGGTGTCTTTTGTGGTTAAATTTTAATGTCGCGGCTCGCGGACACTTGGATAACACCACACGAGCAGGATGGAGACATTTTGTGTTTGTTTTGTGTTCTTTTTTTTTTTACATTTTATCCGTGGTCTCCATTCACTGCCATTGGCTGCAACCCTGTTTTCTGCTGAAACTCCAGGATTGTTTTGTGAACTAAAGATCTTCACCCATCCTCACATCGGCATAGGGGTGAGTACATATTGAGTGGACTATCATCTAGGAGTGGAATATCGCTTTAAAGTGTTTTTCTCAAATGAATTAAACATGTTTTGACACATTTATTTGTCCTCTTGCTTATTGTACCTTTGCACAAATAAAACAGCAGTTCTGAGTTTTGGGTAATGCTTTAATAAGGGTATAAAACACATTTATAATTGTACAGCTAATGCATGAATTAATGCAGAATGTATAATGAATTGCTTTTGCTCACCATTAAGTCACTTTGAGTTTATGTGATAACTAGGCCAGTTGCGTAGAAAAGGGCATTTCTGACCCATGCATTTGAAGCAGAACATTACCTAAATGTGGAATAAAACAAAAATGACATTTAAATGATACGTTTCAGTCAGCATACCTACTTTTTTGCGTGTGTGAAAGCTGATACTCAACTTCACTGGGCGTATGCCCAGATAAACTCTTTACTGTCAAAGTGAAAAGACAAGTGGTTTTAGATGAGCACTGTCATGATTTTCAAAGTGATGAGTCACTGTTGAAGCTCTCTGTGTTTATGCATTACTCATGCTTTCTCTTTGCTGCTAAAATGTGTCACCTGTATTATCCATCATAGAGGGTAGTATTTCAATTTCCACAGTGCCTCTTTTCCATTTATATATTTCTTTCATTCATTATCTGTAACTGTTTATCCCTGAGGGATATCGCAGCTGACACTGTGTGAGAGGCCGGTACACCATGGACAAGTCGCTAGTTCATCTCAGGGCTGACACAGAAACAAACAACCATTCACATTCACAACTACAGGCAATTAGGCAAATAGAGTCACCAATTAACCTATTAACCTACATGTCTTTGGACTGTGGGAGGAAGCCAGAGTGTGTATGTGTGTATGGGATGCAAGAGAAGACAAATGGGACAAACAAAACAATACTAAGAGTATAGCTACAGATAAAAATATGAAGAAATTGTGAATAAATATTACAATTATAAAAAATAAGAATGAGTTTTCAAATAATGGAGAGACTTCACAAGCAATACATAATATGAGGTCACTCGAGTTCTACTTCACTGTATGCAGCACCTCAATAATAACAAATGACCACATCAACATTTTACAGGTTATCAATAAAGTATACATATGATGTCCATATTTTGTCATATATCTCTTGCTTCCCTTTCATTTTGTAATATAAATAATCAAGGGGGATATATCTTGAAATCCACCGAGAAAGTTTGAGGGGGTAAGAGGTCTAAGAGCTGACAGAAATACCTTTTTGCAGCAATAAATGCAAGATTTCAGAGTTTCCTTTAATGGCAATCACCAGCATTAAAGTTCCCAAGTAGACAGAGACGTGGAATTGGTATTAAATTGATTCCCAAGCATGATAAAATAACAGAACATATTTCTTTCCAAAATGGGGTACGTTTATAACAATACTATAGTTTATTGCAGAAAGGACCCCTTTTGTATCTTGCAACTCCAACACAAAAAGGACATTTCTGAATGCATAGCATCCAGATTTGCTGGAGTTGAATATGTTCTGTGCAGAATCTTGAATTGTAAAATCATGTGCCTACAATTATATGAGCATTTGAACAAATCTGTGACCACTCCTCCACATCCATGTTTTCTGTAAGATCAAAATCCTATTTCTTCTTAGTCATCTGGAAAAGCCTCTATCAAGCCTTGGTAAAGTTTAGACATGAATTTAGCCCCTGATTATCTCACTATTTTACAAAGGCCTTTGGTAGAGGGGTGGATTTCCAGTATGGCAGCCAAGTAGACAGTCGCAGGTCAAGTGGGGCCCTTTTGGCATGAATCTGAGAAAAAAACTTTGGTAAAATTAGCATTATGAAGGCATTTTATGTTTTTGTTTTTGTTTTTTTTGTTTTTTTTTGTTTTTTTTTACATTTGAAAACTAGTCAACATTCACTTCAATTGTTTGTAAGATTCTGCAATGCTGTTGTCCTGTGCAACTCCTGCAATGTTTTGTGGACTATAAAACTAAACCTGAAAATCTGACCTTCAATCAGCATGAGGGTTAGTAGACAATGACTGAATTTTCATTTTTGGGTGAATTATCCCTTTAGTAGGATGAACCTTTATGTCAGAATTTTGTCCAAAGCATGAAACCTGCAGAACAAGTGAGGGCATGATATCCAACATGTGTTGTACCACCTTCCTCTCCTTCAGGGAACAGAAGTTATAGACACACTCCCTTCTATGTGAATCATTCTGGAGCCATTTCTCATGACTCACTAATGGTTGCATTAGTCAGGTTTGAGCTGTGGGTAGGTCAGTAGGTTAATGACAGATAATTCACTCTTAATTGCGCTAAAATAGAATTTCCTTTTTGTAAAATGAAACAGAAAATGCACTGGAAATAGTCCAGGCACCATGCTTTCCCAAATTTGCAAACCAAACCAAAATGAAATTAATGAATTCCAGACATTTTAACATAAAATTGCATGTATTTTACAGTAGAATAACATATGCAAATTATGTGAAAGTACATGCAAATGGTTTTGGACAGGATCAGTTTACAAAAATATGAAAAACAAAACAAAACAAGAAAGAAAAAGACAAAACAAAACTGTAGACCATCTTGCAATGGGATCACACTAGCCACAGTGCCTGTCAACATGTGGATATTCCAACCCATGAATTCTGAGTGCCCATTACTGCATGAGATACACCTGCTGTACAGCTACGGTAAGTGTGCCACAATAGATGCCACGGTGGCACAAACAAGCAGAAACTCACAAGGTGTGAACAATACCAGTCAAGGTTCTGCTTCTCTATGTAATGTCAGCTTTGCCTCTGCCAGTAAACACATCATTTTGTGAAAGCAATTAAAACAGTTTGTCAATCAAGTACTTGTAGATGAAGGCAGGAGCAAATATGAGGAAACACTTTAATCAAGCAGATTTTCACATTCCATCCGCAGTGTACCAGACAGAAGAATGCAGAAGAGACACAAGAGGCCAAGACAATGACAAAGGTGCGACAAACATGCAGAAAAGATAGACTCACCCACACAGACTTCTGTTACTATATTTGTGAGGACCTGTCATTGACATAATGCATTGCAGAACCCCTTCCCCTAATCATACCCATTATCATAAACAGACACTAAGTCATTCGTTGAACATTCAGCATTAATTTAAATAGAACAGCCAACAATAACACAAGTTGCGGTTCTCAGCTACCCAACACGTTGGGATTCTAAGCCACCCAGTGTCTTTGTGTCTGAACTGCCCGGTTCGCTTTTTAGTTGCCCAGTGTCTTGCCTCTCATCTGCGTATCAGGGGTAGTTGCTCATAACTTTCCTAAGTCAGGAAAGGTGATGAAGAACAGAGGATCCACATTTTGGTTGGGAATTGGAGAGCCAGACTACGAGAGTGCAGGGCAGAATGCCAGCAACCAAAGGATGCAAGAGAGACTTCGGTGGTAGCCAACAGTTGTGGCTCCTGGCAGGCAGACCACTGAACAGCAGAGACGGGCGACGCATTTTCTTAACAGGTGAAGGTGACTGACTGAATGGCAGAGGTTGCTGCCTCTCTGTGGGGCTGAAAACTGCACTCTATGCCATCTTTCAAAGGCCAGATCTACAGTTTTTGAACATTTGGTTGAGGTAACACTTTCATTCTCGCTCTCATCCTGATTGGCCAATTGTACTCGAATCCTAATCCTTTAAAGAGCAAATTCACAGTGTTTGACCATTTTGGTTGAAGTAACCCTTTCATTCTCGCAGTGGAAAAGTTGCAAATGATACATCATGATAGGTGATAGAAACAATTCATTCTCCAGTTTCAGTGCAGCTTAAGATGTATGAACACCTGCTTTTAGATAAATACATTTAAATTAGGTTTATTATTGTGTCTACATGTGGACAAGAAGTTAGAAAGGTTTCCATCTGCATGTGAATGGAGCCACTTTGGCTGTTTGGTTAGCCACCTCTGTGGACAGCCATTGGGATCATCAGCCGCTTTTTTCTACTGTTTTATGGTTTGCCTGCCATGAGGCACAGCTATTGGTCACCACCAAAGACAGTGAAGACTGCACTCCAGTCACTGTTGCCATTTATGAACACAGAAGTTTTCTGTTTTCTTATTTTCTCCAAAATCAAAATGTTGTGTTGGTTTTTGAAGATGAATGTATTGGTTTTGTCAGCATGTTAGACTTGTAAAGTAAAAGACTTAGAAAGTAATACTTCAGCCTCCCAAAATCGTGAGGGCACTGCAACTTATGCACACAAAGGTTTCCTTTAAAATAAGTTTCATTGTTAGGCGATAGTGTCCAAATCAACATGCCAAGCTTCACAATGAATTAAAAACATTCATATTTGTTTTGGAAAGGAACATACTCATTTTGGAAGTCAGTATACTAGTTTGGTAAACTATATGACATTATAGTTTTGAAGTCAGCATGCCAGACAACAGAGCTGAAAGACCTGCGTGTACCCATTTTTACAGGAAACCCATACGATTGGATGGCAGGAACAGGATATGTTTCTTCTTATAACTTAAGTTGTTTTGATGATCGGTACAGCTGCTTGTTATTTATCAGCAGGTTTCCAGCTACTGTTCAATAATAGTCACACCCAGACATTTCTCAGAAATGCTGAGAAAAACATAGGGTTGAAATGCTTCCGCGATAACCAAGTCCTGTTCAGTTCAACTGCATTTCTCTTCTGAAGCTGTCTGGCTGTGTGTTTACCAAATGTGCTCATCAGCTGTCTGTAATATAATGTTGTAATACAGTTCTACAATGTTTTGTGCAAAAGGCATGAAAAGCGTGAAATGTTAATTCTGTGACACACACACACACACACACAACACACACACACACACACTATATATATAATGAGTCACGTTGCAATTATACGTCATGATATAGACCTTCATGGCTGAAATAATCGCAACAGAATCATCATAAAATCTTATTTAAGATCAGTTATTTATGTACATTCATTTAAAAATGCAGACGTGAACCCTTCTAACTTACTGTCAACATGTAGCCACAATAATAAACCTAAATATTTAAATATATTTATCTAGAAGCAGGTGTTCATACTTCTTAAACCACACTGACACTGGAGAGTGAATTGTCTCATCATTCATCATCATCATCATCATCTGTCTGTCATGATGTATTATCTGCAACTAATCCATTTCCCAAAATACTACGAGAATGAAAATGTTGCCTCCACCAAAATGGTCAAACACTGTAAATTTGCTCTTTAAAGGATGGAGCATTCAGGTACAATTGGCCGATCAGGATGAGTGAACCTGAGTTGTTAAGAGGCCCATGAAGCACAGGTGTGTAAGCATCGCTGCTCCCGAGATCACTACTGAGCACATGCTTCCTTGGTAAGTGAAACAAACTCTGTTTTATTCAAGAATTATGTGTTGTAAGGGTAATGTAGCAGTGCAAATGCACCCTGAGGTGACCTATTTGCATGTATTATGTAAATATTGAATTTCTGTAAAAATGTGAGTCTGCCAACAATTAATTCTTTCTTTTGTAAAGGGTCCTAACAGGTCCAGGAGTCGTGCAGCAGCACGGTATGACAATGTTTCTTTACTATCAGGCATTGTTTGCATGTGTGTAGACTGAGATTTAACATGTGCTCTATCTACAGGCAAAGTGCTGGTTGCCGTTTACAATGCTTATTTGGATTTTGTTTATTGAGTTTTAGTAGTTTGAGTATATTGCTAATCTAAAGTTTTATCTTGTTCTAGTGCTGCAGCCGGTGTTGGCCTTTGGCCACAGGAGCAGCTGGTGCAGTGGGAGTTCACCTGTGTGTTTGTGGTGCCATCATTTAACATAATTATGTCCACAAGCCTTTTAGCTACAATTTCCCTTTGACTACGAATATAAACGATCATGCAATGTTTTCAGCCCATATAATGCTGTTAAAGTTAAGTCTAACTTCTTATCTTTCTAGCAGTATGACGTTTTGACAGTTTACTTTAGCCTTGTTTTTAGCAGAGCCGGTAAAATGGCTGCAATCGCAGGCGTTTTAGCTGTGTGTCCCTATTCGGACACCTGCGTTTCCTCACTATAAACAAGCAGCAATGTTTTGAGGCAGAAGTGTCTGACTGTGGTCGATAGTAGCAAACGGCATCTGGATGAGGACACAATTCTGTTAAGGTTTGCGTGGCACTGGTACTAGTTAGGGTGTTTTTCTGTTGGGATAAATTTTATTTATTTATTTATGGTTTATCCACTGATAGCATACTTCTAGTGCATCGACCTGCTGACTGGTGTGCCACCCTGCCTGCAGCCAGACATTCTACTTTTTAACCTTTGGTAATTGATGTTAGTGACCCTTGTTGTAATGAAATGTGCCTGTTATGGCATTTTGCCCCACACTGACTGCTGGCTTCATTACTGAAGTTCACCTGCATATCAGAGCTTAGCTGGATGTCACAGTATGATACCCTCATTTGACTTTACCTGCTCCAAACAACCTGGACACATACCAGGCAGTCCTGGTAAACTCAGTCACTTTTCCCATTTGACACCTCCTTACCTCGTCACACATTCCTCATGCTGTCTCCATTCCTTATAATCACATGAAGCATTTGCCAGAATAACCGCTTCCTGGAGCAGGTAGCCTGATGACATAACAGATAATTTGAGGTTAGATGCTTTTAAAAGAACTAAGATAACATTCTTGTTATTTTAAGAGGGAGTTCGTCTGTCAGCTGCTCCAATGGAGTGAAAAATTCACAGTAGACTCAATATGCATAATTTGTGCCCAAGTAAATACACTTTAAGATGGGGGGATATAAATTTAAATACAAAATATATTTTCTAGTTAAGTGACAGTTGTTGGAGGATCAGAAGCTATTATCTTAGCTTATTTTATTTGCAAGTCAGGAACTTCTTGTGTCTATTTAAACACAAACATGCAAACATATTTCCCAGATGGCACAGGACGAAATCACGTCTTTAAATGTCAAACAGCTTTGAATTGCACTCCACCCAAAATAATCTTAATATGTCAAGTATTACTTAATAGCTCAGGGTGATTGAAATGTTGTTTGAACTGCAGTGCTTAAATGTTCAATAAACCGTGATGGGTGTGGACCTCAAAGGATTTAAATTCATACAGACTTCTACGTGTATTGTTCCTTTGAACAATGATATAAACCAGACTAACAAACCAGCTTCACAGAAAATCAAATCCTACTATACGAGCAACAGAGTAATATGTGAGTGCAATGACAGGTTTTCAAACTGCGGTGCTAGCTCAGCTGACGTGATATTTAAGAGGAGATAAACACAATGTTGGAGCTAAAAAGCATGATCACAGCATTTGGTTACCAAACCTGAGAAGTCTTGATGCAAAAAAGGTGTTAAATGATCAGAAATGAGTAAAAGTAATTACGCTGAGTTGTAAAACAAATAGGAAACCAATGTAATTTGCCTGAACTGTCTTTCAGAAGCCTTTCTGTTGCACTGGTGAAGATTAGTCATTTACAACATTTGGATACAGACAGGCAAGCAATAACTACTCAGTGCAAAGTGAAAAGACACTTATATAAACACAGGCAAAATCTAGTACATACCAATCTGTTAGCTCAGTTATTCTTGGCCCTGAATTATTCAACGGCAACAGTATCCCTTGTGACACGGTAGGTGTTGGCTGGAACAACTCGTGTAAAAAGATACGGTGTCCGACATCACGTTACAAGTTCTACTTTAATATAAAGTATAAGTGTGGAGAGCTGAGACTTTTTTTTCACTGTGGATTTTAGTGATCAATGCAGTATTTCTCAACACAGACTCAATAAACAATCCAGGCTATATATTTATTTTTTGTGTTGTGTTTTAGCTCATATTCCTCCATCAGTTCAGTGCACCTACTGACTCTAAATAATACCAAAGAGTTTAAGTGGTGATAAAGTCGAGAAGATGTTATTTAGAGCCTTTCAATCAGAGCTTTTTTTAATCTTCATTTTAATCTACATCATTGTCTCACTCCACAGTGATAGTATGTAGTCTGACTTATATTTCAGTCTGTCTCATTCAGTGACACCCAGTTTTTTTTTTTTTTTTTTTATCTTGATACTTTGAAATGAAGTAATGTCTGTGGGATGACCAGGGGAGAAATATTGAGTGAAACAAAGTTGAATGAATATGATTTATGAGGGGGAAAATAAACAAACAAGAGTTTGCTGATGATATCATGCTAACCTTTAAGTACTATGAGTTTTTAACTGGTTTAACTGGTCTCCGTTTATCACTGATGCCTCTGTATGACCAACAAGCAAACAAGACCATCAGAGTTACTTAGTCAGAAAAGGTTCAGAATTCTCAAAAATCTGAGAATGGATAGAAGTAACAGAAAATAATATTATTTTCTATTACTTATACTTAAATACTAGTAATTATCTTCTTCTTTCTTATCCTGTTAACAATCTTGTGAGCTTTCCGATTTATCTTGTGACACCTTGAATGGGTCCCGATGACAGTGTTTTGAAAGGACAAAGAAGTGACATCATGTTACATTTCTGTCTAATGTACAGAAGTGTATTTAGTGTTTAGTGAACACCACATGTAGTGTTTTGCAAAAACTGTGAGGCTGAAAATGTGCTCATAGTTGTACAGATCTGGGCCGATGTTTTGCTTCACTAACTGTGTGTTATTTTTACTTTTAAAGTAAAGTAACTGTAAATGTTAAACAGGTTGGAACTGCACAACACTCAAACTGAGCTGTAAATCTGAAGCATTATTTTACAGCTCAGGTTGGTTGAAATGTTTGAACTACAGTCCTTAGAGGTTCAGTTATCTCTGATTGTCGTGGATTTTAATTAATAGAGTTCCATTCGTATTTTCCCAGGTTGGGAACCACTGGTTTAGTATATCATTATAAACAGCATATTTAAGAAAATGCATTTTAAACTGTGCCCCACAAAATATTAAATTACTGCATGAACTATTTTAAAATTTCCTTTACATGCGCTTGTAGTTTGTGAGTGTGATGTGCTTGTATTGTTTATGAAATTTCAAATACAGGCTATTGTACACTGCCATGTATTATAATTATACACTGTATTGCAGGATATCAGTAACAATTGCGTGGTCCTTTTCGGGATTTGACTGTACTTACGGTAAGCTTGTTGTGGTTGTGATAATTAGTGGTTGTTCTTTTATTTTATTTGCCTGTTGTTGAAAAGCCTGAACAGAAAGGAGGTGGGTAGATAGCCCGAACAGCATGCAGTAGATTCCTTTCCGCGTATGCTGCTGGGAAGCTTGCGTGCTGTGACCAGCAGCTTCAGATGAACTTGCATACACTCTTTTTATTGAGTGGCAGCCAAATGCAGGAAGACCCGTACTCCTGCTAGGCAGCCTCTGCCCAAACTGCATTTTCCAGCCTGCAGACATGTCAACCAGGTAGTGTCATTCAAAAAACAATAGTTATGTTTATGAGTAAATGAAGCAGTACATCAACTAATGACACTCCCATGTTTCCTGTTAGCGAGGTAAATAAAAATAGATTTCCCATCAGATCAAAGGTTGTTTTAAAAGATAATTATACCAATACCATCCCTGCGGTTACACATCATTGTTTTATAAAATAAATGTTCAAAATCCTTTTGAACTCACACACACACACGCACGCACACACACACACACACACACACACACACACACACACACACACACACACACACACACACACACACACACACACACAGGTGAGCGATCACATGATCCCCATATCTGTCTCAGAGTTTGAGTGAATCACACACTGCTTTAGCTGGTTTCCATGTATCAGTGGTGGAAAGAGTACTGAAAATCTGTACTCAAATACAAGTACTGTTATATTAATAAAATATTACTCAATTACACATAAAAGTACTGGTGTTAGAAAAATACTCAAGTAAAAGTACAAGTCGCAGCCTTCAATCAAAACAGTTTCTGTTTTTCCAAATCTTCCGTCTGAATTACTCGGAACTCTGCTCAGTGGTCACAGTCACCTGTTCAAACCTAACCCGACCTCATTCTCAACTTGTCAGATACTGATGATTTGTCACCGCGCCCTGGGTGACTCATGCAGACGCAGACAGAACCTGTTCGCATCTGAAAGCAATGCATCGGGCTTTTCAGATGACCTCAAAGTAAACCCATCCATGGTGCTAGAAGACACTCTGGTCCACACATGGATGAAGTGTCTTGGATGGATGGCTCAGACAAACTCTGTGCTCATGTCCCAGGCGAAACCAAAACGTTATTAAAAGATGGAAGATGGCGATCACACTGCCTTATAGCTACAAAAATGCAGGTTTGGATATTAATTCAAATTGTACTCAGTCTTCAATTCCGATATAAAAGTAATTAAGCAGATTGCATTGTGTAATGCATATTCAAACACAGACTTAAAAAATACATTCATAAACGTACAAGTATTCCAAAAAACTATTTAATTACAGTAATGAGTATTTTGTAATTAGTGACTTTCTTCTTCGACACGCAGCACGTCTCTAAAACTAGCTGAATATTGGCCGAGGTGATCGATAAAGTTTCCTCATAGCTGAGTTTGGCTATTTGATCATTCTGGTTGGCTCTACAAAGTAAACTAACTGTAACTTAATCTGTGTTCATGCCAAGTCAGACATCAGTTTGTGCACACAGCAGACAAAGGAATGGCAAGACACTTTGCCAGTTTGGTAATCTGATACAAAAGGCTGTCTGCCTTGTGTGGATGTTTCCTGCTGGGGTGTGTGGGTGGTGTGTGTGGGTGTGTGGTGTGTGTGGTCGTGTGTGTGTGTGTGTGTGTGTGTGTGCGTGTGTGAGAACAACAGATCTGGAGCTTGTCTGCAGCTACTCTTCGATACTACTGGATCTATCAGCCTATTTTTTGGTGTACAATTGTCTGCTAAAGGACCTCTGTGATTCAGAACTTTTGGTGTTATGTTTTTGAGTCATCCATACTTGTGAAGGTGATATCTCAAAAACACCTTGCGGGAACTCCTTCAAACTTTGCACACATGTTCAGATGATAAGATGAACTGATTACAATTTGGTGATCAAAGGTCATGGTGACCTCAATATACAGAAGAATTCATATGCTTCACGTTTCACATAAATATCTAAGAGGATAAAATGATGAGGTGATGACATTTTATATCTAAAAGGTCAAAGGTAAACTTCATTTCAACTTCATATTTTTCCTTTGGCCTGTAGTGCTATTCATCCATCTAGATTTTTTTTGTTGTGAGCTGCAGAGTTTTGGAGAATTCGTCTATAGAGATGTCTGCCTTCTCGCCCTTATAATAGGACTAGATGGCCTTGGCTTGTGGTGCTAAAAGCACCAAAAAAAAAAAAAAAAAAAAAAAAATCAAAATCATTGTCTCTTTCCAAAAATCCTAACCTGGTTACTCAAGATAATCCATAGACCTTGTCGTAAGCAGTTGCGTGTAGGAACTACTTCACTTAAATTCCTGCAAAGTCTTCACAACATACATTATATGGGTCTGGACAGACATGGATGTAAACTGTAACTTGACTGGTTGGTGGAAACATACAACTGTGAGGCCGTAATTCTGTTTTTTGACTGCTCTGTTTTAAACACCCATTATCAGCTGACTTGTCACTCTTCTTAACCGACTGCTAGGAACCACAAGTGATCAAACAACCTCTTCAGTGTGAAATCCTGGTTCAGCTCAGGACAGCCGATCAGCTTGTGGAAGTCATGTTAATGTTGGTGAAACTTTGCAAATCTCTGCCGGTTGCATGTGTTGACTAAGAGCATCTGTGGCTGCAGAGCAAAGAAAATACAAGAATATTTAGAATTTCTGTTTGCATTTAAAGAAACTTTAAGAAACCAAAGAATCTCACTCAATGATGGTATGTGAAAGCTTTTTTTTTTTAGAGCGTTTTTTTTTTTTCTTGTAATGACATTATTATTGCATCCTTAAGTTTAAGGGATTTGTTGTAGTAGGAGTAGTAAGTAGGAGTTTCTGGCACAACTTCACCTACTTACAATGTGCAGAGAGAAGAGGAAAAGGGCTCAGAAAGCTGCAAAACTCTACTTGAAAATAAAGTTGTTCAGTGTTCTACAAGTGTTGCTGGAGCTATAGAAGCTATAGGGACGCCAAGGACACGTCCCTACCAATATCCAGCCACTAATGTGTAGTCACTATCAATACAACCGCTGTCCGTAGTGTTCAGTCAATGATTATGGCACACAAAGGGTTAACAGTCGGTCTCTGCTAGAAGTCCCGCCTCCAACCTAAATCTCGCTTTCCGATTGGCTCTGCCGGTTTCTCGCTAACGTACATGTGATTGGTCGTCCCCGCTTTCACTCCATCTGCTTGTAAAAGCTACTTGCAAGCCTGTTAGTTGGACAGGACAGGAGCAGTGCATGTATCTGGAACCGCGAGTATAAGTAGGATCAACTAAAAATTTATTTCCGGAAATCAACATGAATATTATGATTATAATATCAGTCTAACCTTAAATTAATGTGTTCTGAACAGTAATTGCCCTTACGTGGTATTTTAATGTGATAAACTGACTGTTTTTATGGCTTTTAAACGCACATTTTACCAACATTCTCTTAATATTACACTGACCTGACAGAAATCAGCCAGCAGTTAATTTCTGTTACAGACCGCGCAAGGCATGTGTTTGGTTCTTTCAAATAGGAACAACCAGTGGACACTAATCTGCTTGTATTTGAGTATTAGTGACAAACCATTAATATATATATTTTTTACATTTCATTTATGTTTTGTTGTATTGTATTTATGTATTTCCAATGTTGTTGATGGACAGTATGTTAGTTTGACAGTATGATGCACAGTTGCACTACAGAGTAAAGATGAGAACTCTTCTAAGTTGCCTCCTTGTCTTTCATTAGTTGCTTTAACCTATTACATTGCAGCATGCATTAAATTCTTGTATTCTCTTTAGATATTCAGATATGCATCATAACCATGTCAATTACTGAATTTTTTTTCTGCCTATGATTGTTTGCTTGTTTGATCAGCTCTACATGATGTGAAATTATGATTGCAAATACAAAAAAAAAAACATGAACTTTCAGGAGTGCTGCCTTGGAGCACTTTTGTGTCCCCACCAATGTCAAAATCAAACCTACTCCCTTGTCATGTAATAAGTCATTCAAACTTTAAAGATAAAAATTCATCATTTATATACTCCCCGCTCCGTGTTAATGCATGTTTTCTGAGTGCAAATTCTTGCTAGTTTTATGGTCAAATGTACTTAATTTTGAGACATATATGGAATGTTTTTTCAGTTGCTAACATGCATTTGTCAAAAGCGAAGTCACATTGTCAAAACTCTTCAAACAGTCAACAAAACAGACGTCTCTGTGGACCGAACTGTGAGTCATTATTCATTGTTTTCACTCAAACTGCATTCAGTGACCACATTTTCCAAAATCCATGAACTATTTTCTCATTCATACTCAACCACTTGCATAACAATGTATATTAGCCTACATTTTTCAACATTTTTTCATGTTGAAATATATAGAAAATCTCAACAGAGTACTGAAAATAAAATGAAATTATAATCATTCCCAACAGCTACTTGGAATTACAGCTGACAGCCTATTTTTAGTCTTATTACCGAACAAGTGGTACACTGTGCAGTATGAGTGATTATGTAATACATGGTGCCATGTTGTTGTGGGTTGGGTTTTCTTTTGCTAATTAGTTTTGCAGCTCTGGGATTTCAGGATTTTTTTTTTTTTTTTTTTTTAACTCTGAGCCCTTTTTAGTTTTCAAAAGTAAATGACTATATGAAAAGATACAGAAAAAATAAAGGATGATGACACAAATTGCTGCATTTCTTTTCTTTTTTTTAAACTTATGGTTTAGTAGTTGTCTCATTTAAACAACATAATACACATAGAACATAGTGTCAGTAGAATTTCTTTTAGTCTTTATGATGGTATTTGTAAATAGTCCATTTTCCCATCTGTTTTCCCATATTGTTTGTTGTAGTTTTATATTATATGTGAGCCTCTCCGTAACGTGCATCTCATCAATAATGTCCAGCCAGTTCCTCTGGGTAGGGTAGGATCCTCTTTGTGCCATTTACTTGTGATGGCTTTATTTGAAGCTGCCAGGAAAATCTTCATCAGATACCAGTCTTTGTCTTGGATGTTTTCCAAGACAGATTTCCTAAATATAGTACAATGCATGTTCAGTGCCAAAAAACATGTGTGACCCACACTCTGTTCCCCACACAGTCTCCAGCAGGGCTGTTGAACAGGTGATCGTCCCTTTTTAATTTTTGGTGTGATAAAGAATCTCGCAGTGTTTTTCCAGCAAAATTCTTTCCGCATTCTGGAGTTGCTATTTGTTTGCTGTGTTTTACAGATATTTTACCACATATCTTCAGTTATTCCTTCCTTTAGTTTGTTATGTACAAGTTGAAGTGTTTCTGTTATGCTACTAGGCTTGTATATATTAGATAATTTCTTCAATTTTGTTCTAAGTATAGCATTACATAAGTCACAATCACTTTATTTAATTGCTGCATTCTGATTCATTCTATTACATATACATTCAAATGGCCAATGAAGCAAATTCTTTATTTCTGTGGTAAATACTGATTTGTGTGTAAAAATCACTGAAAAATTATTCATTCAAAGTTCATCATTTAGTGCTCAGTCTGTGTGTTAAGATGGTGATGTATGCTTTCAGAATGAGACTTGTTGTCAGTTTTATGGACTAATGATCTTATTTTGAGACATGTATGGAAGTTTTGTTGGTCTGAGTGAGTTTTGGAGGTTAGATTAAGATGCATGCCAGAATGTGGACTGTAGGAAGAGTTTTGAAAAAGTGGCTCAGTAATAGACTGATGTTTGTTAACACTGAAAAGGCAGCCCACATGAGTGGCATGAGGAAACTTATTTAAGCAGAATATTATTCCTTTGTTGTCATTACCATCACTGCCAGTACCTAAAACCACTTTACTCAACTTACATAACACTAAAATCACTGACAACGTAACAGCATATTTCACATACCATTTTCTGTACCGCTTTGTAAACCAGGGATTAGGCGAGAGCGTGGTTACAGTGCCAGTTCATCGCAGGCTGACACATAGAGGACAAACAACCACTCCAGTCACATCTATGGGCAATTAGAGTTCCATTTATAGAACTATCATGCTGCATGTCTTTGGACTGTGGGAAGAAGCCGGAGAGAACCCACGCAGACACGAGGAAACATGCAACTCCGCACAGGAAGCCCTGCCCAGCCGCTGGGGATTCGAACTCAGGACCTTCTTGCTGTGGCAGCAGTGCTAACCTGCACCACCATGCCTGCCCATAACAGCATTTTAATATTTCAATTTGTAAGTGAATTATAAGCCTCTAAAAAATTATTTATTGTATATAATTATTAGCAGAAATTCCTGTCACATTATAACCTTTCAAATAATAGGCTAAATAATAAAACCATCAGATTACAAAACACTACATGAAAGCCAGACTAAATTATAGCTGCTGCGCAGCAATGGTCGGGGCTGGGCAATTTTAGGCAAATTAGGCAATTCTGAGCAACAAGCAGAGTGTAGGAAGATGAAAAAAAGGTGTCATTCTAATGTGCATTTCACATCAGTTGAGGCTTGAACTCACAATTCTGGCAGAAGTCATGTTAATGTTGGTGAAACTTTGCAAAATTGCAAATTGCAAATTCTGGAGACTCTGCGTATTGACTGATAGCTAAGCCAAATAAACAGGGAAAAGAGACAAGGGATAACAGGGAAAATGTTGATAAAGAGTATTTGTCTCTTCCCAAAACTGCCCTGAATCATAATTATTTTAACTTTAGTAGTCTCTAATCCACATAGCATGATGCCTGAACATTGAACTTTCACATTAGAATGTCTGTTCTGCCTTAGCTGAGGCTTGAACTCACAACTTCTGAGACCGAGGTCCGTCTTCTAGCTCACTAAGTTAATTGGCAAGTGACAGTTCATGTGTGGCTTCACAAATTGACTAAGCCAAGCATCGGGTGCCAGACAGCAGCCATCCATGCCATGGAAAAGCAAATTTCACAGTGAAAGTTCCAAAGCTGTAGCACATATGGTTGATTTGTTGTGAATTTTCAAAGTTTTGAAATTTAGAGGCTTGCTGTAGCGCCACCATCAGGACTATTGTCTTGTGTTTCCAGTTGAGGACATCTGGCATGGGACTGGACCTTTGTGAAAAGTTTGGACAGATTTCTCATATGGAAATGTTGCACAAGCCGAGGCTTGAACTCACAACCTTCAACACGAAGAATCATCCTCTATCTCACTGAGCTAATTGGCAAATGGAAATGTCACCTGTAGCTTCACAAATTGACTAAGCCAGTCACCTGTGTGCAAGACAGCAGCTGTTAGCATGTAAAGGCAGATTTCAAACGGCTGTCAAAAATTCAGTTATTAAGACAAAAATCCCAGAATACACAAATTGCATCTAGACAGCATGGAGATGTTGGTCATTAGTTTTTAACAATGATTTATTGGCTCCATAAGTGAAAAACTGATGTTTAAAAATGCCATTTTTGCATTGACTCCAATTGTTCACATGAGAGTGAAATTCAAAATGCTGTAAAAAATTCAGTTTTTGAGATAAAATTCTGATATTTTCCAAACATCATCTACCATGACTCCAAAATTTTGTCTTTTTTTTCATGAACATTGAAAATGTATTTAGCAAGAATTTGCAAGTATATGTTTATAATACCGTTTACAGTCAAACATTTTGATGCACTGTAGCTCAATTTTCAAAAATCTGTGTGGATCGTTTGTGTAGGACAGTCTGAAGATGCTCTGTTGCAAGTTTGGTGTCAAATGAGCAAAAATTGTGGGAGGAGATAGGTTTAATAAGTCCATCACTCTGTTTTTTGAAAAAAACAGAGTGATGGACTTCATAATTTGCAATAGGTTTAAATGTACAAACGTTTCTTCAGTATTGGGGATACATTTTGGTGAAAGTTGTAAATCTGGAGCACATATGGTTGATTTGTTTATGAATTTTCAAAATTTTGAACTTTAGAGGCTTGCTGTAGCGCCACCATCAGGACTATTGGCCTGTTTTTGCAGCTGAGGCAATCTGACATGGGACTGGACCTTTGTGTAAAGTTTGGTGATTTTTCACGCATGGGAAGTAGGATTTCCTCGGAAGAAGAAGAAAAAAGAAAGAAGAACATTGAGGAAAACAATAGGGTCCTGGCAGCTTAGGCTGCCCAGCCCCTAATAAATGGATTTTTAGTTTATGCTCTTGACATGCACGTAGATGGATTGACTGTTTTTTCCCTATAACTCACTTATCATGCACTCAAGTAACAAAACCAGAGAAGTGAGATGTCTGAACAAATGTTGTGTCACTTCTGTCTATTGTGTCTGATTAATTCTGTTCTTGCCTCTTGGGAAACATGTTAACATGTATAAAGAGGAGTTCATGCAGAGCAGAGATATAATCTGCTGTGACCTCATTCAGTAGCTGATATGACATGTTTTCTCAAGTCTTAAAGTCTGAGTGCTGCGTTTCAGTTTTTTTTTTAGTTTTTTTTTTTACTTGAACTGTATGTGAGCTTTGTTGTCGTGAATTTTAAATTGGCCATGAATATTTATCCTGTTAAAAGCAAAACAGGGAAAGGTTATTTGCATAGGACCTTTCAAGAACAGAGTAATTCAAAGTGGTTTACAGAGACACATATGAATAGGATTTACAAAGAGCAGAATAAAATAGAAGATTGATTGAGATAAAATTAAATAAAACTGATAAAATGGGAAAATGAAAGTTATACTGCAGTCCAAGATATGAATAAAATGTGTAAATTGATTTTTAATGAAAGACAGTGCAAAAAAACCCCCAAAACCTAGTGGTGTTTAAACTCATGTTTGAATGATGACTGAACTCATCAGACTTCATTTGAGTGAGATATTTATGACCTGACCTAACAGGTTGGCATGTTAGTTCAGGATAAAATGCATCTCGTGTGACAGACTAATGAGGAAATAGACATACGGAAAGCTTAATTACATGATCAAAATCTGGATAAATAAAAGCTTCACAAAGATATAACATTAGAAGTATCTATATTTAGAGTACAAAATAGTACAAAACAACAGAAATGGTTAACAGACAATAAAAACAAAATAAAAACATAAAAGATTAAGTATTAAGACATTTAAGTAAAAGCCACGCTATAAACATAACAAGTAGAAGCAAATTATGAGTACCATGTTTTAAATGTTTATGAAAGTGGCAAAAAAAATAACATTATTAACTGATAATGACTGAACCCATCAAACTTTATCTGAGTACGATATTCGTGACCTGAACAAACATGTCAGCATGTTAGGTCAAAGGTCACGTGTCTTAGGTCAAAGTGCTTCACAGGTGACAGACTGATGAGGAAGTAGACATATGGGACAACAATGGGAGACTAATGCATGCAACACATACAGTATAAAAGCTGCTTCAGTTAAGGTTTTAAATGTGCCCTGCAGAACCACTCAAGAGCTAATTGCACAGGACTTGAGGGGCCTTCGTTAAGACAAACATTAAGACATTTAGGTTTAGTAATCTTGTGCTAAAAATGCAGTGTTTTGAAGAATAGTGAAGGACTTTTAGGAATTTAGGCAGAAAGCTATTATACAGCTTTGAGACAGGATTGCACTGACAAAGATTAATTTAATCTAACATTATTTCTAATAAGAGTTTTAAAATTTAAAATTTAAAATGAGTAAATCCAGATATAGAATTAAGCAGAGCTCTGCTGCGCAATTAAAAACTGATCTCAGTTTAGTAAGTCCAAGTAAGTATGAAAGAGGTTAGGTTACATTGATTGTTAGCTAGCTAAAAAGTAAAAAAAAAAAAAAGTTATATTGTTTGTGAGCTACCTGGTAAATAAAGTGAAAACAAACAAACAAACAAAAATTATATTATTTGCTAGCAAGATAATCAGTTTTTTTCTAAGTTACATCGTTGCCAGCAAGCGAAAGAGTAAAAAAAAAAAAGTTATGTTCTTTGCTAGTAAGCTAAAAAGTTAACAAAATGTTACAGCGTTTGCTAGCTAGCTAAAAAATACAAACAAATAAACAAAAAAAAACCCTATATATTGTTTGGTAGCAAGCTAAAAAGTAAAAACAGCCAATCAACCAACCAACCAACCAACCAAACCAACAAACAAACTAAAATTTATGTTGTTTGCTAGCTAGCTAAAAAGTTATAGAGTGCCCAAGTCACGCTCATCCCGGTGTGCCCCATAAGACCTAAATTTGGAAAAAATATGAACAGTAGTCTAAATTATTTTTTGATTCTGCTACAAATCACACTTTTTTTTTTAAATTTAAAAATTTAAAATTTAAAACGGAATTTTACAGTTCAATAAAGTCTCAGTTTGAACTGTCTTAGAGGAAGACGTCTGTTCACCAGGATGAATCATGGCACTATCTTGATTGACAGCAGTTTGTTGAAGGTTTGTGAAGCTTCTCGGCAATGCAGCTATGCAGTTTCCTGTTAAACGACATGTTAATTTCTTCAAGAACTCACTCAAACAGTGATGCCCTGGGTGTTGCCAAGGTGTGTCTCCTGTCCTACTATATATACAGATGACAAATTGCTGTCAAAGGCACCAACTCCTGACTGTAGCTGAGGGATCACTCTGGGACTTGCAGGTCATCACAGGTAAGCTTCTTGGCTTACTTTTAAACTTTCATATAGCCTAGTGTTTCTTCACACTTGTGATTCCAGGCAACTATGCACTATTATATTTGAAATGTAGTATATAGTAATTATTAGCAATAAAAGTCAGACAAATTCAGTATTGGCATTCAGTTTTGCTTATTTGATCAGTGTGTAAACAACAGGAATATGTGTTTTTTTGTTTTGTTTTTTCAGAGATGAAGTGGGTTTTGTGCGTTATTGCTGCAGGTCTTTACCTGTGTTTGCAAAGCCATGTGGACGCTGGTGAGTATGATCTCTTTTAAATTAAATTACACACAGTCAATATAGCAAGCTGAAATTAGCAAAAAATGTTAAAAAGAGGAAAAGAGAGAAGGAGCCACTGTGACAGGTTTCTGGATTGTGTCTGAGACAGCAGAGAGCAGACTGACTGAAAGATGTCTTTTGCCTTCAGAACCACATTTGAGCAGAAGTGACATTGAAAAGGCTGTGATTGAAGCCAAGGCCACAGTGGACTCAGCTTATGAGTACTCCAGAAGAACGTGAGTATGCTGCACAAGGGTAACTGCATGTTAATTCAAGGCGTAGATGCCATGTGATTAGGATGTGATCAGATCTACCTCATCACATCTGGAGGTAGTTTGCAATGTGTTAATTTCTGAGGCAGGTGTAAATGCAAACCATCCAACAATCTGGTTAATGTACCTGAATATAAGTCACATTTTAATATCAGGAGTAAATGGAGTGTTGGTGCTCATAAATCAGATCTCTCCACACAACACAGGAGCATTGAACGTGTGAAGAGGAACTCAGCAAATCCCTCAGACGTCCTGAGGTTGCTGAAGCAGCCTGCTGGGCCAACACGTGTTATTGCGCGTTCTGCTGACTATATGGACAATGCTGTGAGACTGATCAAGACATCTTGGGGAAAGCGTCAGAAACGCTCCATCAATGCCACAGGTGTGTATCCAAAAAATAGGTCTTTGAATTTTTCTACAAGTGGTTTCAAGTCACGGCTAAGATGTCTCTTCTTTGCCTCTGTCATCAGATCTGATCTCTGCGGAGGTGCTGCAGGTCCTTTCTGAGCTGACAGGCTGCTCTGCCCAACAACGTCCCCCTCCTTGCAAGTCCACTCCCAATTTAGACAGGTTTCGCACAGCGAGCAGCGTCTGCAACAACAGGTGAGGCAACTGCTAAGTGGCTAATTTAAGCTAAAAAAACATGTCCACAGCTAATTGACTGCTGAAATGTTTTGCCCCTTGGGCCAAATTGAATCTTGTCAAAGACTTTCTCCCACTGTCTAACTTTTTAAAAAGTTTTTTTTGACATTTAAAGATGTTATAAGTGGGAGTGTAGAGCTGGGGTGGTAACATTCCTTTTGAAACATGTTGGCAGTAATGTCAAAGACTGGTATGTAGTGTACATGGTGCACCCATGTGCAAGACAAAGAGAAAGAAAAATAAAAAATATTTTCCTTGCCTAGAAAAAACAACCGCTGGGGATCCTCCAACACGCCTTTCAAACGCTTGTATACTCCTGAGTACCAGGATGAAGACGATAAGCCCAAAGGCTGGTACCCTGAGCGGAAAGTCAACAGTTATAAACTTCCTCTGGTAATATGCTTTTATATATACATATATATTCTATATATTGTATACTATATACAGTACAAAGAATGAGAATAAATGTACAGGGAAGATAAGACATCTGAGAGCCCCTGTTGTTGTAGTAGAAAAAGACAATTGTGCTGAACAATATACAGAGAAGTAACAAACTTAGGGTGTTTTTTAACTTGTACCACTCTCACTGAGGTGCTCATTTGTCTGTGTCCTGTCCACAGGTAAGGGACGTGTCCAACCAAATTCTGAACACAGCAAACTCTGATGTGGTGAGTGACAAACGCTTCACTCACATGTTGACCATCTTCAGCCAGATCACGGACCATGACCTGACCTTCACCCCTCACTCTCCAGTCATCCGCTCATTCAACAGCGGAATTGACTGTGACAAGAGCTGTGATCGTACAGAGCCCTGCTTCCCCATTGCGGTCAGTGTCATTACATTACACAAGAAAAGTCATGATAAGCACATACACACACATACCGAATACTAACTGCTTCTCGTCATCCACACAGATTCCCAGCCAAGACCCCCGCTTTGCCAGAAGCTCACACAAGTGCATGCCCTTCTTCCGCTCAGCAGCTGCTTGCGGCTCTGGCAACATAGGCTACAACTTTGGTCAAAAAAGTACCCGTCAGCAGATAAACACTCTCACGGCTTTCATTGATGCAGGCCACGTGTAGGTTCAGATGATGGCAAAGCTCGCTTGCTCCGGGACTTCACCTCAGATAAGGGCTTGTTGAGGGTCAACACAAAGTACACCGACAACGGCCGTGAGCTCCTGCCCTTCACCAACATGAGTGCCAACATGTGCGCTACACGAGCTCGCATTACTAATGACGTTAATGTTGAGGAGGTGCCCTGCTTTCTGGCTGGTGAGTGGCAGCAAAGTTCCCATGAAACTTGCTTATTGGTTATGTGTTTCCTGTAAAACAGGCAGCAACGAAGGAGCTTGTCGCAGACGCTGATTGACATTTACAGTAGCATGTATCACCTCAGAAAACTGACATTAAAATACAGTAGCAGACAGTTCACGCAGGAGGGAGGTTTATTCACTAATAAATTCAAGGTAACTCAAGTCATATATCCTTACCGTTTTGTGCCGTATGGTGCTAGCAGGTGCCATGGGCACTTCAAGTAGCCACTAGCACAACCAAGAGGTGAAGCTGAGCTGCCGGCGCACATCAGAAGGGACATCAGAAAATATTTTCTCCAGAAAATAGGACCCAGTTTCACTCAAATCAGTGAATTAAGTTATAAAGTTTTGCTTTTGTACAGGGAGGCCCCCAGAAACACTTCAGTCTGCTCTGGTGAACAGATGTATTATCCTTCCCTGCTCCAGTGGTGTCATAAGTGAGAAACCAGTTCATTGAATGTAAACTGAGTAAATGAGTGCAGGATGAGTCATTGGCAGTTTTTAATCACTTTCCAGAAAAAGGCAAGCTCTGAAATGCCATTAAAAATACCTAAGAATATCTACAAAACAATTTTTTTTTGTCACTGTGGGCCCAGATCCTGGTGTATGAGTGATGTATACCAATACAAAATTATATTAATACACTTAAATATTGATTTTTACGTCATTGGATTTTTAACAGAGTCAATTTATGTTTTATTAGCACGACTCAGGTAAGGCAACCTTTTGTGAGTATTCAAAGCAGTCCTCTGCTTTGTTTCCCAGGTGATGAACGATCCAATGAGAACATCGGTCTGACCTCTTTGCACACACTGTTCCTGCGTGAACACAACCGTCTTGCACGTGCTCTGGCCAAACTCAATCCTCACTGGGACGGAGAGAGACTCTACCAGGAGGCTCGCAAGATCATGGGTGGATACTTCCAGGTTAGACAGGGCTTAGCTGTTTGGATTGCAGGAGTTTTGCATATATGATTTAAGGAATAGATGGCATGTCGTATTATGGCTTACTTAGATCCTTTTCATTTTTGTGTTTCAGGTTCTCACTTTCAGAGACTACTTACCTATCATCCTTGGTCCAAAAGTCATGGCGAAGCAGCTGTCCACCTACCCTGGTTATGATGAAAACATGGACCCCAGCATCTCCAATGTGTTCGCCACAGCTGCTTTCCGATTTGCTCACCTGATGGTTCAGCCGTTCATGTTTCGTCTTGATGAGAATTACAAGGACCACCCTAAGTACCCCAGTCCATTGCTGCACAAAGCCTTCTTCACACCATGGAGGGTCATCTTTGAAGGTATGGCCAAGATCTCTAACTTGTTAGTGTTAACATTAAAGGAGAATCAATCACAGTTGTATTAACCACTTTAGGACAGAGACTCCAGAACAATCAGTTGCAACCTCTTCAAGCTATGATTTATTCTAGCACTGATCTGGGATTGCTATCTATGCAACCCACCAGTTTTTAGGAAACTGGTGCTCATTTAGTTCCCCAGTGGAGGGATGTTGAAAGTATTAAATCATGGAAAGAATGGCGAACATCAATCTGCAGAGGAAGTTATTTTCAGGAGAGTATAAATTAAATGTACCCAGATCAAAAATGAGACATAATAAAATTACTGAGTGGGTGTTTATTTCCCTGACTGTCTTTGAAAAGAAAGTGCAGCTTTAACATTGTAGTTGTGAGGGTTTTACCAAATCAAAATCAAAACAGAAAAATGTCTACCTTTTTCTGTATTTTACCTGTACTTTTCTGCACTTGCTATGAACTTTCAGATTTAAACTGAACACAGTAATGCTGGTAACTAGCTAACTAGCTAGCTACAATGCCTCCTGCTAACAACTCCAATGAACCTCTCCAGTGTACACTAGACTTGACTAGACTCCACTAGACAACACTAGGCAGTCCTAGACAATACTTGGTAGTACTGTCTAGGACTGCCTTAAATTACTTAAATTACTTAAATTACTCCTGTCTCTTGTGCTCTTCAGGTGGTGTGGACCCGCTCATCAGGGGGCTGGTGGGCCGTAGGGCCAAGCTGAATAAGCAGGAACACATGATGTCTGAGGAGCTGAGGGAAAGGCTGTTTAAATTCTCCACTGAGTTGGCTCTGGATCTGGCCTCTCTCAACATGCAGAGAGGAAGAGACCATGGACTCCCTGGTATTACTCTGATTTAATCTGTCTGTACATCAGACCGGCACTTACTGGTGCTTCACCAATCCCATAGATCCCATAGACAATAATGCAATTTTATGCGTTTTTGAATTACATTTTTGACAGGTTTTTATTTTCTTTTATAAAATTTTATTTGTTGAGATTTTCCATTTATCATACGAGACATTAACATATTGTAGATTGTCACCTCAGGCTAAAACAACGTGCAAAAAGATGAAGGATACTGGAAGGTAACAAAAAATAAAAAATAAAACCAACAACAACCAAAACAAACAGATCACATTAAAACAACAACAACAACAACAAAACAGAACAAGTGCATCAGAGTGCATTCATGCATATATAAGGCAGTTCAGAGGTTATAGTTCCACACCTGGTAAACTGTGCACAGAGCAAGTTTGTATGAATTCATACCAAGTTAGACAAACCTTTGTTTTTAGACATGAACTTGCCTGAACCTGAGCATTTGTGATATTTTAATAAATTAAGGTTAATCAGTCAACTGTTATCTTCCCTCAGTCTTCCCCCTTCTGATTGGATCAGTCAGTCAACAGAGTTTATATTGAATTACCAGGTACTGTAAGGCTTAATACTGCCAGTAAATCACAAAACCTGTCGAAACAGACAGCTGTTGATCTAAGCAAGGCTGAGATTTAGTTAGAGATGATAATCTGACGCTGCTGTACTGTAGCATTATGACTGAACTCCAGCAGTCTCACACTAATGTTAGTTCTCCATTAGTAGTAACAAATTCTGTTCTCTGGAGGCTCAGACAGTCCTACTGCTCTCCTTTTGGGATCCTTTCATATCCAGGAAGAATGAGGAACCAGAGATTGTGATGGACTTGTGTGTATATATATGTCTCTCCCATTATATGAAACTGAGTTTACCCCCAGAAAGGAGCGTGGCCTTGCGACTCAGGCTGGATGACGTATTGCTGGTCTGATGTACTTATCCTCTGTTTTAGAAGGTGGTATTTTGACTTTGCAGATGTTGTAGATTGGACATCACCTTTATATTTTTTCTCTGTTCCCCTATTTAGGCTACAACACGTGGCGCAAGTTCTGTGGGCTGTCACAACCACGCAATCAGAAACAGCTGGGAAGAGTTCTGAAAAATGATGCACTGGCCAGGGACCTGCTAGATCACTATGGAACACCTGACAACATTGATGTGTGGCTGGGAGGAGTGGCTGAGCCGTTTGTCCGTAGAGGAAGAGTTGGACCGCTGTTTGCCTGCCTGATTGCAACTCAGTTCCAGAGGATCCGCCAGGGCGACAGGTAAGCAGACACGAGGCAGGCCTGAATTTAACTAAAGATTTTGAGACAGTTGTGTTGGCTGCATTTTTAAACATTAAAAAAAATGTCAATTTCAGATTTTGGTGGGAGAACAAGGGAGTCTTCACCAAGGCACAGAGGCATGCCCTGAAGAACACGTCACTCTCTCGCATCATCTGTGATAACACTGATATCGCTCGAGTACCAAAGAATCCCTTCCTGTTCCAGCGCAGGTCCAAGTTCGCAAAGTGTAACACGATCCCTGCATTTGACCTGAGTCCATGGAAGGAGCATCTTCAGTAGAAATCCTCACTGAGGCAGTTTGACTAAAGATACATCTTACTGTGTAGAGGAGACATTTCCTCATGCTGGTCAAAATACTGTTGACACAAAACTACTATGTTTAAAGGGAAAATTCACCCCAAAATCAAAAATACATATTTTTCCTCTTTGCTGTTTATCCAGGTGGATAGTTTTAGAGTGGGTTGCAGGCTTTTGGAGATATCGGTGTCGAGATCTTTGCCTTCTCTTAAAAATGATGTGACTAATTGTTACTCCGCATGTGGTGCTCATAGCTCAACATTGGCGTCTCTTTCCAGAAATCATGAACTGAATACCCAAGCTAATCCACAGAGTAATTTCTTTCTTTCTATGGTAGAATCTACTGGCACAACTTTTTTTCTACAAAAAAAAGTTCCTAAACTATCTAGATGGATAAATAACACTACAGGTGAGATGAAAAATATGTATTTTAGATTTTAAATGTGTTTGCTTTGCTGTGTCAAATTAAATAATTTTCTTTGTGCAGTTTATCTTATATATTATATTCTATATATCTTATATTTTTAATTTGAATGAAAGATCAGTTGTGTAATATTTCTTTGATTAAGTGCTGGAAAGTAATGTACGACTGCAATGAGTGCTTTTAATATGATTGAAATCCTGTCTTTCAAATGTGATTTGTACGACTGGCACATGACTATAAACTATCTGATACAGTGGAAACCTCTTATAATGATACTGTGATCAACCGCTTGTATTGATCAAAAAGTCTGTGACAGCATCGGCCCTATTCAAATGCTCATTAAATAATTTGCTTCTTGTAATCAAGTTGTCTGCTTACAGTGTTCATTTTGGGTCTTTTCATACATGACGACATGGAAAATAATTCTAAAACTACAGTAATTCATTTTGTTTTTACTTTACTCCCATCATACTTTGCCTCACAATAGTCTGTCTGCATCCAGCTGCTGCTTCAGGCTGCTGCTGCGTGCACATTTAAATCATGACGGGAAACAGAGTCATTTTCTCTCAGTGAAATTCGTAGTCTCCTTGACACTTGTAACAAAAGCCAGCCGACAAGATTCAGCAGTGAAACTTGATGTTCTTCAGGTTACCTTAAACAAAAAGAAACAATCTGCAAGTGATGGAGACAGAAAAGTCACGTAATACGCCCTTAAGCGGACCCTTGATGACAGAAAAATAGTGACACTGTTTAATTAAGATATTAGACTTAGACAACGGGGGAAATCACATGTGACAGCAGCTCAAAAAGAACAGGTAGAAAAGATCAAGCAAAAGAATAAGATTGAAATTATAAAAGAAGATAGATAGAAAAGATTAGAATAGATTATAGATTATAAAAAAAACTATAAACAGACGATATAAACTAAATATGGCTATATGGACAGACATGGATAATTGTGCAGGATAACTGCACACATGTAAAGACTCACATGGTGTGTAACATTGTATTATGAGAAAAAAAATCCTTGTGAACTGATTATTGCACCGAGACATAGAGATTTGGATTGCACAAGCAGCAAAGATTCATGGGATGATTCACAGTATGAAGATATTATTGCACAGAGGATGATTTAACAGTGAAAAAATAAACAGTATATTGCACAGGACTGAACTGCAAAATATAAGAAAGATATAACATGCAGTATATAATATACACATGTAATGTGTAGCACAGAGTAAGAGAATATAGTAACTACGTTATACAACCTGAGATAGAGAATAATACATTACTTTATATTCATGTGACAGATATATTCAATTGGCAGATATACAAATGTCAATTAAATGGTAATCTGCATGAGTAATAAAGAAAAACAAAACAATTCAATTATAGTAAATATCCACTTATGTGATCCCTGTTAGTGGTTTGCAAGGTAATTTCTAAATACATTGCATTACAAGAAATGCATTTCTCTAAAAAATTACATGGAATGTAATTTTGCTTTGTCTCAAGTGTTAATAAGAGTTGACCTTAAGTGTAACATAATAAATAAGTGTTACTCTTAATAACAATGATTCAATGTTTATTTTTATAACAGTAAATTTGGTGTTGTACTGTGCAACATTGGACCTGGAGAAGATGCATGATACATGATAGTACATAGCATACATAGATCATTCTGGCATGGTATAGACTAGAGTGTTTTGGTTTTTTTTTCCCAATACTACTGACCTTCTGGATATGATATGATTGTCACTGTTGTATGGCCTGGCTCAGGTTTTGTTAATATTGTAGAGAAGATGATTTATAAGTCACAAAAGCAACTTTGCAATATATTTCACAGCATTGAACATAGGAAAGCTAAACAGATAACTGGAGACACGTCACAGCCGTTACTGTCACAGGCTTCTTCCTGTCCGTTGCACCATTGTGTGTTTTTATATAGTGTTCGTTTTTAATGGTGTGTTGTGATATGTGTCATGGACATGTATGTTTTTGTTTTACCTTGGGTGAAGCCAAACCAGAATTTCCACTGAGGTGGACAATAGAGTCTTACTAAACTAATCTATTCTAATCCAAAAAAAGAAAAAAAAAAAAAACAAAACAAAAAAAAAAAAAAAAAACAAAAAACAAAAAACGTCATACACTACAACAACTTTTCCCTCCTAGCTTTTCTAAAAAACTGTGATGCATGTTGTAATGTTTTTGTGGGAGCAAGTGAAAATTGCAAAAAACAAACAAACAAACAAAAAAAATTTTAAAAACTTTAAAATAGTGCATTAAAAACCAAAGGCAACTTTTTCTGATCTTTTTCTGATTTTAATTGGGTTCATTGAAACTCATCTATATGACGTTTGTGCGGGGGACTGCTATGACTGTTGGAACTCGTGGGAAGCTATGATGATTGGTCAAATTTGCAGATAAGCTGCCATAATTGGACAAAATTGCAAGGCTGAGCAGAATTTATGGAAAATTGTTGAATTTGCAGTAATGGTTGTGAATACAACAATATAACATCCAGGAAGGACTGTATGAAGCAGCTTTTTTTTGTTTTTTTTTTGCTTCACAGTTCTTTGTAAAAATGTAATAAATACGCACCCCATGATGAAAGCATGGTTGATTTTGACCACACTGTGGTTTGTTTTTGAAGTAGGCCTATAACCTCAGCAGCGTGGCACTTTTTTTTTTTTTTACCTGTATTCAACAATTACAGCACTGGATGTTAGCCAGACAACACAAGGTAAACCATGTAGCAAATGAAATGACCCAACAAGGATACAGTCTATGTTAGACTTAGCTTGTGTGAATCCATTAACTCTTCACCACATGTCTCTCAAAGGTGAGGTACCCCCTCCAACGAACCCCTCTCACTATCATAGTCAATAGAGAGGCGAAGTCACGCCCTTCCGGTGTGCCCCATGAGACTTAACTTCAGAAAAGTGGCGAGAGACAGATCATTTTCTGATCCCGTTTGAACTGTGCCACAAATTACTCATATGATGCTCGTCATTTTAAATCATAATTTTACAAGACAAGAAAGTCACAATTTGTTGGATGTTTGTTGTAATGTAAAATCATGACGTCACTTACACGGCTCCTGGATGTGTAATCTTATACTTCAACAGTTTTATGAAAAACCGCAACTTTCTTGACTTGTAAAATTATCTTTTAAATTCACAAACATCACATGTGTAATTCGTGGGACAATTCAAACGAGATCAAAAAAAAATATTTTTTCTCTCGTGATTGACTATAGTTCATATTTTTAGGTTAGGTTCCCTGATGGTCCACCAGAAGGGGCGTGACTTCGCCTCATAAAACCCAACAAGCTCAATATTTAAGTTGTTGAATGCAAATTAACACATGGACTGCAACCTCAGTCTCATCTCATCTTTGAGCCAATGGAAAGACAGTTATTACGTAATATTTTACCTTACTGGTATCATGATAATCATAGTGACCCCCACACATTATGCCAACAGACAACGCGTGCTGTTACTAACATGCCAATTTAACGTCGGTGCTCTTTATTACTGTAGACTGATATGTGACGGAGGAGTTTGGCCCTTTACAAGGTTTAATAGCCAAGAGTTTGATCTTTTAAAATATATTTTCTCAGCATAATTGAAAAGTGAAAATATGGTTTTGTCTCAGTTCTCAAGAATGAGTGAATTACTAGTTTACTTATTAAAAATGTATAACTGACTCCATTAAACATTCAGGGTGTCCACAAAGTCTCTTTACAATTAAAAAAAAATATATTACAAAAGCAACTGATGAGATATGTTAATCAGATTTGTTCTATGTACTCAGTGGTTATCAAAGTTTTTAATCACATTGCATTTGTGTATTTCAGGTATCCTGTTGATGAAATAGGTTCTGTTAAATAAACCCCTAAAAATGGCTACTCCTCTGGAAAAGGCACAATGTGTATCGTGGTTTATTGAAACAAAATCGGATACGCGGACTCAGCGAAACTTCAGGATTAAGTATGGAAGACATCCACCGTCACGTCCGTCAATTCGTGCAAAAGATCACTGATGCCATTGTCACCATTGATGAGGCTATGCTACAGCGAACATGGCAAGAAATCGAGTACCGTCTTGATGTGCTTCGTACAACTAATGGTGCCCATATAGAGGTGTATTAAATGAGGCAAAAAACATCAATATCTACTTTTCATTTTGTAATAATTTCCACAGATTTGTCTATTCATTTACTTTTGTAATAAATTTGTTAAATTGTAAAGAGACCTTATGGACACCCTTGACTTTGGACGTGGACGTGGCCAGTATTTGTTCTGAGGGGGCTCACACTTTGGTCAAAGTTGAAGATAGTTAATCACACAATTCATCAATCTCAGATGTAGCACATCCTCCCGTGTTTGTGCCGACCATGTCATTAATGCGCAAATATTCAGTCCAATTAAACTTCGCTCACGCGCAAAAAGACTTGTGCGCTCTGTTATTATGGGGCTGTTTTTCCGATCATAGTGGAGAGGCCTTTCCACAGCAGAGGCTTCAAGTTGTCATTGCAGGACGAGAAAGGTGTTAATACCAACATTAGTCATAGCTTTGATCCTTCCGAGCTTTCCAATAAACCATGAGCGTCTCACAGTGAGACGGTATGCACCAACCCACTCACGCACGCGCGCGCGCACACACACCGACTCACACGCACAACAAGGCTATTTATAGCAAATGGGGATTCTTATCTTTAAATTTAGTATCGTTTAAAATGCACTTTGTAAATACACATTTTTTGTCAATTAGAATCGGTTTTAGTGTGTGTGTGTGTGTGTGTGTGTGTGTGTGTGTGTGTGGAGAGGTGTGTGTGTGCGTGTGTGTGTTGGGTGAGGTGCTGCCGGACCTGCGCTCCTCCGACACTTAACAGAAGAACATACTGTTCTATTACACAGAATTGTTTGTTGCATAGTTATCTGGAAATTGTGAAACCTAAAATGCGGCCAGCTTACATGCAGAAAGTGGATGTTTTACTATATTTCCTCATGTAAGAGACAGCCTTAATATCCAGGATCAATTAAACGAAGCAAACTTTTTGTTTATCAAAAAAACTGGAATCTTTTTCGTTATATCAGTATATCTGATAACACACAATATTTTTTTTATCGTATTTTATTTTTTTATTAGACTACTGCAAAGTGAGTTTAATCACATACTTAATAGTTTAAAGGTGGACATGCAGTCATTGTAGTTATACTATTACCTATTACCCGGGAAGGTGTGATGGATTTTTTATTTTTTACATCTGATGCGGGAAGGTGTTTTGTTTTCTCTTCGATGGCACGCAATCGTTTGAGTCTATTATCTATGGCATGTCAGAAAATCCCGCTGAAGTTTCCACTCCAGGAAGTTCTGGGCACCTGACGCGTCTGACACTGTCCACCCAGCTACTCGATGTTTGTTTAGCACCGTGAACAAAAGAAGATTTCACACTATATTATAATGACTTATAGCCTATTATTATCATTTAGGCTTTATTTGTTGAAATACACAATTTTCACTCAACACTTTCAAGAAATATATTTTAAAAAAACATTACATAGTCAGGAACAACAACAGTAACAATCCAAAAGCTAAAATGAAAAATGAGAGATAATAATAATAATGATAATAATAATAATAATAATAATAATAATAATAATAATAATAATAATAATAATAATAATAATGATAATAATAATAATAATAATAATAATAATAATATGTGGTAACAGGATTCAACCTGCAAAAGCTACATTTATAAACTGATTGTGAAACAGCGGGGTTGAGTAACCTGCACAGGTGCTGCAGCTCTGATGCACCCGACATGATCCAGGCTTGGTAAAACAAACAAACAAATAATACTTGTGTCTGAATGCCAGGGCCGAATTTCAGAGTTATCCTTCTTTTTTTTTATCCCACAGAAATGCATAATTTAGGCTACTAAATAACAAAGACAGCAAATATTAAAATGTGGCACTATTAGAGAGATTATTTTTCTCTTCGGTTAACCACAGTGTCGTTCAGTTTGTTGCATTATTCCTGCAGCTGACCTCACCATAAATTTCTCTTTAAAACGATGAATAAACCAGGTAAGACCAGACAAAACATCCAAAACCTTTCAGAGAGAGTATTTTTTTTCCGCACTGCTACATCTCTATGTTTTCCGTAAACTGCTTCTGTGAGATGCCGAGAGGGAGGAGGAGAAGGAACTAGGAAGAAAAAAAACGCTTCGTTGTCTGATCAAATGCCTGATAACAAGTGTCCCGTCACCGTCAGATGGGCGTTACCTCCTCACCTCATAAAAAGCTTGAGAGGAGCTCATCAGCAGCATTGACCTTTCCAGCAGCTGGAAGTTCAAGTTGGATGCCGAACATTAAGAAGACAAGTGCTGCAGGTTGATCTCCTTTACATAATAGATGTAGATGTATTACATTGTGTTGTAGTTGTTGTTTTTTGTTTGTTTGTTTGTTTTTTTAAGTATTGTAGAAGAATATTCGGAAATAATATAAAATTGTGTAAATTATTTGACATGTGCACGTGACAGTAGAATATTTTTCTTGTTTTGTAGCGATGAATGGATTTCTGTGCCTCCTGGCTGCAGGCCTGTGTTTGCTCAGCCAGGTGAATGCTGCTGGTGAGTACTCTGTCATCTTACAATAACTTGCATGATGCATTAATTTGATGCATTAATTATTTGATTTAAAACAATCTCACCCTGCTACTATTTATTCTTTTATATTTGTATTAAAGGGACAGTTCACCCCCACACCAAAAATATTTATTTTACTTTAGCTGTAGTTGCTTTTTATCCATGTGGATAGTTTTGGAGAGAGAGTTTTGGAGCTGTAGAGGCATCTGCCTTCTCTCCAATATGACAGAACTCAATGCCGGCTAGGCTTGTGGTGCTCAAAGTGCCAAGAAAAAATAATAATAAAAAACTCAACACTAATGGCTCTTTCCAGAAATTACTCAAGTATAATCCACATACCTTGTTGCAGGCAGTTTCATGTAAGAAACCGCTCACAATAAAATCTGTTGATTACTTTGAGTCTGGAAAGAGAAACATTTTTTAAAGTTTTTCAAATATATATTTTTTGACACTTGAGCGGCGTAAGCTGAGTGCCATCTGCTTCTTTGGCTGATAGCTCCAAAACTCTACAACTCACACCAAAACAGTCTAGGTGGATAAAAAAAAACACTACAGGTAAGATGAAACAAATATTTTGGGTATTTTTGTCTCTTTAGTACAAAAATAAGAGAAAAATAGTGATAGGGTGAGATTGTTTAAAACAAAAATTTAGTTTTGAAAATGTATTTTTTGGTACTTTGAGCACCACAAGCCGAGTGCTCAAGAAAAAGCAGACACTGCAGCCAATACTTGGAATCTCACGCCAAAACATCTAGAGGGATAAATAGCACTACATGCCAAAGGAAAATATGAATTTTGGTGTTTGGGGTGAACAGCCCCTTTAAACTTATCAGATCAGAAATTTACAAGTTTATGTTTTGTTCTTCAGTCATGTTACAATAATATATTTTTTTAAATGCTGTAATTGCATGGTAATTAAATTAAAAGTAAATTAAAGCTACTACAAGGATTTTTAACTGGTTATGAAACAGTCTCAAATTAATACTGATGCCTCAATATGACCTACGTAAGCAAACAAGATTATCTGTGAAAAGATCGGCTGTACTCTTAGTGACTGCCACCGGTCGGATTCTCTGTAAAATCAGATGAAACGAGCCTGTGTTCATATTGTCCCAGACAAAGTTACAGTGAGTTGTACATTGGTCAGTTAAAAACAATCAGGAGGAGATTTTTATTTCAATGTTTTATTATTATTATTATTATTATTATTATTATTATTACTTATTCTTATTTATTTTTTAATTGGTATTTTTGACATTATATTTTGTGATTATTATGATGGGAACACAACTCTTTTTGTTCACAGAGGCCCCCAAAATCAACAAAATATGAATGTCCCTTGTAGGAGCTTATGTTTTTTATATGTTTTTTTGCTTTCAGATTCCCATTTGAGCAGGAGTGACATTGAAAAGGCAGTGATTGCAGCAAAAGCCAATGTTGACGCAGCATATAAGTACAGCAGACAAGAGTGAGTGTACAAATCTGTTGAACTGCTATTTAAATTCTTTAGTGACTGAAAAAAGGGCACAACAAAGTACTATAAAATGACTATAAAAGCTATTCTGAATGAAGATATGTATAAATCTGATCTCTCCACACAACGCAGGAGTATTAACCGTATAAAAAGGAGTACAGTGAATCCTGCGGACATCCTCCGGCTGGTGAAGCAGCCCGTTGGACCAGCCCGTTTGGCTGTGCGTTCGGCTGACTATATGGATAATGCTGTGAGACTGCTCAAGATGTCACTCGGGAACCGTCACAAACGCTCCATCAATGCCACAGGTTTGTATCCTTTACAGATTCTCTGAAACTTTTCCTACAAATAGTTTGCAAATCAGTCACAGCTAAAATGTGTATTCTTTGCTTTGTGTAATCAGATCTGATCTCTGAGGACGACCTGAGGGTTATTGCTCAGCTGACAGGTTGCTCTGCTCAAGAACGTCTCCCTTCGTGCAGAACAACTCCCAATTTAAACAAGTATCGCACTGGAAGCAGCGTCTGCAACAACGGGTGAAGCTGCTATTAAATGGCAACTTTTCATTTAATTTCACAAAACAAGCTAGGAGTGAAAATATCCTATGTGTGGATAACTGCACAGCTACCTTTCATTTAAAACAAATTCCCAGTTATGTTCCTGAATTTGATTTTGGTTTGGGCCTCTTGTTGTGTGATGGCCCTGTATCCTTTCCCCTACATTTCCTTTTGCATAGTCACAAACATTAGATAAATGCAAAATGCCAGTACAATAATGGATTTATTTTTCTCAACTAGAAAAAACACCCGCTGGGGATCCTCCAACAGACCATTCACTCGCTGGGAATCTGCTGAGTACCAGGATGGCAGCACTCTCCCTAAAGCGTGGGACCCTGCCCACAGACTCAAGGGTTTTTCGCTTCCCATGGTAATAAACTTAAGAATATCATCTTTACTGGCTACACTGCAAACGATCATTGAAAAAAGACACAAATCCTTTTCACCAAGGTGCTTATTTGTCTGTATCCTGTCCACAGGTAAGGAAAGTGTCCAACGACATTCTCAGGACAGCAAACACTGTGGACGAAGACCCACTCTTCACTCACATGTTGACCATCTTCAGCCAGATCACTGACCATGACCTGACCTTCACTCCTCACTCTCCTGTCATCCGCTCATTCAACAATGGCATTAACTGTGACAAGAGCTGTGATCGTACAGAGCCCTGCTTCCCCATTGAGGTCAGTGTCATTACATTGTAATGACAACGAGTACAGCCCAAACATACAACCACATACTGAATGCTAACTGCTTCTTGTCATCTAAACAGATTCCCAGCCAAGACCCCCGCTTTGGCAGAAGCTCACACAATTGCATGCCCTTCTTCCGCTCAGCACCAGCATGCGGCTCTGGCAACACAGGCTACAACTTTGGTCAAAAAACTATCCGTCAGCAGATAAACACTCTCACGGCTTTCATTGATGCAGGCCACGTGTACGGTTCAGATGATGGCAAAGCTCGCTTGCTCCGGGACCTCACCTCAGATAAGGGCTTGCTGAGGGTCAACACGAAGTACACCGACAACGGCCGTGAGCTCCTGCCCTTCACCAGCATGAGTGCCAACATGTGCGCTACACGAGCTAGCATTACCAATGATAGCAATGCTGAGGAGGTGCCCTGCTTTCTGGCTGGTGAGTGGCAACCAAAAACTCTGACATACATAGGGTTGGGTACTCAATACTTTAAGGGATCGACTCTAAATAACCCAGTACCAAGTAGCATCGAAACTTCTCCAGTCAAACGATACCTTAGTGCTGGGTATTGTTTAAAAAATTACAATACCAGTATGAATACCAGTCCACTTAAAGTGATACCAACAGTAATGGAGTACTTCATTTGATACCGTTTTTCAAAGGTTCTTCTTTATAAAGAACTTTTGTAGTGTTTGGCTGCAAGAAATAAACATATAAATAGTATTTTTTTCAAGGTCTGTGGACCAAATTGCTTCAATACTACTACAACTTGTATCAAAAAAACCTAATTTTGATACATTAGGGGTAAATCGTCAAGTTGTGGTTCATTTCTTATGTTGCAAAATGGCTTTGAGTGGAAAACTGCCAAGGTGCTGACACATGGAACTAAAGAGTTGAGACAAAATACTTGTACCATAATGTGTAATGTAATTTCAATTTTGTCAAAATGGATTTTATAAAATTGGTATCGAAAAGAGTATTGTTCAGGAACTGGTATCAAAGTCAAGGTACCACTACCGGTAGTAGTATTGATACTCAGCCCTTCATGTACAACCTTTAAAAGTGGTAGATACATTCAAAGCTGGGGGCAGGCCTAACAGCACTTTTCCCCTCATTTTATGTGACTTTTAAGGTGACGAACGATCCAATGAGAACATAGGTCTGACCTCTTTGCACACACTGTTTGTGCGTGAACACAACCGTCTTGCACGTGCTCTGGCCAAACTCAATCCTCAGTGGGACGGGGAGACACTCTACCAGGAGGCTCGCAAGATCATGGGTGGATACTTCCAGGTTAGAGAGCAGCTTAGCTGCATGGATGATTGAAGGAATGAATGTTGGTCCTTGTGTGATTCAGTTAGCTCAGGGTTGTTTTTTTGTATTTCAGGTTCTCACCTTCAGGGACTACTTACCAATCATCGTTGGTCCAGAAGCCATGGCCAAGCAGCTGTCCACCTACCCTGGTTATGATGAAAACGTGGACCCCAGCATCTCCAATGTGTTCGCCACAGCTGCCTTCCGATTTGCTCACATGATGGTTCAGCCGTTCATGTTTCGTCTTGATGAGAATTACAAGGAGCACCCCAAGTACCGTAGCCCATTGCTGCACAAAGCCTTCTTTGCACCTTGGAGGGTCATCTTTGAAGGTATGACCAAGATCTTTAACTTGTTAGTTCTTCCCTAAGTGGATGAGGAACACACTTGATACTTAAATTATCTCTTGATTTCTTCAGGTGGTGTGGATCCAATCATGAGAGGACTGGTGGGTCATCAGGCCAAGCTGAACACACAGAAACACATGATGCATGATGAGCTGAGGGAAAAACTGTTTAAATTCTCCTCTGAGTTGGCACTGGATCTGGGAAGTCTTAACATGCAGAGAGGAAGAGATCATGGACTCCCTGGTATTTATTTAGTCTTTATACCTGTGTATTGCTTAGCAGGCATTATGGTCATACGTTTAAAACATGGCAACACTGTCACACTGTGTGTTCAATTTTAGGCTACAATAAGTGGCGAAAGTTCTGCGGGCTATCACAACCACAAAATCTAACAGAGCTGGCTGAAGTGATGAACAACACAGATCTGGCCAGGAAACTTCTGGATCTCTATGGAACACCTGACAACATTGACGTGTGGCTGGCAGGAGTGGCAGAGCCGTTAGTTCGTGGAGGAAGGGTGGGACCGCTGTTTGCCTGCCTGATTGCCACTCAGTTCAAGAGGATCCGCCAAGGAGACAGGTATATTACAGAAATTACTTTGCTAAGGTGTGGAGTTATGTGTTACCTGCACCTTTACACTCAGTTTTACTTGACTTTAAACGCTACCCAACTGTCCAATTTTAGACTGTGGTGGGAGAATGAGGGAGTCTTCACTGAGGCCCAGAGGAATTCCCTGATGAAAACATCACTTGCTCGAATGATATGTGACAATACTGGCATCACTGAAGTACCGGAAAGACCCTTCCTTTACCGTCCACGAGGATCCGGTTATACCCAGTGCAAGGACATCCCTGCTTTTGACCTCAGTCCATGGAAGCAGGGTGCTGGTGAGTTGATATCCTGAAGTCTTCTTTGATACAGTTGACTGAAGCTGAACTGTGCCAACAATGTTTATTGAAAATGCTGATTTTTCCTTTAATTTTCTCTAGAACCACCATACTCACCTGGACGTGAAGGAAAACAAGGTAAATCTACCACTTCCTGTGTGATTATCCATAAATATTAGGGTAACTGTATGATATTAGGGTAATGACATTCTCCAACCTGGCCCCTATTTTCTCATGTTTTTGTGTCTTAGTGACCAATACCAACAACAACTTTTCCGATTGGTCCAGTATTGAGCAAGAGTGCTGCAGCTAGCAGAAGCAAAACTGAGCTGCTACATAATTTCTCCAGTCAACTGCACACTGTCAACATACGTCCACTAAAAGTGTTCATTTTGGCATTGACAGGCTCAGATTGTTATTCTGAGTGTCTGACAACATTATGGAAAGGATCGGTAAAAAGACAGGCCTTCTTTAAAGAGTAAGACATGTTTTGTTTAACCAGAAACAGCTGTTATGCTGCTTTTTTTGCTGAACTAACTAGACTCCCTTTGCAAAACCGTCATTTTAACATCGCCATCACCATTCAAACTCAACAGAAACAAAGTAAAGCTCACCAAAAACATATTGGCTCGTCTTTCAACTGTCCCAACAATCACCAACTCTGGTTTGATTGAAATTGACCCTTTATTCACCATGTTAGATATAAAAATCCTGCTGTTTCTTGTTAAACACAATGTATCTCACTCTTTTATAAAAATTCTCTCTGTAGGAATACTTTCCACAATGTTGCCAGATGTTTAGAATAACAATCTGAGTCTGTCAGTGGCAAAAACAAATACTTTTAGTGGACATACTTTGACAGTGCACAGTTGCAAGGAGGGATTGCGCTGTAGTTTAGTTTTGCTTCTGTTGGCTGTAGCAGTCTCACAGAATACTGGACCAATTTCAAACATTGTTGCTCCAATCAGTCACTTACTCACAAAAACATGAGAAAATAGCGTCCAGGTTGGAAAATCTCTAACTTAAAGTTACCCTTTAAGTTGATATACTAAAAGTATAACTGCAATGGTAAGGTTCTGTTGGTATAATTGTTCTCTCTTTTCCACACAGGACCCAGAGGACCACCTGGTCCACCAGGACCTCCTGGCATCGTGAATAAAATGGCTTTCTCTGTGCGACTGGGCAACAGCTTCCCCAAAAGTAATCAGCCCATCCTCTTCAGTGATGTCATCTACAATGGGCAGTCCTCCTATGATATTAAGACCGGGTACTTTACGTGCGAGCTTGCAGGTGTTTATGAGTTCTCTTTCTACTGTACCATCACCAGCAAGGCTGCAAGTGTGGATATGATGCGTAACGGAGAGGTGATTCTGCACTCATATAACACCTTGCAAAGTGGATCAACAACAGCCAGTGGCAGCATTTACATTAGGCTTAACAAGGGAGACAGGGTGTGGCTGCTGGCCAAACACGGTCAGAATGGTATTACCAAAGACAGCATCTTCTCAGGTCATTTGCTATTCACTGAGTAGGAGAGTGTACTTGACACAGCTGCTAACACACAACAACATCCTCAAAACACTGCAAAAAGTCTGTTTTGACCTGTTATTTTGTCTAATATGCTCCCCTTAAATGCTGCCAATCGGAGGAGATAATCCCACCTTCCATTTTACAGCACAGTTTCATGCACTGCATTAGTAATAAACATAGACATATGTAGGCCATATGTCAACGGCGCCGCCATATTGGACTTGTCAAGACTGGCCCGTGAACAAATAAGTGGGAAGCTGCAGTTTTTGCAGATAAAAAGCTCTAAAACATTTACATTTCTAACTGATTTCAATTACAAGTTTTAGTTTTTTAAATGAGTTTACTCAACAATTCAAATTTATCTTAAGGAAAAATGTAAATTCTCTAAACAACACATTATTAGTTGGTAAAACTCTTTCAAAACTTTATCATTTGAATTGGGCTCAAAACTAAAAAATCCGTAGAAGTAAGTTGCCTTGAAATTTTGCATTTTCTCAGCATCTTTGTTTTTCCAGTGAATATGGTGGCGATGTTACTGGCCAAAGCGGTCAATGCCACGTCTACACACGTCTATGTTAATAAAGGCCCTGCACACCCAAAACAAATGCTCCATATTATTCTGATTCTCAGACCTAAGTTCAGTGGATCAATGCTGTGAGTTTGCTGAAGCACCTCTGTAAAGCAATTAAAGACAAAATAACATATTAAAACGGACATTTGTTGTAGTGGAACTTGCTGATAGAAAAGCACAGTCTTTATAAACCTGTGGCATAATTTGACAGTTTGATTGCTTTGTTTTGAATGAAGGAATATTCATAATGCACTGTAAAAAAAAATGGCAAAGCTTATTCCACATGTTCTTAATGAACTAATGAAAAACAATGTGAAAACCAAGCTATACTTGCCTTGATAAGCAATATTTTTCACATTTTCCTTTCTGTGAGGTGTATTTACAGCCTGTATCTGACACATGAATGTTAACAATCAGGTTCTTTAAATAACCTATAATTGATTAAATGAATGTATGTTTTATATTTCTTTTAACAGATTTTTGGAATGCACATTTGTCTGTCCAAAGATGAAGTGTAAGACTTTGAGTCACTTTGAGTTTGACGTTAATAAATGCTTGTTGTTCAGATTAACCTCTGCTTCTGCATGAAATTCATGATGACATAAAATAACTCTTCAAAAGATAAAAACATTCATTAGCAGACTCAGAAAACCACAGCTGAAGTTCTTAACCAAATCAGTAGATGGCGCTAACATACAATTTTTATAGAGAGGAACATGGGCACAAACTTGTTTGTGTGTCTCCACTACATTACAGACTACTGCTGGTTCTCAAGTTGAACTGTTGACTTGTAGTTGTAGATGCCTATACTGATATGATACAAACAATTTAAATAAATTATAAAGTTTAATCTTTGCTGTAAACATGTCCAGTAATAGTACTTTGTAATAGTTTCAGTCAAAGCAAAGAATCAAAATAAGTTGATCACTTGCAGATAAATTAAGAGAAAGATTATTCAGAAATTGTGCTTATTTATGTTTTATCTACAATAGCATTATTTAAGAAAATTCCCCCCATAATCCCATATTCGGTGAGTTTTTTTGTTTTTTTTTGTCAGCAGGATTGCAAGGCCATGCCTTTCTGGAGAAATAACAAAATTCAGAAAATCATGTAGATCATAAATATCTTGCTATTATTAAGTAATCTTTGGGAAGAAATAATTTATTGTACAAAGGATAAATACTCTGCCATAAAGATGTCAGCCTGAAAACAGGCAAAAGATTTAACAAATAGATACACAAGTGAACTGAGTTTTGGTGGGATTTACCTGCAGTACATCTGTGCTGATGCTGCAGTCTTCATCACCTAGAGGTCTTCTTATATGTTGTGTTCGCCCGTCAGTTTTAACTTTAATCGTACTGTTGTTGCATGTGAACTATGGAGGATTAGCTCCACTGTGATATCTGGAGAGGGTTTTTAAGCGTTGTCAGCACTAGGGGCAGTGGTGGCCTAAAGGTTGGAGAAATGAGCTTGTCCACAGTAGGATAAATTTGGGTGGGGAAAGAAAAAGGCTGCACTTCCCTCGATACCACCACTGAGGTGCCCATGAGCAAGGCCTTTAACCCCAGCTAAGCCGTTCAGCAGCTAGCAGATCAGATTGAGCTATGTCCAGGTTTGTGTGGAATATAGTCGGGCATTGCCATAAAAAATACTTTCTTTCATTGATCTTTCCCTGAATAAATACAAGTTAAAAAACAAACAAATAAAAGATGACTTAATATGCACTGGTGTCACTGCATACCAAAGAGGCCTAACTGCTGAGACACTTCTTTTTTAAGTTATTTGTGTGAAATGAAAAACCAACTCTTTAAACTAAGAAAATGTAAAAGTAAATCACATTTGTTTTTAATTTTCTTGGTTTAGCTTAATATCTTAAGCTTGTTGAACATGTTTTCTTAAGTGCAACTGAATTAATACGAAGTTTATTTGACAAAAAAAAGTTTATTTGTTTTAAATCATTACAAAATTACTTTGACCATAGTCAGTCCATGTAAAATTTTTAAGCAGCCTGGGCACTAACTTTTTAACTTAAAACAAATAGCTTAATTTTACAGTAAATAAATCACTTTAAGCTATAACAAAAATGCCTGCAGTGAAAGTGAAAGGTTGAGTGTAACTCAAAGTTTGGTATGATGTGTGGAGCAGATATTATAGGTAAACTATTACTGACCCAATTCACCAGAAAACCAAAACTGTCTCATTTTAGAAACATTGTGACATTCAGAAGTAACTTTTGAATTTATGTGACAGTTTTATCTCCATTAATGACCCTTACAAGATATTTACAGGCCTACATGTGGTTTTGACCATAGATGTTCTAAGTCAGGGATTCCCAAACTTTTTAATGTCCGGACCCCCCATAATAGATGCACGTTAGATCACAGACCCCCAACTTGACAGGATATTCTTTTAAGAAATCCCCCCTGAGCATTAAAAAAAAAAAAAAAAAAAAAAAAAAAAAAAATCATTTTTAGGTTTTAAGACAATAATATCTTCACAGTCAGTCAAACTGTGATCACTATAAATTACAATAAATCGAAATGGTCAACTCTATTTTCATCCTTGTTTCAACAAAGAAATTCAACAGGCTTCATTTAGGTATGAATCCAAATGTTTGTTAGAAGTTAATCAGATGATTTTTGATATTAAGGAATGAGGCTGGAGGCGGTCGCTCACTCCGCTTTAATTGCGGATGCCGACACTCCCCGGGGGCTCTGCATCTTTGCCTAAATAAGCAAACAAAAAACGAGTGCGCAATATATAGCGATCGATAGTGGACGTTGTGAGTCGCATTAGCTCTGTTGTTTTCTGCACAGTAGAGGAGGGACGGGAACCAGCTGCTGCGTCTCCACACACACACACACACACACACACACAACAACACATACACACACACACCACGCCCCCCTGACCTCCGTGGACATAGTGCCATCCACAGAGAGTGGCTCGGGGTGTCCCATGGGAGCAGGGGAATGCTGGAGAGGACGAGCGGCACACGATACCCCATTGTTTGGTTTAGCAGTCACTGATCCCCTCCCCCCCCCCCCCCTCCTCCCAACACACCCCCGACTCACCTCCTCCCCAAAACACACGGGCTGGCTCACCGTCTCAGCGGGTTAAATTGATTAGAAAGACGTTTGTGGTTTGACTAATCCCCCATTTTCGCCCCGGCTCTCCGCTTCACCAAATTAGAAAAGCCACACATCCAGACAGCAAGTCTAAAGACAGCAGGTCTAAATGTGCTGGTTAATACTGACGGCCGAGGCTGTCGCACCTGTGGGGCTGAAGGTGGCCCGCAACATGAAATCAACTGCAAAACACACCAAAAGATTAGACAATAGTTTATATTAAACATCAGAGTTTAAAAATGTATTCCATTACAATTAATAATTACTTGTCAATGTAGTCAGTAACATAATCCAAATATTAAAGTAAAGTAACTTGATTACTTTCTGTTACTTTTGGATGACCTCAATACCAAATAAGCTAAGAAAACCTGATAGAATTTTTATGTTAGTTTTATCAATTGTTTTTCCAGTTCGTCATGTGTGAATGTATGTTCAGATTAATAGCAGTAATTGTGCATATTTAAATGTAGGCCTACTTGTTCACACTCAAACTTTTCAAACAGTTAAACTTATTCTGGAGCTTGTATTTTTACCAACACATCATCCAACATCACCGCCAACAGTCCTAAAATATTTCTCAGTAGTAGCAGTAGTAGTGGAAGTAATAGTACTAGTTCTGGTTTTCTGTAAAGCATTAGTGGTCATGATTGGTCTGTGGAGCTAACGTTAGCTGCTGGTCTGCACAGCAAACGTTAGCAGTTAACTTTAGCTGCTTGTCTATGTAGCTAATATTGGTGGACTGTCAATGTCAAACATCAGCAACCCGCAGCTTCGGAGCTGCATGTGGCTCTTGTGCCATTCTCCTGTGGCTCCCTTCTTGTATGTCTGAAGTGATTCTTAATTCTCCAATTGTGAAAATTGTGTAGACTACACACAAATTTAAAAACACATTTTGCCAACTGAAATGTGCATCATAGCCTACGTCTATGGCTTGCTGCCTTTTCCTCCAAATTTTCCAGTCTTTCTAGTCTTGAGTCTCCCTATGCTATGGATGCCAATTTTATTGTTTTTTTTGGGCCAAAAACAGCTCTTTTGAGAGTAAAAGTTGCAGACCCCTGGTCTATAAAGCTAACATTAGTAGCTGGGCTGTATAACTAATGTTAGCTGCTGGTCTGCATAGCTCACTTTAGCTGCTGGTCAGTGCAGCCAATGTTAGCTGCTGGTCTGTGTAGCTAACGTTAGTGGTTGGTCTTACCTGTAAATGTTTCTTTAAATTAGATGCCGAGTTCTTGGATAATGACAGTATTTTCACAACAAAAGGCAAACTGTACGGTGACGTTGTTCCTCTTTGCTGTTTTAAAAACAAAATAATGGTGAAATTTCCAGTGAAGCGTTTTTGTTTTGTTTGTTTTTTTCACTACGGGACATGATAGAGTATAGTGTTGTGAGACTTGTGAAGTGACTCGTGTAATGTGTTTACACTGCACATGTATATCATTATTTATTTTAAAATGAATTCTAAAATTGTAATCCTAATCCATAATAATCCCCATTTTTACTAAATGCAACTGCCTTTTTTCTGTGACTCTAATGGGATAAAGTTATACTTAAAGTTTAAATTATATTTTAATTTCAACATTAAAATGTCTAAAAACACTAGACATACAATATTGTTGATTTGTGTACCTACATTATCCCAAATATTTCCAACAATGTTCAAACACTGAGAAATCCATAATTTATTCAAGGTATTGGTGCGTTTCCTTCTAACCGATGCTAGTTGCTTGTTGCTATAACATCCAGGGAAAACACAGGATAAAAATATTGGGATTCCATGCAACTTTGCGATGTCATCATACATCTCTTGCCATTATATGAATTTGAGAAGCCCCTAGTCGCAGAACTTACATATTGTGCATTTAACTTAACATAAATATATGTTTTATTTGTTCAAGTTAATTAAACTTGAAATTGCAAGTATTTCTTTTGACTTGCAATGATGAATGGAATGACAGCACTGTGCAGAGTTGACTCAACTCATTAAATTAAGTTTCTAAAGAAACATGATCAGATATTAGCAGACTTCCCAGCATGCATTGTGAAATAAAGAACCGACTCTTGAAACTGGGAAAGTGTACAAGGAAATCAAATTAGTTTTGTAATGTTTGCAAGTGTGACGGAACAGAAAATTAACTGGAATATGGGTTTTTAAACAATACACTTGGAATTTAATGCATAATAATGATTATGGTGATTAGTGTCTTTTTTGGGGCAAAAGAAATTAAACTTGCTTCTGAAATAAATAAACACATTGATAAATAGGTTCATGGAACTGAACAAGGTTCACACACGACCCATAGCCTACTTCTTAACTTTCTCCTGTTATTGAAAAACCTGTTTGATCAGACTGAAGGACATGACAACTATGTATCTGACACAGATGATGTCTGATGTGTTGTGTGCCAGACTCCTGCTCAAATGAAAGTCTTAAAGGCTTTGATTTCAAAATCATTCTATGTCGAGTTTTTGAACAAGACATTGAAATCAGTCGTAGCCTATATTTTAATTTGAGTCAAAGAGTCGATAAATCCATACAAGCAACATATTTTGAAGAGCGCGTCGCCTCTCTCTGCATTTCCAAACGTCTGTCTTGAGGTTTTTGCAGCGAGTGGAGGAATTTTCCTCAAGTGTGTCATCATCATATATAGATTTTTCACAGTTAAGCAGAGCTGTCAATCATGTCAGGGGACGTGTGTGAGGGACACGGCGACAGGGCGGAGCAGGATTCCCCAAGACTGCTCTCATAATTGGGGGAACATCTGACTTTGTCCCGCGCTGGCAGATGGTGGGTTGAGGCGGGATCCAAGGGGGGAGATTTACATCCATTGTCCAGGCGCACAAACTCCACGCAGAGACAATGGTATCGGTAAGGGGCAAGGAACCAGGGCTGGAGGAAAAAAAAAAAAACTTTCCTTTTCAAATGCCAGACGAACGGGAGCGGAAATTAAATTTTAGTCAACAAAATCTCCAAAACGTGATATATTTTATTGTTTTAATTATTTATATTGTTGGGCCTAAACCCAAAACACAGGTTAATTTGACTGTGAAAAGCATTAAAAAAACTGCGAGTAATATAAAATGCATAAAAGCAAACAGAAACAGCAGCAATAGTGTTTATGGCTACACTTTTTAGGGGTTAGGGTTTAAGTCATGAAATACAAATCAGCATCTAAATAAATAAACTTTAGAGTGTATCCAAAATTATTACTTTTATGTCCACACATTTTTCTAGATAGATCTTTTGCCAAATTAGGTTTTATCGGCGTTATCTGTAACTGATTCCATGGCCGGTTTGGCTTTGATTATTTGACAGTCTGTTGTATTGATTAAGAACTAATTTCGGGCACTGTCAGGCAGCGGTCCAAACGCCAATCAGAGCGCAGCGCTGTCCGCTGCTGGCGGAGATTGATGGACCAACCAGACGGCCATTGTTGCGGCTGACACTGATGCGATGCCTCCTCAGCGGAATCACGACTGTGTTCAAAGGAGCAGACGGCTGAGCTGCTGAATACGCGCCTGTCGAGAGCGCACTTGTGTTAAAGTCTGACTTGAATGAATAGACCCAAACAGGATTTGCTGTACAGACTATTCAGGGCAGTACAGGAGAATTTAAACACACATTTTAACAAGTGGCTTTAGTAAAACAGTCACATATGAACATAAATAAAAAAATAAATGACATTTTGTGGAGAAAATAAAACATTTTAGTAATGTTTGTCCAGTTTTGAGGTTTAATCATATTGATTGTAAAGATCACCCCCCATCACCCAAGCAAGAGGACATTTAATTTAAATTTCGCAGCAAATTTATTGCTTAAAGACTTTACAGGTATGTGTAGTTTCTGCCTTAAAATGTCGTGTTTTCCCTACGTTATCATCCTGGTTGAACTTTATGTGTGTAAAGTTTGTAAAGAGTCACTGGTTGGATGCTGAATCTGGCAGAAGTCCAAACAACGGATGCACTTTACACCAATGAGAGCATCCATTTCAACAATCGGTCCCCCATATGGCACTAAGGCCCCTCCTCCACGCTCTATCCCGGCAGAGGGTCTCATTCATGCTTCAAGACAGCGGTTCACTGCGAGCTTCCTGGCCCTCGGATCAACTGTTTTGATCCGATCCGGCCTCTTGACAAAGGAAGACTTTTCCTCACACACATTATTTTACAGAATATTGTGAGACGGACTCGCTGTGAACTGTGTGAGGAGTTGAGACCACCGAGAGAGCAGGTGATCGTTTGCGCTCGAACTGACGCTGGAGATTTTGCGCTTGGACAATGCTCGCAATTAGTGGGGGAATAAATCTGTTATCATCGTCCCAGCAACCTTTAAAGAGAGAGTGAGTGGATTTTTACTGAAACATCGCAGAAGCGCCGGGTCGTTTGTTTTTCAAAGCTCCTGTGAAAGCTCAGTGTTTCTTGCGGCGCTCTGGAGGAGCGCAGCACCTTGGGGTGGACCTTCTGTTGTTTGCCAAAGTGCTTTAAGCTCTCCAACTCAGCTTTTTTTTCTTAAGTTCAAAAAAGTGCACCGAAACGACCAAGACAGGGCTTAAATGTTCGGGATCCAGGAGCATCTGATACGAGAAGTGAGCGGATTAAAAGAGAGAAGTCTTGGAGAGGAGATGGATCCAGTCCGGTCGTGGGTGCGCAATGTCGGGGTCGTGGATGCGAACGTAGCGGCGCAAAGGTACAGTACAAACCCAGCTGATGTATTGACATTATCATCACTCACTGGTTCTCTCCAGCAGCTGAGCTCAGGCTCGTTAGAGACGTGACAGAATTTATTATTTTAATGATCAGCAGCATGAACACAACACAGTTTATAATATGTGAATATTTACCATAAGAAAAGAAAAGAGCTGCAAACTACTTGTTGCAAAAGATGACAAGAGTCCCCATAAAAACTCAAACTTATAAAAAATATTTAAACTCTTGATGAAAGAACAACACTTGACATTATTATTATTATTATTGTTATTATTATATTATTATTTATTATTATTATTATTATTATTATTATTATTATTATTATTAAGTAATAAAAAGAAAGTGATGTGCACCAAAAGGAAAACAGGCCTATGTTACCAAAACGTAAAATTAATAATCAGAACTTAAATTTAAAGTTACACACAAGGGGCGTTTGACCAGAGAGTTTACTCTTGTTCAAAAAGTCAACTTACATACCTAAACATATTTACAGAATTAAATATGAAATCATATCTCAAAACCCAAGCTGAATATATATTTTACCACAGAGCAGCTGTTTTAGCTGCTGTTTTCCGTCATCTGGGAGCTGAAACAGACTTTTTATCCTCACCGGTCACACAGTTTACATTTATGATTTTTCATCAGCAGAAGTAACGGATTTTCTATTGCTGAATCATTCTTCTAGACTAATTGTGCCAGACTGTTTTCTCCCAGATGTTCAATTATCCTCTTCATCATTTTTCATTTCTTTACCAACAAACACACATCTGTTTTCTCACGTTCCAAACTGATTGCGGCCAAAGTTTAGGAAAAAAAGAAATTCACTAAAGCGGTAGTGTTATCTGGGAAAAGGGCAACAAGTTAATTCGTATGATACATCTTCTCTCTTAATAGATACGATACAAATACGATAGTGAGTAATACATAAAACGGACCTTTTCGTGGTCTATTGCGTTTTTTAATGGAGCATTCAATTAATTAATTAATTAATTAAAATGTAGACTAATTTTAAATTTCCTTAATGTATTTTATAGATAATTAAAAGAAAACTCATAACTCAAGAATCGTGGCAAATTTTTTCCCGGACCTTTTTTTTCTTAAAACAAACGTTTAGGTCTCTTCTCACGTTTGACTTGTCTGAAAATATATCAAATGGTCCAATTTTTACAATAAGACCGTACAGGCTCTCTGTTGTGCAGATTTATTCACCTTTTCTGGGTTGATTTGACATGAAAGACTCAGAGTCTCCCTTGAGGGACTAAATGCCTAAATCTTTAATTTATTTAAACACAACAGTCAGAAGCCTGTTTTGATATTTTTAACCAAGATGCTCCATCAAGGTGTTGATTCTTTCAGCGTTCAAGCTAAAACATTTAGTTTCAGCAAGTTTTGCTTTTCCTGTTTTTCATTTTTGTTTAGGTTTTTGTGTAATTTTCCAGGCCATATTAGTTTATTCTATGTATCTAAAAGGGCCTTCAGGTTATGGGAAAAATATATATATAAATTATCTGTGTTTTTGTTTGTTTTTTGGAATTTATTGGGAATTATTGTGCAGATATATAGGCCTTAACCACTGGAGAATAAAAAACTTTGTAACCAGTAAGAATTTAAATGCCTTTAAAATGGTTTTGATATTTAAATAACTGCCTTAGAAGTGCCAGTAAATCAAACATATTTGAGATTAATTTAATATTAATTATTCACTGCAAACAGAGAAAGTGTCTGGTCTATAGTTTTTGTTTTATTTAGATTTCTGTTAGAAATATTTTCAACCACTGGTGGATTATATATATTGTTAGAAATTAATTAAAAATAAGCTTTATATTTAGCAGTATAAATCAGTTTATTAAACACAATATGCATGCCTTAAATATCAAGTGTGAGCTGACTGTCTCTTCCTGTTGTGTCCTCAGTGGAGTTGCTTTGTCAAGAGCTCATTTTGAGAAGCAGCCGCCCTCGAATCTCCGCAAGTCCAACTTCTTCCACTTTGTCCTGGCGCTCTATGACAGACACGGCCAACCTGTGGAGGTGGAGAGGACCGCGTTTGTCGACTTTGTGGAGCTTGAAAAGGTGTGTGAGAGTGTTTCTGGATGTTTTATTTGAGGTTGCCATCACTTCACTGCATAGTTTTCATCTTTAGAGTCCTTTCAGGGGAAATTCAGGACACCACAAACTATAAATCTGAAGCAAATAACTAAAAAAAAAAACTGTGGACAACAACAGCAGCAGCAGAATGTATCAGTAATATACAGTATTTCAGCTGTAACCAGGTGCTCAACTTGATCTTCCCCATCCCCAGTAAAGCCAAGCATATCGAACAGCTGACGGCTACATGTTTACACAAGCTTTACCCTCAATGAGCTGATGATGTGGGATTGAAAAAGAATATCTAATGACTAATTAGCAGCTTGCCTCATTAGGAGGACATCACTACTTTTTTAAAATGCAAATTATGCTTGCTCCTGTTAAGTTATACAGTGAACTAATCATCAAAGTATCTTTTCCTTCATGCACACCCCCACCCCCCATATCTCTAAATACTGCTGGGGGGGGGGGGGGGGGGGGGGGGCTGGATTCCTCAGGTTGGACGAGAAGACCAAAATAAGGAAGGAGACAGAGTTAGAAAGAGACTAGGGGAGAGTGGGAGCCTTATGCCCAGTGTTGATGGATGTTTTTGCCTTGTGGTGGCAAGGGGGGGAGCGAGAATCTCCAAAACTGGCAACAGCAGCTCTCCCCTGTGAGAAAGACAAGAGGACACCGTCTTGTCGACTGCAGTTCAAACATAGTTTTGCTATGAATTTCATGGTGGGAGGGAGAGGACGGCAGCGGTGCTAATGCCAGGACTGAAAGCTGTCAGTGTGCTCCCCTTTGCACCACACAGGCCAGCGTAGAATAATATGACGGCTGTGGAGGAGTTCATTTTCTGCATGGTTACCCTGGCATCTGTTTTTGCTTTGTAATTATGCAGAGGTAGAGTGATGGCATGGCGAAATAAATGTTCCTCTGTGTATATTTACAAAACTTATGAAGCCAGGCATCCATCTATCTCCTGATGTCAAGTCCCAATCTCACTTTTGATATTAACTTTTACTTTCCAACTTATCTTCATGCATCTTAATTTCCCTCTACTTCTTCTTCTGCTTCTTTACAACTGTCTCCTTTTCCCAGTTTCTCTACCTTCCCATCCTCTCCAGCTAGCTCTACTCCTTGTCTCTGTGATGCCAGCCTCCTGGGTTATTGGACCAGAGAGCATTCCTTTGAGACCACTTAGAAAGACCAGTAGAGGTAGAGGAGGAGAAAGAAAGAGAAGGAACAAGAGACAGAGAAATGGTGGTGGTGGGGGGGTGGGCGAACTGAAGAAGTGAGAGGCTATAGTGGAGAGTCTGGGGGGAAGGAGAGGATAGCGCAAAGGAAGTTTTTCTGTCAAGGTCGACTGCTGCTCAGTCTCACATACACTACTTTCCACACACTTTCCACACACACACACACACACATGCGCATATAACCATGCCTGTGCTGCCTCATTGCAGGGAGGACCACTGCGTTTGATTGTAAGGTTTTAAGAGTTTGAATCAGACATGATAGTTCAACCTCTACAAAGAACATCCGACTCAAGGTTAAGCGCTCAGCTCTTGAGCACAACGAAAGGTCCCGCGTGGGCTTTGAGCCCACAACCCTCTGATCTCGATGCTGCTCGGGCTGCAGGATTAGTTGAGACTCACTGATGCTCAGCTGTACTTATCTGTGCCCCAAATGTGCTTATAACTGCATGCCCTGCATTTGTCTGTGTGTCCTGTCTTTTTCCAAGGAGCAGACGGGAGAAAAGACCAACAACGGCACTCACTACAAGCTGCAGCTCCTCTACAGCAATGGTGAGTAGACCTCGAAACTACTGAGTATAAAGTACTATCAAAACTTCTCCACTCACACACAATGGTACCTGCATTCACTCCTTTTTGTACCCAGATGTAGAAAAAAATGACTGAATGTCATTACAACTTAGGGGGGACCAGGATAAAATTTAGCTCCACTTCCTATGTGACTTAATGCTGTTTACAAGGTTCATTATTAGAAAGTATGTCAGGTCAGTTTATGTGAACTATTAACAGTAAAATAGACCTTGCTCTCAGTGGTCTTTCATGTGCATACATGGTTAAACCAAAATCCATCCTAAACACAGGTGTTTTATGGTAGGAATATATTTGTTCACAGTAAAAACTTAAGTTACACCATGACTAAGACTCCAATCTACAGGCACAATCGGCACACATGTCATTTACATTTACAGGCCAGGAAAGTGATGTGTGCAGTTCATACCACTGAGCAGGATTAATGGGGGGACAGAAACAAAACCTAGAAAAAGTGTTGTGTTTATGTGTAAATTATTTTAAAAGGGGAGTTGGCTTCTACTATGTATACGTTTTTTAATTACATAATTTATTGGGGAGGGGCAACTTCATGATTTTTGGAAGTTGTGGTGGACACGTCCCCTCAGTCTCCCCTGGGATCTGCACCCAAGACTATTTGTTTGGGTTTGCTCACAGCCACTTACTGCAAGTGTTCTTCGATTAAATACGATGTGCGATCGGCTCACTACTGCAGCAGCCGACCATACAGTCATGGTGTGGTGAAATCAGGTCAAGACTGACAGAGTTGGCTGTTCGGCGTGCCACAGTGCCATCAAAAAGTTCAAAAGCATGGCTGTACTGCCTGCTGCAATGTAATAAATCATACAGCAATTTAGTGGAATCAACAAATCTTTTCTCCTTGACTGTATATAAATATAAAAGATTTAATACTGTCAAGTAATAGCAATTTAAAATCTCTGATTTTTATTTTCAGACCACTTCAGAACCAAGCATGAGTTCTGACTTGAAGCTTTTTGAGTCCAATTAATGTACCACCATGAGTTCACCCAACTCATTAAATTAAGTTTCTAAAGAAACTTTGTCATTAGCAGACTTCCCAGCATGCAAATGTTTGAGAGTTAAAGCTCTTCTTCTTAAGACCCCCCTGTTTGTAGAAAATTTTACCTGATGGAAACTTGCTTTGTGTCTTTAATACATATTTAAATCATGGGTGTTTCTTTTCATAATAATGACAACAATGCTAACCATGATTAAGGTTAGTATCTAAATCATTCCCTCACACACAACATTAATTTAACTTAATATCATAAGCTTATTGAACTTGAACTTGAATGTTTTCTGAAGTTCACTTAACTTGATTGGTTTTACATTTTCAAAACTCGCAAGATGACTTTGTGTTCGTTGACTCTAATTTTTACAGCAGTTGGGGAACTTAGATTTTTAAGTTGAACCAGCTTAAAATGATTTACAGTGTAGTGCTGTCCCAATATCACATTTCCCCATCATGATTATCACGGCATTATCTAAAGAAAATCTGAAAAAAAATTACTATCAGTCAAATGTATCTTTTAACTTTGTTTATCGTCTGTTTTGTCTCTTTTTTGGCAAATGAATTACACTCAAAATATGAGTGTAGGGAGGTGGAAGGAGAGTCTGTAACCCTAACTGTGCAAAAACAAACAAAAAGTACAATTACACTATAAAGACACAAATTATTTAAGAACATACAGTTTGTTTAAGAGGTGCTGGAGCATATGCACTATATTACCATATGTTTATTATTAAAATTACATCAATATTTAATTTTTCAAGTATCAAGGTTATTGTCAATAGTGGTAAATTGTGACACCCCTATTACACACTTGTGGTGTCGGTAGATGTTAATTGCACCCGGGGTGGAATAGTCAATGTGACTATTTACACCTGGGTATATATGGGCTAGCATGGCAGAGACAAGCACCCAGGTGTCTGTAACCAACAACGCTATTTGCACCCAGAGTGCAAATAGCTAATGTGGTAATTTACACCCCCATGGCATAGACAAACCAAACTGTGACTGGAAACTTAAAATAATGATTAAAAAATGGTAAAAAAATGTTCTTAACACTGACTTCCAACTTAACACCTGACTAAAATCCTACTCTCCCTGGACAGGACTTGAACCTCACTCTCCTAGGTCCTGTGCTTAACACAGAATTACCTAAACCTTTATTCTGGAGACCCACTTTTTAAAAATGACAAACCTTCGCAATCTAAGTCACAATATGCCTTATCAATGAATTTTGAGTGGATTGAATTTGTGCAAATATGAACATTACTGACCATTTTTATTGCCATTTCTGCATCACCTCATATTATCTTGATGTGTGTTATTGAAATCATATACACATGTTGATAGAAATAAATGCATTCAGACTGGCCACCTCTTTGTTTTAATTTCCTCTCATCAGTAAAACAATGTACACATTTTAGCTGTTTTTTAAAAGCTGACTGCGGACATAAATCTTAAATTTGCAGAATTTCTTCCATAGTATTTTATTTATTTGGTGACCCAAATACAGGCTTAATACATTCACACACTGCAACCTGTTGATTGCAGCAATTTTGTTGCTATTTAAAGCTAGACCAAGGGAGTTGAGTGTAAATAGCTTAATAGCTGCCGCGTTCCTGTACTCATGCAGGTGCAAATGGACACTCTGTAATTAGAAATGCGTAAAATGCAGAGGGATTATTTCAGGAATGTTTCCAGTCACATGATCGCATCAAATTAAGTTGAAACAACGTATTAAACAAGCTATTCTATTGGTATCAGTGTCACTTTAAGGGTACTCGTATTGGTATTGGTATTGTAATTTTTTATATGATGCTCAGCCCTAACGGTGGGTCAGACATGAGCTCTCAGATGAAAGGCTGATTCTTTGCCCTCTGAGGTGTCTAATTTGATCATTCAGACGATGACGCTCAGGCCTGCGTGTAATAGGAGTTGAAAAAGGTCACCGGCAACACCAGCGTGCTAACATGACACACACCTTTCCACTTAACTAATCTTCCTCCACATCCTCCCGTGCCTCACCTCGCCTCTCCTTTCTGAGCTCATAAATTACCTCCCGCTCATCGTCTAATCACCGGGTTTGTACAATTCAGCGCTCAGCTCTGCAAGGAGCCACTTCTGGGCCCGTGTGTGGGGAAATGAGGTACATGTTGCCACCCCACTCCACCCCAACTCCCCCCCACCTTCTTCGCCTGCTTCTCATCCCCCTCCAACTCCTCCAACCCCCCATGGTGCTTCCACATCAGATCCGGGGATACACAGAGAAATTCGGTTCCCATGAGCCACCGCTGCCCCTGCTCTGCCATCGCAGTGGCACCCATGGGAGAGAAGATAAAAGACATGTTCCAGAACAACCCCCTCGTACACCCTCCACACACACACGCAGACACACACGTACGTACAAGCGCACCAAAAGCACTTCCTCTACACCCCCTCCTCTCATCCCCTTCCCCCAAGCGATATCAAAGGCATCTCAATCGAGACTTTGATGAGAGGAACACATTTTAAAAGCAATACTCTCCAAAGTCTCTAAAAAAAAATTCCTCGGGTAATGCGCTCTTCTCTCAAGAAGCAATTCATTACATGTCGTTTTTCCTATCTTGTGTGATTTACAGCACAGGTTTTGAAGCATCCAGAGGTTCAGGTGTTTCAGGAAATCTCACAACTGATTACACAGAAGTGAGAAACAATGTTAAAAAGACATTAAACCCCCTTAACAAACCGATCAGGGACTATTTTACCTGTTGGCGTATGACTGTAATCTCCTGTCAGTCAAGTAAACTTCAGGGAATAAATCAGAAGTTAACCAAAAAAAGAACAGCTTGACAAATCGTGAGAATGGGGCTGTAAATTCTGGCCTCAAAGCCGAACATGACTAATAATCATCAAACATCAAATAACTCCCAATCCCCTCAGAAACCATAAGAGAGAAAAATATGAACTGCATGCCAATCTTATTCCTCCATGTTGGCTGGACAGAGTTCAATGCTTTTTTCTGAGAGCTTGTCCAGAGTTTGAGATAAAAAAAGATTAATGTCATAAATCTTTCCACTTTATTTTGAGAATCCTTAGCGCTGTATGCTTTTTATCAACTGGTTAGCATGGGTTTAGTGGTTTAAGTTGCTTCATTTATGGTTATGTAGTATTTTGCAATTAGAGACAACTGAATCAGCCTTCATTCACTGTTGTCCAGTGATGTGCAGGTTATCTACATAATTTTAAAAAAAGTCTGTTTCTAGCAGGGAAAGAGAACATACAACCAGTTTGTTTGGTTTCATTTTCTAAAATCATCTCAAAATCTTTTAAATTGAGTTGTTAAAGCGTTACTTTGTTTCCTTTTTGCAGGAGTTCGTACGGAGCAGGATCTTTACGCACGACTTATTGACTCCGTCACGAAACAGGTTGGTAAACTGTCCTTAATGGGATAGTTTGAAAGTACTTATCCATAGTCAGTGTATTAACTATAGTAGATGGAGTTTGGCACGCTCCCAGTTTAGAGAAGCAGCTGGAGTACTGGTGTAGGAAGCTAGGAAATTTTCTGCTGTGACACAGTCAGCAGAAAAACAAGTTTTAGCCACTTCAAAAAAAAAAAAAAAAAAACTTTTAAAAAAATTAACATCAGTTTAAGTGTACACTATATTTAGAATATTTCAACCGCTTTACCTTGCTGTCAGACAGCTTTTTCTGACTAGAAAAAAGCCAAATATTGTCCTCTCCACAGCAGCCAGACTCCATTTGCAAAAGCAATAATTTTAGCACACAGAACGCTGGAGTTGTTGGTCTACTGCTGCCTCGATCATTTATTTTGCTTTTGTTATTGTGTGATTCACTGAAGTCACAGAATACCTCTGCCAGAAAAGGCTGTCTGAAGGCAAGGTAACCTGGTGAAAACATTCTAAATATAGCATACATTTTAAGTGATATGGTTTTGGCTTTTTTGACGTGGCTAAAATACATTTTGTTGTTTTGTTACCTTCCTGCACTGGGACTCCTGTTGCCTCTCCAATCTGCCATCTAGGTAATGTACTGATTATGGATAAGTACTTCGTACAAAAACTCTGAATGATCCCTTTAAGTCTTCTTAAAGGGGATTTAACCCCTCAGCTATGTAAGTAAGAGTATAATTGATAACTGTATGAAACTGAATCTGTCCCATTGCTCCTCATTTCCTCCTCTCAGCCCATCTCGTACGAGGGACAAAACAAGAATCCAGAAATGTGCAGAGTTCTGCTCACACACGAGGTTATGTGCAGGTGAGTCTTCTTACACACACACAAAAACACACATTTGCTCATTCAAGCCTTCACCCGCAGGGACGAAATCCAAATATCCATTACTCTCCTTCACTCTGCTTTGTCTCAGCCGGCTTGAAATGTGGTTTTGGGACGTCGCTCGGGGCTCAACTTTTTTGAAAACTAGACTGTGGTTGAACTGTAAGTCTAGCTTGTCTGTCATCATGCTTGTTACAGTGGTAACCCCCCGCTGATTTCTGCTGTAACGCAGCATGTCACTGGCCAGCTCCTGTTTCCTCCTGGAGCTCCTCTCTCCTCTGTCTGGTTTGGAGTTTTGCAGCCAGACCACAGCTGACGGCAGCAGACACACTTTAGTGGAACGGTCTTCCTTTCCCTCAATGAAATGTAACTCCAGCTCCTCTGTTTAGCCAAGACATCATGTTTGAACTTTATCATCATGTGAAGACAGATTGTGGTGGTACATTTTCAGCATCAGAGAGTTGTTATGAAAGCAGAGGAAGTTAAAGGGGTAGTTCGGATCATTTGATGTGGGGTTATACGAGGTACTTATCGATAGTCAGTGTATTACCTTATTAGTTTGAAGAAGCAGTGAACTAGAGTTGCAATGATTAATCGATTAATCAATTATGAATCGATTATTAAATTCATTGTCAGCTATTTTAATCTCTATTTTATTTATTTTCTGGTTTCTTTATTCCTTTATGACCTCAAACTGAATGTCTTTGGGTTGTGGACAAATTTACATTTTTCACCATTTTCTGATCTTTTATAGACCAGACAATTAATCGCTGAATCAAGAAAATAATGACAGGTAAATCGATGATGAAAATAATCGTGAATTGCTGGTCTACGATGAACTGCTGTATACCGGGTAAGCAAAAATAAGTATTTTAACCACTTAAAAAAGGTCCATCTTAAAAAAAAAAATCTGTATGACTAAAAGTGTACGCTACATTTACAATATTTTCACCACTTTACATTGCGGTTATACAGCTTTTTCCAACAGGAAACCATCGTTATACAAGACAAATATCACTCTCTTCAAACCAATTAAACCCCATGGGAGAAATCAGTAATTTTACCTCACAGAGGATGGGAGTTGCTGGCCTACGACTGTCTCCATCTGTTAGTTTGTTTGTGTTAGTGTGTGCTGTCAGTGTTTTAAAATGATAGTTCGGATTCACTAAAGTAGCACAATAGCACAAACTAACAAATAGATTGAGGCAGCAGTAGACAAGCAACTCCTGATCTGTGAGGTAAAATTCCTGATTTCGTCTATGGAGTTTGGTTGATTTAGAGAGAGCGATATTTGGCTTATAAAACAGTGGTTTCATCTCAGAAAAGGATGAAAATATTCTAATTATAGCGTAAACTTAAACTGATATTGGTTTTTTTGATGGACCTTTATTAAAAGGCTAAAATAGATGCTGATGCTGTCAAATTGGGGGAGTGCTGTCTGCCATCTACTGTAGGTAACACACTGACTGTCGATAAATACCTCCTACAATCCCACACCAAGTGCTCTGAACTATACCTTTAAAGAGTCTAGTCATGGCTTTGCGAACACAGCATTTTGTTTATTATTTGGCAAATAAAGAAAATGAACCAGGGGTTGTGGATGGAGAAGGAGCTGAGGAGAGTGGTCTGGAAGTGGGGCAGTGACCCAGGATTCGAGGGGCAGCAGGGTGGAAGGATAGGGGGCTGGGACGTGGGGAGAGGGGCTAAGACAGAGTGGGGTTCGCCATTGTGTAGCCAGCAGATGCCCGAATGTGACTCACAGCTGGCTAATAACAGAGCCGAAGAGGCAGAGGGCAAGCGTCACAGCTGGGGAGTGAGGCCGTCTGACAGGGGGGCGGAGGGGGGCAGGGCAGGGCCAAGCTGGGACACGAGAGGGGTGAGGCGAGGTGTAGGGGTGGCAGATGGTTAGGGGTGGGGGCACTTTTGTTATGCAGTGAAGGGGACTTTGGGGAGGGGGGTGGCCAGCAGGCTCCTCGGACAGGACTGCTGACGAATGGTAGGATGTTGTGGGACGGTGTGTGTGTGTATGTGTGTGTGTGTGCAGTGAGGCTGCGTGGGGGTTGAGTTTGATTTCGAAATCAATGTGACAGATTGCCTGGCTGGCTTTTCACTTCTGAATGGTCTCTCACTGTTTGTAGGGTGTGTTGTTGTACCTTTTCTTCCTCTTTTATTCTTTTGTCTCTTCTTCCCCTCCCCTCTCATGCCTCCTTTGTGTGCTCCTGGATCTTGGCCGACTGCGGGACAGAGTAGTCTGGGCCTGTGGATGTGCATAGGCCAAACAAATGATGGCTCCTCCTGTTTAATTTGTTTTTTTTTTTCCTTTCCACCACTGACTTTTTCCTCTTTTCTGTCTCTTTAACTGCCCACTCAGTCGCTGCTGTGAGAAGAAAAGTTGTGGCAACCGAAACGAGACGCCCTCTGACCCAGTCATCATTGACAGGTAATGAGATCAAACCATGTCCCACTCAGTGTCCACCACCTCACACAAGCACCTCTTCATACTAAATGTTCAGGCTGCCCTTTCTTTGTATATAATATGCACCTAAACACTCATAAAGAAAGAGAGAGGTGAAGGCTCTTGTGCTGAGATTTCAACAGTCTGCTGTTGCATTTACAGCCAAATAACAAGAGCAGCTACACGGCAGAGTAGAAGACTCTGTTATAACATGTGTCGGCTGGGTGTAATTCTACAGTAGTGTTAATATTTGTGTCTGTTTTCACACATTAATATTATGTGCTTTTATTGATATTTCCAACACAAGACTAAGGGTTCATAGAAGAAGTTTGCACTGTCACAGTTACAGAATTTCACCTGCAGTATGCTGCATTAGCGCCATTCTTGGGTTTGTTTTTGCAGATTACTTCACCTGTGATAAATGATAAGTTACTTAATTTACGATATATGAAATAATTTGGTGCAGTAACGCTCAGTTTAACTTTATCTGTGGGTCTTATCTCACTGCCCAGTGGACAACCTATGGTCTGAGCAAAATAGCTAGCACTGCAAATTAATTTCTGCAGTTTGACCATTTCATACAGCTATATCATTACCTTCAAGGCATGTCTATTAAGTAAATTTAACATACAGCTCATCATAACTCTGCCTTAGAAAATGTAAACACATTATAGTTTCATCTGATTTCATGGATAATGCTGCCCAGTGGCAGATATTAAGAATAACTCTACAGAAACGGCCAATCGTCTCATGGATGGTCTTGCTAACTTACTTAGATCACATAGACGCAACAGTATTAAATTGAGACTGACTAACTTAGAAAATTAACAGTAACATGGCATGGCAAAACATACAGCCTCCATGTTTGAAATCAGGTTACGGACAGCCGATGTTGAGCTTGTATCGTTGAGCTTGAACTGTTACTGGCCCTCATATTGCTTATCTAATTTTTTGAAGCATTGATTCATTCATCAAAGTGTAAAACAAAAAGGACGTAGCCTCGTTAAGAAGAAAAACATTAACATTGCGGTTGTTGCCATTGCTTACCATCTCATGCCATCCCTTCCCTTCTGGTGTGCCTCATGGGACGTAACTTCGAAATAATATGAAAAGTACTCACTGGTGGGAGTCAAATATTTTTTAATCCTGTTTAAACTGTGCCATGAATTTCACATATGATGTTTGTTAATTGAAAAGACAGTTTCTCAAATTAAGAATCCGTGTGACTACATTCCAGTACCAAAACACACAGGCATCATAGCTTCTGGAAGGAGAAAGTCATAGCACCACTTACATGAACCAATCTTTCTACTTACATATCTGAACAGTCTTATACTGAGACTTTATTGACTTGTAAAATTATATTTTAAATTGACAAACATGTGTTATTTGTAGTACAATTCAAATGGGATCAAAAAAATATTTGTCTCGCACCATGCTCGTCCACCAGAAGGGGCAAGACTTCGCCTCTCTATAGTATGGTATTTCAGAATTGTGGTTATGGCGGCTGCCCTACATCAATGCGAGCATGCTGTAATTTACAGTACAGTAGAGAGTATCTGTGTCCGTGTCTGTCTCCCATGTGTCTCCTCAGTTCTCTGTTTATCTGTTGATCTATTGTCAGCCTGCTGGAATCTGTTACAGTTTGGTCACTCATTACATTTAACAGCCGCCATTGCACCTGAAACCTGCCAAGAGCATAGATTTCCTTTATCAGAAGCATGCGGATCTCTCATACCATCAGACAGGCTCACATATGTAGTAAATGTTCACCCTGACAGCCAGTTATCAGCCTTAAAGGAGGATGACCACCACCGTAATCAGCGTGTGTGAGGGCCTTCACGTCCGAGGGATTTTTGGAGGTCTCGCGCTGTCTGCCCAGCATTAACCAGTGTGATGAATGCTCATAAGCAGACCGCATGTGAAATGCTTTCTCTGTGATGTCATAGACTCAACCTTCATCTCCTCGCCCTCCCTCTTCTTCCTCCTCTGCTTCTCTCAAATAGTCTGTCTAGAAAACACTCACTTCATATACGTCAAGGACCCTTTTCTTTCCCCTCCTCAGTTCAAGCTGGCTGGCTGTTGACAGTGTGTCTCAAAGGATCTCAGCTGAAGATAGTTTTCATATAACGGAAAAATCGAGCTGTTGTCTTTTAGAATTTTCCCAGAATACCTTGGAGCAGCTGCTTTTCTCATTTACTGTAGCACATCACTCCCTCCGCAACCCTTTTAGACTTCCTCCTAACATGGCTAAACCTCCTCCAAATTTGTTTGTGAGTTGCTGGGTGAGGAGAGAGCGATCTATATCTCTTTGTGACTGTGTGTGTGCAGGCTGGTGTGAGGATTGATTTAAATGGAATCATTGACCTACTGTACTCTCTAATCACACTGGGCATATCCCGTCCTGACGGGGGCTTCTCCCTCCTGACTGTCCTGCGAAATCCCTCTCCTCAGGGAGCGGCCTATTAGCAGCCAGTTAATTTCTGATAAGCCAGTGGGATTTTAGCGTGGCCCTGTGCCCTTTTATCCCACCTTATGTGCACTTTCTCACTTGACTGAAACAGTGAAAAGATTGACAGTGTGTTGTGTGTATCTTCAAAGCATGTTTGCACTCTTAGAAGAAAGGGTTCTTCCTAAGGAGCTGAGGTTCTTCCCAGAACGCTTTACTTCTGAGGAACTCTTTTTGGAATAAAGGGTTCCAAGAAAGAAGAACTCTTTCATCAAGAGTTCTTTGTAACATAATATAAAATGGTCCTTGGTAGAGCTTTTTGGGTAGAACCCCCATTTTTGTAGTAGAAGATGGAAAGATTCTAGATAGAACTCCCAGAGAGGGTTCTGGGTGGAACCATTGCACCAAAGAATACTATAATATATAAGGTTTCTTGGTAGAACCCTCTGAGTGGGTTCGAGATAAAACTCTTGGAATATAAAACGGTTCTCAGGAGAACCTCCTGAGTGGATTCCAGAAGAAACACTTGGAATATAAAAAGGTTCTCAGTTGAACCCTCTGGGTGGGTTCTAGATGAAACCCTTGGAATATAAGAGGGCTTTTGGCACAATCCCCTGGATGTGTTTTTTTTTTCAGCACACTTAGAAGGTGGAAAGATTCTAGATAGATCCTTCAGAGTTGCTTCTGGGTGGAACCATTGATTGGTTCTCCTTTAGAACCTCTTGCTGGGGAGGTGAAACCTTTCACAGATGGTTCTAAGTATAACCCTTTTTGTTGGGTTCTAATTTGAACTCTTCAAAACAGTTCCAAGTGGAACCTTTATAAAAGGTTTTACCCGGAACAAAAAAGCTGATGAACCCTTTATAGTTCTTGTTAGCACCTTTATGTTTGAGCGTGTACACTGTTTGTGTTTGTGTATATGTTCTTGTTTGTGTGCGGATCCTTGCATGTTTATTTATGTATGTATATGGATGTATATGTGCAGTTGTGTATGAGTCTTTGTGACCCTTGCTTTGACCTTTTTCCTAGTCACTGCTTGGGTCTTAAATTATTCATGTGTGTGTATGTGTGTGTGCAGCCTATGTGCGTGTGTGTGTGTTGTGGTGGTTGTGTGTGTGTGTGTGTGTGTGTGTGAGATGGTCTGTTTCTGTGGCTCCAGTAATCAGCCTCCTGCTCCCAGCCCCAACACCTGTTCTCCAATTAACATGCAGCGTGCTGGGGCCCACTCGCTCCTATCGCCCAGCCACTGCTTTGCTTTGCACCCTTTTTCTTCCTCCTCTTCCTCTTTTTTCTCCCACTTTCAGCCTCCCTGCCTCTCCGCCTCGCCTCATATCTGCACTTCTGCACACCCCTTTTCTCTCCTACTGTGCACTTACTCCTTCTTCTTCTTCTTCGCTCCCTATTGCTTAATTCCCCTGCTCCTCTTCTTCTTTTCCCCTCACGTTACCATCTCCACCACCACCCCTCCTCCCTCCCTTTAGCCTGTCTAATTTTGCCATAATTAGGCGGTGTCATTAGGACACCTACCCAAGCACAAGGGAGTTTGCAATTCCCCAAACGGCCCAAACCCCCTCTTTTCTAATCTCCTTTCCATATTGTTTCAGTTTTCTCTCCCCCCTCTCCTCCTGCTGCTGCTGCTGCTGCACCCTCCCCTTCCACCTCCTCCACCTCCTCTTCTTCTCCTAATCCTGATTTGAGTGAAAGGGGAGAGAGGAGATCACAGCTGATCCGTGGGGAGGGGTGTAGGGATGGAGGGGTGGAGGGACCGAGGGGATGAAGAGGGCAAGGGCAGTCGTTGACAAAGAGATGACTCTTAAGTTGCCTATGGGAGAGAATTATCTAATGCCCCACTGCCTGCTGGGTATAATAGTTTTACAATTGTCTTGTCTTAACATCGGTGAACTGCGATGCTCTCAGGCTTGATGTGATTTCTCTGTTTGGAGTGTCTTTATCGTTGACTGATGGACTGGCTTGCACAGTGATTGGTCAGATGATTGATCAATAGACAGATAGATAGAATGATTCCTCTGGGCGTCATCACCATAAATCTTCACTAACTCCTCACACTGATGCAGTCAATGTTTCCACAATTTTGGAATTATATTTTCAGCTATAATATTTTTATGCTGTGTGGCTGTTTTTTACAATTAGTGCTGAAACTCTGAGCATTCATTGATGCAAATTTTGGTACTTACTTGGTTGTGTAAGTCATTTATTAAAGGGTCAGTTGCTGTTACCTGTAGTGCTTTTTATCTGTCTAGATTGTTTTGGTGTGAGTTGCAAAGTTTTTGAGATATTGGCTGTAGAAATGTTTGCCTTCTCTCCAATACAATGGAACTAGATGACAGCTTGTGGTACTCAAAAAACCCCCAGTGAAGTCCCAGTCACAACAAAACACAACAATAACATAAAAAGTATAAAACTATACACCTTTATTTTAACTAAACTATAATTCACCCCAAAATCAAAAATACATGTTTTTCCTCTTACCTCTGGCACTTTTTATCCTCCTAGATTACTATGGGGGGAGTTACCAAGTTTTTAGAGATATTTTGCTTTCTCTTGAATATAATGGAGCTAGATGTCACACTGCTTGTGGTGCTCAAAGCACCAAAAAATACATTTGAAAAACTCAACAGCAATGTGTCTTTACAGAAGTGATCACCCGCCACTACAACAAATTTCCCCTTGAAATTACAGTAAACTTCTGGCAGCTGGGTTGCCATTGTTAGACTGTTTTTTTTTCTTGTTTCACCACCGTACTTGTACTGTACTTTACCTTCACAGAGTATTCCTATATAACAGTATTGTACAGTAGAATGTAATGGTGAATGTAACTGGAACTGCATATTTCTACAGTTTTGCCATTGTAATCTACATAAATATCTTTAATCTTAATGATACAGTACTGAGAACTACAATTCAACTCACTTTTACAAAGCATAACCCCTAAAACACAAATTATGATGAGACAAGTGACAGCTTTATGAAACTGAACATTTACTCAAAGGCAGCACTGTATGACAAAGGTATGGCATACTTTGTGTTGAGTAAGTTAAGCAACAAAGATTGATGAAAAACTGAATTATACATAAATAAGATTAATAATATTTTTCATTTAATTCATGTGTTGTTTATTGCTAGGCTTAACTGATTAAACTCAAAGGTATAAAACAGAAGAAAACAACAAATTCTCATTTTTGAGGAACTGGAACCTGCAAATTGCTATTTTGTCTTAAAGGGACAGTTCATCCCCAAAGTCCAAAAACTTTCAAAACATACATATTTTTACCGAGGAACTGAGAACACTGCTGCAATAATCAACAAATGAAAAATATAATCAGCCTTCTGTATAATTCTGGTATTTTTCATGAATCTTTTGTTGCTTTCCCTCCATAAAGGCCGTCTACTCTGAGAAGTTCTCAGTATTAACCCCAGCAGATCTGTTAATGGTGGGATTATTGCCATGCTGACCTCTGACCTGTGAGAAACTATATTGGTTCTGGGCCAAAGCTGGCCTCTGTATTTATGAGCGAACCACAGGTTTACAATGGAGACAAGCAGATGTCAGTATTAGTATTAGACGGTGTGGTTCGGCTGGGAGGGGTCAGCGCTGCTCGGTGTGAGTGCGTGCTTTTATATTTGGCTAAGGAAAGCTAAGATCAATAACTGGTCATAAGGAGTGTGTGGAGGGATCCATGGAGGTGGTGGTGGGGGGTGATCAATGGCAAGCACTATCTCACTAATTGATCGTGTTTCCAAGAGGGGTCTTTTTTAACAAGCCTGCGCTCAGAGAAAAGAAGAATAATCAATAAGAATTTTCCAATCTTGTCAATATGGCTCTTCCCTCCCCTCGATTCAAAATGAGCTCACAAAGGCTTGCACATACTCGTGCATGTCAGGCATGGATTTCTGAACACTGACTTAAAAAACAAAATCACCACCTGCACTGTAGTTTTTCATGTTTTCTTTTTCTGTTAAACAGTTAAAGTTGATCATTTCACTATTTGAACAGTGATTAGTTGTCCCTGGTGATGGCTTGACTCCAGATGCTCGGCTCCAAGAGGAATCCATTACTCTTAATCTTAAAGGTTGTGGGTTGTATTGATCTGTTTGTGGTCCTGGTTCTAGTTATGTGCATGTACCACAGCTTTGTTTTCAACTAGTCAGTGCAGGTTTTGTTTTGTTTTTTTCTGTCTTGACCGTGTGGAGTAGATAGCTTTAGTTTCAGCTCAATTACAAAATTCCCTGGTTGATTAGTTGTTTATTATTGCAGCTATTATTTGTTAATTCCTTATGCTGATAATAATTCTCAAACCTACTTTTCCTGTAAAAAGGCTTTGTACATCAGGTCTCAGGTTACTTTTTAGAAGGGCCAGATTTGAAAAAAAGTTAAGTGCCAAGTGACATACGTCGTGTCTCACCTTTAAATGTGTAAAATGATGCTGCTTTTTATTTTTTTCACACCTGGAAAAGACACATTATGTAAAAAAGTACAAGAAAAAACAATACATCCTTCCAAGCCTAGACTATAAGTAGCTTTTTCTTTTCATACAGACAATGTTGCATTTAACATCTTTTTTTTTTTTTTTGACTCCTAAATTCTCCCTGCTTAAACAACCTGAGATAAAACTTTTATTTAATAAAATCAGCATCTCTATGCTGAACAACAGACATAATCAATGACTGGGCTGATGTGATTTTTCCAATAACGGTTAATATTTTAATATCATTAATTAAAATAATTTTATTTTCAGGCACCCAAATAATAACAAATCAGGTTCACAGCTCACTGTGACCTGTTTTTGAAATACTTTTGAGTTTCTAAAACTCAAAGATTCAAGTTTAACTAAAGAAGACAAGTAAATCATCTCAACTAAAGATTATAGGTTGGGAGAACTTTTTGAGTTTGAGAATTTTGAATTTGAGAATTTTGAGTTGTCTGTTTTCTATAGTGTACAGAAATAGCCAAAACAGCTAGATGGAAAATCTGTTAACATCTACATTTAATAAGGAGGAAGCTGGCCCGTTACAAGGTTTAATAGCCAAGAGTTTAAACTTTTCAAACATATTCTCCAGCATAATTGAAGAGTAAAAATCAAAACCCCCCTAAAACTCTCAAGGATGAAAAAGGGTCGGACTGAGGTTGTTAAAGGGTTGAATTTGGCCCCTGTGCCTCCATTTGAACAGGCCTGTCTGAGAGTGTGGTAACGTACAGACACACATGCGCACAGAGTCTAATTTCTGCAGTGCCGTAAATGTGTGGATCTTTTTTTTTTTTTTTTTTTTTTATAGTTCTTTACGGATTAACACTGTCTGGACAGTTTGACAATAAACTATTCAGATATCATTTGTTGCTGTATGTAAATGTCTGCTCTCAACCCGTGTGGTGTCTCACAGAGCCAGTCTGACCATCTGTTAGTTCATCCACCTGCTTGTGCCTGCCCGTCTCAAACTCATTTTAAAAAATAACAGAATATGACGTTGCGGGCCACTTCCCTCTGTGCTTCTATAGGGCCAATTTCACTACCTGTTTTTCTTACAGCAGGGCAAATCGTTTCTAATGGTGGGGAACAGCGGCCTCGTCGTTCTTCAGCTTCAACCGAAAAGAAAATACAAGCTGCAAGTCTTTGGGAAAAGAACATTAAACTATCAGCCAAAGAATAAATGCAGCAACATTTGTTGGACTGTGTCAGGGGTCGAATTCTTCCCCTCTCCCAGATGCATACTCATGCACTGCCGCCAAGTCGCCCTGTTAGGTCATCATATATACACTTGAGAGTTTTATGTGTGAGACAACAATGTCATTTTAGGAGAATGTTTCTCATACTCCCAGTATAAGACTTTCCTGTAGCTGTTAAGTGATAGTGTAGCTTTCTCTGTTTACACTGGCATGCTGTACCTGTACTGCTGTTACCTACTCTATCATGTTTTTTTTTTAAAAGATGATTCGTCTAAGTCTTTTAAGAGGTGAAAATCATGAGGGGCATGTTTCTTGTAGCCAAGAAACAATGAAAATCCTGTGAAATGGATTTGAGTTTCTCATTTTTCTCCTGGTGTGAATTATTTTAGTCTGAAACAGGATGTTGGGGCGGGACAAATCATCCAGTAAGGAGGGTTTTATGTGAGAAGTTGCTGAAAAAAAAGACTGCACAATGGTCTGTTGTGGATCGCTCTCCTCTTCTATCATCCAACTTACAGAGGATGTGGAGGAGGTGCATTGTTCTCCTCCATTTGGCCGCAGAAAGAGCTGCAGATGATGTTGACAAAGTTGTTGCAAACTGACACTCACAGACTCACCTTCAGTTATGGTTATTGCTGCTGGTGATGGTTCGCTTGTTAAATCTGTGGAGTCTCTAAGACGGGAAGAGTTGGCTAGTTAAAGGAGTAACACCTAATCTATGATCCCATTTTGGTAGCATTTCACATTTCAAAGAATGTTTTGACACTTAAAATGACACTCAAAATAGTTTGAGGTTATCATTTTTTTCCCTTTAATGTTTGTTATTCGTGTCAGTGCTGCTTCGACCTTTGGCTCCTGTGTGAAGACATTGTTGTTTCATATTGTGAATTTGATGCCTGACAAACATATATGCTGAAATATTGCATTCTCAATAAACTTTTATTTGGCTAGAAGAGAAAACTGTGACCTTTCAGAAATGCATTGAAGTACGCAACCTTCATGAATATACACTGTATGTCTTTGGCATAATAGATAGATAGATAAATAACACATGCAGGGGTGCACAAAAACACATTTTCATTAAACTGGATATATGAACATTTATAGTGAGAGCATCGTATTCTCACTGAACATAGTTTCAAAATAATCTGCCACTAGTTTGATGTGTATGTCATGATTCATTATGACATTTCCAGAACTCAAACTTTTTTCAGTAATGTACCCCTGCTGAAATGTGTTTTCAGTCAAGTACCTCCTGACCTGCACAAAGCATTTTTTGGAAGTGAAAATAAAAAGTACCCATAGCGGTACAAGTATCTGCATTTGAGAAACACTAATTAAAGGATCCCACTTGTAGTTTGTCCTGTTGGGAACACCTTTTGATTTCAAGCCCTAGTGTTGTAGCTATATTGTGGTTGTTTCCGTATTCATTTTATCCATTGAGGGTGGGATTGGACCAGCAAGCTTCGCCAGGCCTGTTAGCCAGTGTGTCTCTGGGTAATTCTGTTATAAGACTTCATGGCAACCATACATCGCCCTCTTTGGCAATCCTGTACTTTGATTGTTTCCATCTCCCATGGCACAAACAAGGGATTGGACTTTGGGAGACACAGCTGGAGACCGGGGGTAATGTGCTCCATTAGTAGAGGGTATCAATCAGTACATGTAGTGTCTTTATTTACCCAGGCAATCCATTTGATATTTGAGTGCAGTCACTTTACTTAATGGTGTTACACCAGTTGCACAAAAGTGTTACTGTAGCATGAAATATGTTGCTATATACCTTGCAAACTATGTTTGTTGTATCCCAGTATATAATTTTAATGACTTTAATGGTGCAGTTGAATATTGAGGCTCTGGTCAACAAATACTTACTCTCTACCAACCCAAAGTGTATTTGAGACTCAACAACTTAACAAGCTTACTGACCTCTAATTGGTCAAAGTCTACCATAATGGGCTAGATTTTCTAAAGCCTGAAAACAAAGCCAAGAGGAGGAGCAGAAGTCTAGTTTTCTCTCAGACCACTTGAATTACATTACACTAAAAGGTTATTATGAAGATTTTGCCTAATGACGCCAAGAATAATCTTCCTACCCCAGCGTTAATGAAACCAGTATCAGCACTAGTAGTCTAGAGCTTCACAGTTGTTGTATTTTGCTCCAAAGACTGATCAGGTCGACTCACAATCAAAACATCACACTCACGCTGTTATTAAAATGCATAAATTACCTGTCTGTCACACATACAGTGCATACATGCACAGGAGACAAAGTCAGACACACTGGTCCCTTCAGTCCGCTGTCACAGGTCTCTCCCTGGTGGGCTACAGCACTGTCCAGTCCCTCCAGACCCCCTGTCAGCGAGCCCCTCAGGCTGGGGGCCAGGCAGCGTGGCGACAGGGCCCTGAGGCTCCAGTGCACACCGCCTCACACAGCGGAGCGGCACACAGGCTGGACCACTGAGCAGCTGGCACAGGACCGTGGGGATGGCTCCTCCCTTGGGGCGACGCAAGGGAGAGAATGACACAAAGACAGACAGGGAGAGACGATGCAATGTCTAGAATATCAAACTCACTGACAGGCAGAGCTTCAAACAGTGAGAGCCTCAGTCTCTCAGAGTTAGACTGGTGAAAATGAGTTCAGGGACTTCTCTGCGATCTGGTTTCATGTGAACTGGGAAGATCCCGGGGCTGTATCACAGACGCCTCCTAACTTGGTAACCATGGTAGTTATGGTTGGTGATTGGCTACTATTACTGAACTGTGATTGGCCAGCTCTTGTTGCCTCAACATGGTGTCCATGTGATCGCCTGAGAGCCTTTCTAATGTTGATAAAGGGTCCATTTTAACTGTAAACCTTGAGCTTTTCTTAAACATACTCAAGTAGTTTTTGTCCTAAACCTAACCACATAGTTTTCTTGCCTAAATCTTACCAGAGGCTGCAGTAAGATAAGTTAAGACTGAAGATAGGAAGTGTCTGTAAGCTCTCAACGTCCAGTGTGCACAGGAAGTGTATAATGAGTGGTGGGTTATGAGCCGAGTTTGTGTTTGGTCACCTTTGCTCTGCTTTCGGCCTGCGTTAGCTGTTGAGGCTTGAACCCTGACATGAAGAGTAGGCCTGGTTTGTTTTCTTTGAGAGAGCCGACAGAGGGGGCAGTCGGAAACAGAGAAATGTTTTGACAGGAAATGGGAATGGACTACCAATGGGCTAATGTGGAGGAACAGCAGGGGGACTTTTAGAGTGGGTGGGATGCAGAGAGGATCGGGTGGTGGAGGAGGGGGGTGGATTAGAAGTTTTGAGTTGCAGCTGAATGGCACCCTGAAAGGCCTCGCTCTCGCAGAGTAGCTGGGGCAAACCCAACCATTTGTCTGGCCACTAATAGGGTTCACCTTTGGTTGGGTGGTGTAGAGATTAAGTAGGGGCACTCAGAGGATCAGAAGGGGGCAGATTAGAGTGATTTAGAGGTACTTCAGATCGCAAGCAAGTGAGCGCTCTGTGTGTGTGTGTGTGTGTGTGTGTGTGTGTGTGTGTGTGTGCGACTTTCGTTGCTTGTCTGTGGGTTTATTTTTCATGTGAAATTCCTGCTTTTGCCATTTATTTGGTAAGGGGATCTTGTATCAGTGTAATCAGGATCTTGTGTGTGTATATGTGTGGGTGGGTGTGCAGTCAGGGGCCAGTTGCAGTGGTATTTAGGAACAAGGGCTGTTTTCTTTGGCTGGATGTTGATGGTGTGGGTGGAGCTGTGAGGATGTGCGCAAGTGTAGTGTTGGAAAGTAACTGAGTACATTTACTTGAGTAGGGGAAATTTGTCTCAAACTTTGATTCATGATAGCACAACCTTTGACATCTGCTACACAATCCGTTGTGTTGTCGTTACAACCTACCCCACTTATGGGGTGAGTTTTAACACTAGCTGGAGACAGAGGATCTTAAATTTAGCAATTTAAGATCCAAACTATACAGTTTATGAAAGAACTTTATTGAAAAATGAAAAACAAAGTCATGCACTTAAAGTGACAAAAACACTTTAAGTGTGTGGACTGAATGTGCATGTTTCACATAAGGGTTCAGTCACTGTCACAGTTGTGGTAAATGCAGATAGCTGCCTCTGGGCTGCAGGCTTTGTGGGCCCACAACTGACGACGTACAGTCTTGACCCACACTTCTTTTTGCCTCGAGTTTGCAAAGTATTCCATGCACACGAAGTTATCATCATTTTGATGAACTGTTACAACTGTCCCCATCCCAACCAGCCATAAACTGTTTTAGTATGTAGGCTAAAAGGAATGCAAAGCACCAAATTATATAGTAGAGAAACTCCTGCTTTAGGTTATGTAAGTCAAACCATTGTATATAATAATAAACTTGATTTATATAACGCTTTTCTTAACAAAGTTTGAAAGTGCTTTCCAAAAACAAAAAACAGACAAACCAGAGAAAAATGAAATAAAATCCAAGCAGCAGGTCTGTAATAATAGAAAACTTTAGAAGGAGCCATTCTGCATAATCAGTACTTTTACGTTAAAATTTGAAATACATTAACTGATAATAATTCTGTACTATAGCTTAAGTAATGTTTTGAATTCAGGACTTTTGTCTGTAACTTAAGAATTTATATGGCATTTCTACTTCTACTCAAATGAAAGATCTCAGTATTTCTTCCATCACAGTGTATGTGTGTGTGTGTTGTGTGTGTGTGTGTGTGTGTGTGTGTGTGTTGTGTGTGTGTGTGGGGTGTGTGTGTGTTGTGTGTGTGTAATGGGGAGCGGTCATCCTTCTCTGTTAAGGTCTTAAATTTCACTAATGACTTAACAATGCCCCCTGGTGCTGGGCCGGCCCCGCTCCAGCCACCTTGTTTGTTTGTTTGTCTCTTTATCTGGAATCTGGACGGACTTTATGTCTCAGAGGAGTTAGATTCCTCTGAAAAATCTCCACCCTTTCACTTTCTGAAAACATTTCCTAACACTAATATTTACACATCTGCAGTATTTCTTAAATAGAATTTGATTAAGTATCTCTGTTGGCTCATACTCGAGGCAATAGTTATTCCTCCTGTGGGACGTGGAAAAAGCAACCAGGCGAGGATATTGTGGCGTTACAGTTTTCATACAATAGAGCTGATAACAATAGTGGCACTTTAATTACACAGAGTAAATAAAAGAATGTGGTATGGAGTGCAGACGTGTATACTGACTTTCAGTATATAAAGTTGAAGCAGTAATCATCGCCGGCTCTTCTGTGTTTCGCGGCTGAATCGTTAATTCAACAGATGTTGTGGTTTTCTCATCATGGAAGAAAAAGAAAAGTTAGAGGAAAAGAGCAACATCAATTTAAAAGCATAGTTTGGATTATTTGAAGTGGGGTTGTATTAGGTATTTATCAATAGTCACTGTGGTTAGAAGACCAGAAGTGGGCGTGATTTATACTGGAAGTCATATTAAAGTGGGCAAATGTTTTATTTTCTAACCAAATATTCACTGGCAATGATATTGTTGTGCCTTCAGGATGATTTAATATTGACATATAATGCATTATGAAATGATTTCCACATCTTCATACTGCACTTTTCAACTTTCAACTTTTGAACTATGTCTCTCTCGCTCCTTTTATATTTTTATTTTTAACCAAACTAAGTTTTATGAACTGCCTCCCCACCACCTCACCTTTAAATGGGGTACACTGAGCAATAAGAAACTGATTTTTTTTTTTTATTTTTATTTTTTTATAAATTGACAGATTCTGTACAGTAAAGAAGAATTATTTTAAGTGGTTGTTCACAGTACTGGAATATTATACATATATAATATATTATATCATTTTAATATTAAGCTGTTTTCATTGTATTATTTGTGCCTTCCCAAATAAAGTATTCGGATCTGGGTGTAACCCTACTGGACAGGCTCAGCAGCAGTTTACACTTAAACTGGTATAGATTTTTTGGTGTGGACCTTTTTTAAGCAGCTAAAATACCTTTTGTTGCTGACCCTGTCCAAAGCACATTGCTTAGCTTTCGCGCTGGTACTTTTCTCTGCTTCGCTGCTACACTAACGATCGAGAAATTCCTCATGCTACCCCACTTCAAATAACCCAAATTTTCCCTTTACTGTTGCAGTGTCACTATAATATTTTGGATGCATACATATGTGTGTGTGCGTCAGTGTGTGTGTGTGTGTGTGTGTAATGGCTCTGATGAATCTGTCAGGGCTGAGGGCAGGGGGTGATGTGACTGCTGACAGGCTCCCAGCAGGCATGCTGAGAGCCCCAACAGTCAGCGTGCCCTCCCTGCAGCCCCCCATCACCCGGCTCCCCTTCTCCTCTCGCGGTCCTCGGCTCCACACATTTGCTGTGTATTAGCCACGGACAGTAAATTACAGCCGGCCTGAACCTCTGAGTGATTCCATTCCCGTCTCTTCACACATTCGTTCCCTCTTCTTCTTCTCTCCCCTGCAGCACCATTATCCAGCTCACCTTCTCTCTGCGTCTGTCTGTCTATCTCCCTCCTCTTTCTCTCATTTTGATCTGTTTTCCTCTCTCTGTCTGTCATACACTCGTCCTGGCTCCTCGACTCCCTCAACCCTGTCAGATTTCTCTCCCCTTTCTGTCTTTCTCTCACTTTCTGTTACACTTCCACATCCTCCGTTCTTCTTCTATTGTGTCACGCTACACAGCGCTCCCTCCCTTACACATCCCCTGCGCTCCCCCCTTTTACTTTCTTACAAGCAGGTCCCTGTTGTCTAGGCTTCACAGGTTTCTCAGCTGCTTCTCTCTATCCCTCCATCCCTCCCGCCCTCTCCTCTCTTCCTCCCCCCTCCTCCTCCTCCTCCACCCTTCTCTCTCTTTCTGGAAACAGATGTTGTTTGTCAGATCTTATCATTACTGGCTAATTAAGAAGACATCTCTTCTCCTTCTGTTGTTGCTTCTCTTTCCTCTCAGTGGCATCCATCCCGGATTCATTGTTCTTCTCTTGGAAAGGTTTGGGTTGAGCTTTGATACATTGGTAGATCTGATTAGTGGGTGATTGATTGAAAGAGTATTGACGAAGCAAGATTAGTGGTGGTGTTTTGCAGATGACCTTCTGGTATGTTTGAAATCTATTCAGCTGTCTCCATTTGACAGTCGAAAGTATATTTTGAATCCTCGTCCCCCAGGACACACCGAGCATGCTGGGAGAGGTGAGGCCACTGATGGGACTTCTATTCCCTGTCCTGGTTGTGAATTCATGTTCTCCAGACTCTGAATATATCCATATCCGTCTATTTGGCAGGCTGACCGCGCTCCCATGTGGCCGAGCTTTGTATGCAATCTCTGCTTTTTGCTCGGCTCGGGAGACTGAAACATTAATTCATTTTAAATCGTCGAAATGCACATTTAGCAGCCAGCAGTGAGAGGTTATGTAGTAAAACACTTTAGCACCCAGGAGAAACCTCGTTGAAACACTCGAGTGCCTCTTGTGTACCCTTCCCATCATTCCACTTTCTTGCTCTCAGCTCCGCCGTGTCTCACTCACTTTTGCGGTGGCAAGCCTTGAAGGTTTTACAGCACTACCAAGCTCTATAAATCAGCGCTAGTGGTTTAAATGTTTAGCTTTGTCACAGTTCTCAAGTTTAGAGGCGGGGTGGAGGGTTGTGGGGGTGAAGCCAGCCTGGGAGGCAGCGGAGAAGAAGAGGCCAAGAAGGGCACTGCCGATCCAGCAGGCAACATTTATAAAGAAGAGCTGAGTTCCTCCATGTGCTTGCTGTCTGCTGGAGAAAATACCTGGAGTCCATTCACTTACTTATTCTGTAACCACTGATCAATAAGATGGGGTTTTGAATTTTCTTGTTACAGTGCAGTTATTTTAGCTGATACTTTTTCCAATCACTTACATGGTGGAATGTAAAAAAAAAAAACAAAAAAACAAAAAAATTCCTTTTCTATTTAGTAAAATAAGTCAGACTCTTCAACTTTAAGTTTAGTTTAGTTGACAAAAGTTCAAATACAGTAGTAAACAAAGTACCAGCGTATAAGACATCGGCAGAGATGACACAATAAAGTTGGGACTTATTTCCATCGTGGTCCCTGATGTTCCATCGGATTGTCCACACCACAACAAGATAGAGACAGTTGTTTGTTGTCCATGGCAACTGTTAAATGTTGTCTCCACACAACCAGACAATGACTTTTCCTTAATAAAATATAGTTTGAAATTATTATTTAAATTATCTGATTAAACAATGAGATAACAAGCAAAAAACCTTGAGGTTTGATGTTTCAGCAGTGGCGGAGAGTAACTAAGTATGTTTACTAAAATACTGTGCTTACATTATCCTAAAAAAACAATGTATCGACTCATAAATCCCTTTCAATCATAATTTATGTGTGTGGTGGTGTCTGTATCTGCAGAGACACTGTCCTCTGTGTGTTTTTCCTAATATTCTCATTATTTTGCTGTGCCTGGGACCCAAACATCAGTATTTTACGTCCTGGGAATGAGACCCAACAATCATCTGTCTTTCTGATGATTATGAACAGCTCAGAGGGAAATATTGTACTTTTTACTGACATTACAGCTATAGGTACTGGTTACTATTGTTTACTAGGGATTATAATTATTACACCCAAAACACATTATCAAATTATTAAAAAATGTATAATTTTTTACAGACTAAAATATTGAACAGTATATTAAAAAAAATAAAAATGAGCTCAAACACAACATGACCACAACCACATGTGCTTCTTACACATTTTTTGTTTTGTTTTTTTATTTAACCTTTATTTAACCAGAAGGGTCCCTTTGAGATTAATAATCTATTTTTAAAGGTAGATTTTGCAAAAACACTGAGTAGCAAAAACACGAAGTTACAGACAGAAAACAAAGGGTGACACAATGTGATAAACAAGCATTGAAAACTCACATTTCATAAAGAGATTTTTCTAATCATCAGTAACCAATGAATTAGGAGGAATCTGCCACTAATTTTTTCACTTACAATTTAATTCTCTGAGTTCTGCAACATATTCCATGCAGAGGGTGCAGAAAACCCCAAAACACTTTTTCCAATTTCTATTCAGGCATTTGGTACAGAGACCATAAAGAAATCAATTGAAGGGGTGCAGTCCAGCACTTTTCTGTGTGATAAAGACAAGTATTGTGGCAGCAAACCATGAATGGTCGTACATATAAAGGTGTAGTAGTGTAAAAGCTACTGAATATCACCGGTTGCAGATATTCAGATGTATAACAAGTCCTTTTACTTTCATTACTTTGTACATTTTGCTGATAAAACTTATGCACTTTTACTTGAGTGAGACTTTGAATGCAGGACTTTCACTTGTAATGGAGTATTGTTATTGCTGTGTTGGTATTTTTACCTGAATAACACTTCAGTCATTTGCTGATAAGTAGATAGTGGACAGAGGCTTCAACTATAGCAATCATGTAAAATTCATAGAAAAAAACCCACAGCTGTTTTATTGATGCCTGATCATATAAGCTGTCACAATAATGTGAAAAAAGTTGATGACCGTCGAGTTAGTTTGGCTGTGTGACATTCGGTGAAGCTGATGCCACAGATATCCTTGTATTTTTAAGGAGGAGGAGGAGGTGGAGAGGTGGAGGTTGGGCTGGGAGGCTGGTGTGAAAGGTCCTGTGGTGGTATGCGACAGAGGGGGTATCAGTTCGTGGAGGGTTTTCTGTGCCCCATTAGCAGTGTCAAAGGTCATGTGCCCCGGGTGTTAACCCTGGTGACCAGTCTAGCTTCCAGTCTGCCAGGGGACCTGAGTCCAGGGGTATTTATTACTAAAGCCCCCACCCCTCCACCTCCACACTCCATCCCCCAAACACAGCTCTCCCCATGGAGGAAAACAAAACACCTCCATCCCTCCCCCCGAGCCGTTCCTCCATCGGCCGGGGTACATGTACTAATTGGATGCATATCCATACACTGATGCATGACGACCCATCTGTAGATTTTCCTATAGGTCAACACTCGTTCATTCAAATCTGAGGACATAGCCATGAGCTGCAGCTACATGTTTTATTAAAAGTCATCTAGCACATATGCACACATGACTTTTAGACGTTTGTTTTTGAAGCATCATTTCTGCTAATGTGCATAATTCTGCATGATTGATTGTGCACATAAGTTGTCTTTGTGTATTTCTCTGTGAACTCACGCATGGATGTGTGGGTTTTAGTGTGTGTGGTTTGTATGGCCAGTGTGTGTGTGACATATGCATGCATATGTGCATGCATCTGGGCCTGCTGCTGTATGAGTTAGTGCTCTCAGTGTGTGAGTGTGGCAGAGGAAGGCCCTCAGCATGTCAGTATGTTTTAATGCTTCACATCTGGTTTCCTAATTTTCCTCCCTCCCTCCCTGCCTGCCCTCCCCTCAGCTTCCCTCCACCACAGCGATGTCAGGACACTGTTTTGTTTTTTCAGGGTGGGTGGGGGGGTGATGGAGGGGATGTCTGATGAGTGATGGCCCTGAATACAGGACATCAACATTCTCCCTCTCTTCCTTTGTCTTTGCCTCTCATCTTCCTCATCTCTCTGCTCCTCTACTGCTCTGCCCCTTATTATTTCTTACAATTATTAGTTCTTGAGCATTGTGAGAGGGTCAGGGTTACATGAAAGTATAACACTGTTACACTGTAAAAAATGCTTTAACTTAAAAAACTTTGCACCTGGACTGCCTATATTTTTTATATGACTGACTAATGATTTAAAACAAATAAATGTTTTTGTCAAACTTGACAGAAAAGATTAGCCGATTAAACTAAATTACTGAATGATTTTTTTTACAGTGTTGCAGCAGGTAAAGGTGAAACTAACAGAGCTACTTTCTACACTGTAGAGAAGCTTAACCCATAATAATATATCATCATTTACTATACTGCAAAGTATCTGCATAAATAAACTAAACTTGCTATTAATTTAGAGGTACTTGAGAAAACATGTTCAGTAAGTTTAAGTAAGCAGCATAACCTTCTTCATGGAAAAGTAATATTAAAGTTTAAGTCAGGCTCCTATTTCACTCTGTAACATATCAGCTGTTTCCCCTTTTCCCAGAAGTTATAGCAGCCAACAACACCCAGCAAGAAATGCGTTGTTACCTTGAATAAGTTTACAGATTTCTCTGCATTGGAAACATGTGGGATAATGTAAGTACATAACTGTACATAAAGTACATGACAGAATATATAACATATGTACCATGTGTAATTTTAATGCAGAAATGTAACATATAGCCTTAAAGTGTATTAGAGACCAGTTTTAATTATATATGTTTTCTTAAAACAATTTTAAAAAAATAACCGTCTCAGGGAGCTTTAACTCTTACACAGTGTATTTTGGGAAGTCTGCTAATATGCTGATGGTGTTTCTTTAGAAACTTAATTTAATGAGCTGATTGAACACTAAGCTTAAGATATTAAAATGAAACAACAACTTGAGTCACAGTGGCAAACATTAGAAACAAATCTTTAACATTTTCTCAGCAACCATAACTTATATTAATGTGTATTAGAGACACAGTAAGATTTCATCTCATGTGTTTTGTTCAAACTATAAAAAAGAGGGTCTCAGGAGAGTTTTAACTCTCAAGTAATGCTGATCATTTTTCTTTAGAAACGTAATTTAATGAGTTGATTGAACTCTGTGTGCTACATTCATTCAACTCATGATTTAAAGTAAAAAGACTTCAAGGTAGAAGAACTCATGTTTATAAGTTCTCAAGTGTTCTGAAAACAGATGCCAGAAATCTTAAATTTGATTAACTTGGACAGGAAATCCTGTATATTTATCTTAAGTTAATGAGAAAAGATCATTCCTTAATTAACCGCACAAAATTCTTTATAATTTTTTTTACAGTGAAGAAGGGCAGCTCTTTTTTGTGTCCGTCCTCACTCCTCTGCTCTTCTTTGCCTCGTCTGAGCAGCAGGGCATCCATGTCTGCCGAACAAAAATTACAACAATGTCCTCCTCCTCATTCTTTCCCTTAAAATTTCCCTTCCTGTATATCAAAACATAAATGTGTCATCTTTGGTGCAGTAACCCAAAATTGGAGGCCAAACATACAAGAGGAGGCGAGCGGAGAGAGTTTTCTAACTAACTTCAACTCTGGATTAAAGCCTCTCACGCTTCTACCAGTAAACCTTCATTTACAATGAGCACGGAGGGCGATGTGTTTTATGTCTATGTGAAAAGGCAGTTTGTGTCAACAGTGATTAGTGCTGATGAATGCCTATGAAAATTTTTGTTAGGGGTCCTGAGCTGCTGAGGTGCTCGTTGCATGATTAAGGCCATATGTAAAGCATAGTGTGTAACACTTATGTGTAACAGATGCCCCAGTGGACTGAGGAGAAACATGAAACTGAGGTTCCACGCATGCAGAGGAGTGAAATATTTACAAAAACTGAACTTCCGCTATTGTTTTCAGTGTCGTGACTTGCTGGTTTGGTCATTGAACTAGTTTTAGCTGAGCAAGTTGTCACCATTGGGACGGCCGTCGCCACACGCTGCGCGGCCTGTGTTTAGTCTTGGGAACTGAAGCAGATGCAGACAAAAGGGACTGCAGGCCTTGACTGAGATGCAGAAGTGAAGACAGAAAAGAAAAAACAGACTCCCTGTGGTGCCGCAGTGGAAAATGATCCCAAGGTTTAAGACTCGGGTCTATGTTTTGTTTGTGTTTCCTGTTTTAAGTGTGTCTGTGGAGGGTAGATGTGGTGGAAGATAAAACTTCTGGCCACAGCAAACTCTGTGAAATTCAATTATTCCTTCAATTTGTCATCAATGTGGAGCAAGAAAAAACATGAAGAGTTTTCTCTCATCACGTTTTGGTGTCATAATTGTTAGTAATCTAACACCACAGGCAGATATTGTTCTGCAGAGAACACTACTTTTGCATGCAGTCTGTGCCTGTAATTTGCAATTTAAAACATTTTTTTCATCATTACAGACATATTTGACAGTTTAAAAGTTGAAATGTGCTTCCCATTAGCTTTATTTGCACTTAACAGTGTTTTAAACAAACAGAATCACCTGCTTTATAGAATAAAACATCCTGGGAATGTAAAGAACAAGGCGCACATTAAATATAAACACGCTTAAGCTCGTGGATTTCTTTGAAAATAGCCTTTTCTCCGCAATTTCCCTGTGACATGAGGATCACCTCCGATTCTTTGCATGTTCTCCTCATCTCTTCCCTCTGGATGGGGAGGTGTGTGGGTGTATTACATTACCAAAACAAAAACAAACAACAGCAATATTAAACTTTTGCAACCACAATAGAGGAGGGGATAAAAAACAGAGGGTCCTCGACTTCTTATTAATTATGCAAGATTAGTCTAATTATAATTCAGCAAATGAATGTGTGGCAGAAGGTGCGAGGCGACGGGGCTGGGAGATTTGCATGTTAAGTGGGCAGGGGGAAGCGGCTAATGCATGCTAATATATGCGTCAATGTCTCGCTTTAATTTCAGCATTTGCAGCTGTGTGCGTCCGAACTGAGGGGGGTGAAAAGTTGACTCAATGGGTTTTTGGGAGGGGGGCAAAGGTGGGGGGGTGTCGGTGTATTAGAGTGTGCATGCATGCATGTGAATGTGTGTGTGTCTGTGTGTGTATGTGTGTGTGAGGCATCTGGTGTCATACAAACAGGGAATGATGAGAAGAAGTCAACAAACAAGGTCAAGAACCCTCAGAAAGTGCACAAAGCCAGAGATGGATGGAGACAACCTCTCAATTAGGGTTGTGATTTCACTATCGGAGGCATCACCGCAAGTTTTATCATGTCAGTCAGTCAAATGAAGGATGACTGCTGGTTAGATGAATGTTAAGTGGCCAACAAGCAAGTGCCAAAGAGAGGACTGTAGCTGATCCACAGCCAGAACATGGACATGGTTATTAAACCAAAAAAATGTGGTCCCTGCGTGGACTTACCTCCTTAATAATGAACGCTATAGCCTTTCAAAATGAGCCATAATGTAAGAATCATTGCGAAGGATAAAACATACATAGAGCTCAACCCTCAGAGGAAGCAGTAAAATGAAAAAGAATACTTTTGATTATCGTCCCTTTTCACAGTCAGGAAACAACGTTCCCTTTTGCAATAATGTTACTTTAAATCAGTGTAAATTGATAGTTTGGATTATTTGAAGATCCACTAAAAAGAAATTAATATCATCTTAAATGCTATACTACAATTTTCACCTCTTTATTTTGCCATCAGACAGCCTTTTGTGACGAGAAACTGCAGTTTTATGAGTCAAATATCACTCTCTCCAAACTCCAAACTCCATTGTTGAAATCAGTCATTTTACCTCGCAGAACACAGGAGTTTGCTGAAGTATGGCTGCCTTGATCTGTTAGTTTGTTTGTCTTATTGTGTAACTTTTGTGAATCAAACTACTGTACCCTTTTAAAACACCACAAACAAACAAATTGATCGAGGAATAGTCCAGCCTGTTAGAAAAGACTGTCTGATGGCAAAGTAAAATATTCTAAAGAGCATGCACTTAAACTGATATTGTTTTTTTTAAGTTAGTCCTTTTTTAAGTGTCTAAAATACATTTTGTTGCTGACCCTGTCCACAGTAGTTCATTGCGTACGTTCTGTGCTGGTACTCATCTCTGCTTTTCTGCCATCTACTGTAGGCACTACACTGGATAAGTGCCTCATACAACCCCACTTCAAATAATCCAAACTATCCCTTTACACTGATGCTGTCATGGTGTCAGTTGTGAGGAAGTCAGACACCGATGAAGAAAAAAATGAAACAAGGAAGTGGGAGAGGCGCAGATGTGCCCTTTTACATGTTTCCACCCAAAACTTGAGGTCTACAGCGCAGCTTTGAGGTTGGAGGTCCGAGCGCTTGCTGATAAATTAAAACCACCCTCTGCCAACAACAATATTGATTGTCCTCCGACGAAATAGCTCAAATCAAGAAATATTGGACACACTGTTGGAACCGAGAGCTAGTTTCAAGCCAGGTCCTGTTCACAGGGGAGGAAGCTGGAGCGAGTGATGGAAGAATAGCGAGTAAAAGCTGACAGAATGAGGGAGAGATTAGTATTCAATGGGAGGGTTCAGGGCTGTGGGGCCAATATGAAGTTCCTCTCCAAACAACGGCTCTCCATTAAGATGACTTATATTTGCAGAGTGCACAGTGTGGGTGGGATCGGAGCAGCTAACCATGTAGCCCAAAAACCGCTGCCTTCCTCCCTCCACAGCAGCCTCCCTGCACTGATGTTGTTTGTTTGAAGGAGAAATCTGTAATATATTTACTGTAATAAATCATAAAATAACCATGATGACAACAATGCTACAGCTGTGGTGTTCTTTGAAATGTCGATTCTGGCCCGTAACTTGTGTTTTTGTTTGCACGTTTCAAATTAATCAGAGTAAGAATTAATGCCGAACACACTAAATAAGTTAGTGTCTGTTTATGAGCCGTAAGAAGTCATTAATAATCTAATCTAGAAGGAGTAAATGTTTTTAACACTTAAACTGAACAATATGTTAATGGAGTCCGGCAGACAGAAGGCAGGCAGTCACTGAACTCAAACTCCAGAGTGTATTTTCAGAGCAGTGGGCTTTTAGTTTCAAGATAACAGGCTTAACTTACATTGACAGACAATAAACAGTTATAAACTTACAGTGTGGGACTCGTCCTGGCTGTTATTGTCAAAATTACAATGTTGGGCTCTTCTTACACTCCTGCAGTGTTCCTGCAGCCTGCCTGAGCTTCCTGGGGAGGAGGGGACGAGGGTAAACAACTCCTTTCAACCATAGATCATTTATTAAATAAGATTTCAGCTCCTTAATATAACATCTAGGGCTCCAACTTGCTATTTGGACTGCAGTACTCATTTTTGGATGTGCAATTGTTATATATGGCTCTTTTAATGGACGTGTTTTTCATAGCTAAGACAGAGGTTGTACTCTCTGTGAAGCAATGTGGACGTCTGGTTTGAGGGCTATATATTTGCCGACAGCCACATCACTTCCAGGATGTTTTTCTTTTCTTTTAACACACATCCTCTGCCTAATTTCTGTTTCTCAGCCTCGTCTGCACCTGCCCTCTTTCTATACTTTCCTGCGCCTCACCTTGCCAAGTCTCCCTCCTCCCTCCTCCCTCCTCGCTGTATTTCAGTGATGGAATGTGTTCTTGTTGTTGCCTTCTCTTTCCCATCGCTGTCTTTGCCTCTCAGCATGGGGACTTTGGGATTGCGGCAGAGCTGCGGTTGCCATGGCAGCGGGCTGTGTTGCCGAACTGTGTACACCTGGGATTTGGAGTCTCTCTCCGTAGTCTCCCTCACTCTCCTATTTATTCCACCTTCCTCTCAGGTTTTCTTTGGTGTAGCAGAGGCTATCAGCACCCTTCTCTCTCTGCTTCTCCACAGCCTATCACCCTCAAAAGTATTCTCACATACGTAATGAGACACGTAGACTTGAAAACAAAATTCATGTCCATACCAGCGCCTGTGCCTCTATCACTACCTTCCTCTTTCCACCTCCTCATTTCACTTTCTCTGTAGTTGTCTCTACTTCGTTCCCTCTCCAGTCCCATGTGGGGGTTCAAATACGGCATTGCGGGATACCACGGTCCCTGAGTCCCCTGGCATACATCACTGTCTCCAGTTTACTTTGAAACACAGCAGCGCTTTTCACTGGACTGTGCTTCACATTCTCATCACTTGATTTAAAGTGTAATAACATTGACTTTAATACTAAGTTAAACAGCTTGGATTGATGTCACAGCTGTAATCATGTTGATGTGCACACACACACACAGAAACGCACACCACAAGGCCCATCTGAAAAATAATGAATGTCTCCTTTGAATGCTAGTGTGTTAGCAGGGTAATCATATACATGATTCTTTCATGTGATTTCTTTAGTTGCTGATGTACAAACACGTGTCCTCTTGTTTACCTTTGCAGGTTTTTCTTGAAGTTTTTCCTGAAATGTAACCAGAATTGTCTGAAGACTGCAGGAAACCCGAGGGACATGAGGAGATTTCAGGTACGAAAAGATGCAATAAAACCCAGTACATGTGTGTGAGTGGAAACAGGGAAGTTGATGACATCTGGGACTGAATACAATAAAAAAAAAAAAAAAGATTTGACAGACATGCAAAACATACCCCCGTCATACCATCCATCCAACACGTTCTCATCCCAGCTCGCCAAATACCGATGCTGCTTTGTCATGCCCCTCAGCGTCTCAGTGACTGATGTACAAGTTACAAGGGTAACTTTGGTATTTTCCGACCTGGACCTTATTTTCCCATGTTTTTGTGACTTATGGTGACAACAGTTTTTGGCATTGGTCCAGTATTGAGGGAGAGTAAAACTAAGCTACAACATAATCCCTTGGCACCATCAATGTAAGACCACTAAAAGTGCTTGTTTTTGCCACTGACAGGCTCAGATTGTTATTGGAAATGTCTTGAAACATTATGGAAAAAATCGCTACAGAGAAAGAAAATTGTAACGCTGGGTATAAGTGCATGTTTATGTGTGTTGTTTTCCTTTGGCTTTATTGAGGGAGGTGTCCACCATAGTGGGCATTGGCTCAGTAGTAGTTCCAGGGAGGGAAAAAGTAGTGGTTGTGTGTTAGTTGTTACATTACATGCCAGTTCGTCTGTGTTTGGAGGAAAGAGATGCAGGACATGTTAACAGAGAATTAGCTAACCTGAAGACAAGTTCAGAGAGCCAGCAGGTTAGCCAACCTGTTTTGCTGTTTTTACCAGGGACACCTCAAACTCAGGTAAACTGTTGCTGCTGCAAGGGAATAAATCTGGGCGCAGTTAATGCACATTGCTTCCTCACTGTTCTTCCTCCATCCACCTAGCTCCCCGCAATGCTACAATATGTTTTGTTTAATCAGAAACAGCTGTTTCATTGCTCTTGCCAAACAAACCAAACTCCCTTTGCAAAACCATAATTTTATCATCATCATCTTGATTCAAACTCGACAGTAACATTAAAATTCGGCAAAAATGTCTTGGCTTGTCTTTCCGCTGCTCCAACAATCATCAGCTAAATAACTAAACTAAATAAACACTTTATTCACTGCATTAGATGTGGCTCCTGGACAGGAGTGAGAAGGAGGTGGGTTGAAATGGGATGTACAGCCAGAATATTCCCACATTTTTTTTTTTTTTTCAGTGGACATACTTTGACAGTGCGAAGTTGCCCATAAGAATTATATTGTGACTTATTTTTGCTGCTACCAGCTGCAGCATTCTCCCTCAATACTGGACCAAATTGTTGTCCCCATTAGTCACTTAAACACAAAAACACAGGAAAATGTACTCCAGGTTGAAAAATTCAAAAGTTACTCCTTAACATGTGGTAATGTTAAAAAATGTGATAAAAATATTCTATTCCTCCTTTTGCTGGGGACCCCCTACAACCCACTCAAGCACCCCAATTGGTCCCTGGACTCCAGTTTGAAAACCACTGGTTAATGCCACAACGTCTCACATAGTAAAGCTCTGGAGAAGTTTTTCTTCCAGTGGAAGACATAGAGGAAGGAGTGAGAGGTGAAAGTTAAAAATCAATAAGGAGTCAGAGCGACGGAAAGACAAACGAAAGGAGTCAGATATGTGGGAGACTTGCTTGTTGGGGTGCTGGGGTGCAGGAAATAGGTTGAGGTGTTTCAGGAAGTTGTCAAGAATTGAGTGATTGGCTCCAGATGGGGGAGGTCATGCTCCGTGACCCAGGAAGTGGTCACAGGGGACACTCCCGCCTCACTTCCTCTGCCGTCTTTCAGCACCAGCGGCCCCCGTCTGGCATTCTCCTTCTCTGTCCCTTGCCTTTCCTTCTCCTCCGTGCTCCCTCCGTCTTCCACCATGTTTGCTTTAACTCCTGCGACGTGACACATGCTGAGAAGTTATGAGCACCCGGACGCTCCAACACTCTCATCTGTGGGTTAAAAGGTGATCAGAGCTGGACAGGAGTCGGCTGCTTGATCGATAATTTACAGTTATTTTCCTTTAGGTTCCCCTCCCTCTGCACCACCTATAGCACATGTGCTTTTCCTCCTTTTCTTTCTCATGTTCCTTCACCTGCAAAATTACTGCCATGTGTTTATTCTTGAAGGGAGTGCAAAGTTTTATCTTTGCTGTCTGATCCTCTAAAAAATGCATATTATAAATAAAATATTTATGGTTTACTATTTAATTGAAGTTTTCCCACTTCAACTCTCAAAAACAAGCTCTTAAACTCTAACTCATTATCACTTTCAGAAATAGTATCACATCAACAACACTCATAAATATCCAAAACAGAAAAACCTACAAGTATCTGCTCATTAATTATACGTGTGTGTCGTCCATGCGAGGCAGATGTGGGAAGGGACACACACATGCTGAGGCCAGAAAATCAAATTAGGGCCACTATATATCATCCAGTACTTTAACGGCCGGCTAAAATGGGAGATTTGGTCCATATGTTTGGTGTCATTGAAGGATCAGGAGGAGACAACGATGAGCTGCATGCTGTATGAATCAAAAAGTTAGGCAAGAGGCAGCGGGGAGGCCATATGGAGACCTGATGGAGGAATGGAGGGGTGTATGAGCAGTGTCATCACCAGAATGCAGACATATTATGGAGATCCCAGCGATGTCACATTACCTATTGAGAAATATTACTATCACCTGTATACCAGGATGGATTGTTGCTTGGGGATTTTGCTGTTGTAACCGGAGATTGTGCCACGCAGCGTGCTGTCTAAGTCCTACACACACACTCATGTATCTTTTCTTGGCTCTCTTCCTCTCTTTTTTTTTCTCAGGTGGTCCTGTCCAGTACCGTGAGCGTGGATGGACACGTCCTCGCAGTGTCTGACAACATGTTCGTCCACAACAACTCGAAACATGGGCGGAGAGCTCGCAGGCTGGAGCCAGGCGAGTCTGTGGAGAACACTATGGAATATGGTGAGACTCTGACACTACAACAGTACAAGAGTACAATGTCACACACCTCATTTATCTTGTTTTATGTGATTACATGTCTACTTCATCATTCAGAAACTTAGTACACATTGATCCAAGTGTAACAGCAGGTACTTGAGCTGCCTAATGTCCATTTATAATCACCATGATACATCAAACATAATCAGTGGTGCTACTGATGTCATTAACTGAGCTAATTAATGCATTAATTAAATACTTCACATAAAACACAGACAATATCTTATCTTAAATCCATATCTTAAAGCATGAAGAACAGCATTTAATATAAGATCCATTTCCAATTGTAAATCAACAACTTGTATTTATCTCTTATGGATGTCATGTAATAACAACATGCAAACTTATCACAATACAAAAAGAAACTTTTTTTATGACAATATACTTTTCATCTGTTATAATGTGAAAAGTCTAATGCTGTAATATGATAACTTATTGCAATACCAAGAAAAGTTTCTTGCCATAAACTGATAAGTTTGTTAAAATATCTTTTTATAACAATAAACTGTTCACATTATAATGTGATACTGATCCGTTTTTCCTTTTCTGGAGAGGGAGCAATACACTGCTGGTGACTCTAAACCAAGAAACACAGTATTTTTGCCTGTGCAGTGGTGGGAAGTAACTATGTACATTTACTATTACTACCATGTAGTATATAAAGTTGTTCAAAATAGCTGCACACCAGTCAGCTTCAACATTAAGATACCCCTTCACACATTTATTTATCAATATTTATAATCTGATAGTAACACCGCACTCACCTGCATGTTAGTACTTCTGCTTTTAATATGTTATGTATATGTTGCAGACAAGTTAATGAGACCATCGCCTACAGTGAGCTGTATGTTAGCCAACTAAAAAGAAGCAGGAGTAGATTTTTATTATTGATGATACATTTTGTGGTTATGGTGGAGGAAACGCTTCTACTTTTGTCCACAGGGCTAGTTATGTGACCTTGCCAATGTTAGTTTTATTTATTATTTATTATATATGCAGCTTCGCCTGTCATGCCAGGTGCTTCTGCACACTTTTTTTTTGGCCAGAAATTTGTCCCTTGCCTCTCTGTTCCTCTCATTTTCTCATTCTCTATGTAGCTTTTCTTTTTTGAGCCACTGATTTTTGGTGAGGCATTTTGACTTAGTAAATCAGTTTTCTATGTAGACTTTACTTTTTATTACGGTTGTATATTTGCATTGCTCTCCAGTCATGTAACATTATGAAATACATTCTTAGGACGGATCGTTCCATATCCAACGCCATGTTTTCATGTAGCTTGTGGTGTCATGGATAAAAGCCACACGGACAGCATTAATTAACCATGAACATTAACATTAACATAAGCTTTTAGCTTTTTAGTTTTGGTTTGAACAATTCCTCACAATAGAACAACCCTTATCTGAAGAGCACTCTCAACACATTGCTCCTGAAACAGATTTAAAACATGCTCTATCTGCTCTTCTTTCTTTTGGTATATTGGTACATACGTTGGTACATCCTGCATCTAAACCCTCGGAATAACTCTTCTGTTCTCGCTTGTGCAGCCACCCCGTGTATCAAAGCCATCAGCCCCAGTGAGGGCTGGACCACCGGTGGGGCCATGGTCATCGTCATTGGCGAGAACTTCTTTGACGGGCTGCAGGTGGTGTTTGGCAGCATGCTGGTGTGGAGTGAGGTAGGAATTGTCTCCAAAACATTTCACTAATGACGGTGGAGTCTGAGGCGTATTTTTGAAATGATATATATAGCATATGGCCTGTCTCATTATTTAGATGATTTATGGGCAGACTACACAAATTAATCTTTCCTGCAGTATTGTGTTAGCCTAAATATTTACACTGCATGTTTTGTGGCTATTTTCTGTTCCTCAGCTGATCACACCGCACGCTATCCGTGTCCAGACGCCTCCTCGGCACATCCCCGGGGTCGTGGAGGTCACACTGTCATATAAATCTAAACAATTCTGCAAGGGGGCACCTGGACGCTTCATCTATACAGGTATTTACACTTTTTTAATACAAACATGAGATTTTAATGAACTTTAACCAATAATTGATGTGCCATATGCATTTCGTTTTCATCTTATTTCAGCCCTAAATGAGCCAACTATAGACTACGGTTTCCAGCGTCTCCAAAAGGTCATTCCTCGACATCCCGGGGACCCAGAGAAACTAGCCAAGGTTAGAGACTTCTAAATAAAAGACCTGACCTTGCACATGATGATTTTTCAAGGAACTGTGCATGCTGTGCTCTTATCAAGATTTTAATGTGATAAATTCTGGTCTTTGCAGGAGATCCTCCTGAAGAGAGCGGCAGATCTAGTGGAGGCTCTGTACGGAAATCCACACAGTAATCAGGTAAACAGCAGCAGCTTTGGTGGAATATCCCAAGTGCTTTAAAATGACTCGCTTATATACACAGAACACGCAGATATTTAAAAGACAGCATTGATTTTGTATGTTTTAGCCCATTAAATATTAATTGTGTATACTGTGCATTACTGCTGACCATTTTCCAAAGCATATCATTAGTTATAAACTGGCTTCCTCTTGTACTTTTCAAGGCAGCCACTGGTTTTCCATTTACTTCAGTAATTAACTTGCAGAGATTTGAAACCTGCTTGAGATAAGTAATCCATTAGGGTGAATATTTAGAAGACTTTATTTTTTGTTGAATTATGATTGCATGATAATACGGCTCTGAGCAGGGACTGTTTGATAAGTCTCTCAGTGTCAGTGTGTCAGGAAGCTTCAGCATCTGAACACAGTGGACTAATTGGACATACGGTAGCTCAGACATACTCAGCTTTTGGGATTTTTCATGCTTACCTGTTTAATATCAGGCTGTATGTGAGTTGACATAGGGAACATCTTGACAGCCTAAAATCACTGCGTGCCATTGCTAATTTCTATGTCGCTGTATCTTCTGCAGGACATGCTGCTGAAGCGTGCGGCCGACATTGCTGAGGCGCTCTACAGTGTTCCTCGTCCTCACAGCCAGCTGCAGGCGCTGCCCAGCTCACCAGCCCACGGCAGCGTCATGGGCCTGGGATCATATCCTTCTCAGTTAGGTGTCAGTATCGGGGAACCTGGACAGAGCAGCCAAGGTGAGCAGAATTACACATAAATCATTCACTACTTAAAGGGAAAGTTCAGGGTTTTTTTGAAGTGGGGTTGAATTACAGACTGTAGATGATGGTCACCACATTGCTAGTTTGGCAAAGCAGCAGGAGTTTCATGAAGCACAGAAGCTGAGCAATATTCTGCTTCTGTGGTCAACAGCAGAATGTATTTTAGCTGCCTAAAAAATCAATATAAGTTTAAGTGCAAACTATATTTTGAATATTTTCCACTTAACCTTGATGTCAGACAACCTTTTCTGATGGGTAACTGCTGTTATATAAGCCAAATATCGCTCTCTCCAAACCAACCAGACCTCTTTGGCAAAAAACTGTATTTTTATTGTGCAGAACACAGGAGTTTCTGATCTACCACTGCCTTGATCAATTAGTTAGTTTGTGTTATTGGGTGACTTCAATGGATCCAAACTAACCTTTTACAGAACAGAAGTCACACAATAACACAAATAATCTGTACTGAATAATCTGTACTGTACTGATACTGACCTGTACTGATTGAGGCAGCAGTAGACCAGAAACTCTCAGGTTCTGCAAAGTAAAATTACTTTTTTTGTAAAAGGAGTTGGGAGGAGAGTGATTTAACAAGCTATATAACGTCAGTTTCCTGTTGGAAAAGGCTGTCTGATGGCAAGGTAAAGTGGTGAAAATATTCAAAATATAGTGTACACTTAATCTGACATAGATTTTTTTGGACCTTTTTTAGGTAGCTAAAATATACTTTGCTGCTGATCCTGAACCACAGCTGTCCATTGTGTGCCTCATACACCTCATACAACTTGAACTATGCCTTTAAGATTTTTTTCCTTCAACTGAAGCTCACAACTGACCCAACCTTTCCATTTTTCCTACAGGTTACATTCGAAATTCCAGCAGTTTGTCTCCAAGGGGTTACCCATCAGCCTCCACTCCTCAGCAGTCAAGCTACGGGGGCAGCGGAGGGATGACCGGAGGTTACGGCACAGTTCCCATGACCAGTCTAGGAGTACCTGGCTCTCCTGGCTTCAGCAGTGCCTCCCCCACAGGCTCGCCCTACAGTAAGACCTTATAATTGTCTATACAATGGAGTGGAGTGGTTGTGATTATCTCAAGTGGGATCGTATGAGATACTTACTGACAGTCTAGTGTAGTGTATTAGCTACAGTAGATGACGATGGACATGCCCCCAGTTTAGAGAAGCAGGGAGAAGTACTACAAAGAAGCTAAGCTTAGCCATTTAAAAAAAAGGCCTGTCTCAAAACAATCAACATAGTGGACCCTATATTTATAATATTTTAACCATTTTACCTTGCAGAACACATGGGATGCAGGTCTGTTTTATTGAGTGTCTTGGTGAATCCGAACCAACTTTTTAAAACACAAAGGTCACAGAATAACACAAACAAACTAACAGATCAAGGCAGTGGGTGACCAGCAACTCCTAGTTACTGATTTTGCCCGTGGAGTTTGGTTGGTTTGGAGGGAGAGATATTTGGCTCTATTGATAAGTACCTCATACAACTCCCCTTTCAAAAAAATCAGAACTATCCCTTTAACCTCACATATCTGAGTCTGTTGTGACATTCACACTTGAGACTGATTGTTGTCTTCTCTCCTGCACAGTAATGCCCTCCAGCCCCACCATACCAGGAAGCTCCAGCTCCTCGTCATCTCTCTTGCCTTTCTCCTCCTTCCCGTCTGCTGCTAAACAGAAGAGTGCTTTTGCTCCCGTCCTCAGACCCCAGGGCTCCCCCTCCCCTGCCTGCCCGGCCTCAGGGGGGAACAGCTTCAGAGGTAGCCATCCAACTCACTATCTGACCCCCCTGTCTGAACTCACGAATGCAGTCTAACCTCCTCCTGTACTAACCACTCGAAAGCTTTGACTGAACAAGAACAAGAGAAAGAAAAGTTGCTGGATGTACAAATAATGCAAGACCTGATTGATTAGAATCATAGATTTTGTATATTTTTTTCTCTCCAGCGATGACGGGCCTGGTTGTTCCCCCGATGTAGCAAAGCACCCACCCCAATCTGCCCCAGACCACTGCTTCACTTAGCCCCTCTTTTGGCATTAAGAGGGCAGGGAGAATGGAAAATTGATCACTAGCGACCATGTTTAACTTTCCTTCCTGAGCCCCGTTTCTTAGCCCCTTTTTCATCCACGAGGATGAGCAGGGCGGGGTATGAAAATGTCCAAAGACCAGTCATCTACTCCGGAGGCACAGACCCACACCTACAGACAGACAGTGCATCCGACTGGACCATGTAGCGTCTGCATTTTTGAAAGGAAACAAAAGGAAAACTGGTCCTAATTTCACCTGAAGCTTCAAAAGCATCTGTATTTACCTCTGGCCTACTATCACATGCAGTATCTGGTCCTTCCAACACCTGCCCAAACCTTGGCCAGAGACGTACGGGACGCACTGAACATTGTTGGATGACGGACAACTCTGATATAATGTTGCAGGGTGCTATTTTGTCTGTGTATGATGGACACCTTAAATGGCATGTATGTACACTGTCTGTGAGTTAGCGAGAGCTTTTTTTGTAGTAGACTTTTTGAAGACAATTTACATTCCAGAAAAATAGACCCTTTATTTTTTGTTCTGATCTCTACGGTTTTACATGGGAGAACTCTTTGTCTCAAGGGTTATTACTAAAGGAATTCATATATTGATTTATTTAAGAACAAGCAATTTAACTTATTATAGTTAGTTTAGGGAATAATATAAACGTGTTTTTATAAAGTGGTCCTTTTCCAGCTGTCACTGAAATGAAGTTATCTCAACGATTGCTAATTAATTTGCTAAATGATCACAGGGAATTGACTTTTGTTGGCGGAGAAATCAACTCAAACACACTTTTTTGGAATAAAACAACCCCAGTTTTCAGGTTCTAAAGAAGGTTATTGTCCTTGTGTAAAGGAAAAAATGTTAGTTAGCCTTATCTCTTTTATTTCACTTATAATGAATGCATGCTTTGTCACACCAAATGCCCTGATATTATTTCATTCCACGTTGCAAATTTGAATTTATATGACTATAACTTATAGATTTTACATTTTCATTTGAAATGTCTCAACCCAGCACAGGTCTCTAGTCTCTATGCAGTAACAGTAAATGAAAGCACAAACTGCTCAGTAGTAAAGAACGACGGGGCGTATTTGGTGTTCATGGATCCATGTCATGCTGTTCTTACTCATTGATTTTTGTCACCACAACACAAACACAGACTTCATTCTCAGGATGTGAAAACAAGCAAACACAAAGAGTAGATGACATTTTGCAAATTTGTTTTTTTTTTAGAGTTTGGTTAATTTTATTTATTTAAAAATTATTAGCAATTTAATATTATGTTTTTTGAAGCCATCTTTCTTTGAAACGGTACAACAAATGGTGCAAATGTGATTTGTATATCTCAAGGTGTAATTATATTTTGTGCTCCAAATAAAACAAAAGGAGAAAAACGTCACTGATGTTGGCTTAAGTTGTTTCAGTTCTTGTATTGCATTAACAAGGTTGGGTAGTAATTGATTGCATATCATTTGGATTATGTAATCAGAGTAGAGCTGCAATGATTAGGTGATTAATTTATTAGTCAGTCCAAAGAAAATTAGTTTATGTTAGTCATTATCCAAGCAAAAATATCAAACATTTTCTGGGTCAAGCTTCTTAAATGTGAGGATTTTCTGCTTTTCTTTAACATTTCTGATAGTAAATGAAGAATCTTTGGTTTAAGACTGTTGCTTGGACACTGTGATGAGCGTTTTTCACTATTTCTTTTAACATTTTATGAACAATTAATCATGAAAAGATCTAAAGATTAATCGATTATGAAAATAATTGTTAGTTGCAGCTTACAAAAAATAAGTACCTATAATCAACTCAGATTACATTTGAAATTAGATTATTACATTGTCAGACATTACTTGATTACATCTTTTAGTACATATTCAAAATATGACAATTTTAAAATTATTTTTTCATGATAACTAATGCTCTATTAACTCATAAAAAGCATACGTTACTCCTCTCAGGTTGTTTTGTTTATTGTGACTTATTATTGTGATTAATATTGATGATGATTTATGGATAATGGAGTTTATTCTTATTAATTTACACCGAAAATGGAACATGAACAATTTTAGTAAGTGCTCCTCTTGCAATGCAAGAGAAAAGTCCTCCACATGGCCTTTGATTATACAAGAATTCAGTGGAATCAACTTTTTTTCTCAAAGACTTAACATTTCAAGTTCAAGTTATATTTGTTCATTGAACTTTAAATTTCTAATATTTGATTTCAGAACACTTAAAAACTAATAAATATGAGTCCTTCTAACTTTAAGCCTTTTGATTTGAAATGATGAGATGAATGAATGTGCTGCACAGAGTTCAATCAACTCATTAAATTAAGTTTCTCAAGAAACATGATCATCATGTTAGAAGCCTTCCCAGAATGCACTGTGAAACGAAGAACTGACTCGTCAAACTGAGAAAATTTAAAAGGAAATGAAATTTGTTATTAATGTTCAGTGGTGCAACTGAACATGGTGCAACTATTTTCTCAAGTACAACTGAATTAATATCAAGTTTATTGGACTAGAAAAGTTTATTTGAAAAGTCTTCAGCTTTTGGACTGCTGGCTGTGATAAACTTTTTTTGGCATCATTTTATATAACTGACTTAATGATCAACATATTAGTAATCAGCAGACTAATCTATAATGAAAATAACCATTAGTTGCAGCCCTACTAACTACATTTCAAAGTAATCTGACCCCTGAACATTAAATTGTGAATTGTCTTTTTACATGAGTGCAGAATAAGTATTTACACACAGACACACCACAAACACACACTACATTATCTGTCAATTTCCTGGACATTAAGATTTTTCTTCCAGGCTCCACATCTCTGGATCTATTTTTGACTGTGCCCATCACCTGTGTGCTCGAGCAGCCTGCTACACTGTTTTGTATACATAGCTGATGAGCCGCAGCATCTTAATTGTGATGCGAGCGTTAAAGACTGAGTAGAGCATGTCAAGATAAACAACAACACCCCCCCTCATCTCTCTCCTCTTCAATAAGCCTGCTTTTCTCTGAGGACCAAGCCTCTGGGGGCCCTGAGTGAGAACCACATGAGTCTCCCTCCAACGTGGCCTCCTCCTCTCTGTCTCTTAAAACACACACACACACACACACAACACACACACGCCCAGGCATGTGCCTTCGCTAAGTCTTTGTTTGGTACCGCTTCATCCCATCTTTCTCTCTCTCCTCTCTTTTTGCTCCCCTGAAATGGCCCTTCTCTGCTAATGTAATTAGCACTGGTAAAGAAGGGCAGTTAATTACCCACTCTATTTTGATCGGGTAATTAATGTTATGCCAGGAAACAGCAACTGTTTCATTAACATAGCGCTCAAAGCAGTGAGGGGGCAGGGTAGTACCCAGTGGATGTATGTCTGCGTGTGTGTTTGTATGATGTATGTATGGACAGACAGTGTACTCAGCAGGCTTTGGGAGTAATGGATTACATGTAATATGACTATGTAATTAGGATACAAAAAAGGTAACTGTATTCCATTACAGTTACAGGGAAAAAGACATTATCAGATTGTGGATACATTCTGTAAAATGTGGATTATTAGCAGGATTACAATTTTAAAATACACTTTAAAATAAAGAACGATACACTACCATGCACGGTATGCTCAGAGTCTCACAACATGACTCTGGTCTAAGTGAAACAGTTAATCTTACAGTCAAGTCATTATCATACTCTCCAGTGAAGAAAATGCTTCACTGGGTGGAAAATAGACAGTTCTGCCTTCAGAACTGACATCTAATTCAAAGACACATTTACAGGTAAGACCAACCACTAACATTAGCTACACAGCAGAGATGAAAAAAATAAAGATGGAATCCATTCAGTTCACCATTGCCTGGTGCATACACCAAAAAGTTTTCTTTACATTGTGATGACATCACCTATTTTTACGGTTTTTCTCAACTCCTGGAAAGTTTTACCAATATAAAAACTCCACAGATCAAAAATTCAGTATAGAAAGAGTCATAATTGAGCTTGTATGTAGTTCGAGGTGTCCTGTTATTAGTTTTACAGATATATCTTTTACAAGATGTATCTTTGGTGGCTTAGGGGGAAAATGCTCTTTGGGCCACAGAAGAATTTTTCGCTGCAATACTGCGAATGGCCACCGAGAAGAATTGGCCACAAGGCTGGGTGCTAATACTCTATCTATATCTTATATAATACACCACTAACATTAGCTCCACAGACTAAGCACTAACGTTAGATATACGGAAATCCAGTTAGTTAATTAACCTCAATATCTGCTACTACTGAGAAAACTGTTGAGACTGTAGGTGGAAATGCTGGTGACCAGGATGGTGTGAATAACTTTCAGCCAGCCTACTTATATATATTACAGTTTATTTCAAACCATACCAAACATTACACATACAGACACAACATGCAACACGACACAATAAGAATTCAAATAAAACTCAACAAGACAACAATTGACATAACAATACACTGGTTTGAAATGGGGATGGAAGAAGCAGAGCTTATAAGTTCCGACCCCAGTTTACACAACACACACAGATACAAACTAACAAAGTACAATCAACACACTTAACGCTCTCAGTGCCCCCTTTCCATTTCCCTTCACTACTCTACAAACTCCTCCTTGCTATACAGTTCTAGTATTTCCTTTTTGAACCTTCTTTTAAATTGCTTTAAATTTTTGCTTGTTTTGACCTCTTCAGACAAGCCATTCCACAGAGGTGTTCCCTTAATTGTGATGCACATACTTTTAAGCGTTGTTCTTGCTCCTTTTTGTTGTAATTTGTTTTTTCCCCGCAGGTCATATCTCTTGCACCCTTCCCTTTCACTAAAAAAGGTTTGTAAATTATATGGAAGGGAGTGGTTCTTTGCCCTGTAGATTATTTGCGCAGTTGAGAGATTGACCAGATCTGGTAATTTGAGAGAGGTAGCCCTCAAAAACAGATGGTTTGTGTGCTCATTGTACTTTGTGTTGTATACTGACCTAATGGCTCTTTTCTGCAAAATAACTAAAGGTGACAAGTTTGTTTTACATGTATTACCCCAGACCTCCACGTAGTAGGACAAATATGGAAAAACAAAAGCATGATACAACAAAAATAAAGAGTGGTTATTAAGGATCTGTCCGGCCCTTCTCATGATACCCACACTCTTTGCCACCTTTGAGCAGACATGCATAATATGAGGTTTCCAACAGATTTTTTTTGTCAATTATCACACCCGGAAACATGTTTTGTTCTACTTTTTCAATAACAACATTGTCAATTATAATTTACACTGAAATAGCAGTTTTACGTTTACCAAATAACATGAGACTTGAAGTCTGAGTGTGAATAGCATACTAGTACATTTAAGGACATTTAAAGATTCATAATAAATCTAAACATTCACTCACACATAACAAAGGAGGGAATATCTGAACAAGCAATTCATAAACCTACTACAAATATTAAACATTACTTTCTGTTACTTTCTGTTCCAAAAGTAACAGAAAGTAATCAAGTTATATTACTTTAAAATTGTGATACTTGGATTTGACTACTGGCTAAATTTTTAATGGGTAATTAGAAACTGTATCAGAATACATTTTCAAACCCTAGTATTGAGCTCAGTGACAGTGAGAGAAATGTGGACGTCAAACCGCTGCTGTGATCTGTGATCTGACCTCAGCAGCAAGTTTCTCTCCGTGCTGTCTTTGTCACCATCAAGTGGCACTTGTCAAAAAAGCTCAGGCTGCTGCCTCTTCCTTCTTCTCCTCCTCCTCCTCCTCCTCCTCCTCATCTCTCTCTTTTGATATGCTGTTAATTTGACAACTTAAAGTCAGCTTTGTTGCCAGCACCTCAGCATTCATCTTGCTGAGTGCTCCTTCTGCCCAGTGGTGCAAGAGCCATATGCTTCCCTTCCACATGACTGTTTTGTTGTTGTTGCTGCTGCTGCTGCTGCGGCGGCGCCATTCACCGTCTTCTGATCACAGTTTGGATAAAGACAGGATGAGATGCCACCTGCCACCAAGTCGTTCCACATCACACTGTACGCACAGCTTCAAAAGAGCATCTCGCTGCTGGCTACATGAGAGCAAACACCATGTCATCTTTCATTATCCATACAGCTGAAGTGCTGATGAGCCTCCATGTTTAAATTACAGTATTGTCTTCCTAACAATACAGGGAGCATATAGCACAAAATACACCCTTCCCCTCTCGCCTCTCAAGGGATGTGTTTGTGTTTATATACCCAATTAGCCCTCTGGCCACAGCATGGCCATGCATTAGGCTGACATTAGCCCCGGGTGTATGGAGCGTCTGTGTGTGTGTGTAAAATACAGTGCACCCCTCTCTCATTTGAGGCATAATTTCAGGGGTGTGCGTGCCTTATTAGGCACACCGAGGCCAAGCTTGACAGGGGTGGCCCACTGTTTTGTCAGATAGATTGGTAGATTGGCTTCACACACACCCAGCCGGTGTCCTTTGCCTCTGGCCCGTCAGTAAAACCTGCATTGTTGCCCATTAGACCACTGGACCCCGATTCCTTTCTCCAAAATGAATCCCCCACCCTCTCTGCCAGTCCCCTGGGTGTCAGTAGAGTGGGGTGGCAGATGGGACAGACACAGAGCTGCCCCAGGAGACCACCCCCCACCTCCAACAAAACACACACACACATACATATATATACACACATGTACACATATAGGTGCACACACGTGCTCAGACATGCATGCATGCACATATGCATAACCACAACACACTACATGCACACACACAAACACACACTCAGCAGCACAGCAGCAGTAGCAGCAGCAGCAGCAACACATAGCCCCCCTCCTCCTGCCCCCAGACACAAACCTCATCTGTCAGCCTGCTGCTTTTGTCCACACCACAGGAGTGTGTTCTGTGAACACAGAGTGACGTCTCTGTCCCTGCCTCTCAATCTGTGCTCTGATGTGTATTTCTGTGTGTGTGTCAGTGTGTGTGTGTGTGTTTAAGAGAGAGAGCTGCAGAGTAACAGCTTCATGAGGTGAGATGTGTATATGATGATGCTTCCAAGAGAAATTACATTTAAGTCATGCACCTTGTATGACGGTGTGATACATTTCTGACCTTTCATTGAAAACTTCATCAAACCTAACAAGTTATACAATGTTAAATATATAGATTCTAAATTTATATTCAAAGGACCATCAGTTATTTTATCATATGGATTGTCTGTGAACTTATATAGCTGTAAATACAGGTCAAAATTTTGGATGTTGCATGTTTTTAAACATAATTTAACATATAGATTAGATTTACTCCTTTGCATGTACGAACATTTACATAAAACAAATCATTAGCAGCACTAGAAATCATAATCTTAGATATACCGTAGATATTGTCAGTATTAAGTGCCGTCCACACCAAGAACTATAATTATAACTATAAAAAATAAAGATCATGGTGTTGATGAGCCTTAAGTCTTGTTTTAAAGGTCCAATGTGTAAGATTTACATTGATCTATTGGAACAAATGTGATATCATATCCATGTCCAGGTGTGCTTTCTTTAGTGTGTAATCACCTGAAATAAGAATTGCTGTGTTTTTGTCATCTTAGAATGAGCCTTTTATATCTACAGAGGGTGTGGGTCCTCTTCTATGGAGGATGCCATGTTGCACTGTCATGTTTTTACAGTAGTCCAGAAGGGACAAACCAGACACTGACTCTATACGGCCTTTTGCTTTGTGCATGAGTTTCATGGCCAGCGTGGTTTTCCTACATGGAAGGGCAGAGTGAGATGAGTGAGGTGTCTGCACTGTGCAAGCTCACAGCTAGATGCCACTAAATCCTACACACTGGTCCTTTAAAGGGCCATTAGTCATATATTTAGTTGAAGTTACAGATAAAAATTCTGTATGTTGTGTGTTTCTGATCATAATTAAGAATTCTGGGTGGTTTTATTACTGTATTCATGCGTATGCATGAAACCTTCTTGATTGAGGTGTAAGAAAACATATGCCAAATTCTCATTCTCATTTCATTCATTTATGTGAAGAAAATTCAATAAAATAGTTGTTTTAAAGTTTTTAAAGATGATTATTTAAGATAAAAAAGCTGATATTCACAGAGCACCCATTCTCTGCTAAACAGCCTCATCCTGCATTAGAAAAGTAAACATGAAACAACCATAGAGCTCGTATAGTGATAGAAAAGGATCAGGGAGAAGAAAACATTGAATTTGTCCAGAAAAAGGGGTCTTGTATCATTGTTTAAAACAACAACAACAACAACAACAACAAAACATATAATACAGACAGACAATTAATCCAAATCACTTGTTTTACACAAACATCCTTCAGTTTTGTGTTTAGTATTTGGGATAATTGTTCAGTTTATCAGTTGTTCTGATGAAATATGTCACTTAGTCAGGGCTCCTCAGTTTACTCAATGGTAGAAATGAGGACCTTTAAGGAAAAAATATGGACACTGTGGATTTAGGTGGATAAATAGTACTACAGGCCAGAGGACAAAAAGATTTTGGGGTGAACTATCCCTTTAATTGTGTGCTGTGCAAATATAGCTACATGAAGTAAAGTCAGTCTGAGGCACACAATTGCTTATTTATATTTTTTATAATTTGACCTGTTTCTTATGATTTCACTTTTTGTACATTTCTTGGTCTGTCTTGTTCATTTCATCATACATGTTCTTATAAACTAAGCAGTCTGCAGACCACACTGATGGAAATTTCTATTTTTCTGCTTTTTAAAAGACTTTTATATGACGCTGTCTCCCGTCCTCTCTCTGGTATAATATTGACAATTATCCAGATTAGAGTGGTGTGGATGTATTGGCTGTTGGTGTGAGGTGAGAAGGCCCCACGCTGGTGATTAATTACAGCCACGCAGTGTGACAGAGGTGGGAGCTGTGGCGCTGCTGTGTGCAGCAGACATGGAGGGAAACCCAGCCCGGCTAATTGACCCGGCTTCTGTAAGGCCATCCATCAACCGTGGCCCGAGTGGCCCCGTAAGAAACACATTATTCAGAGGTAAGTTAGTTAGTTAACCAACTAGCTGCTCCACCGTTCATTAATGATATTAGCTTCTCTCCTGTCTCACTCTTTGTCTGTCTGTCTGTGCGAGCCACAGAGTCGTCCAAATGTAGGGTTCACCAAAGAAACAGGACAATGGAAAGTTTTATTTTGCGTTTCATGGTGGTTTTGATTGATATTTTCATGACTCTGCACGCCTTTTGGCCCCTAAATACCACAGCTGAGGCAGTGAGTAAACAGCAAACGCCCATTTTGAGTCATGTTTCATGAATGTCAACTTTCTACACACTTTTTTAAACAACTGAAGATAACTTGCCTTGATGCCACTGCAGTATATTTTTATAATAATTGAGGCAAATATTTAGATCTAAGAAATAACCCCTGTGACAGTTTTTCAACTGCTGGGGGGAAAGCAAGCTTTAAAGGGATAGTTTGGATTATTTTGAAGTGGGGTTGTATGAGATACTTATCCATAGTCAGTGTATTACCTATAATATTAGTTTGTACACTATATTTAGAATGTTTTCAATGCATCGCCTTGCCATCAGACAGCCTTTTCTGATGGAAAACCACAGTGATATAAACCAATAAAACACCACAGGAGAAAGTAGTAAAATCTCAGAACGTGGGAGTTGCTTGTCAGCTGCTGTCTTGATCTGTTAGGTTTTTTTTTTTGTTGTTGCTGTATTGTGTGACTTCTGTGTTTTAATGGCTTTGAATTCTTCAGCGTCACACAAAAACAAACTAACCGAGGCAACGACAGACCAGCATCTCATGTGTTCTGCAGGGTAGAGTTACTCATTTTGCCTATGGAGTTTGGTTGATTTAGAAAGAGCGATATTTGGCTTATTTAACATTGATTTCCTGTCAAAAAGGGCTGTATGATGGCAAGTTAAGTATGGAAAATGTTCTCCTGCCAACAGGAATTACATCCCTTAGCTTCCTGTGTCTACTGCTTCTCCAAACTGGGGGCGTGCTGACCACAATATACTGTAGGAAATACACAGACTATGGATAAACACCTCATACAGCACCACTTCAAAAGCAGTTCAAAATCTGCATAAATAATCTTCAGAAGTTGTTTTTTTAGACATCAATAATTGACTCAATGATTTGTATTAAAAAAAAATATAAAAGAACAAAATACTGCACTGACACCAAGACAAGCTAATGTCACTTGTTTAAAAGGTTTTAAGGAAATGATTTATCATCCTATGAACTAGCTAGTTAACGTTCCTAATGCATGACTCAAATGAGTGTGTATTTCCTCTGGGCCTTATACATGTGGAGTTTGGTTGGTTTGGAGAGAGTGATATTTGGCTCATATAACTATGGTTTCCTGTTGGAAAAGGCTGTCTTGTAGCAAAGTAAAGTTGTGAAAATACTCTGAATACAGTGTACACTTCAACTAATTGTGACTTTCTTTACGTGGCTAAAATACATTTTGCTGCTGACCCCGTACACAGCAGTATACTGCTAAACTTCCTACACTGGGACTCCTGCTGCTCTTGAAACCGGGTGCGTGCTGATAATGGTTAAGAACCTTACACAACCCCACTTTGAAAAATCCAGACTATCCCCTTAAGATTTCAGTAATTTATGTAAATATTTTTGTCGAAAAGTCTGGACAAGAAAGGAAGTCATTATTTCCTCCCCAAATCTGTTGTCCTCAGTGGATATCTACTTGGGAGAGAAACTCAAGTGCTGTCCCCTTGTTATGAGGTGTAGGTGAAGTGCTATTGATCTTTTAGTTAAAGGTTCATCAGAAACACCCTTCTTAAAAAAACTGATCTTAATTCTGTTGAAAATCCTTTTCTCACCCTGTCAGTGGAACCATTACTGCACATCAGCCTGTGCGGTAACTGTCAGTCTGTCTGTTTTGAATTTATTCTCTCTCTTTTGCAAACCTATATACTCAACAGGAGAGACAGGTCCAGATCAGCTGTCAGTGCAGTGTCTGGGTGGTGTAGTTTTAAGTGAAAGATGGAGGGAGGCCTGTGGTTTCTGCTCTTCACACCTGGTCGGGGCCCACATGTGCTTTCACTTGAAACACCCCTGCAGATATCTCACATGAGAAGAGAAGAGAAGAGAAGGGGAGAAGACATATATTAGGGTCAGCGAGCAGTGAAGACGTTTTGGTGCGAGCAGGAGAAATGATTTCTCATCCCCAGAAGGTGACTTGTCACACTGGAGTCTCTCCCCAAATATCCGTCCTCCTCCCTCCCTGCGAGTGCTGCAGAGGCAGAGAGTAATTGCAGCTGGGTCACATCTAGTTGTCATAGTTGACCCTTTGCCAGGGAAGTTATAGCTCTGTGTGTGTCTGTGTATGAGTGTGTGTATGTGTCTGTGTCGGTGATACTCAACTCAGGGCCCATCAACTGTTTTCCCCAGGAAGGAGGGACAGATATGGCAGTTTTTCATAGTTGGAATTTTAGTGGTATTATGGAGAGATATCAATCAGGGCTGCAGCTAATGATTATTTTCATTATCGATTAATCTGTCAACCATTTTCTCAATTCATCTGTTAGTTTTTTGGTTCATAAAATGTCAGGAAATGGTGAAAAATGTTGATCACTGTTTCCCAAAGCCCATGGCGATGTCTTTTAACTTTGGCATTTGATGTCCAACTGTCTTGTTTTGTCCACAACCCAAAGATACTCAGTTTACTGTCATAGAGGACCAAAGAAACCAGAAATTATTCACAATTGAGAAGCTGGAATCAGAGATTTTGTTTTTTTTTTTCTAAAAAAAAATGACTCGAAACAATTAAACAGTTTGCAAATTGGAAATAAAAAATGGAAATTAATTTTAATAGTTGACAACTAATTGATTATTCAACTGATTATTGCAGCTCTAATATCAATATAACAAACAATATTGCATTGATCACTCAAATATGGTTATCAAACACATGTGACAAAGATATGTAATGAAAGCAGCATATTTTACAGTTCAACAATATTCTTTATTGTCCAAAATAACATCAGGGCACTGAGACAGTGAACTTTCGCTGAGAGCTGCAACAAATTTGAAAATCGATTACTTGGTTTGTGTAATTCTTTAAGAGAAAAAAGTCAAAATTCTTTGATTTTAGACTCTAAATTGAATATCTTCTGGCTGCTCTACTTTCACTGGTATATTTAATAATTACATTAATAGCTATAAATAAAAAAGCACATACAACAAAAATATTAATATATTAAACTTGAATTAAGAAGAAGGATGAATAGTAATATACATAAAATGCAGCATATAAAACTAAAAAATAAGATAAAAACAATCTGTGTTATTTTCAGTTAAAAAAGAAATAAGGTGATATAGTTTATAATAACGGCCGACCTACATATCAGTCTGACTCTTGTTGGGATAAATTAAGCTGTTGGTAACAGAAATGGCTGGTCTTTGTGTAATGGCCTTTCAGGCTGTGCGTAGGACAGCAGGATCTGAGGATTACAGCCTGACCAAGATATTGTTCACCTGATATTATCAGCTCAATTATGGCCCATCGCAGCTGTATCAGTCTGTATCAGTGTCAGCTAGGGTGTCACAATTTCAATATTAAATCAAAAGTTGATCAATATGACCTTACGATTTCAAGAATTGAATTGAAAAGGTAGAATCGCAGATTCTACCAGTATTTTTGTCTCCAGCACCTGCCTACTTGTGACACCTGGCTCTTGTCCAAAGGAGAAAAAAAAAACACAAGAATTTGAAAATGTAGATGACAGTTGTTATGGCATAAAACATATAAAACGATCAGTGATCTTTGATCTTTACAATTAAAAACTTGATACGTCATATTGAATAGAAAATAGAAATAGAATAGAAAAACTTTATGTTAACAGAACATATTGCAGATTGTTTTTATTTGTTAGCTTTATAGGTGACACTGTGTTTATTTGATCTTTTTTTTCTTAATTTAAGTTTAATATTCACATACATTCTGACATATTTGTGCTTTTTTTATTTATAGTTATATATAATTATTAAAAATACTGGTGAAAGTTTACTGTTTTGATGCCTTGATATCATTTTAGACAACGAACGTTTATTTTTAAACTGTAAAATAATCTGTAAAATATTTCTAATCATTTTATCTGATAAATAATATGATTATTTGGCTGATGTTTGTTATTAACTAGCTGGCCTCCTGTCATTTTGTAAAAGTGGCTCCTATAGGAAAAACAAGTTGAGTATCCCTGGTCTGTGTAGCTATTTAGCTTTTTATTGCTGCTTTACACAAATGTGAGTTGTCTTCAAACTAAAATATATCTTCTTACTTATAATGGCAGATTTTTTTTTTCACATTTCAGAGGGAATGTCAGTGCTGTTCAAGATCATCTTCATTCATGCAAACTGTGGCTCCTGTTTGTGTGAGGCAGCCCCATAGCACCACCTAGCTGTGAAAGGTAATTCATTTTTCCTTTCCCCTGTTCTTCACCAGAATCATTGTGCTGTAAGAAGCAGCAAACACATAGTTTGACTCTTCAAATGTTCATTTTTTTCAAGTAAAGTACAAAAAAACTTCACAAATATGCTTTGGCTATTAGAGAGCATTTATTATAGCTGATCTTTCATTATCAGAATAATGATTAATAATGTACACAGGGTTTCTGTGCATCCTGGGCAACATGGACAGTTGACCAATTTTCCATGTCATGGAAAACACATGGAAAAGTAGAGAAAAGGTAAAATATCCTGGAAAATCTTGTGTTGTCTTGGAAGATTATTTCCACATTCTCCTATTTTCAAATCATCAACATAAACCCCTCACTGAACTGAGTTACTGGTACTGTGAGATGTTCCTGCGGCCAACCGGCACCTGATTCTTGAGACTGGCTGTGCAGAGGGAGTTAACTTATTCTCCTATTTTCCTTTAGCTGAGAATGAACTACCAGACTATCTGTCAGAGGTCCCCAAAACTTATAACATTGCGATCTGAAAGGGCTAAGTTATGTTCCAGATCATTTTAATGTAAAAATGGTAGTTAGTATTTATGAGTAGTGGAAACACTGAACACACAGAAGAACTAGTAAGTATTAGAGTGTATTAGAGTGTCTGCATTATTACGTGATCAATTTGTCATAATTTCTAAGCATCTAAGAGGTGATTTCATAGATGAAGATTCATGATTTCATAGATGAGGTACAGCCATAGACTGCACGTCTTTTAAATCAGACTTCCACAGAGAGGAACATATTCAGTTTGGTTTGGTTTGCTCAGATCATCAATGAAAACGTGCTGGAAAATGAACTCCAGAAAAGAGTGGAAATCCTAATGGATTTTCCCTCTATCAGCCCTCATATTTATTGTGAATCCCTTTTTTATTTGCAGTATTTTTCTTTCCATGATCTGTTGCAAGCACCTTCATTTGTGTTCATATCCAAGTGTTATATCCTGTCACATCCAGAGTTGTAGCTGAAGCATGCCAGCGGCAGCAACACTGTGACAACCACCAACAAACTGCCGTTTTATGTCTCACTGTCCTCTGTCTGTTTACCAGCATGCATAAATATGCAGGAGGATATCTAATCAAATAAATCCATTCATTAGGAGAGCTGCTGGTATTTCTGCTTTTGCATTAATTACATAGTCATTACCATATCAATTAGAGAAATCAGAGATCATGTAATTAAGGTTTAACCAAAAGCACCTGCTGCCTCTGAGCTGCGTTGTGGTTTGTGTGCTTCAGTCCTAATCTAATCTCTGGCCTCTGACAGGACTCCCCCCTCATCAATCCTGAGCTGTCAGAATCCAGCTTCTTCTTTTTTTTTTGTTTTTGTTTTGTTTTTGTTTATAGGGGTGGGAGGGAGCTGGTGTTTGGAGAGGGGGCGAAATGTTGTCATGGCGATCAAATTGATTGGCAGGGACGCCTGATTAGAAAGGAAGAATAGGAGACAGGTGGAAGGAGGCGTGCTGTACATCTAAAGGAACAGATTGGGACAAAGTGAGGACTCGCTGGGTGTCACGAGGGGAGTCACTCTGTTTTGGCTCGGGTTATACCTTGTAAAAGATAACCAGTAATTACTCTAACGGTCGACAGAGGGACAGGCCACAATATAGCCAGATGTGCTTGTATTTTTTCTTTAATGTAACTACTTTAATGGATCAAATATTTGGGAAATTTGCTGCAGTGACAGATCAATGCTCCGACCACAGAGCAGGGAGTGTTTTATAATGTTGCTCGGCCACCTGTGAGCAAAAGATGAATGGAGCTGAGAGGAGGATGGAATAATTCTTTTAATGAAGGGGTCAGAGGAAGCCATGTGTAAGGAATCATGGGAAGAAAAATACACAGAGGAAAAGAGACAGGAGAGGAGAGGAGATGAGGAATGAGAGGAGGAGGGAGGAGCGAGGGGAAGGGAATGGGACTCAGGGGGACTGACACCAGTCTCCGGCCTCCTCCTCCTCCTCCTGCACTTCCTGTTCCATTTCCTTTCTTCTCTTAATGCTCCCTCTTTGCCCCTTTCACTCTTAGTCAGTTTTACCTTTTTTCTTCACTGAGGTCAACTCTGCACCGATACACACACGCCGGTGTCAGGAACTCGTCTGTTAAGTTCTATTAATCCAAAACAGTATATGATCATGATTGACATTTTTTTTCTCAGCCAAGGACCCTTTACAAGATAGATATCTTCATCATCATATCAAGAATATCCCAGTAAACCCCCTCACGTATATCTGTGGGAATAAATTGACGTAGCCTATTTTTTTTTTTTTTTTTTTACATTTCTACTATGTGAAAGTATGTATTAAAATATTTGCACCATGTCAATACAGAATAGCACAGATACATGCACATCAAGAGACGGTGTTACACTTTTAGTGCACACATACTACAGGATTCTGATTAGTCTAAATAATATATAACATATAATGCGAAATATAAATATAGTATATATAATATATAGAATAGGCTTAATGAAAAAAAAATATTGGTCATTAATGGGTGACGTGAGGCGTGCTTGACTGGCGGGGGCAGATTTATGTATATATTTGTTATAGGGATGTTAATGATTAATCATTAACTGATTAATTGCTGTAAAGAATTTAACCTATAAAAAAAATATTAATATGTATAGGGCTGCAACTAACAATCATTTTTGTAGTTGATTAATTTGTTGATTGTTTCCTTAATTAATCGATTAGTTGTTTGGTCTATAATATGTCAGAAAATGAAAAATGTCAATAAATGTTTCCCAAAACTCAAGGTGAGGCCCTCAAGTGTCAGAGGGGACTAAAGAAACCAGAAAATATTCACATTTAAAGAGATGAAATTGGAGAATTTTAACTTTTTTTTTTCTTAAAAAATTACTCAAACCAAGTAATCGATTACCAAAATAGTTGGCGTTAGTAGAAGGTCAATAGCAAAGTGCTGGCTTAGACTGGAGGTGGTCCCTGGCTGCTGTACAGTGGCTGCCCTCTGCTCCTAATAACAGAATGGGTTAAGGTCACAATTAAAAAAAGTTTACCTTTTATCTTCAAGGAAAATGCACAAAACAGTCCTAATTTGTTGAGAGTTATAGATTGTTAGAGTTTTATCTATGGACAACTTTACATTTTAAAATTAAAATATTATTCATGAAACTATGAAGCCTTTTGTACAAATACATACCACTGTTTAAGCATATTAATTAAACTTGTTTGTAGCTAGGGGAATTGATCAAATTTTATTGATACCAACACCATTATTGATTTTGTGTATCAATCCAATTCTTCATTGATTCCTTTATTGATTCCTGGTTAATTTTATTCGAGTTAGCTGTAGCAACAGTCTGTTTGTCATCATTTAAAATGGATGAAATGAGAGAATATTTTGGGACTTCAGGATTAGTTTTCAGTTGGGAAAAAAAATCTGCTAAGCCTGCCTGTATGTCACTAATGTTATTATGAAATACAGTATTTACCTGGTGACGAACGTGCTGCTTAGTTGAGAAGCAGTGGCACTTATGTGTAGAGTGCCAAATACACGCTTACATAGATGATCATTTTAGAGACATTAAATGTTGTCATCTTTCTTTGTGAAATGAAAGCCATTCTGGTTCTGGATTCCCATCCCCAGTAGCTTATAAATAAGACACACATTACTGCTGATTGCTGACTCTATCCTGAAGCATTAAAGTTGTTTTTATTTCCTACTTTACAAGGAGGCATATAAAAATGTAAATGCAGAGACATAAAACTGAACATATGATCACAATGTACATTTATTGTCAAAGTTATGTTATCATTGTTAAGTAATGCAGTCAGAGGCAGAGAAAATTAAAAAAAAACGTGTCCTTAGTTTGTGCATTTAAATGATTCATGAAATATCCCACACATGTAAGCTTGGATTTCTTAAATGCAATAAATACAAGTTTCTTATTTCTGTCTCAAGCTGGCATCAGGTTGAGCGCAATGATGAGATTAATTGATTAATCACATGAAAGAAAATTAGTTAACAACAATATTGATCATTGATTAATTGCTTCAGACAAACATTTGCTGGTCCAATCTTCTTAATTGTATATAACTTTCTGATAGTAAATGGAAAGTTTATGGGTTTTTGGGCTTTTGGTTGGACAAAAGAAGACATCACTTGGGGCTCTAGGGAAATCATGACAAGCATTTTTCACAAATTTTACAGACTAAATGATTAATCAATTAATCATGAGATTAACTGATAATGGAAAATAATTGTGAGTTGCAAGTGTGTGCAAGCTGTCCTTCACATTGTGCTCAAATTAACTAAAAGAAGTGTGTGTTTGATATATATAATTTTTCGTCAACAGATTAACAGATTAACACCATACATCATGGTATGGTCCATTCATGAAAGAAAGCTGTCTTGTTGAATTTTAAAAAGTCACTGACCATATTAGATTGACGTGATATAGCACTCACATTAGTCTTCTGGCACATACAAAACTGTCCATCTGATATCTGCAGTGATCCTAAATCCTGATCAGACAGTTGTTCATGTTTACATCATCTCTCCGTGTGTGCCAGCTCAGCACTGAGGAAGTAAATCGTTGTCCTCTCCTGTCCTCTTTTGACCCTCCTTGTGACAGTCCTTAATCCTCACATCCCGTACATCTTGTGGTTCAGTGCTCTGAAAAACATTGGCTCTCTTACATTGTGACTTTAAATTATTACATCTCAACTATTTTAATTGATTTGACCCAAAGAAATAAAGAGATTGCAAACTATTATGTCACCAAAAAAGTATGTTTCTTATTGTAAAAACTTTAAACCACTTTATTTTATTTTTTGATTTTGTAATCCGCCTTTTTTAACACTGCAGATCCTGAGTTTGTCAAGTCAAGTCAAAAATCAGGACTAGAGCTGCAATGGTTAGATGATTAATCGATTAAGAAATTAAGAAAAAAACTCCTCTATGACAGTAAACTGAATATCTTTGGGTGTGAACAAAACAAGGACATTGCAGAATGTCATCTTGGGTGTTGCAGCCCTACTTTGGACTTAGAGCGGTGCCTTTATCTATTCCATAAAGGGCCAAGTAGCGGGAGGTTTTCAGTCCTCACCAGCTCATTTAGTCTTTACATAGTTGAATCTCTTGATTGGTTGGAAGAAAAACATGCAGCCACGCTGACCTTTATGGAGCAGTTACCAGACAGCATCACTCACCCTGTCATGTGCTCCATGACACCACTAGATGGCAGAAGTGAACTGGATATACAGCATGTCCCTCAGCTGTTGTACCACTCCTCTTTCTAACTGTTCATTCAGTCAGTATTTTGGCCGTCACTTTTTAGAGATTTTTAATCACTGACTGCAGTTTGTTGACAAGACATCACGAGAGATAAATTAAACAGTGCCACTGTTGTCATCAAACCAGGAGTTCAACTACATTTTGTTGTGGCTTCATGTTTTCATTCTGATTCAAGCAGTTAAATGACCTTTTTCCATTTTCCATTCCAGCTACCCACACTAACTTTGTGTGTGCATGTCAAATGTTTTGAATCTGAATTTTTCAAACTAAAAGTGGATATATTAGGTGTCTGTCAGTCATGATGCAATAATCCCAGTGGGACTCTAGTCTCTGGAAGGCAGGTTTCTTACTGATGGACATTGTATACAAAACCAAAGCTGACCTTCCTTGCACTTTCCTATGAATAGTAAGGTATTTTATTTCTTTGGTCCATCCATACAAATCGGGAAAAGCCGAGCTTTGTCTGTGTTTTCAGTGATAATTTTCCTTCATTGTTGAAGCTGCAGTTATTGTACTTCGCACTTCACAGATGGCAGCTTCTGTTATTTGTGGTCAGAGACTCGCCTAAATGGTTTACAGAGATGAGGGATTTCTATCTGAGCTATTTTTGATTAAGAAATGCTGCAGACTCATCACATCCCTCCCTTACAGTGATGTACAGGATAGTGGCAGTTATGTAACCGTTACAATCACCAGACAAGCTCCCTTTAAAGAGCCAATTGAGAACAAAGTGTTGCTTTTGCGTACACACTGCTGTGCTGCGCTCTGACAGATCCACTGTACAACAGCAGTGACTGTCAGTCTGCCTGAGGCCAAAGCCATTCCCAGTTGGTGTGACGGTGATATTCACTGCTGACTCTGCGGCTGTGAGACTACTCTGAGCTGCTGTTCACACCAGCGAGCTGGTGATGGTGCAGCGTCAGTAACACTCGTGGCATATTTACACTCAGCTCTGGTCTACATACTTCCCTAGAATACAGAGCCAAATCAGATGAGCCCTTTAGATGAGGTGGCAGGTTGCCTGAGCCACGGCACAGTGTGGACATGAAGCCTGCCCTTGGTTTGTTACCTGCCATATGGCTTTCCCAATCAGTGCTCGCTCTGCTGGTGCAGTGCCAGCAGAGAGCGGGAGAGAGAGAGACACACACACAAGCACACACAGAGAAAAGGAGCATTTCAGGTCTCTGAGTGATCCTGCTCTATCCTCCCTTCATGCTCCACTAGCCAAGTGTCAGGAGGGGAAAGACAACGGCGAAATGTCCACCAGACATTTACACCTGCTGGAGGTGTGCACAATAATAAGAACACCTGAAAATACAGCATGATTGAGGAGTAGACCTTCAAAAAATATTAGTACAGTGACTTTATTATATTAAATTTAAGTTGAGTCTTTGTCGGACGTGTTAATTTAACTTCATGGTTATTTCTGAGTTTATGAGCTGTAGTTTGTCTGTGATGTTGGATTGTGTTATATTCTTAATGGATATTTATTGTTGTAATGTTGAACTCTTGTAAAGAAGTCGACCTGCTTATCAAGACAAACTGGCCTTGACAGTTTAAACAGAAATACTCTTTCTTCTTGACATTTGTGTCTTACGATGTATTTCTTTTCATTGTAAAATCATCTTTTGGTCTCAATTAGGGCTGTAACTAATGATTATTTTCTTTGTTGATTAATCTGACGAAATGAATGTTTGGTCTATGAAATGGTGAAAACTGTTGATTTGTGTTTCCTAAAGCCCAAGATGAGTCCTCAAATGTTTTGAATGTTTTGTCCACAAACCAAAGATTCAGTTTCCTGTCATCAAAAAAAAAGAAGAAAAAAATTCACATTTAAGAAGCTGGAATCAGAGATGTTTGACGTTTTTTTTTGTTAAGAAGGACTTGGTCTTGATCTTGGTCTTGCTCTCACATGGAGGCCACCATGTTGCACTGCCACGTTGCTACAGTAACCCAGAACACAAACCAAACACTGGCTTTAGGTAGGACCTTGCATTAATTTTCATTATGATTCAGCTTTCACTTATTTTTTGATTGATTGTTCAGTCAATGAAATGTCAGAAAATATTGTCATAATGTGATGTATTTTTGGTCTAAAGTCCAAAAATATTCCATTAATTATGATTTAAACAACAAATCCACATTTCTTAGAGGCTGGAAACCTGGACTGTTTGTCATCTTTGCTTTATAAATAACCTACATGATCAATTGCTTATAAAAACTGTTGTAAATGGGCCTGGGTAATAAAACAATAGTGATATGTAACAGCAACGGACACTTCATCAATAGCAATAAGAAAATTGTTCAATAAAATGTTCAATAGTTTCACTTAAATGCATTAAATGCAAAAGGCCATGAAAGTACATAATGAATACACCTGGCTCATAAACGTCCAGTCATATTCCTTGATAATAGAGCGTCCTATGAGTGACATGCATACTTGCTGTCATTATAAATAAGTGTGTTATTATCACTTATCAGTAAGTCTTTTACTTGTGTGCTTGATAAATAAGTTGTTAAATTCAAATTGAGGCACTTAAACTCAGAATAAAATGGCTAAATGGTCTTCATCAAAAATAGGACAATAATTATGAATAATTATTGATATCGACTTAAATGAAACATTTTCATTGTGATACATTTTTCAGCTGTATCGCCCAGCCCTAGTTGTAAATGAGTATTATGTCCATTGGCCGTCGAGCCGTGCAGTCCTGTGCTGTTGCTCTGAGTTGTGCTGCAGTGCAGTGTTGAGCTCTGCCCTGTGTGTGTGTGTGTGCACTGACACTCACTCACAGTACTGCAAGAGGTGCCTACGGGGGGCACTGTGATCCGTGCTGTAATCATTATTATGGATTAGTCCTGATCATACCTCACGTGTTGTCTTTGTCCTGTTTGTTAGTCCTGTAATTTTTGCCCTGTAAGATTTCACTGATGCTGTAGCTGGTAAATTGGTTTATTACATTGTTTGAATAAAGGGTCCTAAATGAACACATTTCAGCATCAGGTTATTACAAGACCCTTCATGTTTGACTGTAGACTCATGCAGTGAATGCTCCTGTCCCTACTTGGTGCAGTATCCTGTATTAATCAGTAGAGGGTGCTGTCTGACCTCTGTTCTTCCTGCTTAATGTTTCTCGCCTTCCCTATTGATCTTCTGTGACGACCAACCATAATCTGTTTCACGTGGTTAAAAGGGCAGTATTATGATCCTTTGATCCACTTGAAATCACAAAACGGACCACAGTGTTTATCCTTACTGTAGTAGCACAAATACAGCAAGGATTTTTGTTCATCCCATCATCTCATTTTGGCTGATAGTGACTAACACTGCTGCTAAAATAACTCTGATATAAGCCACAGTTGATGGTGCAGAGGATGGCACAGGCCTGCAGAATACTGTATCTCACTGTAGGCTGTGGACCTCTGCCAGCAAACACACCAGAGACTCTCTGAAATATTGAGGGGGATTCAACACGGGCAGCATAGTAAAAACCAGCACCACAGTTGGCTGAATCTGTGCACGAGTTGCTGCTGCTGCTGATGTGATGCAGAGCAGAAAGATGTATTATTAGCTTTCATGTCGTTATGACTAACTCTGACTTAATGAAGTGTTTGTTTGAGAAATATTCTCCAGACCTGTGTGCCCATGTGATCCGTCCCTGATGAGGACGATGACTAAATTAGAGCAGGAAATGAGAATATTGTCCCGAGAGTTTCACCTGTGGTGTGGGTGTAAATGACTGTAAAACTGACATTTACTTTCAACAGTGACTGGGCATAAAGTCCAACATAAAGACTGTGTACCTCTCACTTGTCAACAGCTCTTGACCTGCAGAATGTGGTATTTTGAAGACATGGAAACTAAACACCTGTTTCCCTCAAACCATTTCTGTTTCATTTTCAAGCTGAGACAGATCCTGAATTTCATAGAAAAGTGTTACATGGGTGTAGAGTTCATCTAAATAGACCACACAACGTGGGAATATACTGTACACCAAGATTAGCAGAAGATCACACTGATATTTGAGGCACACAAGATACATGAATAGTCTCTGTCAGTGTAGGAAATAGCAAAATGATGCTGGTGACAGTTACTACGGTTGATGGAAGCTAGCTTGAGTGGGAGGCTGAAGGAGTACAGTCAAAGGCTACAGCAGCAGCAGAACACATGAATGTTGTCTCCAATGAAATCTCAGCCCAGATCAAACACTTGGCTAGTAAGAGATTGGTTATTTACAGACAACATTTAGCCTAATGCTACCTGGTGATGTGATCAAACATGCTTAGATGTCCAGCCACTGTTTTGGGTCACTGATCCATAAACTGAAGCGGTTTGACGGCTGACCGATCAAACTTAATTTATCAAGGTATCATGAGTGCTATGGTTCAAGCAAAGTTGCAAAAATAATTATTAGACATGCAGGTTTATTATTATGAAAGGAAAGGGAATTTTAATCCAAACACACTCAATTTATATTGACGTCTGTTGAATCTTTGGCTTTGTGTCCCCTGAAAAAACGAGCTTCCATGATGTTTTGCACAGTAAATGTATGTGCCGGTCTGGTGTGTAGAGACAGAGTGCAACATGTCATACACTGAAAACAACACCGTGTAGGGGAAAGCAGTTGAAGCCACAATATTTCAAAGGAGGTCTTAGCACCTTATGTCTACCAGAAAGGAAAAGTAATGACAATCTCACTATTGTCAGTGTATTTCAGTGTCCTTTCTCCTTACTGTACTTACAACCATTTGATTGAATCACGAGGTAAAAACATCATTTAACTGAGCAAAGATCAAAGCCAGGCCTTTCATTGCTCAGTTAGCCTCAACCTCTATAGTTTGTCTGGACAGATTAGCAACTGTAACACTCACTTGGACAGTCAGGATCCCATTTTTCCATTTTTCATGCTGATGCCTCACATGTTATTGTCTGTATCCATTTTAGTCTAGTTTAGTCAAAGTTTCCGTTTCTGGGTTCAGCAGCTTATAAACTTAGTTCTGGTTTCTTTACACTGCTGGTAGTGCATCCCACCACACATCCGCTTTTAGGCATTTTTCAGTAGTTTCTAGGCACCTGCATAGAGGCATGTTCAGAGTTAATTGAACATCCATTTTTTTCACCGTCATTTTGGACTGTAGCAGATACAGGTTCAGCTTTGACTGTACAATGTAAGGTCATTTTTCATTTTCATTACATAATATCAGGGAATGGTAAACAGACAAGGACATGTTCAAAACTGGCCCTGCATGGTCACTTTGTAAACATTAGTTGACACAAGAAATGGTTATTCACTTGCTTGTCTCATTCATATGGTAATATAGGCCATGCAAGAAGAAACAGTACAGTGGGAGTAATGAATATTTTTGTCTGCAAGTTTGATAGTCTAAAGTAAAAGTTAGTTAATGAGCTGGTGTGCACACCTGCTGCTGCACATAAGGTGTAGCAACTCCCAGTCAGCAGTTAATGCATCGTCAGTGTGGTCTTATTTAAAATCAATAGCCTAAGTACAGTAAATCATTTTAAACCTAACCTGTTGCAGTAAATGTAGCTGGAAGGGTTAATGAGTAAGCTAAGCTAATGTTAATTAATGCTAGCTAGCGGTCACATGCTAGTGATGGACTGTTGAGCTACTTCTCTTCATGCAGGCTTTTGGATTGTGTTTTACAGGTGGATCCCTGTAGTCTGTAGGGAAGCTTTATCATTCCTTGTTCACTGAAGTGATGCAGCAGTGTGTTGTGTAAAATGAAGAAGGCATTCCAACATCACCAAGACCTGGTGCACAACCTACAGAGAACCACTGATATCCTCACAGGCTTTCCAAGATGTTTGGAGTGAAAAGATTAGTGAGTTCCATAATAAGTAAATTAATTTTAAGTTCTATTAGTTGGTATATTTTTTTAAAATAAGCCTTAAATAATCCACTTTGTGCACTGGCACTTGTCACAGTTTGTGTTTGTATTGTGTATTTGTATGTACAGGTGAATCAAGAATTGCTGCTGAGGTTCGGTGCTGAAATAACCTCAAAGACGCTTTAAAGGAGGGTCAGTGAGAGACAAGCTGGTCTGGATGTTTTGCCTATGATGCAAGTCCACAGGGGTGCTGGTTTTGCATGAGATGATGCCTTTAATGTCCAGTGCTTTTCCTGTTTGTGGATGATAGAATAGACATTACATCACTGAATGTGGACCAATACAACCATTAAGTCTGAATGAGGAGGATGGTGGAGAGATGTTTGCAAGGTTACTAAATGTCAACATGTGTAAAGACATTTTTGCAACTAACTGGATGAAGCCGAATGAGACAGTAGAATATACAGTAGAAAAGGTCATCTGCAATTCCATTGAGGGTGAAATGCCAGTGTTCTCTAAATAACCAATATAGTTTGGTAGACTCTGTTATCTGCTCTGTTGTCGATGACCTTCTGATTGTACATTTCAGAGAACGTTGTCATGCTACAAAGGAAATATCAGATCGAACAGAATATTTAACACTGTTATGTAGTATTAAAATCACCTTGTCAGGTGTTCTGAAAAGACAAATGAGTGTTGAATATTTAACACCTGTAGTGACAATAAACTTGTCCAAGCAGTTTTAAAAACACACTGTGAGTTATTGTTAAAGTGTTTAAATCTTTTGACGGTGTTAATCACTGATGTCGTCCACAGGCCAGTTTCACAAAGATAGACATTGACTGTGGCTTAGATATAACAGATAATCAGACTAAAGATAAACAAAGCAGTTTAGTTCTTAACTATTTTAAGTAGGATTATGACACAATGAATTCTGGGTGAATTAAAACCTTTGTATGATAAAAATATGACACGCACATCCCCGAGGCCCACTGGGTTGGGTGCTGGATCACAAAGTATCAAAAGCATGAAAAGGAAGACAGTGATCTGCACTCCAAAAGAGCTCCCGTATGCAATTTTATTTAGCGTGAAACGACTGATCAGACAGTCTGAGGAAGAGCATCAAGCTCGAAACGTCATGCTAAATAAAATTGCATACAGGAGCTCTCATACGGGTGTGCGGATCGCTTTCTTCCTTTTCATACTTTTGAATTAAAACCTTTTACAAAATTAGAAAAATGGCTGACTGAGTAACCGCATCCTATCTTTTTGAGCGTCACTTACACTTCTCTTACTTTTCCTTATGCTTCATTGCTGGTAAAGGTTTGTCTTGGTTGAAGCCGTTTCAGTAAGAGTTTCACTGCAGAATTTACACACTGCTGTGTGCTTTCTTTTGGATGCTATTTTGCAGATGAACTCTTTGTGTTTAGGTAGCCAAATTTACAGAAGATTTGGCTGACATCTCCTCCCACACTGCCCCGGCTTCTTCTCTCGTCTCCCACATTCACTTGGAGTGCATGTGAAGGGAGGCGGGGAGGGGTGACAGCCGGTAACAATAACAAAAAATTTAAAATTAGAAATTAGTCAAGTTATTTGTTACATTTGAAACAGAAAGTTTAACATCAAATCACCGTAATGATGTTAACAAATAAATCAGACGATGCAGTTTAGTGATTGAGTCCTTCTCAGTGAGTCCTCTTTGTCTTAGACTAAGACACTGTCAAAAAGTGATCTTTAGACCAGTCTCAAGACCAAGATCAATCTCGGGTAGCTACTTTAACACTGGTGTTAATTTAAGACTCACTAGTGTAGATCTACATGTACAAACTGTGGACCTTTTTAATGAACTCTGTCAGGGTTTATTAACAAAGTGTTTTGTTGAATACACTTGGAACAGTAACATGACTGTCTGTGTTTCTATCCAGAGGGTCTGGATTTTGATAGCGGTTTTACATACAGTATGTTTCCATGTGTTGAATAGGTTGTCTCTCCTGTGTGTGTGTGGCACTGTCGTGTCCCGTTCACTGTTTTTAGAGGAGCACTGGAGCGGTTAATGTGCTGGCGGGTGCTGGCCGTCACACTGAAGAAAGCTCAGGCAGTAGCTGTGTGTTTCTTTCTCCCCCCAGGTCCACACAACCTGTCCCTTTGTGTCCCAGGCGGGACCACCCCAGGGACAGTCTATATACACAGGGTGCACTCTGAAACATGGAAAATAGCCTTATATGTGGGTTTTAAAGTCCACTCCAGTGGTTGTGCTACAAAAATGTGCATTAATGTTATTTCTTTATACATTTGTGCATGCTCAGAATCTTACGACATTGCTGTTTGTGAAACATGGCATGGCCATAATTTGAAATCTTTATCAACATCTTCATAGACACAAAGTGTTCACAGATTGCTGTCATGGAACCTGCAACTTTTGATCATATCACATGATCTTTATTGAAAGTTTGTTCAGCTGTCATGACATGATAAATGTTCAAACTTTCATCATTTTTCTGAGAAGAAGGTTGAACAGCAGTTTTATGCCAGCATAGATAAAAAGTCCTTAAAGTGCTCAGAAAATTTGACATTTTATTCTGAAATGACAACTGTACAAACTCCATCTGCTGATGAAGATAATGTGATATCATGAAACACTCCAGAGGGCTGTTTCACTTTAACAGTTTCTCAGCACTGTGTATGTGCAAATCTGTAATGCTAATAGGTTGGTGAGTCCTGTAGGGCTCTCGTAAGTGGTTGCATGTACTGCATTTGTTTTTATCAGTGAAACGTGTCAAAACCAGGAGGGTACTCCAGACTCAAGACTAGTCACTAGTAAAATTTAGAGGAAAAGGTGCTGAGCTGTAGATATATTCTATAACACACATTTGAAATGACGAAAGTATATATTTTTTAATTCTGTGTATAAGCTACAACTTTACAACTGGAGAATGTAAGAATCACTTTAGGACTACAACAATGATAACTGGGAATTTAAATGTTAATAAGATAAGGTTACACATTCCCATATCATTTTTTGTCAAAGCCACAGGGAGCCACTAGAAAGGAGCAAAAGAGCTGCATGTGGCTCCGGATCTGTAGGTTGCTGACCCCCGGTCCAGGTCATGAGCAGGATAGGAATTGATCTCTTGTTGCAAATCAGTTTGCATTGTTGCAAATTGGTGAAAACAGTGCCCAGAACAGCTACTACATGGACCTTGTGGTGAGACTTCTCAACTTTTATTTCCAAGGTCAGCATTGAATTTTAAACTTTAGATCAGTGTTTCTTTTCTTGTGTCGGCTGACTTCTGATATATTTGTAAACACACTGAGCTGTTGGCTAATTTGTTGGTTGATCCTCTGGTTAGATATCATTAATTCATTGAAAAGTACAAGATGTGTAAAGGTGTCGTCTAGGTGTACTATGTATTACTGCCCCCTAGGGCTGGCATGATCGTGAAATTGTAGTTGATGATTAATTGTTGTACAAATAATTGTGATTACAGATTTAATTGTCTTGTTCTGATTGTTTTATACCACTACTATAGTATATGCCTAATACATTTCTGTTTGCCCTTTAGGCTTTGTAAACAAAAATTGCACAGAGTAGATATGACATAAATAATAAGTTAAATATACCAAGATTGGTAATGAAATGTACAAAGAAATTACTGGCCATGACAGGTACCAGTAAACAAAATACACTATGTACTATGGCCAGAACTGGCCATATCATTGTCATCCACAACTATCCAGTTGGAAGTGGGAATTTTGTCAGGAGGCAGCGCTGCCATTAAAGTTCTTTTTTTTTTTTTTACAGTAATGTGCAGCCAGCACAGAAAACTGCCAGGAATTGATGTGGAGTTTAGAGTGTTTGGAGACTTTGATTGATTTACCGTGATATTCTAAAGGGCCGTCCTCACCAAGAACTATAACTATAAAAAATAGAGTTCTAAAATCGTTCTAACTCAATTGGATGGTGGCGTCCAGACCACAGCTTTATAGCTGTGGTGTGCACTTCTCCATCCACTTGAGTAGGAGCGATTTTAGAACTGTATTTTTACAGTTATAGTCAGTTATAGGTGTGGGCAGCCTTTTACCCTAACCCTATCCAATCACATGCCTTTGGTAGAGCTCACTAGGTGCAGAGAGTTAGAGCTGAACAAGGTCAAGTTTGGTCTGCGGCGAGCACTACCTGCAAATTTTAAATTCCAGAACACCGGTTAAAGAAAACTCTTTACTGATGTGCATTTCCATCCACTACAATTTTGTGGATATTAGAAGTTAAGCAGCTTAAACAGTTGGTGGTGCAAATTCTCCATGAAACCATAGCAGAAGAAGTTCAGAATGTGCAAAATCTACTGCCATCCTTTTCCATAAAATACCATGATTTTTTTAATTGATTGAGTAGCCACTGGTTCCATCAAGGGTTTATATTTCATGCTATGGTTGGTGGAGACAATAAACATGTCCCATCCTGTTGTGGCAAAATTTCACAGTAATGGGGACACAGAAAGTCCCTATAAGCATAGTAAAAGATATCATTGTCCGGCGCATGGTGCGAAGAGAGATGGAGAGACGCTGTGGTGCTACCAGAGGAGTGCTGACTAAGATTACAGCACAGGAATAAATGACAAAATAATAGATTTCTGTATATTTCTCACATTCTCCCTGATGGTCTGAATAACATACTAGATTTGCTGCTAGTCGCTTAAGTCATATATTGAATATTTTGGCAGTAAAGCATAATGATGGGGATCATGCAGTATTTCAAAATTAAACCTTTGTTTTATGTTTATAATTTGCACAGGTGCTTTGTCGCAATACTGAATCTCATTAACTAACATTGACTGGACGCTGACAGACGACACTGGTTATATTTTATTTTTTCGATCAACATTTTTGTGAAGGACATGTCCTGATCCAATTCTACACTCTTGTTTTTTATTAAATTTCAGTATGAAGCAGTGACTTGCGTCACAATTCACATAAGTTTCATCACTGATGCGTAATGCTGTTATGACTAGTGAGTATTTTGAGAAGTAGCACTTGTCGGTGCGTCCAAGGAAAGTCGTGTCAGGTTGGAGGTTAGTCTCTGCATCAAAGATGGATTGAACCAGGGTGTTAAAACATCTCTCTGACTTTTTTGTTGCTTTGATCTTCAGACAGACAGTGAGTTTGTCAGTATGTGATGGGTGCGGGACGCCCTCTTCTCCAGAGTTTCTCCAGGTTCGGCCTCAGATTGTCCAGCTGTTATAAGTGGTCCCACTGGCTGTGTTAAAATCCACTGTAGAACTGCTCCCTCCATTAGCTCAGTAAGGATGTCGCTTAACAAGACCAATCTAGTTGGCTAAGCAAAAACCTCCTTATTACCAGTGCAGTCAGCCCGGCTGGTGATTCATTTAGGCACATTCCCCAGGAGTTCAATATAGTGATGGATCTCTTGCCACAGAGCTGTCAGCTCGTCAGTATTTGTGTTTGTTTGTGTCATAGCTTGGCCACATGAGCGAGTGATTTGTGTAGTAGCATTGCAGACAGAAGGCAATATCACCAGTCCTATTCATTAGTATGCTGCAGTATAGAGGGATAGTTGCTATCAGATCAGGGAAAGCCTTGGCAGGACAGCAGAGGAAAAACAGGGAGAAAGACATAAGCACAGGGATATGGACAGGAGGCAGCAGCAGATACTGAGTGAAATGTATAAAGAATAGCTCAGCAAGACGGTAACAAACTTCATTTTGTTAATTTCAGCATTCAGATACCAATGGAATATAAGAAATGCCCTAATTTAATTTTCTTGAGAGCACAAATTGGGCTCAATATCATGAGTCATTCAACTGATAATTGTCTGAAAAAACCTAATGATTAGTAAGACAATAAATTATTGATTGGCAACAGGATAGGTAGTAAGAATATCTAGGGACGTTCATAGCAACTATTTTCTCTGTCAGACAGAAATTTTAATTTAGACTAGACGACTAGTCTAAAAATAAGAAAACGGTCAGCATTAAGCACAGTTTATTAATCGATAAGGTTAGACATTGTCAGAAAAAAATATTGTGTGTAATAAGAGACATTTTAAATTATTTGTAATGCCTTATTGCTTTATGAACATTGCACATTATCCTTCAAAACATGACAGCAACTCAAAAGACTTTTTCAGACTGAGCAGAACACAGAGTCTGTAAGTAACCTCAACGACCATGTGCCTGAGCTGAATGTGGTTACGCTCCAGTCTGGTGGTTATATGGCAGTTTATTCTGAAACAACCTACATACAACTTTACTTTCATTTTGCTGATTTTACAAGATATCTGTCCCACTTTCTGCTTTCCATCTTGCTGGTTTTCATCCGGGCCATTAGCGTGTCAAGATGGGGGCTGCCGTCTGCTGGGACTGCAGCCTCAACTAGTGGTGGGCGGCTGAGTAACATTTTACTGGCAACATTTAATCAGCATTATACATTAAATAAAATCTATTTTTTAAAATAGTATTTCTGGTGCCAACTAGTGAGGATAGCAATGTTAATCGTATAGGTGACCAATCATGCATATCCGCGAACATAAGCCACACAGAGCAATCGCTAACATTAGCTGCACAGAAATCCAGCTGGCTAGCAGACCTCTATACTACAACCACTGAAGTCTATTTTGGGACTGTAGGTGGTTATGCTGGTAACATGTAGGTAAAAACGCAAACCCCAGAATAAATTTCCGTCAGTGTACTTGAAGTTTGAGTGTAAAGTTTTGAATAGCTACTTAACAAAGGACATAAAATTACTGCTGCCAGTCTAAACATGCATTCGCACTCATCAAAGAAAGGAATATCTAGACACACAGTAAACCTAACAACAAACATAAAACATTATATTAGGCTCAACATTTTCATCGTGATTGGTGTTAACATAATACAAAATTAAATGAAGGTAATCAGATTACATTATTTTAATATTGTGATACTTGGATTAGGTTACTGGCTACATTTTTAACAAGTAATTAGTAACTGGAATACATTTTTAACATAACCCACCCAGTCCTGCACACATCCCTACTATATCCTGCCTGTTTTTGTGTGTTTTCCAATGTGATCTTCTCAAATACTAATAAAGGGGAAAAAAAACAGAAATTAAGATGTGGCTGCAGAACAGCAGCTCTTCACTAGCTGCCCCTTGTGTGCGTGTGTGTGTCTACAGTATCAATGTGAACTGTATGTGTGATGTATAGTGAGCCGGGCAAAGAGAGATGTTAAAGGATATTTTTTGCCTGCGTCAGCAGCATTGCAGGGAGGAGGAGGAGGATAGAGGGGAGGGGAGGGGATTGGAGGGGAGAGGAGAGGGGGGAGAGAGGGAGAGAAGCAGAGCAATGCCAGTAAACAGGTGCCGGCTCCATCAGCACCTCTCTCCCTCTGCACCTCTTTCTCACTGCGCACATATCCACACATACATCGTACATGAGCGAAGACACAGAAGACAGTCATACTATCATATAAACTGTATACATATGTAATCATTTTGTCTTTTATTGCATGTAAAACTATAACATGGGATCAGGAGAACTTAATGCAGGAAAGCAGAGAAAGAAGTCCATGAAGCAAAGATTTTGATGTTTCTATATCACACTTTATGATACGCGGTCAGGGAGTGACATGAAATAACCTTTTATTGCTCACTGCCTCGCTCTAACATACACAAGCACACTGCACCAACATCCTCACACGGGTACCAATCCTGTCTGCTGCAGCGCCTAAACAGTGGAGAGGAGGGAGCAGAGAGGGGTGGGGAGGGGAGTAAACGAGTAAGAGGCATTTTTTTTCCCTCATGCATGTTTTAGATTTTTTTTATTTCCTCTGATGTGTGTGTGTGAGAGAGTGATTGCGTGATTGGCTGTGGTGATGACGGGTTCCCTGTGCAGCCTCGCGATCCTCCACAGATGGACACACTGCACAGCATGGCTTTACAGAAAAGGAACAACATGAAGGAGAAATTTGAATTAAGGACGGATCCCAAGAAATTCATGCAATGTGAGTGAGGGTGGCTGACTGTTTAAGAAAGCTAAGAAGGGACTCTTCTTCACATTATTTATCCCTTTTTTCTTTGCTGAGACAGGAGGGGAGGCAGCAGAGAAAGTGAAACTGAGGAGAACTGTTTGTTACGCATTAATACGTTTGTAGTTTGCAAGAGAAGGAGAGGAAGGCGCAGGATAAATTCACAGAGGGATAGGATCTGACGTGTGATAGGGGTGATGCAGAGGGAGTGAGGGAGAGAGGGAGAGCGGCGCTGCAGTAGCATCCCACAGCAGACGGCTGAGGACTGCCGGTGTGTGTGTGTGACTGCACTGCTGAAGAGGAGGAGGAGGAGGCAGAGGGTGAGCACGCTCGCAGACTCTGCAGGGCCATAGAGGAGCACACAGCAGCAGCAGCAGCGGCAGCAACGCTAGTGTTGGCCGGCACCAGGTAGAAGTCCCAGCACCGCCGTTGTCGCCCCCGCCGCTGGAGGATCTGGACGCGCCAACACCACCCAGTACCCCCACTACCAACCTACCAACACCATGGCACAAGCGGCCAAACATCTCCGCAAGAACAAGGATTTAGAAGCCCAGGCAGAGCAGGAGCGCAAAGAGAAGGAGGAGGAGAGGGTCAAAAAGAGGAGTCGCTCGCGGGACAAAAAACGCAAGGTACTGGGGACTATTCACAGGTGGGGTTAGTCTGGGTAGGGTGGGGAGGGAGGGGTTGATCGGAGAGGGGGGCAGGAAGGTTGAGACGCCCTCCCCCCCACCTTCTTTTCTTCTTCTTCTTCTTTCTCTGTCATGCTAAGCTGGTCAGGGGTGCCGGGGCACACATGGAAACTCCGTCATGAGTGTGTTTCTACTGTGTGTACACTCTGTGTGTCTCCCTGGCACACACATGTATGTCCTGTGCATACAGACACGACAGGGAAACGGTACAACACACTGCATGCTCTCCTACTCCTCTCGACTGCTTTATACCTGCTTTATTGACTGTCCTGTCCGAGCCGTCTGATAAGGCAGTGTAGTACTCTACCTCGCACTGTGTCTCTGTCCCTCCTACATCTCTGTCTCGTCCCCTCTCTATCTCTGTCTCCTCTCTTTTCTTTGTTTTCACACTGCGGTATGGTGTCAGGGAGCGAAATTGCACTAATCATCCACGGTGAGGACAGTGAGCTTGTTCTCCTCTCAGTTTTTTCCTCTCTGTGGCATTGTAATGACCGCAGAGCAGGAACCTGCAGCTTCTGTCTGACTGAGAAGTCCCGGGCAGAGCTTGCAGGGCTCGTTGTAAACAATAAATCTCAGCTCCGACTGCAGGGACGTATCACCAAGCTGACTTTATTCCTCTGGCCTCTCGTCAGATTTCACTCAAACTCATTAATGAAAATGAGTCATCCGCAGATTGTGCTGTTGTGTATTGGTGGCAAACGAGTGAGAGTCCAGCCGCCCTGTGAGCCCGCACCGTGCCAGGCTGGCTGTAAACCAATCTGATGCTGATGCAGTAGAGACAGTGTTATGGACAGAAACACAGTACAGCTTCCACTTTCCCAAAGAGGGGGGAGGCAGCAGTGCTGAGAGACGGTTATTTGGGGACGATTTTTCTTTTTGTTGTGCTTGTGCAATGTAGAACGGCAATGGGTTGGAATATTTGCGAAAAATCAAGAAAAAAGACCAAGGAAGAAGAGATTTGAAGGTGGTATGACTCAGATACACCTGGGGTAGATGTGTCTCAGTGAGGGTTTGCTCGTCAGCTCTTTTTTGGAAAGTCAGACCCAACCCTTTCATCACAGACACACACATGAACCAGTGACTCCTGAGTTAAGGCTTCTCCATATTCATCACCTCTAACCCATACTTGCCAACCTTCTCAATTTTTCCCGGGAAACTCCCATTTTTAATTATCCTCTCCCAGTTCTTCCTGTGGTCACAATTCTCCTGTATTTCTCCCAATTTATGATTTTTCTTACGGGAAGTTTTAAAGGACAGGGGCTCATTTTTCTGACAACATTTATAAAATATTAAATTTCCGTGTTATTGTAATTAAATTTGAAATTACACTAAGGCTAAATACTATGGCTCCCCTGTGTTTTCTGGCTAATAATTGACAGTTATAAGTCATCTGCAGGCATCTGTTTGCAAAAGAAACCGTACATTATTTATTATTTTGTTATTTTCAGTATTTATAAGTCAACATGCCTGGTGCAAAGGTCTATGACACTCAAATTTTTTGAGGGGAGAACCACCAGACCTCCTGCTTTGGTTACTAAATCCTCCTCATTTTTGAGGTCTCAAGGTTGGCAAGGGTGCTCTAAGCTCTTTTGGTTTTGCTAAGAGGACCATTGATGTGAACGCCAGCGCAGAGATGCTTGTGTGTGTGTGTGTGTGTGTGTGTGTGTGTGTGTGTGTTACGCATGTGTGTCAGTGCGATATGTGCGTGAGATTCAAGAAGGGGAAAGCCTGCTGCTCTAACAGTATGGATGAGATTTCTGGTGAGGGTACTAATGCAGCCCAACTTTAACTGAAAGTGTGTGGTTTCAGAGGATCCCATATCACTTACGTAACCATGCAGCTTAAGTCTTTCAAATAAGCTTCCTGACTCCCCTCCAGCTCCCCCTCCCAACCTCTCTTCCTTTTTTTAACACCGGCTTACAGCCATTCCTGGTTTCTGGAGCAGATGTTAATACTGGGGGAATTCTCTCTCTTTATATCTCTTTCTCTCCAGTGCCCTCTTTGTTTCCTCTCTGCATGCCTGCAGCTACATAGTCAAATTCTATACTAATTCATAAATTGACTGATTGTGTTTCTCTGTGTTGCACGGTGGTTAACAAAAACACCCGTTGCACTTGGTTGTTTTCTTTGTTTGCCACTCGACACCAGTTTTTCTGCAGTTGTTCCATCAGCTGTCTTGTGTATCGACCTGCACCTTGGGAGTGTCCCTATCCTCGCGGTGCAGGCAAGGTCAACACTTTCTCTGTGACAGAACCACATTTTTTATTTAATCACCCTTTACATTGTGCTCACACACATATTAACACGCAGGCATGCTCACCAGTATCATTTTGTCAGCAGCAAACCAGGCTTTTGTTATGTAAGCTTCAGTTTCCTTCCTCACTGGAGGCCTTTCAATCATTTATCCAGCACAAGTGACGTGTTTTGAGTTATTAATATGAAGAATCACTCATAGCTACTTTCATTGATCTAAACATGTCTGTATAATGAATTGTTTCAACTTATAGTGGTTGAGTGTTTGGGTATTTTTAATTACAATAATAGACATGCAGGGCTTTTAAAGGATGCCAGTCATCCAAAATTAGTACATATATGCAGTTTTTTTAAACTCAGGCGATTGACTCCTTTCTCAATGCCAGAAAATACATCATATCTTCTGTATGACCCGTTATTTATTTATTTATGTTTGTATATTCAACCATGCAATACTGACCTAACAGTACAATCATTTTGTGCACTAATTCCACTATGTAATGCACTTGTGCAATAATAATTGAGTTGTGCAACTGTGCAGTATTCTATATATACACTGGAATCAGTACTGCTAATTATACCTCACACGTCAGTGCATACACTAATATAGAATATTTCTGCATTTTAAAACTTATATATAAACTCATTTTCAGTTTTATTGTTTAGGTGAACTGTGATGTTGTAAAATACACATTACATACTACGTCTATTTTTTGAATTTCTAAATTTCTTTCATATTTCTATTATTGGTTGGAGCGACCATAATGTAATTCAGTTTCCCCCCGGGGATCAATAAAGTATTTCTGATTCTGAAACTCAACGCCCGCTAATTTGGAACGATGTTCGAGTCCTGTTTGAACGGAGACGGATAGAATTTGTGACTGAGATGACAAAGAGTCGTTGAAGTTACCGACAGAGGCAACAGTTCTTCATCACATTGCGCTTGAAAGAAGACAAAAATTAGCATGTCCCTCGGGGTGTCATGTTTCCATCACTGCCAGTTGGAGCTGGTGCTGATAAATACCTGTGACTACTGCAGTCATTTGACCCGGGAATGAATGCGGAGTGTACCCTTTCCCACTGAAAACAAAAGCTAGATGTTATACCTTTTTTCTTACACCACAATTGGCACATATATGGAGGTTTTTGTTGCTAAACCTGCTAAAAACAGTTGACTCTTTTCCTGTTGCCAATAGATAAGTTTGCCTTTCTGTTTTTTTCTGATGTGAGCGGAAAAGTCTAATGTGTGTGGAGGAGAGCAGAGAGAAAGACATTTTTAAAAGTCTCTATGTTCAGCTCTCAGTACTTTTGTTGCACCTAACTGAATCTCCATGGTTTTGGAGTTTCATTTCTCTTTGTGCTTTCAGGTATCTGCTTTGTTTTGTTTCATTTTTGCTTCCAGCTGGATAGGAGTTGTGTGAAGTTACTGCTGATGAAAACATAACGTTTCCTGATTTTGTTGTTTCATGATAAAAGCTTTTAGATAACAAAATAATGGGGGGCTTTTATTGTGAAGAATTTACAGGAAATTAAAATGTTAATCCACTGACTCATGCTTGCTTGACTCAAGATGAGCGCATCATTGGTTAAATACACAAAAGAGTGGCAGAAGTTACTGGCAGAGGTGATGAGCCTTCCAGCATCACGCTGGAAAAGGGACCAAAATTAGCGTCATGTTTCCATCACTGCTGACCTGAGCTGGAGCAAAAAAATACCTGTGACTACTCATTTGACCTGGGAGTGAATGCTGATTGTACCCTTTCCCCAGACAAAAGCCAGATATTAGAGGGAATTTGTGTTTTTAATGTTCACTAGGAAAGTGCCTTTAGGCTGTCACCTGGTTCAGTCTTCTTTAGTCCATATATTTCCTCTAGGGGCCACCAGCCAGGCTCTTACAGTCAAAAGCCTTATTTATTTTCTAGTAATACATGATAATACATTAATAATACATTGCAATACATTAATTTAGCATGTTTTAAACTCATTATTTGATTTGCTAAACCCTTTATTTATCCTGTTTATTGTTTGAAGCCTTTAATCTACTGTTTGTGGCTAATGTAAGTTGGTGTTTTAAGTGATTATTTCCATCCCTGCTGGGACACGACTCCACTGATGAATGTCCACAGTCATAAAGCTAACAATTCGTCATCAAAGGGTGAAAGTGCCATTTTAATTGGCTTCATGCTGTAGTGGTATTATACAGCGCAGGTCAGTTGCTGAGCAGTGGATAATGTTGTCCTCAAATTACTTTTATTGATGAGTTTGCTCCTCTTGAAAAATGAGCATTGTCAGGATGTGAACAAAGCCCTATTGTCCGAGTCAGCACCTATTTTCACCTCATTCTGCATGTGTGTTTGTGTCTACATCTAACGCTGCTTTAGTGTGAAGTGGTTTACCTCAGAATGACCCTGTATTTGTTTGTCTCATATCAGCATGACAGATAAACAGGAAAAAAAATGTACCTAGTGCAATTTTCATTTTAGGCTGTTTACTTTTTTTAAAGATACAGGATTATTCCAAGGTCACGGAGAACGTACACCTGACATTTATTTCTAAACAGGCATTTTGAAGATTGAAAATATATTAACACTCCAGGCCAATAATTATGCTTATTCTGTCTTGTGGTGTTATTTTGGCCTTTGACTTCTTATCATAGTAGCTGCAAACTCAAGTAACTATTTAATTTTTTTTTTAATCATTGCAGAATATTTGTATCACTGCTTTAAAGTCGAGAAGAGCTGTGAACATAAAGCAGTACTAGAAAACAGAAAAAAACTGCATGTTAGAATTTAATATCTAAATTCAAATTCTTAACAAAATAATAATCTCAATTTGTCTTTTATACTGGCATTAAGAGCTGTACAATTATTTAATTTGTTGGAATCTTTATTCAGTGCTGCAGTATGTGATCAGTATTTGGTGAGCCCCCAGGGTGTTTAATGGATCCAATAATCCCATTCAGGATGTATGTCCAGAGCTGTATTTCTGTGCACATTGTGCAATAATATGGATTTCTCTGTGGTGTCATTTGCCTTTTGGCCATTTGGTTGGAGCGTGCAAGAGTTTTGTGTTTCACTGAGTATTAATCTGGTAATAATGTTGTTACATGGGAATGCATATTTAAGTCACTTGACATGCACCTATTTTAATTCTTATTGTTGGTACACACAGTTATTGTCATTATCAGTTAGGGCTGCAACTAATGATTATTTTCATTGTCAACTAATCTACTTATTTTCCCTATTATGGCTTAGTTGTTTGGTCTATAAAATGTCAGAAAATGGTGAAAAGTGTTGATCAGTGTTTCCCAAAGCCCAAGCTGAGTCCTCCAATGTCTTGTTTTGTCCTCAAACCCAAAAATATTCAGTTTACTGTAGAAAAAAAAAACCAGAAAACAGTCACATTTAAGAAGCTGAAATCTGAGAATTTGGACTTTTTCTTTAAAAACTGACTCAAACCGATTAATCAGTTGACAACAAATTGATTAATTGTTGCAGCTCTGATTTTCATGGTCAATTAGGCCTGCAACTAACAAGTATGTTTATTATCGATTAGTCTGCTGATTGTTTTCATGGTTAATCGATTAATCATTTAGTCTATAAAATGTTTAAAGAATGTGAAAAGTACTTACCACAACTTCCCAGACATCCTCAAATTGCCTCTTTTGTTCAACCAGGAGTCCAAAACCCAAAGACTTTTCTTTTGCTGTCATGAATGACAAAGAAAAGCAGCAAATCCTCACATTTAAGAAGCTGGAACCAGAAAATGTTTGATATTTTTGCTTGAAAAATGAAAAATCATTTTCAACTCATTTTCTTTCAGTCGACTAACTGATTAACTAATCGTTGCAGCTCTATTATTAATCAGTTATTTCACAAAATCAGTTTATTTAGAATATTGGAATCAAAGAATGAGAAAATATTTACATTTGAGAGGCTCGAACCAGTGAATTCCTAAAACAAGACTCCAACAAATAATCACTGTATCAAAATTGTTGCAGATGAATGTTTTGTTGATTGACTAATCCATCAGTTGACTAATTGTTTCAGCTGTAGTTGTGATTTTGGACAAACCATCCAAATATCTCCAAAGGTAGCAACACAAATTATAATTCACATCAACTTCTGAATGTAAAGCTGCAGCTTTTTCTGCCAGTAATGTAACACTGCAGCCTGCTGGGTAAAAAGCTGCTTCTTCCAAAACATGAGTTAAAAATAAAGTTGTTACTCCTCAGTGACTAGTTATTACATGTAATGTTGTAGAGCTGCAACTAATGATTGTTTCCATAATCAGATAATCTGACAATTATTTTCTTTCTTTAAATCAAATAATTCATTTTGTTTATAAAATACCAAAAAGCTGTGAATATTTCTGTCACAATTTCCTAAAGCCAAAGTTGTCATCAAATATATTTATACACACAAACAATACAAACACACAAATTCAGCTGTCACACACCACAAATAAGTGCTGACATCATCCAGTTAATATGGAATACAAGGTCGGGGACAAAAAAACAAAAACAAAAACAAACAAACAAACAAAAAAAAACCCAACAAAAAAACAATTATGATGCAGGTAGAAGTTTCTGAAACGATTTCAGATTTAGAAGCAATCACATTGAAGCGTACTATTTTCTTAATGATTTAAAATTGCTTGAGTTCCCCCACAGTAATCACCTCTGGCAATTTCAGGTCCTTCTGTAAATCATTCCAGGATGAAGGAACAGCATATTTAAAAGATTTTTTTGTCTAGTTCTGGTCTTTCTCTGGGGTCCAACATCTGTAGGATATTGTGAGAGCAAAAGCCGTATTGATTTTGTTTTTTACGCATGTATGTAGACAGATAAGGGACCAGCCCAAGGAGAGATGTAAGCCAACCAGTGTGAAAGTCTGTGGACATACAGAGATGGCTACATACATGACAGTGTGTTGTTTTGTCCAACCAACAGTCCAAAAACCAAAGATAATCAATTAACTGCAATGCAAGACAAGAAAAAGACAGATTCAAATTCATACATTTGAGAAGCTGAAACCAACAAATGTTTTGCAGTTTTGCTTGAAAAATGCCAGTTAATCAAAACATAAGCTGATTAGTTTTCAGACGATCCACTAATTGTTGTAGATCTATATTACTGTACTGATGTGAGTGTCTGAAGATCTACGTGAGGTCTGTGTGTGATGTAGCTAAAAGGTCGTCATTTATGACCACATGCAGTTTCTCTTTAGTCAAGCTTGTCTGTAACTTGCAGGCAGTGAAGTGCAGAGAAAGAGCGTCGTGGCAGCTGAGGACTGACCCATTAGTGGTGCTGCTACTCAGACTCATCAATACAGTGAGTCTGGTCAGGATGCACTATGGCTCCTTTGTTGCTGTATATTGTCTAGCATTCAGAGGTGTTGGCTGCAGACGTATATCGCAGCCCATCAGGCATCTTAAAGGTAAAAATCAGCTGCAGAGACTCTCAAGTTCCTGTACAACAACTGCCATGGTGCAGGACTGTGCAGCTAATATGGCTGCCACTGAACATTGCAACGATGAAAGAAGTATCTTAAGTGCTATCTCCATCCTTACATGAAGCAGAGGTGGCTGCAGCGGATCAGCATTCCAGCCTCGTTCCGTCTGCCCCCAATCTCTTCCCCTCCTCCCTGCCTGAACAGGAAGCAGGGCCTTCACTGAGGTTAATGTGTTGATGTCTGAGACAGATTGGCACTGTAGTGCTGTCGTCTAGGTGTCGACGCAATGTTTATGTGTATGACTGTGTGTGTGTTTTGAGTGTGTGTTCACGTTTGGTGCAGTGGATTAGCGGTGCTGCAGCAGTGACTAAGCCCATCAGAGCCAACTCTAGCACCTGTCTGCTCATCAGACCTGCTTACCTGTGCCCTCACTGGCTGCTGTGATGAATTTTAAATTAAGCATTTCTTCAGGTCAGATCAATGGTAGATGGTAATCAATTTCATTCTTGGCTGCTGTAACATGTAAATAATTTCTTTGTCTCTCATCTGGAACTTCAGCCTTCAATCAATATCTGTTTCAGTGTGTGAGATTTATGGGGATTTACTGGCGGGATTTGGCAGAAATTTAATATAATATTCATAAGTATGTTTTCATTTGTGTAAAATCCTGAAAATAAGAGTAATTGTGTTTTTGTGTCCTTAGCATGAGCCGTTTATATCTACAGAGGGTGCAGGTCCTCTTCCACAGAGTCTGCTGTGTTGCACTGCCATGTTTCTACAGTTGTCCAGACTGGACAAAACCAAACACCTTTTTCTAATACGGCATTTGTGTTTTTTTGTGAGTTTTGTTTTTCTAATCGCTTTGAAGAGGAGGGTGAGACAATGTGTTTGCAGTCTGCAAACTCACTGCTAGATGCCACGAAATCCTACACACTGGTCCACTGAGACACGTAAACAATACTTCACCTCCTGTACTCAGAGGGACACTGGCTGGACCGCCCAAGTGGGGCTACAACTAACAAATATTTTTATTATAGTTTAAACTCACAATATTATTCAATTAATTATTTGGGCTATTAAGTGTCAGAAACCTGAACATATTCAATTTAAAGTGTCATAAAACAGAGAGAAGCAGCATTTCTTTATAGTTAAGCTGGAAGCAGCAAATGTTTGGTATTTTTGCTCATTTAACAATTCTGAAAAGTGTTGATAGTACATTTTCTGTCTGACTAATCAATAATCTATCAGTCAATCAATCAATTACCAGTTACCAGGAGACTGCAAATTAGCTACAGCTAGAAGTCCGACATACATTTTTTTTAAAATAAATGTAACAAAGCCTACATGTGTCGCCCCTGTCAAATAAATAAAATAAAATAAATGATAAATTAGTCACAAGCAATAAAGTGCAAGTTGTTTTTTTTTTGCACAGATTAAACTAATGAGATATAACATGTGAATTAGTGAACTTTAGACGTGCTGGTAGGGGGATTTTGTTAAATTTGGAAAGAGCCAAAGACAGCTGTTTCAACCTGTTTCCAGTATTTGTGGGAAGCTAAGCTAACTGCTGTATTTCCCAAAATGATGAACCCACTGATTTTCAACAACCAGGCATCAGCTTACTTTTTTCTTTCAGTTATTTCTGTCTTTATTGCCATCATTTAACAAACACACCCAAACAAGCACAAGGATAAGATAAAATAATATAATCAATAAAAAAAGCAAAAACGAAAAAAACAAATACAAAATGGTTTTAAATGAAAAGATAGAAAAATAAATAAAGCTGATGAGGATCATTTCATTATAATCATTCATAGTGGAAATCTGTTCTCTTTTCTACATAGAATCAGAGCACATTTAACCAGGCTCGGTGATTGGTTGGTGGTCCTTAAGAGGTTCCCATGTTCTCATAAAGATATCCTATTTATCCTTTAAAGTATAAATGTGCTGTTCCATTTGTAGTATTGTATATTGTTCAGAATTTTGTTCAGAATTTATTTGAACATCATGAGCTTACTTACAGTTTTACTGTTCAGAGAGATTGTTTTCGCATTCATCTGCTGAAGGGGGAAAGTTTCTGTGCTCACCTTAAAGGGATAGTTTGGAGTTTTTGAAGTGGGGTTGCACTTACCCGTAGTCAGTATATTACCTACAGTAGTTGGTGGTCAGCAGGCCCCCAGTTTGTAGCGGCAGACAGGAGTCCTGGCACAGAAGCTGAGCAACTCTTGACGAGTAGCTCATACAACCCCACTTCAAAAACTTTGCACAGTCCCTTTAAATCTCTGCACTTTACACAAGTGTGATGTGGACACTTGAAGCCCCCATTGCACACACAGATAATGGACTTTTTAGTGAAGTAGGAGACATTTTGTGTCCACCACATTTGCATATTCATAGATTCTGATACTTCTGAACGAGGGGGAATATTGTGGAAAAGGAAGATTGTTTTTTGTGTTTTGTGTTGTAAAAGAAATCAAATCAAACTTTAATTGAAGTTATAATCAAAGGGCCACAGCTGCACCATGAGGATGTGAAGTACACAGGCAAAATTAGTCTATTGTTCATGCAAAGTCTTTGTGTTTCTAATTGCAAAAATGACAGAAAAGGCAGGTTTCGTCATCAAATGTGGAGATTTCTTGCTTTTCTTTATTTATTATCGTATTATCACCTTGGGCTTTGGTGGACCTTTTTCCCTATTTTCTGACATTTTGTATACGTTGCAGCCCTAACCCTAACCCTAGATTATAGATGAATACTTGTTTGATAAACAGTAATAATTGACTTAAGGCGAGTAGGTTTCTGATGCACTTGCCCAACTGGACAACTGAAGAAACCCCCCAAAACATTAAATTATTTAACCCTGTCCAAACAAACAAAACAAAAATGCTATTTATGCACAAACTAAATATGCTAAACAAGAAAATAATAAGAATAAAATTAAACAAATCACTAACAACAAAAATAGTATAAAACAAATTACAAATAAAGCAAACATCTAAAGTAATTAAACAGTACTACTTATTATTCCAAGATCAGTATGAGATCAGTATTAGAGTTAAGATTATTTTCTTTACATGTTACGTAGACTTTATAAAGACACTATGTGTGTGTGTTTCTGTGTGTGTGTCAGCATGTTGCATCATAACACATCATGAGATGTCACCAGTTCAACCAGCCAGCACTCTATTCATCTCACTTATCTTTGCTCAAACAGATATATGTGTGTGTTAATCATATGTTGGCGTGTATGTGTATGTGTATGTGGGGTGGGGGGTTGCTGCAGCCCTGGTGGCCCTGTGGAACCCCTCAGACAGATGACTCAGCAGGCCTGGTCGAGGCACTCACTCATGTTGATGGAGGCTGGGAATGAGCCTCAGTTTGAGTCCAGCTCCTGGCTGCTCTACAGTAAGTGCTGCTGGGGCAGGTTGGCTGCGAGCTGCCTGCAGCCTACTCTCCTTTAATTAAAGGGGGGAATGGAAGGCACACGTGAGGCCAAATCACCAACCCCCACCCTCCCTCTCCACCCTTTACCCAGCTGATGGTGGGTCTTTATTTATGAGCTCATGGAGACTAAGTGTTTTCAGAGCCGAGACCCCACCACACCCAGTCAGGTTTATTTGATTAGAGAGATGAGACGCTGCTCAAAAGGTGCTCTCCAACCTTTGTTAGAATCTGAAAAATAATAAAATAAGCATAAATAACATGAAGCATCCAGCAGGCACTCCCTCTCTGCAGGGGTTCGGCTTCCCCAAAACTCCAAAGCCGGAGGATATTTTTAAATTGTTGATCAGCGATGAACAGTTTCATCCTCGCTGCAGTGATTCATTCTTTTGATTTGAAGTCACAAAGCAGCACCACCTGCTTACTTTGTGTTATTATCTCGGTAATAACAGAACCCCTGCAGGACTCGGAGCATTTGTTGGTGTTTTTTCCAAGCTGATGATTGTAAATGAAGCTGAACTGACACGTAGGACTGCAGTGCTCTCAGCCAAGCATTTGTCTCCCTCCAACACAGGTTTGTGTAAACCTCCGAAAAATATTAACAGTGGCAGCACCCGTCTGTGTTCGTGCTCCCTCTGTGCAGTTAAATCTCTTCATTTGCGAGACAGCACGTGAAACGATGTGTCATATCGTGAGGGGCTTCCTTAGATTTCCCTCCCTGTGCCTCCCTCCCTTCCTCCCCTCATCTTCCTCTCTATCTCTCTCCTTGGCCGATTGCGCTAATCTCTCCTCCCAATTGTTATTCTAATAGTGCAGCTGTTACGTAACTCCCTGAAACAAGAATTTAGAGATCAGGGTTATTGAAATGGATCCTCATCATGCCCAAATAAAAAGAGGAAGAGACGGAGAGAAAAAGAATATCTTCTTAGAGGAATTTGATAGGTCATCGCTGGACAGCTTGTTGTGACAAAAGGAAGGTTTTCGGTGTCCGTTACTCAACCTGAGCTCTTTTCCTTTAATCTCCTTCTGGCTGATGAGAGAGGAGAAGAGAGAGGAAAGGACAGGAGGTGGTGGGATAGGGAGCTTAGTGCGGTTTGATGTCCAGGTACTCTGAGTCCTGCCTTGATACCCTCAGACTCTGCAGCAGCGTCCCTCGGACTGATATGTACGATAGTGAAGAGCCTATGCAATGTGCAACCTTCCACTTACTGTATTGATCTGCTCTGTTTTGCTCTGTAGAGAAAAGGTTTTATTTGTCCTGTGTATTCGGCTTTAAACAGCTGGCATATAACTCGTACAGTAGGCTGTTGGTGCAATTTGATGCATTTTTCTGTCCCCATTCACCTTTTACTGCCCTGACTGATGATTTTGTCACTGTCTTTCCTTTTCATTCATGATTCAGCACACAAACAGAGACACAAACAGTTTATAAGCCCTACTAGAGATGGGAATGCTGGTCTGTCATGTGGTCCACCACTTCATCACTTTGGTCCAGGCTGAAAAATCCAAACAATTGTTTGATTGATTGCCATGAAATTTTAAACAGACACAGACGGATGTGTCCCACTGACGCTGACGATACCCTGACTTTACTCTAGTGCCACCATGACATTTGACATTTTTGGTTTTAAGTGAAATATCTCAACTATTATATGGATTGTTAAGACACTTGTTAGCAGGGCTGGGTACGAAGCTTCAAAACTTTTATGGTGACAATCAAATTGCTTCAATACTAACAAGTACCGAGAAGTGCCTTGTCAACCGCTACCAAATGTCGATACCTAAAGAGTAAATCTCATCAGCGTAAGTGAACCAATAAGCACATAGCATGCTTGTACCAAGATCTAATAATGCAGGTGGTTGGCTGTCTAATATTTAATGTAGTGGAGGCATACAGGAACAGTACGTTACGCCCAGAGATGGGGCTCACTTTTTTCAACGACTAGTCTCGTAATACCAGAGAACTGGAGATCTCGCTGCCTACCGATCATCTGGGGATTTCTAAGTGCAAGGTAGTTCTTTGAACAGCAGTAAGAACAGTCGCTAACAAACCTCCACCTCTATATTTTTTTCAAGGACAGCCTTACTGGCCTCCATTGTTGATACCCAGTTTTTTGTTACAGATAGTTGTGTTCCTCTCAGGATACCCTGCCTTTTCATCTACTGCAATCATATGGTCCAAATGTAAATTTGTGCAGCACTTTGGTTTACGACAAAACACCTGCAAAATGAATCACATTCCCTGGTGCTAATTAGCAAATGTTAGCACGTTTATAAACTAAACTAAAATGTGAACATGTTAAGTAATTATACCTGACTAGCATAAGCATTGTCATTGAGACCTTAGTATGTAGCTCAAAGCACTGTTGTGTTTAAGTACAGCCTCACAGAGCTGTTAAATGGTAGTTATCTTACGTCAGTGGTTTTCAAACTAGGTTCTGGGGACTAACAGAGGTCCTCGAGTGAGTTTTAAGGGTTGTAGCTAAAGGAGGAAAAGAATATTTTGACTTTAACTCACATTTTTGGAAGCTGGAATGATACTAGTTTGACTATGAAGACTTGCGACAAAATCCTCTCAAACTGGGGGCTGTTGGTCTAATATGCGTCTGTTGTGGGGGACCTTGACATGAAACACCCTGTCTTAGGTAGCCACATGCAGGTGGGACTACTAAAAAAGTCATTTTAGAGCATGCATTTTTCCAGTTTGTATGTGTTTTGTGTTGCAGGCGAGCATGCCGTTGTAGGACTACATTTGTATGTGTGTGGGAGGCACCTTATGTGTTGGAGATTGTGTGCAAGTGTTTGTGTGAAGATGAGCGCTCCGACTGAAGGAATATAGCCCAGGGGTAGAGCCACAGAAGAGGAGAGTGAAAGCAAAAAGGAGTGATATATCAGAGGAGTGTGGGTGACCCCGGGGTGACTCTGTGCCCTTTTCCTCTGTATTGAATGACGGGTGTCTTATTTACCTGATTGATATGATGATTCCTTCTTTTCTGTCTACCGGAGGGAAGAGGAATAATTCAATTCAAACGCCAGCAAGTACAGTAGGTCATTACAGCCGTGCAGCTTCCCGGCTGTAATTCTCAGTTCCAGTTCTCTGAGTGCGGACAATAGAGATCGTCTGATTCATTTAATGCGATGGGAAGGAGAAGATTGACTTCATGATTGTAGCCTGAATTTCCTGACTGAATTAAACCTTCACAGTCCAAAGTGGTGTCCTGAAATACAGTATATACGTTACAGCAGCTTAGTGGAAAGGGATTCAGACTTAGTTTTTATGCCTCTAACAAGCCTTTTGGGTAACAGATGATGACGTTATGAGACCAGGATTTTGGCCTTGGTTGGCTTCTCTGAGTATCTCTCATCGCTCCCTGATGACAAATCTTACTTAGTGCAGATTTCTTGAGTCATCTAATCCTTGTGTCAAGTGTCGTAAAAGTGTCATAGCATCATGGACCTGTTATTAAAAGCTTAGCCATTTGTAAACCCCTTCTGAATCCCCTGGAGAGAGAGGTGGTGTCACTTTGATTCGATCCTCTTCACTTCTCATCCCACCCAGCGTGCACAGTGATGCTCTGCTCTCCAGGACTCAGAATACAGCAGAACCCTTGTTCTTTCGTCCAAACCTCCAATGAAGCTGCTACATCTGCAGTGGCACCAATAAACATTGAATACATTTATGCACGCTGTTTTTTCAATATTCACTATTTTCACAGAAAATGGCAATATTCTGATTTTCATACAGGTCATGCAAGCAGCATATTCTGTTTGGACATTCTGAATTAGGCCGTATCCTAAATTGTACATTTCTGATGTGGGAGACGACAATATTATTCAGAGTAGGGCTGGGAGTCGTTCACAGATGTTCAATACTGGAACTGGTGGCGATTGACCTCAGTGCCTGTTCCTGAACAATACTTTTTTCTATAAAATCTATTTTAACAAAATGAAAATTACATTACACATTACAGTACAAATCTTGTTTCTTTTTTCAGCTCCTTTTTACACACTTAAAGTTTCAAGTGAGAAACACACCTACTTTTCAATTTCAATTCAATATGCTTTATTAGCATGAACATTTTATAAACAATATTGCCAAAGTGTTAATGATATTAATGGGGGAAAAAGTACATATTAATTCAATTCATGAATGATATTAAAGAAAAGGGAAAAACACATTTCATAAAAAATATGAAGAAGAAGCACAAAAATGGGTTTACTTTTAAACATTATGAAAGGCTTTTTTTGGATTTTGGATAATCGCCAATAGTGCAACAGTTACCTTTTCAAAAAGGTGGTTGAACACATTAAAGAAGGAGGTTATATTCACACAGTCAGTTTGCCACTGGTGGAAAATATTGTAAAAATACTATCTTGACTCAAAGAAGCAAAATGGCTCAGGTGGCTCCATAATCAGAGTCTGAATGGCTGCATGTATCAACGGAATATTTATCCTCATTAATCATGTAAACAGCTTACTAAGAATATTGTCTTTTGGGGAATAAGGGCAAAAAAACTTCAATATTTTGTGCATGTAAATGTAGCTTCCTTGGCTGAAATACAGTGTTTCCTCTTTGCCAAATCTGTAACTAGCCCTTCTTTTAGTTAACTAATTACTCTGGCTCTGCAAAATTCAGTGTGGAGACACAGTTAATCTTTTCTGCAAGGGTGTCATGTGTTTTCCCTAATTATCAAACTGTGCAAATGTGGTAATGATTTGTTGATGCTCAAGTGCTACAAGTACAGTAGCACCTTTTTTAAATGATCCTCGATTCAAACCCTTTTGCATCACTCACACACATGAAGTTAGTGTTCTGATAACAGGCAGTTTTTATTAGTTAATAAGCTCTGGGTTTAAGAAATATCTTATTGAATCTTTTATTTCCACCCTCTTTGTTAATAGCAAAGAGCAAAGAACCAGTCATTCAGCTAATTCAGATTCATCTTTATTGGCCAAGTTTAGTGTTTCCATTGCTCTCAGTACACTTACATAGGACAAAGAATAAATAAGTCAAGTGTTTGGAAGCTGTAAATGTAGTTGATTTTTATATATACAGTTTACAGTGTGTAGGATTTATATTGACAGTAACAGTGCATGAGATGTGTACATGTTAAGGACAGGACGTTGCCTTTAAACTGTAAAATAAAAATATATAAACAGAGTCTATAATGGAAGTAGGGTCGAAAATTATGTGCATGATCCTTAACTAGTAGTTGAACAGGTTAACAATCAATAATCGATTTATCATTTATCATTAACAAGATGCAAAATACATTCTTTTTCTCTGTTTAAATTTAATTTTAATTTTAATTCAATTCTAGTAGCACTTAGTTAGTTAGCTGAAACCTTAATTCATGAAGCAAAAACAATATAAGCAAACAATAATAAAACAAACCGCTGCTCTTGTCCACTAATGGGGAGGAGTTACTGCCATTTCTGGACTAACAATTACTTGCGAGACAACTGGATTTGTGAGATCACACGAGAGTCCATCTTGCCAGGTTTCAGGTTACCTGTTACCCAGAAGTGGTGGAGCCAATCAGGCTTTTCTTGATGGAAAAGTTGTTTTCACTTTGGTAAGAGTTTGATCTGATTGGTTGAAGTTAGCCTGTGTTAGAAGTGACGGACACATGATTCATCCAATCACCTGCCAAGTGTCTTTTTAAAGTGCTTGCCCTTTTCCAAACAGTTTCCTAGGACAACTTCCCAGATATACTGCTGTGGACGGGGACAGCAGCAAAATGTATTTCAGCAATCGAAACAAGGGCAACCAAAAAAAATCAGTGTCATTTTAAGTGTACACTGTATTTAGAATATTTTAACCTCTTTACTTTGCCGTCAGACAGCTTTTTCCAACAGGAAACTACTGTTATACAAGCCAAATATTGCCCCTTCCAAAGCCCCCAGACTCCACTGGCAAATACACAGATTTTACCTCACATGACACAGGAGGTGCTGGTCTACCTCAAGAACTCCAAAACCATGCCCACTTGGCATAACACCCAAGTGGGCGTGGTTTTGCAGGACGTAGGAGTGCATGCGTCAGCAAGCTCATTAGCGAGCTCTGTGAGTGTTTGAGTCTGCGCTCTGAGTACACAAAACAAAGCTGGATTGCGTAGCAAAGTGTAGGCTTGTTTTATTTCTAAAGCCTGGGAAAATCAGCAAACTAGACTGAATAATGCATGCACATAATATGAAATCAGTTCATTTGATTAGTATATTTTTTGTTGGTTAATTTAATCATGTCAATATATTTTATTTTGTTTATCCACCTATTTCAAATCAACTATATCAATCAATCAGGGAAAACAGGAACAGTATTACTGTTTAGTGTATTTTCCATTATCCTCTGTGGGTAATATAGTGACTATGAATTAATACGTTTCACAACCCCACTTAAAAATCTGACCTGTCCCTTTAACTGTCTGATGTTTAACTACCTCCAATCTCAAAATGTATTTGAACATTTTTTTTCTCTGTGTGTGTCGCCAGGCTTGTTCGTGTGCCGGTGTATGAGCTCACACATTCATTGAACAGAGGCACGTGGGTTGTCTTGTGGCGCAGGATTTACTAGCTAGCTGGGAGGATAGTGGTGTCACCCAGCCTCTAATTGGCTGACCCCAGAGATTTTTCTCTAGCAGATGCAGAGCCAGGTGCCCACCCCCTTCCCTTCCCTTCCTCCCTCCCTCCTAGAGTACATTCCTTCATCCCTCCCATAATCAATCCTCCTGCCTCAATATGGACTTCAACTCCTCTCCCCCCCTCTCGCTGCTGCAGCTACTTGCGGCACATTGCAACACTCCAAGATCATGCCTTCGATTCTTAACACCCCCATCTCTTCTCTCTCAGCCTCTGACTTTGCACTAAACACTATGGATCCACATTTAGAGGCAGAGAAACGAGAGAGATTAAGTGAGCAACAGAGAGAGGCAGGAGGGGGGGATGGAGCATCAGTCATTTTTACTGTTGCGGCAGCGGAATGTTTTTGGTTGGCAGGAAAAGAGAAGAAAACAGGAGTGATGTGGAGGTAGAAATTAAATAATCATACATACATTTATAAAAGCTTTGATGCAGTAAACAGACATTTGTTCAGATCATGTTTGAGCTGCCGTATTAAATCAGTTTGGATCGAAGAGGAGGGGGTCAGTCCTCAGGGACAGCAGCGGTATCGGCTCAGGATGAAGGAGAATCATGCGTGTATGCAGCAGCTTTACAAGGTCAACCTGCACCTCGCACACGATCACATGTAAGCACACATGTATGTAGACTTGGCACATGCACATCCACTGTCAGCCAGCCCTTAGTCAGCACAGTGTGCACAGGCTGCTGCTCTGTGAGGAAGCTGGATGTCGCCACCTAGTGCTCACACGCAGGACTTTCTAATAGAGTTATATGAACACTGACATCATCATCTCATTATTTATTAGCATTATTATTATCTCATTTTCTCTCTTCCAGTCAGGTTCAGCTTTCAGGACTCCTATATAATCCCTGTCTCTGCCTCTCTGTCACCACTATTACACATATCCTGTCGTTGCTATTTTATTTCTTTTGTTATTCTATCAGGCACAGTTTATTTTTTTACGTTTACTCCTTAAACACTTTTCTTTTTATATTCCATTTTTTTAGTACTTTGTTGTTATTCTTATGTTACTGTAATTTTGAAACAATTTCCTTAAGGATTAAGTTATCGGTTATCTCATCTCCCACAGAAACCTTGTCCTTTAAACACAGACTTACAGTATATGCTCTTACACACATCCATATTTCATTTCCTGCACAACCACATGCTGCACTGAAAATCCATGTTAATAACCACATAGATCAGGTCACCACAGCTGAGCACTGTATAGAGATGGGTATCATTAGGATTTTATTGATACCGATAGATCAATACTCTTACTGATATTACTTGCTATAATTTGCTGCAAAAAGTAAAGATATAACATGAAATATGTGAAAAGATACAACAGTTAATTTATTATTACTTTTTTGTAGAAATAAATGAAATCAGGAGTGTCACAAACATCCCAATTTGATTTTTTCATTTTTTTGTGTGAAGTACAAGTAAATTCTGGAAATATTCACAATTAATGGACCGTTCATTTACAAAATAGATGATGAACAGCCTGAGATGCCTAAAGAAAAATCATTGCAATTTCAAAAATATTTCAGTTTTTTCACATTTAGTCAGTGTGCTGTCATTACATGTGCAATACACAGATCACACTGGATCTACAAATACATAAAACATTTACGAATGGAACTGAACAGCATTATAGTATTTTACATTTTTATGATTCATCTTGTCAGAATCTAGAAATTTGTTTAATTTTCCAGACGTTTCCTGTCCTTTGTAGTAATGCTGCATCACCACACCACACTAACTAAAGCTGAAGTTAATGAAGAGGACAGTGAAGTTGCCTCTGCCTTACAAATCATTTACAAATCAAAGTCTTCAGGAAGTCTGATACAGATTATTTTGTACTGAAGCTACTGATTGATAATATTTTGCACAATGTTCGATATTTTTAAATATAACCACCATTATTCAGTGTTTTTCTTTTGACTGTACACAGTCCTCTATATATACACAGTCCAGTATATTCTGGTCTGGAATTAATGACTGATCTGCAGTTCTTCACACTTTTTCGAAGCCATCCAGGGGGCTAGACTAGACTCTTTGGCGGGCCGGTTCTGGCCCTCGGGCCAAACGTTTGACAACCCGGAGTTAAATTGTTTCCTGAGGTATTGCAAATGCATTTGCATTTTCATGCAGCTAAATGCAATAATCCTAAATGAATGTTCTGCCTCGTCAGCTGTTCATGTAACATTACGTAAAATACCTGCAGCATTATCGTTTGTCCAGGAACTTAGCGTAATTTTGTTACTGACTAGAAGGGCTGCAACTAGCAATTATTTTTATTATCGATTAATCTGGCCGTTATTTTCACAATTAATTGATTAATAATTTAGTCCATAAAACATCAACGAATTGTGAAAAATGCTCATCACAATTTCTAAGATCCCAGTGAAAATGTGATGCACAAATGGTCATTTCCACTAATTGTGAATCATATTGCAATATTTGCCAAAATAATAACCAGTCAGGAACTGGTACTGGTTTAGCAGCCTGCTGGTTCTCATTACCCATCCCAAGCACTGTTTCCTTTATGTTTGGTCTTTTCCTGCCCGGTTTGGTCAGATAGACATGAAGAGACTGTCAGATTCAGAAACATTATCTTGCATGATGTCTTTTAGGTAAATTATTCATTTTTATTGATGGCTTGAGGTAGATCCTCCTGACTACTCTGCGTTTGGCTGCATTCATCATGTCCTCATCTTTTTTCCTGCCCTTTCTCTCCTTTTCCTCCACCCCTGTCCCTCCGTCCTGTCCTCTCCCCTCCTCTTTTCACTGTCTCCCCTGCTTCTTCCTCCCTGTAGAGTCTAAGTGAAGGAGAATATATAGTGGAGCTCGAGGCGGTGCAGGACAGTTAGTCTGCTGTTAATGGAGAAAATATTTGTCAGAGCATAGAGCACTGTGACTTTGGCCTCAGCTCCCCCTTAGGCACAGACCTTTAATTGCCTACACACTGGTGGAACGCTCTGCATCTGACGTAAAAGCGCGTGTGTGTGATAGTGTGTATATGTGTACATTGTGGCTTCCTCTTTGTATGACCATGTTTGACTGTGTGACTAAAATAACTCCTGGATCAATATTGGCCTGCATCCCATTCCTCTTCATTTAAAAGAAATCTATGACCGTTACAGTAGATCGCTATGCACTGATTTCTGCACTTTTGATGCGAGTATGTCTGCAGTGCAGAGATTTTTTAAGTGTCTGAAATGGATAGCAAAGTTACTATTTGCAATGATTGCCCAGCGATCATTACAGTGAATTTGTGAGGAACAAAGAGTGAAAAAAAAACTGTCAGCAGTGGTTTTCTTATTTTTCCCAGCATGTGTACATTTTAAAAATCATTTTATTTAATGTCTGCATCTGCCAGTGGGCCATCACAATGAGAGTAGAAGGCAGAATAATGTGTTAATTACATTACATTGGAGATTTGATGTTCTTTGCTATTAGGCGGAAAGAAAAATATGCATATATTGGTTTCTGCATTGGGAATTGGACAGGAATTGGAAAACAGCATATGTGATATCAGCAAAAAATCCATATTGTGCATCTCTAATTTGACATTTTCTAGACCACAGGATTAATCGATTGATCAGGGAAAAAAATCTAATCCATAATTCACATAAATGATTAGTTGCACCCTGTCTGTTAAATGTTTGTCTCAATCCGCTTTATGTATCTCAAAGAAAAAATAAAATCACTCGTATTTTGCATTTTTTCAAATGGTCTCAGCTCAACCAGCACCATCCACGTCCCCCTCTGGTTTTCACTATCTCTTGTGTTTGTCCTTGGTCAGCAGGCTGAAGGTCATCATAAAGCCACTACTGTTTTTCCCTCGTTCATCAGTTTTCTTATCCCACATCCCCTGCCGTCACTCCATTCTAGTCATTTTTGCATTCTTGCTTCCTGCTGAGTTGATGAAACTGAATCCACTTCAACACTTAACGTTTTTCTTATTCCTGCCCCCGTCTGTGATCCCTCCTGCTCACTTTGCCCACATTCAAGTCTTTAAATCATCCTCATGTTGATAACCAGGACACATTTAGCAAGATTCATATTTTGAAGTATATTTGATCTGATGAATCACATTGATTTGAATTTAAAAGTAACATGTTCTGTTTAATATGATAATGTTTAAATGCTTTTCAACATACAGCCCAATACACCAGTTTAATGTTTACTTTGCCACTGAATCCAGTCTTTATATTCCCCTGCTGTTTAAACTTTAAATCTCCATTCTGAAATATATTTTAATTTCATTTAATTATAGATTTTAGTGTAGCGTTGGTTTGGTTTACAATGTATGAGTAGTTTTAATTAATTTATTAGGTTTATTTTTGTGTTCCACATGCCCGCTTTTACACACTTGTAGTATTCTTGAACTTCAGCCCCTGTTGTTATGTAACGTGCTCAGAATATCTCGATATTGAGCAGAGGTGTATGCTGGAGTGTGAAAAACTGGCTTGTGTGTCCGGTAAACCATTCTGTGGAGTGAAAATCCTTTCTATGCGGTTGTAACAGTTTTAATTTTAAATGAGGATATATTTGTGTTTGTCATTTTGAGTTGTCTGCCAGCACATCATAGATCCTGGACTCTTTCTGCTTTTTACCCATCATGTTGAATGTAATAATACAATTGGGCTGCAAATGATTATTTTCATTATCGATTAATCTGCTGATTATTTTCACGACTAATCACAATTAATTGTTTAGTCTATAAAATGCCAAAATATGTGAAAAGTGCTTATCAAAATTTTCCAGAGCCCCAAGTGACATCTTTTGTCCAACCAACAATCCAAAAGCCAAAGACTCTTTACTGTACAAAAATGACAAATAAAAGCAGCAAATCCTCATATTTAAGAAGCCGAAACCTGCAAATGTTTGATATTTTTGCTTGAAAAATGACTGAAATGATTAATCTATTAAAGTTAACAATTGATAATGGTTGGGAACTAATTTTCTTTTGATTGACTAATTGATCGTTGCAGTTCTAGATCCTGCACTCTATAATCTTTATTTATTTATTCATTTTTTACCAATTATTTCTCTAAAATTTAACAAGGTGAAATGGGATTTGGTTATACACAGCCTGGAACAAGTGAAGTTTAAGAGAGATGCTTTCCACACTGTTGTCAGAGATTTACATTGTTGATCTGAACCCTTCAGTGGTGAAAACAAGCACTTATAGAGAATAGACTTAGTCGGAGAGCATTTGCCCCCACAATAGCGTTGTAGGTTGTTTCTTGGCTGCCTGCTGCATCGTCTCCCTTGTTACAGGACCAGCTTCAAAACGATTATCCCCATCAATCATACACACACATACACATGAGGAAATAGAGCCCAGGTTTAAAAATACTGAAGTTCTCCTTTAAAAATTTACTTGTACATAAAAATCAGAAAGGTTCATTTGAAGATAGTACTGTGTGTTCAGCACGTGACATGTTTTCTGACCGAGATTTATGTGGCATCACTGCCCTCATCACCTAAATATGCAAACTGGAACTGATGTGGGTGCAAAATTTAATTGGGAGTGAAGAAGATATTTTAAGTTCAGAAGTTTAGTTCAGTGTGGCTGTGAGTAAGCATATGTTTTCCCCCAATGTATGGCTCAGCACAGTCATCCAGACATCTGTTTCCCTCAATCAAAGATTAATGAGGAACGCAGAAAAAGCTGTATGGATGAATGTGGTGTCAAAACAAAAAAGTCCTCTGAGAGCAAGCCAACAAGAATTTGCTCTTGATTGCTTTAAAAACAGAAAGAGTGTCTGAAATGGGCTATGTGATTTGTAATATCAGATTTAATGTATTTTATTCCTCAAAGATGGATTGATATTAGAGGACAGATGAAGGATGAGCTGATCTTAGCTCCCTCTGCTGGTCGGACCAGGGTCACATCTCATTTACATTCAACTTCACTCTGACTTGGTCAGCATCTGAGCAGGTTGACAGCACAGCATGATGCAGTCAGTAAGCTGACAGTTGGTTCAAAGATCATCCACAAGACATGGACGTGTCCTGAAGAGAGTCAGAGGAGAGAGGACGGCAAGTGTGAGGGACCTGGCACTGACTGCACTGCCTTCAGTCGGTTCTGTTGTGTTTATCCGACACACAGACTCTGTCTTTATCCGACACACACAGAGTCACACATTGCCCCAGATACCAGTCGAGTGTGCAGTACACACACAAGCTGTGTTCACACCCGCCTCTCCCTCTGATCCAGTGCAGCAATTCAATGCTGTTCTGCAATACTGTTACGCAGAGTCATCAATTATTCATTAAGGATCTCTGCACTTGTTCAGTCATGGGCTTGATAGAAAGAGAGATAAAATTCCAGGGTGAAGGGGTTAAAAATGGCTGTAATTTTCCGAAAAACCTCAATGAAATAGTATATTTAGTCAATTACTCTAAAAAAACTGCTAATGCTATTAATTGTACTGATATTATCTTTAAGATATCTGTATTCTTAACCTCGTGTGGGTAGATAGATGGTGCAACATATGATCCAGACCATCTGATTTATGTGTCATGTGGGAAACATCTGTCTCGCTGCCACCAGCTCTCTGCGCCTGCCTCATAAACCTAACACATCACTCCATCTCCTCTGCATAGATAACTTGGGGGGCTCCTATAAATAATCACATCAACACAGTATGATGCTGGACCAAGCAATGAGGGGTTATTAACTACAATTACATTTATAATCATTCAATATGCTAGACACTTTCGTCCAAAGGGACGTGCAAATGTGATACGATCCAAACCACAGTAGAGAAATCGTAGAGAATACAATACTCAGCAGTCAGTTCCACGTTCCACCTGACACAAGTGCCACAAGGCTGGCAGATGCTTGAAGTAACACAAGTACCAACAAAATTACTCTCTATTTCTTTTTACTCTATTACTATTACTTTTTTTTTAATAGTAGCGAGAGATGGACAGAGATATTGTGACGCAGAGAAAGAGCATATTAGATGAGTAAGGAATCAGTGATCAAATCAATTCAAGATTTGATGAGAGTACCTGCCTCACAGTGGTGAGTGGTCTGACATTTGCAGAACATAGTGAGTGAGAAAGCTTGCGAACCTGAGTAAGGGAATTCAGCCCCTTGCTGTACCAGGGTCCAAGCATGACTTGAAACTTAATCCAAGCAGAAACAGGGGCTGCATGAATAGGGAATGACATGAGTTGTCTTGAAATGGCTGGTTGAATTTTGGACCATGTTGAGAGGTTTTACTGTGCATTTTGGCAGCCTTGCCAGTTGGGGTTGAGTATCATTTGGTTTTTTACATACTGGTGCTAAAAGCATACTTTTAAAACAATAGTGGTGCCTAAATACTGTCTGAACAGATAACTTTAAGAAAAAGAAGCACATAATAATGGTTGATGACATCAAACAACAGCTTTTTCATGCATAAAGTATACTTAAATATATAAATAAAATCAAAACACTTAACAAATTTACTTAACAAGGTCACATAAATAAAAACCTAACCAACTACAGTTACTTAATACTGAATAAAACTTACAGAACTAATAATAGCAAAATAATTTTTGTCTTGGTATTCTTGGTATTCTACAAACTCCAGCTTCAAACTTCAGCAATTCTTTTGAACAGGGTGTTGTTCTATCATCTATTTTGTACTACCATTGAGGCTGGTGAGAAGGACAAGAAAAGCTGGGTATCATCAGCATAGCAGTGGTAAGAAAAAATATGTTAGTGGATAACCAGACAAAGGGAAATGGTGCATTTTGAGAAGAGTAGAGGACCAAGCACAGATCCTTGTGGTACACCAGTGGGAAAAAATTGACATCAGGAGTCTTCACTTTGAATGATCATCTTTTGAGGTAGGACTCAAACCAGATTAGTGCTGTACCAGAGATGCCTGGTTACGACTGGATGAACAGGAGCATTTAGTGGTTCACTGTGTCAAAGGCTGTCAACAAGATAAAAACTGATGACTTGGCATCCCTTCTTGGTATGCACAGTTTTTCTGTCACTGACAGCAGTGCAGTTTCAGTGGAATGGCCGCTCTTGAAACCAGATTGGTTTGGATCAAGTAGATTACTTTGACAGAGGAAGCCTGAGCCTTTGGTGAAAACTGTATGAGTTCACATCTCAATGTCTTGAGATGGATTTACGAATGACTTTTTTAACAGTGGGCTAACTTGGGCCTGCTTAAACAGTATTATTGTGGGTGAGATGGCTTGAAAGAGCTTGGAAGGAATAGGATCCAGAGGACTAGTGGTAGGATGACTTCAGAGCAGATGTTTGGAGACATCTTCCACAGCAAGAGAGAGAAATACCAATAATTAATGTTACTTATTAAAGAACAGTTCATTTGTTGTAGGTTCATCAAGAGATGACGAACTAACAACTCTTACTCTTCTATAGCCCCTGTTGTTCTCCTTGTGCTTTTGTGTTGGTATTGTTTATTTTGTTAACTATGTGAAAGCTTGTATTAATATGCGTTGGCAACATTATATTTTATGCAGTCATGCCAATAAAGCCAGTGAATTTAAATGCAGCAGGTGATGCACTCTGCTGCTTGTTTAAGGACAAAATTAAGTAGTCGTCAAGCTGACATTTGAGGACAGGGAGGGATTTAGAGGTCCATTTGCTCTTAATAAATGCAGGGACATTTTGGTTATGAGAAGACATTCCGACAGAGGAGGGAGCACGATGACTTAGGGAACCCCCACGACCAAGGACTGGTATCCAACGTGCCCTGCCGGACCCTCTGCAGAGCTTATGAATATGGACACAAGGCTGATCGATGCTGCAGGGGGTGCTGTGCAGAGAAAGTGACTACCAGAGTGAGGAGGAGATTTAGACATATTTTATATATTGATGCTGCCACCGAGGGTAGCAGAGGATACAGGTGTATGGAACAGGAGCAGGGAGACGCAAATAAATACTGACTGTCTGAGTGTTTGTGAATGTGTGTGCCTGCTTGGATGAACATCTGTAATTGCCGTCTGCGGAGGACGATTTTAGTGCAGGGCTTAAAACGGTGAAGTCTAGTGGTGTGTGTGTATGTGTGTGTGTGTGTATGCTTACTGTCAGAGAGGAGACACAGATTGGTGGAGGCAGGTCTGGCACTGTGTGGTCCACAGCACTGCAGGGTCATGAATGATTTAATGGCAGGAGAGGTGAGCTTCGTCCTCCAGCTCTTAAGACGCACACAGGCATTTATGACCCGCAGAAGTGATTCATTTTCATGACCAAACCAACTGTTGTATTGATATTCTGGATAAATTGGATTTCACTGGGTTATATTTATGATGATGTGTGTTAATATGTAGCTCCACAAACAGTACTGCTGCTGCATTTTGCTGCAGTTTATCAAAAGAGAGAAATAGTTCACTCCTACAATGCTGTGCTGATGTTATCCGTGCACATCTTCAGTGTAGGCTTACGTAAGTTACAAACACAGAAGAGGAGGAGGAGGTTCTGCAGACCCGCTTTCTTAAGTAGTATGTTACAGAAATACTCCTTTGATATCAATATTTTTTTACAGTGTAAAACCACACATACTGTAATATTCTTACACGAAGGTTATGTGAAAATAGCATCATATTTCACTGTATGTTGTAATGCTGCTGCAGCAAATTATAGCCGGGCTATTGTTGGACTGCAGCCAGCGAGCATGGTCATATACATTCATGAAGGAGCCTTTATTCATGTGAAAGGTCACATGTCATGTGTGAGATCAGTTCAGCCTCTCTTATTCGTTTACTAAAAGATTATGTTAATTCCAGTTTGTCTTCTCACTGAAGGTCCAGAGGTTAAAAACACCATTTTCACCTCATTTTCCTCATTTCTTTCTCTTCATTTTCATCATTCTGTTTGAATAGAGTAATCAATAGTTTATTGTGATACTAAATGCAAATCCATAATGGTACCAAGTTGCAAAGAGAATCGTTCTGCCACAAAATATTGTAATTTAGCTCTAATAGGGATTAAAAATATAGATGGAACCTGAATTTCCACATGAGGTCATGTCTCTGGACACTGTTGAGTATGTTGAGTGCATCATGTGCTTCTCTGCTCACACCTCCACATGAAGAAAACCCACAACTCACTTTTGATCTTTCTGTTTGCAGGACAACATTTTTGTGCATATATCTGGAATTTGACTGTAACTGTTAAAGTTCAAGGATAAGGTTGGCAATGTTTTATGGTTTTGTTATTTTCAACAAATCCTACAAAAAGACCAAAAAAAACAACATTGTCAAACTCAATACTTTCAAACTTCCCCAGCCTGTCCCTGTATGTGGTTCTCAGCCCAAAGCCATACATAGTACAAGTAGTAGAGTTGGGTATTGGTACTCAGTACCTTTATTGACATAACATAACCCAGTACCAAGTAGTATCAAAACTTCTGCAGTCAAGCAATACCTAGTTTGATCCTTTTGGTACCAAGATTTAGAAAGAAAATTGACAATTTCTATGCTTTTGCTTGCAGCCAATTACTGCAGGCTTCTTCAGAAAGAGGAACCTTCAGAAAAAGGTATGGAATTTAAATCACTTCATAAGTATTGGTATCACTTTAAGGGTACAGGTATTGTAATATTTTTAAATGATACCCAACCCTAAAAAATAGTAGGATAGACATAACACGCGGCTCTGAAAAGTGAAGCCAACACGGAAGTGCCTTAAACCTGCATTCAGTTCAGAGGAACCTTGCATTGCAGCTTCTGCCATTATTGTATGAATGTGTGTGAATGAGTGAGTGTGAATGACTGTGAAGCACTTCGAGTGGTCGGAAGACTAGAAAAGTGTTACATAAATGCAAGTTCAGTTAACATTTACTTCAATACAGCATGATGTTCATTTTGTAAATCCTGGTCCCATTTAGAGTAACATACAATAGATGATAAAGCGTGGTTACCTCGGGATTGTCGCAACCACAGCGATGTCCCCAGTTCCACTCTCTTGCCCAAATATGGTCACTCTTGTGTCCACAAAAACAAGATGGCAACTGCCGTAATGCCAAACTCAAAGCTTCAGAACTGCAGCTCCACAAATCAACATCACTGGAGGCTACTCTGCTTTTACAGTCTATCCCTCAAACCTTGTTTGGTCCTACAGAAGAAGTAATTCTCCAAATAAAGCTCACAAATATAAACTTTCATGTTTTTCTATTTTTTTCAAAAAAGGCTGAATCATTTTCTAAAAAAGCTGGGCATTGTCACTTTTAGCAAATGTCGCTCAAATAGGAATTAATCGTGAATTTGTTAGGGACTATTTTCAGCTGTGGATTAAAACACATTTGATGCTGTTGTGACCGTAGCACTAACAGTAGCTAACAGTAAGATTTAACACACGTTCTCATCTCATTGTTAAAATCACTTGATTTGACGGAGTAATAACTTACTTGATTACTCATATGCTGTGTATTTAATTTAATTTATAAATTTCATTATCTATGTATTATTTTATTTTATTTTATGTTATTAACTATTGATGATTGTTCTGTAGGTGTATGGCACAGAGGAATTACATCAGGCTTTAGGCAGTACTTACAGGATCAATTTATTGTTGGTTTTGGTCATTTCATGGGATCTGTTGACAATCAGAAAAATATAGAATATCTTGAGACTTACCCTTTAAGTTGTTTCTAAATACATGCATTCAATATATATTTTGTTCCTAAGATGATGGAGTTTTGGTGGCATTATTGGTAACACATGCAGAGCGTTTCTGTGTGCACGCCCTCAACGTCACACACATATCAGGGCTATTGAAAGATGAAGGACGCCTGCGTCAGAGCTGAAGAGTACCTGTGTGAGAACACATGTCCGGTATCACTTGCAGAAGGACGAGTGTGACAGAGATTAATAACACCGAGCATGACAGTGCAGCCATTTGAATAGGAGAAAAAAATAAACACAAAGCGACAGGGAAGGTGTGTGTGTGTTTGTAGCAGATTGGGGGGGGGGGCGCAGGGTGGGAGGGGTATCTAGCTTGGCAGTTCTTTGGCTGTTCATCCCTCTTTCATGCTCCATTTATTCAAAATGGAAGCCAATGTGCTGTCTAAGGTTGGAACTATTTTGAGGCATTGCTTCTGGTTATAGACTTTGTTTTTTACCTGCTGATAAGGCCGTTTTGTGAGGCGGTTATATACATTCAGCACTCTTGAAGCAGTCTGTGTCCCATTGTCCTTTCAGGTGAGAATAGTACAGTAAACATTTTTACACAATAGGATGTCCTTCATTGTACTACACTATTGCAAAACTAAACTTTCAACTTTATATGTCTTATTCATTATCTCTGCCATGTATAAGGTTGTGTGTGAATGGCTGGAGCTACTGTTCGCAGCTAATCTCACATAATGCTAGACTGATATATCCCTGTTTTATTAACTTTGCTGCCATCTGTGTTATCTGTGTTGGGTCCACTAGTGAACAAATAAGAGATACAAACCATAATTAGCTTAATTCTAAACTGATTTTCATGATATTTGGTTTGTTATAAACCTGAAAAATTTAACATGATAGTGATTACTTGTTGAAATAAAATTCAGCTATGGGGGTGATCTAATCAGCTGTATGCCAAAATATTCACCCTCTGAATAGCCACAACTTCCACTGAGGCATGCAGGCTCCGACCTATGAACAGGCAACAAAATGTTTTTCCAAAAATGTGGATTTCATATCTGTCATATTGTTGTAAATCTGCCTGGTTTTTTTAATGTTCTAAATAAATATCACTGTTTGAATTGAAAAGTTTGGACTTATCTTTGATTAAGTTTATACCATTAAGTGAACCAGGGTTCAACATTAATGTATTTTTTTTCACTTGCCTGTTTGGGCAGGTGGGTCAGAAACTTGACCACAGTAATTTTTTACTTGCTCTTGTACAAATTGTTTTATTTAGACAAAATTAATTGTCACGTTTAATACAGGGCTGCAATGTCTATAAATTGTCATAAAATAGTGAGAAATGTCTATCCCCATTTTTCAGTCAAAGGTGATGTCTTTAAATGTCACGTTTTGTCAGACTAAAACCCAAAGATAGTAAGTTTAATTGGATAATAAATGAAGAAATGTTGGAAAATTCCATATTTGAGAGGATGCAAACAGCATTTTCTGTCATTTTGCATGAAAAATTACTTTAACAATTAATCAGTTACAAAATATTGAATGTTTTACTTCTTTTTTATCACTTGCCTGGTCATGCAAGTGAGTTGCCAGATTTATGAGCCCAACATTGCATTTTACTTACATCGGGCAAGCAGGCAGTCCTTATTGTTGAGCCCTGACCATTACACTGATCTTCTTAAAGAAAACAGAGACTATACTATAAAAAAAATACTTGATTAAAAACTTAATTCAAAACTTTGCAAATCTCCGCTGGCCACTGAAGTAAACGTGCTGGGTAATCTGACTGTATTCTCACTCTGTTTCTTCACTGGAGAATGATTGGGACACTCTTGCTTTGATTACTGATGTTGGTTCTGTTGTTCTCTCTCTGTGCTTGTTTCAGAGCATGCTGTGTCCTCCTGTTCAAATTAGTGGACAAATTGTTGATCTATCAGTCCTTCTTACTTTGATCCAAAATATTTGTACTCAGTTGCCTCCCCACCACCCCCCAACTGGTGATAATTTATTCTTAATTTTTAAAAGTCTTTTCCCACACATTGTGCCTCCCAGTACAAATATGTTCCTTCACGAGGGCCAACAGTGTATCACCTTTTCACTTTCCGCTTTTTCTCTCCCTCTTGACCCCTCTCATCCTGTACAGCTTCAGTTACAATGTTCGCTCTCATCACATCCAAACCTTTCCGCTCTCTCCTCTTGTCTCTCTTTTGTGCCTCTTTTCTCTATTTCTATCCAGCTCTCTGGTTTTCAAGACGCTCACATTTCTTTACTCTCTTCTGCTTTTCTCTCTTTTTAGTCCTTGAACTGACCCCAGCCTCTCCATGTGTGCTTCTTTATATGTTCTCAGCTTTGACAACCCCCTTGAGCCACTCTCCCCATCAAATCCAGACTCGAGTGCTCTCTTCCTGTTTCAGAGGGCTTTGTTGAGGGTTAGGGATGTCTCTGCGGTTGGTATGTGTCTCATTTGTAGGGGGAATACGTGCTTTGTGAGAACAGAAGTGTGTTTTTCTCAGGCCACAGGTGTGCAGCGGTGGGGAGTTCATATTGTATGTGCCTCTTCTTGCTTGAATAATGTGAGAGGAAAGTTAATTTAGATGTTGAGGTATGGGGGTGGAGAGTTTGTAAGGTTTTTACCCAACTCACTGTCTGCAATATACCACAAAGGACAGATTAACTGTTTGAGTACCCCAAAAATAGGCATCTTGAGGGTTTGCTGAAAGCATTAAACTTTATTTTAAAGTCAATTTGAAATTAGTTGATGTTGGTTGGGTGATACATTAAAATTTTTAAACCGGCTGGCCCAGCAACTGGCTATAGCCAATATATTTGCACATTTGTGTGTCGTTGTCCCCTGCTGTGAAGAAAGCAGAATAGGCTGTCATCACAGGGCTGTGTTTGACGTCAAACTGCACACACGCGGGTCAAGAAGAAGTAAAGATTAACCTGTTACCATCTATGCTACTTTTGCTACAACCAACAGGGAAAAATGTGAGTTGTTACAAGGTCTGCAGATTTAGGTGGAAAATGTTGGAAACGATCACAAAGGAAAGGAAATATGGCAACAACAGAGACTGAAACTACTGACCTGTTGTCTATTGTGGGACAGAATAGACATTTTTATTGTTTAATTTGAGTTCACTACATTGTGTTCACTACGTCCAATAAATAAACTCATGAAGTGTCAATAAAGGAAATATTCCTACATCTGTTTTCCTGATTAAACAGAAATATACAGTGATACACTTTGTGAATTCAAGTTTCTCTCTTTTGCTGAATTGAGTCGCACGTTCATTCAAACTCAACAGACAGAAACAAAATAAAACTCACCAAACTGTCCTGGTGAGAATTTCCACTGTTCCAACAACCACCAACTCTGATTCAGTCAAATATTCACAATTCACCATGTTAGATGAGTAGTATTCTGGCTCTACAGGCTGTTTTCCTCCCGATCATCTTACACTTGAGTTGGTCTGTACTGTACCACTGACTGAGAGTGCGTCACTGAGCAGCAGCTCTCACTTGTTTAGACCATTAAAATATACCGTCAAAATAAGAGGAAGTAAATGGCCCCAAAATACAATGGACTCAGCCAATCGAAATGTCTTTCCTCCTGCAGCTGTACAGACAAGGTATTCACAAACAGAGAAACATAAATGAACACTACAGAGACAAAAGACAAAGATAGTTTCATAAACTGTGTGACGCACAGTTCGCCAGAACATTTCATCCACCCAGACTCCAACCTCAGACCTTCCACACTGTTGCTCTGACAGCATAAAATGGATGCTCCTCATTTTTGTGGAACTAAACTTCTCCAAAAGAGCACTGTCAGCCAATTAGTTTTTTGTCAGATCATTTTTCAACATTAGGTTTATTAACCTACTTTTACAGCCCATTCACATCTAGAGCCAGCACCATGCATCATTTCTGGAGATTACAAAGTGACTTTGTATTTCTTTTCTTTCCTTGTGTATGTGTATACTGTACATCATCATTATAACCCATGTTTTATAAACTATAGGTCCCATATAATATTCTGTTTGTCTTATTTATGATCATTTTGAAGACAAGCAATGTATCAAAATGTAAAGTTACTCTAGTTAAGTTATGGGGACAATTTTTACATTCCACTGTGTTACTTAGATGATTTATGTTTATTGCTTATTTTCTTAGCCTTACTGCTTTATATTTGGTATTTCGATTCTTTTAAATTTGTTTTAAGTAAAATATCTTTTAACTGTGTTTTTTAAATCTAGCAAGTACTCCACTTTTTCCATTTTCTCTTCTTGGCTTGTTTCATCTGTTGGTAGGTACAGTTGATGTCATTACATCTTCTGTATTCAGCAGGCCTGTTCTGCCAAGCTAGATGTTCTCCTCTGGGATGTGCCCTCCTCTCCTCCTTCATCTCTTTCTCTCCACATGGGTGGTGGGTGTCACTCATCAGTGCTTCCCAATAAGCAGAGACAGAGAGAAGAGGAGGATGAGGAGGAGGAGGAGGAGGAAGGGACCTAGGGACGCAGGATGGAAATATCGGAGAGGAGAGACAGAGGACAGGAATTGAAAAGAGGGTATGAGGAGGGTATAGTGATGTCGGTGTCGATGGGGAGGCGAGGAAAGCTCCATGAAAGCGGCTTGACTGTCCACCAAGTGAATGAGCCCCACACTGCTGATAAGGATGATGAAAGGAATAATGATGACAGTGGGGGTGCCAATAGGGGGCTATTTTTAGATGCATTCAGCCTGCCTGCTGTGTATGAATGTGTGTGAGTGGGTTTCTTTACATGGACCTCTTTGTGTGTGCAGGTCGTTGGTGCAGACATGTGCAGAGCTGCATTAATGCAAGGGTGTATGTAAAGGTAGGTCCAAGGGTGTGTGATCGTGTGTGCGTGTGTGTGTGTGTGTGTGTGTATCTTAGCTCCTGTCCTGGTGTGCACATGGGTGTAGGTTTAAGCCACGTGCCGTTAGTGCTGACTACAGAATCAGGGAAGAGCTGCAGTGAGGAACTCAACGTGCCCTCTTCATGAACAGAGAAAATGGCTTTTCAACAGCTGAGCGTGTGTGTGTGTGTGTGTGTGCGTGCGCACGTGTGTGTGTGTTACTGATTAAGGTGCCTCAGTGCTGTGTGTTTCAATACTGCGGATAGATGGAAGCGTAAAAGGACTGCAGGGCCGTGAGTGTGAAAGAAAATCAAAGAGATGTAGATGTATAAGATGTATAAACATTTTATGTTTTGGGACAAATAGAAGAGATTAAAGATACAGTATTAACATTTTCTTTGGTATTCTATTACTTTTATTTACCTCCAGCAATTAGTTTTAGGAATTCCAACTACATCTGAATGCCAAACACATTCATGTTGCCTTCAATCTCAAAATCATCTTCAATCATATTGTCTTGTAATTAGTGCAATGATGACAGAGATGTGAACGCTGACTGTCACTTATCAGATCTAGGGTTTCACCAGATGTATTGCAACCCCAGTGGCACACCAAGCCTCAGTTGACCCACCACTGGGCCTAAGCATTGGGGAATTTTATTTTCAGGGGATGTATTTATAAGATGTGTTTTAAGCAACAGTTACAGTGGGGCTGCTCGGTTGGAAACATAATGGTTGGAAAGCTCACTAGCAACATCTGTTGTGAATGCACTGTAGAGAGAAGAAGTCCTTCGCCTTCATGGGACTTTATTTCAGAAAAAAATATGTAAGGTTGGGAGACAATCTTTTGATCCTGTTAGAATTATGTCATAATTTATACATATGATGCTTGTCAGCTGAAAAGATAATTTTACAAATCGCGATTTAATTTCTTTTGTTTAATGTTGTCAACCAAATCAATGTATTTGAAATGCTTTCAATATTAATTTTTCACTGTATCAACACTTCACACCAGCTGCACTTTCTCGCTCTTTCTTCTATCCGACAACCAGTTGACACACACCAGTGCAGTGCCCGCAGTCTTCCTCTTGTCACTTGTCTCATTTTCAATATCCATTATCATATTATGGTGTTGTAATGTTTGTCTTTTAATAAAAATCTAGAAGTTTTTGCCCTTTAAGTTGATTCAGTTTTTCTCTGTTATTGAAAATGGTAGCAAATATTGATATTTTCAAAGTATTGTATCGTTGAGATGATGTTGTTGAAAACACATTCCAGATTCTTTGTAAAACTCTAATATAGTTTTTGAATTTTTAAAAGGTGTGATGAATTAAAGAATTATAATATTTTCAAATCTCCAGTCAGCTTTTAGAACTGACTCAGTGTGGGGCCATCTGAAATCTGTGTTATGTTTTTTTAAATGTTTTTAAAAAAATTCTCAGTCCCACGATTCCAGCTGTGATTATATGATCACAGAAACTATGAGGCCCTATCTTAACGCTGCCATCAGTCTGTGACTGGCCCACGCTGGGCTCCTGTCAAGAACACACTTGGCCAGCGGCCCCCATCAAAAGATGCTTGCCACAGGGCCTAACAATTTTGCTGGAGGAAGCCCTGGGGCTTCCAGTAGAATAATGTAGAAAATACAGTGGATAACGATACTAAATGCTGCAGTATTAATACTGGTGACACATTTGGTTGACTGCTGGAGAATGTGGCTTTTCTGGCCTTTGAAACTTATTGCACAGGCAGTCCTGTCTGACTGAGCAGCAGAAATGAATGGTGTTCTGACAAACAGCTAAGATGTTGATGCAGTCTGCACTGCTCATATTGACTCTCACTCCTGTCACACTTTACATTAATCGTCTTTTGTAAATGTGTGTACACATTATACATTTTATCAAGTAATCCTGTAGTGCTACAGCACATTTGTATGTACACGTTATGTGCATACCCACACGTAAACCTTTACCATCAGCAGCAGCAGTCCATCTCCACTGAAACCAAGCCAGGGCTGGTCTCATGAAGGACTCTCCCTGAGGGCTGAGTCAGCAACAACCGGAGGGAAAGAAAGAAAGAAGAGAGACAAAAGGAGAGAGGGAGAGGTGGATGAGAGAAGAATTTTATCTCAAGCTGTTAACATCAATGAAACTAACTTTTCCTCCTTTCCTGGCCAGCTAAATAACACATATCAGTCATAATAGAGCTAGATATTGGTACTTGATACCTTGAGGATGGTTGCAAAAAGTATCCGAATATTCACACTTTTTTAAACACTAAATGCTAAACAAATTGACATACAAATTCACATGATAAATAAAACCTAACCCAAGTACAATAAATTAACACCATAATTGCAACAACACATCACCAGTAGGGTAAAACTAACCTGTGTCACGACGGTCTAAACCCAGCTCACGTTCTCTGTTAGTGAGTGAACAATCCAACGCTTTGGTGAATCCTGCTTCACAATGATTGGAAGAGCTGTTGTTGAAGGATCAAAAAGCAACATTGCTATGACTGCTTGACCACCACAAGCCAGGAATCCCTGTAGCAACGTTTACAATACTAGTAACAGCAAAATAAAAAAAAAAATCCAGCTTCAAAATTCAAACAGCTTTAACTCTTTTGAAGAATATGATCATATTTGCTAACCTGATGAAGGCTGCAGTCATCATCATCATTAGTCTCTTTATCATAGATAGAAACAGCGAATCATTATGACACGTAGCATCTAGTGTTTCATATCTATGCTCTCCATCTCTGGACCATTTTTCTGCTTATGTGTCCAGTGCGCAGTTTATTTTCCCAGCATGGTTAAGTCATGCCCCATGGGTCATAGCTTTGCCATCCTGGGGAAAAAAAAAGTGTTCCATGTGTCACTTGATGCTTCTCCCGTTTACACACAATTGTCTGTTGGACATCCTGACTGCTGTTGGAATCATTATGAGTGAAATACAGATGCACTTTAGAATGTTTAGCTCGACATGTTAACTGTGTTTACTGTGGCTTAGTGAAAGGCTTTCTGCTGCCAGAGTCATGCAGAGTGAGAGTCGCTGTAATGTTAACGAGACGCATTCAGCGATGTGTCTGTAATGTCCAGACCAGAGAGCAACTATTTAAATAGATAGCTCAGCCGTGTAGCACCGAAATGAGGCACCATAATCTGTGATTTGGCCTGGTAGGTATCAGTCATGTGGTGATGATGATAATGATCACAACTCACAGACAGAAATAAAACAGTATAACTTCAATCAAGCAATACCTACATAGAAAAAAAGACCTTTTGTACAGGTTGTACAGGTGTTCTTCTTTAAAGTTATAATATGTAACATTTTTGTTTTATAATCGATAAAAAACATGAGATCTGTGTTATATATTTTGTTGAGTCGTGCAATTGCAGTATCCCAACAATTCAAGGCATAGACATAGCCGCTAGTTGCTCTAACTTCCGGGAAAACACAGGATACATCAGATATGTCAAAGAGTGAGGAAGGAAGTTGGCAAATGTGTGTGAATAAAACGTTAATGTAAGAGAGTTCGCTAGCGATAGAAATGATATATTGTGTATTTAATGCAATGTATCTGTATCACTTTAAGGGTACTGGTATTAGTCCTGGTATCATACATTTTTTAAAGAATGCTCAGCTGTAGTCATAACACTACTTTTCTTGTGCCTGTCTGCATGTCTTTTATGACTTGACATCTGTGGTACAAGACAGCTCGCTGCCATCTTTTGTCCTCTTCTTTTACAACACATGCTGCTAACATTAATATGCAGATACACTCGTCTTTTCAGCATTGTCACCAGCTTTCTTTGAATCCTGTGTAGCTTTTGTGTGTAAACTGTTGATGAGCTAACGCTGCCAGCAGGTGTGTTTGCGAGGGTTCAGCATCACCACATAAATATATTTCAGTATGTCCTGAATGAATCAAACAGAAGACGGCGACAATATTAATGGTGCAAACCTTCACACTAAGCTTGTAGGTGTTACATTAAAGCTCTTTATGTGTAATTTCCTCTCATCATCAAAGTTTCCTGCTGTAAGAACCCACTCTGTAGGCTTTTGGGAGCCTTTCTCTTTTTAAAGGTTAGGGAGACAAATTCATTTTTCTGCAGGATTTGACAGGCTTAATGCTTTGTCTCTCACCCTCACAGCTCGCTGGCTGCTGTTTTTGTCCTCTTCCCTCCTGAGAATATTACCCTTCAGATTCAATTTCCCCACTGTGAATCTAATCAACGATACTTGCAATAAAGTTCTGTCTTAAGATCTATGCTGCAGCCATCTATGGGGTTTTATTGCCTCTCCACATCATGGCGCTGCAGTGTGCTCTGGCACCGCAGGACTGGCATTGGGTGAGGGTTCACTTCAGGTACTCTTAAAGCTGTGAGTTTGAATTTAATGCTTGAGAAGGTTTAAATAAAACTGTCTTGATATGATATATGTTTAAGTATATGTGCCTGTGTGTGTTCACATGTGCAGGTGTGTTTCTGCATGTGTATCGTGTGTATGTGTTGCATACAGATGTGAGTTGGAGAAACAGTGACTTTTCACAGCAAAAGGGGCTTAATGAGTGCTACATGTAGCACTGGTGGAGGAGGCATCTGTCTTTGTGTCCCAGGAGGAGCTGGAGAAGGTGAGAGCACAGTTCTGATAGATGACCACCTCAACCTCCAGCTCCATTCCACTGCTGAGCACGCATGTGCACCATATGTTCACACATGAACAAATACACATAAAACATGCAACCTATGACATCTTTATTGTTCTAGCATGTGTGTGTGTGTAGATAGAGGTAGATAGCAGCCAGATACATTAAAACACAATAAAATACAATGACAAAATTACACAATTGGCAGTCCAAGAACACAGTTAATTAGTTAAATAAGGTACAGATGAGGGCAAAGGAACTGAAACCTCTCAACACAGCACAAAAATCCTGGTTTACAAAGAGCAAGTTGATAATAATAAAAAGTTTCATAATTCAGTATAATGTATAATAATAACAATGTAATACAATCTATAACAGATATACATAGATGATATAATAATATATCTGGCTGCTTGAGGGCAGCAGAAACATACTTTAAACACAACATATCACTTAAAAAAGTTAATATGGTGAGCTTGTTTGCTTACAGTTGCATATTTACACATCCATCAGGTATGTATGTATGTATGGGACTACATTAGCACTAATTTGGAGTTGTTTATGTTTCCCTCATGAATAATATATTCTCCTTTTATGTTAGTTTTTGGTCTCCACCAACTTCTGAGGTCCTTCTAGACTGTGAGATTTCAGGCATCTTATACTGTTTATTTCAGGCCACACTGTGTAACGTGGATCTAGTAAACTTTGGTACGACATCAAGTTTGATGTATGTAGGTTGTATAATGAGAACCTACTGAATCTAGACTACGATGCAAGTCAGTATACAAGAAAATGTCATCTGTGTGTTTCATCCATCTGCGCTGCTATTGTGGTAAACATTGAAGCTAAGCAAGAATCGAGTCTTTCCAATAGTAGTATTTATTTGTATGTGGCAAAAAATCCAAAGGGAAACTGGTAATAATTATATGTGGCTTTGTCATTACAAGCGACACCTTTCACAGTCTGATGACTATGAATGTAAATATTAACATATTGTTTAGTGCAGCTTTGATGTATGGATATTGTGTGGTATAAGCTCTCTTTGCCTTAAACTAAATACAACATTGTGGGTGTAAAAGTTAGAGATGTAAGAAAAAATTGATTCACTTGAGTATTGCAATATTATGTTTTGTGATTTGTGTATTAATTTTTATTAATAGTTTACATGCAAAGATTAGTGGCAGCGTTGTGTGGCATTTTATGTTGTGTTTAAAGTCTGTTAGATAACAGTGTTGTTATCTATCTTCAGCCATTTAGCTCTTCCACTCCAGCATAACAACGTAAACTGAGATAGGTTTGATGATTTTACGGCAGATTGTATGCAAAAGAAGTAAAATATTGAATCATAATACTGACTTGTAACTCCTGTATCGTTGTATCTATCTTATTGCCAGATTCTTGCCAGTACACAGCCCTGGTAAAGATAGCTGGTATAGTAATTGTAAATCAATTAACTGATTATTAAATTATTTTCCAACTGCTTTGATAATTGATTAATTGTTTTGGGTAATTTTTTAAATTAAAAAATATATAATTTTTTTGGACAAAACAGTACATTTAAGGACATCAACTTGGGCTTTGGACAACAGTGATCAGACATTTTCTGGACCAAACTACCAATCGAACCACCAAAAAATAATCAACAGATTAATCGATGAAAATAATCGTTAGTTGCAGCCCTACAGAAAAAAACGTAGACACAAATATAGGTGAGATTATGGGTTAAAATGATGGAATAATTATCAATATGAATAATAATAATTGTGAAAAAAAAATCTTCATTTAATGGGTGATTTTACAGATAAGAAAAACATTGCCTTATACAGCCTCTTTGACCCCAGCAGATGTATTTATCCAGTATTGTATCTTATACTCCATAATGCATTCATTTCACCATGTATTGTTTGAGAGTGTATTATTACAGGCCAAATGTTAAGCAAAGAGACGCTGCATGTTGCATTTCTGCCTCAAAAGCAGACGATGACCTCAGGCTTTTCAGTGACAAAAAAATTACTCCTATCACTCCCGAACGTCTAATCTTGATGGCGTTCAGTTTGAGACGTGATGCTCTGTGTGGCTAGACGACACACTGCATGCTAATTATCAGTGGACAGCGGTACATTCTGTCCAGTATCATGATAGCCGTGCCCTGGTTTAAAGACCGAATGTATTGTTCACACTGATGTCTGCGACTCAGCAGCTGTTCCTGTTGGTTTAGCCTTGGCATGGCTCTTTGGCTACACTTATTAAAGCATGTAACGTTCATGCTACACTTGGCAGGGGCGTTCGCTGGAGTGGTTGGTGGTTCTGTCGAAAGTGTTGACGCGAGTCTGGGTAATCCACCGGCTGCTCCACTATGCCTGTGCACGGCTCTGGGCTGGCCCTATACAAAAGAGCAGACCTGAAAAGCACCATAATGAGGCACAGGCTGAAAGAAAAGGCATGTCTCTTTCCATTTCTCTGAGCGAAAAGAAAAGAGCAACATAAAAGAATAGAAGACAAGAAAGAAAGATGAAAATAAGCCTCTCAAATCCAGGTTTTTGGCTGCGCTGTCTCTTTGAGTTTATCTTTTTTCATGCATGTGTTTTATTATGGTAATGAAATGTTGGATAAAAATAGTCTGGGATGGAAGAGCAACGGTTTTCAATGGAGAGAGGAGAAAAATAGGAGGGAGGGGCTGAGGGTACAGCTAAATGTCATTGATAAAACACATAAAGAAGTTTAAACTGGCTTCTCTCGCCCTTGTATCGTCCGTTTCTGTGTCTTCTCTGTCTTTTCATCTCTTCTTTCTTCTACAAAGCTTCAGTCCAAACGTCACAAGTCCCAGGGGTTCACACAAAACATGAAAACACTGTTCACTCTGTCACGTCACAGTTCAACTGCAGAGAGCTCCAACAACAGTAAACACTGTACATCATTGAAATTTAATTGTAGCAACTGAAATCAAATAATCCTTTGTTAGTTTTTTTCTCTTTTCTCTGCTCTTTTTAATGAATCTTCCACTTCTTAAAAAAAAAGCAATAAAAGACGACTCCTAACTGTTTTTTTCTGCAGCCCTCTAAATGTTTACATTAAGTATAGTGGTGTCAGCAGGCACTCGTAGCCGGCTCTCCAAAGGTCCTTTTGTTGAAACAGACTCCTCCACTCTCTGCCTCGACAATCCTCAGATGAGTATTCTCTGAGGAAGACAAAAAAAGGTACAAACAGAGCTGAAGATCAGAAGAGGTTGTACCGTCTCTCCACTGCAGAGAACATCAAAGCGCTTCGTCCTCTGTGTGCTGTGATGTTAATCTTTCTGCTTTAATGACCTCTGACCTCTACAGGCTCAGAGCACTGGGTGGGGCCAGGAGGAAGCAGGCAGGGTGGACAAATCAACAGGAACACCGTATTGTACTGTGTAATGCAATTCAATGCAATAGCCCTGACATACATCTACTTTGAATTCTGTTAGTGTAGTGTTTGAGGCTGTAGTGTTGTTCAGTGAAGTGTTTTTCAGTCAGAGCTGTAGTGGGTCTACTTGTGCCTACTGTTCCTCTTTTCAAATGCAGCTTTTTGTGTTTTATTAATGTTTTCATGGTTTTTGTGACATTTGAGTCAATACTTTGGCTAATTTGTGCAGCTACCATTGTAATCAGGGATTACTTGCTTCAAAGTTAATATTCTTTTTCATGTTTTAATCTCTTCAAGCCCTTGAAGTCACAATTACCAGGACTCGTAGCCTACCAACTGAGTTACCAGGACACCGCTGTATGTTTTAGTTTTAAATGGAAAATTCAGCACTTTTCATGGAAATCCCATAGTCACTTGTAGCAATAATTCTTCAGTGCTGCTATATTGACAGAGAAAGTTGAGTTCTCCTGCTGCAGAATCTGTTATTTTTCTTCCATCCAGTGATGTAGTTGGTGTTAAAAGCCTAACATGCAACATAGTCCTAAAAATAAAGTGTAGACTCATGTAATCCCTTTCAATCATTACTCACTAGAAGTGTGTGGTGGTGGCTGGATCTGCAGAAATCCTGCCATCTATCTGTAATTCCTTATTTTCTCATTATTTTGCTGTGCTCAGAATGTTTTACCAACCCAAAACATTAGTATTTGACATCCTGGCATCTTTCTTGTGCATTTACAAGCAGCTTGGATAAATCCTACTAATTCTACCTTTGAGGAAGAACTACAGGTTATTTCAGCTTGGATTTCTAGTCTCTACCTCTGGGCAGTCAGGGGGAGTGCTAGATGAGTATTTGTGCCACCTAATACTTTGTTTTGGCCAATTAAGTAATAGCTCTAAGCTAGGGTGGTGGGTGACAGACAGCAACATATGCACGGGCATCAGAAGCTTGCATACAATGCATCCTGGAACATGTAGGCACTGCTGGCACAACTTTGCAAGCTTTTTTTGACTACATTTACCATCAGCACTGCCTGGACATCCACATGAAAAGTGCCAAATTTTCCCAGCCAGACAGTGACCATCTTTGAGAGTGTTTTTAGGTTAAAAGAGGCCTGACAGTTTAAGTCACAGTGGGCCTTCACAAAATTTAGGCTACTGAATGGCTTGTAAGGCTATATTTACATAAACATGCAGTAACCACTTGGAAGTTGCAGAAACAAGATGTTTATACAGAATTGTCATATTGTCATAGTTTAGTCATAGTCATTGTTTAGTTTAGTTTATTAGGTTATTTCTTACAAAACAGAAAAACATTGACAGGTCCCAATGTATCGTACACGTGTTTATAGCCAAAGTTAATTTCCAACACCAGTCCTTTGATGGGCATTGATAATCCACGTAATTATTAAAATTTGCCTACATTCTGCAGTTTAAAATGATAAAACTCAGTTCATGTAGTAATTCAGAGCAGGAACAAGAACCACCCCTGACAACACACAAAACATCAGGAGCTAATTTAATCTGCCGTCAATACTGAGCTGGTAGTGTACAGTTGGTTTTAGAGCTTTTGCTGAAAATGACTGCATGCTGCATTTCCAAAAAAAGGGAGAACATTTCACAGAGGAGCTATGAATAAGGGGAATCAAAATATATTTTTATATTAGCTTTTATATTAGCTTTAATAAAAATCCTTGTGACAACATGCGTTGGTGGTTAACTGATCTAAGAAGGTGAGATGAGTGGTTGGTAAACAAGTTTCAGCTCTTGTTTTTTAGCTGTCATTGTACACAGAGCAATGTAACAGCTTGACAGGCTGTAAACTTCATAAACTGAGTCTATAAATCACCACAAACTACAAAACTAACTGTGATGGAAAGAGACAAGAGTGATAGAAATAGAGTGCAGGTGACACACTGCAGCGAGGTCACCCCAGAGCATGAGGGCAGGTGACCCCTGCTTGTTGGCTTGTTTTTGCCACTGATGGGCTCAGATTGTTATTATAGATATCTGTCAACTTTATGGAAAGGATCGCTATGGTGAGACATTTTATAAAGAGAAAGATACATTTTGTTTAACCAGAAACAGCTGCTCTTGCCAATCTTAACTAGACTCCCTTTCTAAAGCATCATCATCAGTCTCAATCAAACTTGACAGAAACAAGATAAAACTCACCAAAAACATCCTGGTTTCTTTCCACTGTTTTAAAAATCACCAGCTCTGGTTTGATTGATATAATCTCTTAATTCACAGTGTGAGGATTTTATAACTGAACTGAAGGAGGATGCACATGTTTACTTTCCCAGATTGTGTGGAAACCTGATCTCTGATCACTAAGAAAGTTTTACTGGTAAAAAAAAAAAAAAAAGAAAATCTCATGTAGGCTGGCATTGGAATTTCGAATGTTTGTATGGAACAGCCAAATCTGATTAAACTGAGAAAATCAGGGACGGCTTTAGTTTTCATTAGTGTTTTATTAGTTCCCTCTCATTAGTAGAGAGGGTCTTTCATGTCTTTTGCGAGTTTCATGGCCACCAATGGTTCTCTTACAAGTTTGGAAGGGGAGGGTGAGTTGGTTGCAATCTGCAAGTTCACCGGTAGTTGCCACTAAATCATACACACTGGTCCTTTAACCAGATAGGCAGCATTCTAGATACCCTTACTGCTAATGAATTGCAGGATGTCACATTGTACGCAGACAGAGGCAGAGTGGACAGTAAAGGATGAAGAGGGTGACTCCGCACGTGCTCACACACAGGCATGTACAGGACAGGTAGAGAGTGAGCGTGAGCCCAGATGGAGAGTTAGACAGAGAGGAAAAATGAGCATAGAGGTGATAGGTGGAGGTGACTGCACCATCCTTTCCTTTCATCCCACCTGGCGGTTCCACCTGTGCCCCTCCAGACACCAGCTCTGCTATGCTGATGGAGCTCAGGCTGGTTGCTGCTGGCCACTGAGCTGGCAGCTCTCCGCCATGCATTATTAATCAGGCTGAGATCTGCAGAGCTCATTCTCACTCTGTTGTTTCTTAACTCTCTCGCACTTTGGAAGTCTCCTCTTCTATATCTGCACTCATTTAGGCTGCTTACATGTAAAACCTCTCACCCACCTCAAATCTTTCAAGAGGTGGTGTTTTATTTATCTTTTTTGCAATGTTTTTCTTACTTACTTTACTTTACTTATTACTGAGTGTCTTTCCACTCGAGGATTGAATTGTTTCATGACAGTATCGTAACATATTCCATATACCAAGACCACATTTGGATTTTTGTGGCTCTCATTCCATTTAATGCATTGTCAGTCATGTCCTTCCTCGACTAAAAGCACCCACAGTGATGTGGGCAGTCAAATCAAGTCAAATCATAGGTGAGCTAAACTATGCACTCAGAGCTCCAGTGAGTTGGAAATCAATAAAGTATTTTTCTACCATTGTCTTTCATTCCATAGGGAACAACCCTGATTGCTGTATCACTTCTAATTATGTAATCCTCATGTCAGAAGTTGAAAACTGCCAACATTTTTGCACAGTGCTCAATACCATTTCCAATCTTGAGTAAGGCTGGCCAGTGTATATCACAGTATTGCTAAGAATGTTTTTCCAGTATTAATATACAGTAGTGATGGACCAATCAACCAGTCAGCTGGTCAGTGTCACATATCCGATCCTGTACCAGTCATATTCGCACATGTTGGTCACGTCTTGCGTGCAGCGACACAGACAGTAACATCACAGCCACACACTCTGACACATGCTGGCGTGAAGAGGAGACAGATACTCCACAAGGAGACGGTGTAGCTGAGAAGCTGACGATGGAGCCGAATAACATTAAACTTTCTAGCTCTTCAAGCTAATGTTAGCCAGCAGCATACCACTGACAGTTAAAATTTCATATCCTGTTAAATAACCCGTATTGACCCGTGTTAACATTTTCTCATTCAGACTTGTTTATTTTCTGCCCCTGTTTTTCTCACTGTAACACTTTACTAAAGCAAACTGTTCACATCTGCTTCCACAAAATCATGTGAAATCACGTTTCCTACAAGATCTCGCAAGATTGTGCTCCCCTCTGGTACATAATCTTAATATAATAATATAATAAGGCCTGACTGTAACCTGGAGCACTTTTGGAGAAAATATAATAGTTGTTAATAGTCAGTGTCTTATTATGAACATCCAATTTAATTTTATATTGAATGAAAATTGAAATCGGCCAAAATTGGAATCAGAAGGCCAAGAAAATTGCAATCGGTGCATCTCTAATAAACAGTATATTAAGTTTATTGTGAAATGGCAGATGAATCCAAAAATGCAAATAAAACAGTGAAATTTATGTTTGATTTAATGAACCTGCTGTTATATAATACATATAGGACAAAGCATTTCAGTAAAAGAAAACAAAAACGTCAATATCAGTTATCACCCGGCCTTGAGAGAAGTACTATAAAGTGCTGAACCACACTGCTGGGTTAGATATCAAACCTCAGTACCTTTAGTACTGACCAAATATCTCAGTGGTCTCTCTTGAAAATGAGACTTAATGTGTCTCAATGAGATTATCTGTCTAAATAAGACTTAAATAAAAAATGTATTTATAGATAGTTAAAAAATAACTGTCAAATACACAAAACTGGTACTCTTCTATACATGTTCTTGGATTTGATAGTTCCTGGCCGAAATTAGAAACTATCTGATGCATTTTTAGACTTTAGCAGACCTTCAGATTTTAAAGAAGTAAAAACATACGATTCTTGCAAGCTGCTGTGTTTATACAACATTTAATATTTTCAGAGATTTAGCTGGAAAATTGCTTTTGTAGATGTTTATGTACATGTTTCTCACAGTTAAGGTACCAAGAGAAGTATTGGTTTTGCATGGGGGCCGAAACTCAGATGTCACATCACTGCTCACATTGAAAATTTCACACAATATTCAGCCGTACTTCCTCTAGATTCTCTATCTGCTTAACCTTTCTTAACCTGTGTTTCCACTGCATGGTACAGCTCAAGTCAACTCAACTTTTGGTCACACTTTTGGTATTGATTGTCAGAGCACTGGTGGGTGTATCTGCGGTGATATTATCTGCAACACAACACAAACACACAGGAACAATAGAGGATATACTTTCCTTTTGAGATCCTTTCATCGGCAACCAAATTGACAAACATTGACCACATAGTGGGCTGCCATTTTAGAAAATCTGGGTTGAGTGAATTAAAAGAAACTGCAGCAGTGTACAGGATGTCTGTATCACTCAAGTGATGATTCTAGTGATGTTTCTCTCTGACTAATCAGTGGTCTGCTGTGTTTTCAGTCTACCGTTCAGTATTGGCTCAGCTCTGTTGAAAACTTGACTGAGGTGATGCCAAAAAAGGACCAGTCACAACCAAAAATGAGTGAGTCAAGCCGTGTAGAGCCGTATCATGCAGTGGAAATATGGCATTATTTTGTATGTTAATGCACTTTTCTAAGTTCCAGTTTAGCTTATAGACTATGTTTACTGTCCTCTTACAGTCCATCAGTTTCTCTTCTTTAATCACCCGTGTAGTTTATTACATTAGGAGCACATCCTGTGATGTGTTCAGTTAAGTTGTGTTGAAATAAGAAGTGCAGATGAGATAAATTAGGAGCCTGATGGGATTCTGAGAACAGCTCTTTACTGTTCAGCACCTCAGCGATGATGCTGTCTGGTTATAACTCCACTTGATGTTTTTTTTTTTTTCTTCTCAGGAGTTGAATAATTTAGTAAGGGTCCACTTAGTTTAGATACTGTGTCAGCGTTTCACGAGGAACTAGGCAGGCGTTGGCCTGGTTTGACTCATGGCATTAGAGCTTCATTACTTGATGTATATCCTGAACTGGACGATAATGGACGGGAAGGTGGACGATGAAGAGAGGAGCTGATGCACTGCAGGGCTAAAACAAACCGGACTGATGAATAGGTGTTTTGAGGAAGGTGCTTGGTTCTTAATGCTCAGGTCATTTGTATATCATAGCTCCTCGTCTGTTCCTCATTGTTCTCAGTGTTCTCACAGAGGGGGTGTGAGTTATTGAGGCGGTGCAGGTCCATTGAGCAGCAGAGAGCTGCTCTCTCCCTGTGGAGTGCTTCTAATGAAAGCTCCGTGCACACAGTCAGCAACCCACCAGCTCAACCAGTTAAACAGCACTTCACATATACTAATAATGAACCCTGCCACAAGAGATAACTGTGTCTTTAGGCTGGTTTAGTTAATGGGATTGTTTCAGATTTCAGTTATGAAAGACTTTCGTTTTGTATGAAAAAAGTCTGTCACCAGTGCAGACAACTGGCCTATTTTTGTTTTTAAATACAGTAAAATTTAAATAAATCTACATCTAAAATGTCCTTTAATTAGTAATTCAGGCCATTTACATTTGTTGTTTTCTCTGTCCATAAACTGTTTCACAGATTCTATTATTTCACTTTAACAGTGACCTACAGTTTGAGAGTAAGGTTGTTCTTAATGAATGATTTCCCTGTCAATTAAGCAGAAATTTACTCTACCATCACTCTACCATCTCTCCCACAAATTACATGTGCATGTGTTTATGCAGGCCTGCGCTGTAAGATAATTCACGATGGAGGTATAATAAAGGGGGTATAATAAAACACATCTCCTTCATGCCAAGTGTGGCTAATGTTAGCAGTGCTAGCACTAACAGCCTGCTGTCCTTGCAGGTTAATGTCCACATGCCTGTGATGAAAGTTGAACGTTGGTTTAGATGTGATCTTTGCCCCCTTCCCACCACACTGGTTTACATCCAGGGATTAGCACCTGCCTATCAGGTCTGCAGCCCCAACTAAGAAGATATTAAGATAATAATTAGTGTAACTGACTAGTATTTCTGGTCACCACCTATGATACAACTGTGCGAAAGGCAAATCTTGGATTTGCTTTACAAAAGTTTTTTAAAGGATTTTTTTCAGATATAGAATTTGCCAGTATTGGGAAATGAGTGCATACAAACTACTGCTGCAAATTAAAACTACAAGTGTACTGATATAGTAGTGTTCATTCATAATTTCTGTATAGTTGTTTATTGCAATGATAATGTGTGGTTGTCACAAAATCCTAAGGCAGCCTCTGTTCAGCACAGCAAGGTTCAAAGCTGTCTTTTGCCAAATGTCAAAAATTCTTCATCTTGTGCAGATTTTTGATCTTTGGCCCCAGATTTTACCGGTTATTTATGTTTTACTTCGTTACAGTATTCAGGTGATGATTTGTTTGGTGTGTCAGGGTGACATTTCTGTTATTAGCCTGTGGTGTTACGGTCCTGCATCTTTGCAAAATTTGCAGTTCAGGCAGATCACTTCACATCATCAGACTGCATAAAAAGTTTTGTTGTTTTCAAACGTCTCTCAATATGCCAGATGGTGGCACTATAAGAAACAGCTTTACATACTGTAGAGTAAATGTACATGTCTCACATGTATGAGTAACTGAAAGAAGGATAATTGATCTGGGCATGCATAATGTATTTCTATGTGATATTGTTGTGAGCTGCTTTTGTATTGTACCCTTTTATCCATGCAGATGTATTGTGTGTGAATTTAAATCAAACAGGCTGATCTGGACGGACCACAGCAGGTTCTGTACAGCAGCATGTGTAGAGGGCGTGGAAACATGTTGTTTTAACTTCATGTAGATGCCGCAGTGTCTTTTTGTGTGACTCTTGAAGAATATTAGGGCGATTATTTTCATTATCAATTTTCCCATGCCCAAAGTTTCTCTTTCAAATTCCAAAACCTTTAGACTCTTCATTTGAGATAAGATGCAAAAAGATACAATAAGAATAAAAAACAAAGCGAGATAAGTAAACAGTAGACAGTTAGATGTATGAATAAATAAGTGAACAATATAAACAAGGTGTAAACAGGATATGAACAAGATATAAAAAAAGGTAGAATGAAACTGTAACAATATAAACAGGAAAATATTGCAGTTTTGTATGAGAAAATAATATACCTAAGTAAAAATATTCCACAGTATGGTAAACATTTATATTTTCCTGAGTAGAATTTTGTTATTGCACAGTGAATAAATGACATAAATGACATGAAAAGCAGCAGATTCTTGCATTTAAGAAGCTGGAATTAGTGAATGTTTGACATTTTTGCTTGAAAAATGATGATATCAAAATAGTTTGCAATTAATTTTCTTTCGGTGGATTGTTCTATTAACTGACATGCAGCTCTAGAGAAAATAATATACAGTATTTTGGTTTTAATTGACATACTGTAACAAATAAAACATGCAAATTTAGACTATGTGAGAAATAATTTGAGCGTGAAAAGTGTGTTAAAAGTGTGTTTTAATGTCACATTGTTTGCCTCTTTGCATTGTCTGTGGTTTCATCCAGTAGAAGCACAATTTCTTTTCAGTGAGTGAAAATGGTTCTTAGACTCTGGTCCAATCCTCTGCTCCACCTGAGGTCAATATACAACAAATGATGCTCGTGACAAATGAAACACCAGTGAAGCTTTGCTATGTTTCATCAGTGCCCCCTTCTCAGTGGATTACTCTCTAATCATTCTCTCACTTCTCTCTCTGACACACACACTCACACTCCTCTGTCTTTAATATGAGCCTTCCTCTGCCTTGCGCTCCTGGACTCAGTTTTCTCCTCGGCTCTGCCTGTGCAACTGACACTGTGAGGGATAAGCTGCAAGTGTGGAGAGGTAGCATCCTCCAGAGTGGCTCTACTCTAAAGGCCATCAGGGAGGTTTAAAAGCACATAAAGCAAACAGAGACAAAATGATGTGTCCTTTTTCATCGCTGCTGTACATGACTCATACTGGTTGTCTTATGCTTGTCTTGGAGTTTGATGTAAAATATACCCAAATGTCAAGAGGCTGCTGCTAGTTAGTTGTCCAGAGACTACGAATGTTATCCCTTTATCCCTCTAATCTACAGCGTAACGCTTCGAGTTCCCTCTGCGTGTCTGCTCACTGCCCCGAGGCCCACAGAGGCTCCGCAGCAAATGGCCTGTTACTCTTATCAGCACCTCTCTCCCCCTCTGCCCCACTCTGTCTCCCCCTTCCTCCTCCTCTTCCTCCTCCTCCTCTTCCTCCTCTTCCTCCTCCTCCACCCCTTCACCCCTCTCTTGCTGTCATCACTCGCCGTCTGCTACTTAATCCAATTATTCTTTTAAGCTGACACGCTCTGTAACTCACCACAAACTCTGCGGATGACGCCCCTGTGTATCACGTACACACATCCACACGTAAACACACACACACACACACACACACACAAAATCCCCTCCACATACAGCCACAAACAGTTTTACTGAGCACTGTTACTGCAAATAATTCTCTCACAGATGATGAAAGTCATGCAAAGTGCATAATCATGCTTAGAAAGTTAAAAAAAGGATCAAATGTTTCACTTTTACACTGTAGTCGCCCCCTTCTGCTTGTTTTGTCTATTTTCGGGCGTCCTAACAGAGGCTCTGGCCTCTGCTGTCACCCTCTGATTCACTGTACCCTTGAGGTGACTCTGTCTGTTTCTGTGTGTTATCCTCCACTTCCCTGCTATGTGTTTACCAGCTAATGCATCTGTCTTCGCAGACACACCACCTGACACACAAGGTCCTGCTCCCTCTTTGTGTGTGTGTGTGCATGTGTAACTCTGTCTCTTCTCTCTTCTCTGTCCTTTTGGGGCTCAAATGTCCCCACAAGCATAGAAAGATGAGGCAAATCCCAAGGGAGGAGGACATTTTGTCTGTTCTGCGCCTATTTAAAATGATTTTTTGAGGTTTCCATTTAAAATGATCTGCAGGTTATAGTAGAAGATACAGTTAAAGCCTCTCTCTGGCCACTGTGAACTGACATTTTCTGAGAAGGAGTGGCTAAAGGGTCAAGGGGTGTCAAAAAGGCGGGACAGTGGACCTGCACAAGCTTGTAAGGAGGACATATGGCTTCACCTTCTACTATAGCCACACATCATAGTTCAGTTCATCAGATGCAGCTTAAATTATTTTAACATTGAGCATAAAATTAAGTTGTTTGTCAAAAAATGTTTTGCAAACAGTATCAATCAATATTGTCAGGAAATTACTGTCTTTAATGTCAGAATTAAGACTTTGGTTCCTATTTCCTATTTCCTATTTTTGGTTCCTTTTTCTATATTTGGACTTTAGTTTTGACTTAAAAATTAAATTTGGCACAGGTGTACATTAGGGCAAACTTTAAAAAGGGGTACTATGCTCCCTCAAAACTGCTTGCTGGATGGTCAAATAGCTTCAGAAACCCCCAAGACTTTCCCACCATCGGACCAGGAAGAACCATGTCCAGTCGTTTCTTTAATATTCCAAATCCAACAATCCGACATTTACACCAACTTCACACCAAAACTGGTCAGCTGTGTGGAGGTGTGAAAGGAGCTCTCATGCTCTCTTTTTCACTCTTGGCACAACTATGTCTGGCACTTTGAATAAGCGAGTGCAACACTATGGACGCCTTCCAGGACGTAGTCGGACAGCACATCTTACAAAGTACCCTTAGTTTAGGCATGTAGTTTCTTAAAGGGTCAGTAATACATAAATGTGTGTGTGTATTTGTGTCCCTGTGCACATGTAATATCCTCACTTTCTTCCATTGTGTTCTGTGTTAAAGTAGCCAATCCACAGTTTTCTCCTTCGATCAACAGTTTGAGTGCTAAATATCCCTTCAGTCTAAAATAAATGTTATTTTGCACTGTCATGGTATGACAACCTGCATCACTGCATCTTAAAAACACAACACAAGTACCGTAAAATTTGCTGGCATAAAGTAAATAGTAAATGTGCAGTAGCAGCCATGACAGGGTAATTAATCCCTGCGATTCTGCGATTTCACCCCAGTGCAAATCTTGACAAGTATTTCTGCCGCACAGGGGCGGCGAGCGTCACAAAAGAAGCTGCGTTGGGTTGTTTTTGGTGCTGACACGACAACAGTCAAGAGTAACAGATGGGGTTTGTTGTGAGTGTGCGTGTATGTGTGTTTCAGGTGACCGGGACTAGAGCTGGCTACAGTGCATGTTTGATCTGAATCTTAACAGAGGGAGTGTGAGCAGATCTGCTCTGCAACCTTTCTCTCTGTCTGTCCAGAGGAAGATGTTTGGGTGATTGTCTGTCTCTTTTATTGTTTGTCTGGAGCAGACAGTCTTGGTGCCTTTCTGGGAAAAAACAAGTGTTGTCTGGTCTTTGTCTGGAGCTCTCCAAGCAACTTTTGTCACATTCTTGCTGCGTTTCACACTTTTATTACTGGTTGTCTGCATATTACGAATGAAGTTTCTTTACTGTGAGAAAATGCTGATGCAATAGTATTTTCACTGTTTCTCTGTGCATTTTTGTCACAGGCCAGACTTGGCCTTACTCTCTGTTTTTTTTCTCCCTGTGTTGTTGTGTTAAATATATTTTCTGTGGTGTGTTCACGCGGTTGCACATTTCTCTGTGTAAATTGTGGGTAAGTACACTACATTCTGTGTCCAGATGCCACTCGCACAAAGCGTGACATAAAGGAATCCACTCCAGTTTGTAGGTTTGCAGCTTTCCACAGCGACACAGCTCCAGATCCATCTATGAGTCACACACCATCAACACCAGATCCTCCTCCTCCTCCTCCTCCATCGCCATCAGTGCGGCGCTGCCCGGCGCTCATCACTGTATGCCCTCGTGTCCTGCCACATCGTGCTTTCACACTCATAATACCACTCATCCTAACCTGACCTGTTTCCCACAGGGACAGTTTTTCTGGGGGAGGGATGGGTTGGGTGGGGTTGGGACGGGGCGGGGTGGTTCCTCTTCCTGCTCTCTTCCTCCTCTCCCTCCCTTCCCCACCTTGTTTTCTACCTGTGTCTCAATATAATGTTCACCTGTTCCTCTTTGAATCTCTCATTTTCCTTGCCATTGTTTTCTGTCCGCCCCCCCCCCCGCTCCTCCTCTTCCCCTCCCCTCTCCTCTCCTCCCCTCCTCTTCTCTCCTCGTCTCTCCATCTCTCTGCTTCTCCCTGTTGCGATTAACTGGGCTCTGTCTTTATGTCGTATGTTCTTTTAGGCCCACGCCGTGCATCGCTGGCTAATCGATCAGGACAGTAGTGTGAGCTCTGAGATGCCGGATGGCCAAGGAGTATGGCACTATGATGATGAAGTAAATATCTGCAACACGTATATCTGGCTTTTCCTATTTCTATATATCTATATGTATATATATATATATATATTCTGTATTTATGACCATCTTGTTATCTGTCACTTTAAAGTGTGTGTCACTATTGTTGCTCTGCTGTTGTTGTTGTTTTTATCTTTATTATCTCTCTTGTTTTTGTTGTGTGTTGCTTATGGTATTGTAGTTCTGGTTCCTTTTTGACTTTCTAGTGTTGCTGTTGTGCTGTGAGCTGATTCAGTCAGGTGTCGTGGGATCAGGCTGGAGCTTTTTCTTTGTTCCTGTCCTTGCTTGACGTATTGTATTGTACTAACTTGCTGATTTTTTAATTTTTCATTTTTTCTTTTGCGTTTTTCTTTTTAGTTTCACATTTTTTAAATATAACATGAGTGTGTATCTGTATCGATATTAACATCTATATCAGTGTCTGTGATTTCTCTGAGATTAATGTTCCAAGCAGAGCATATTACATGGCAAGAGTCCACGGGCAAAATATAGATTTGATATATTTCCTATCATCGACACGTCTGCTGCGTATATGCTTCTACACAAAGTACTTCACACCACACAGGCTGACAGTAGTGATAATAGACAACAGTCCAAGTATTTTTCCTGTGGGTTCTTCTGGTTTATACAATATGCTTGTGTCATCTGTACCACTGTGTTCGTGTTTAGGATTAAATCAAGGTGTGTGTAAGAGTGAAGAAACAGTGGAAGTGTGTGAGGGATGTGTGTGTGCTTTGGGGTTCGACCTCTTTTAATCTTATCCGTGTGTTTGTGTGCATGCTTTATTTCCGTCTGTGCATGGCTTCACTCTGTGAATTAGTATTAGACAGTCCCTCCAGGATTGTTGCAGCCTAAAATGCCTGATTTCACACTCCTAAAAAACTGTTATGCATGTTGCAGTGTTTTTTTTTTAGAGATTTTTTTGCAAATAAATTGCAGGAACAAATGAAGATTGTCAGTAAAAGATGCCTTTTTTCTTTTAATTTATTTAAAATCAAAGCCAACTTGTTCCAGGGAGAATAAATCCGTACCCTAGTATTCTAGTGTTTCTGAGGGGTATCCAAAAAAAAAAGCCAAATCTTTTGGACCTCAAACTCTGCTATGAGTGGTGGAACTTGTAAGAATCTAGATAAATAGATAGATGTACTTTACTGATCCCAAATCGAGAAATTCCTGTGTTAGAGCAGCAGGTTATCCAGACAAGGAGACAGTAAATACACAGGAACAAGAACGTTAATAAAAATAACACCTATTAACACAAATAATTTACAAGCTAGCCCAATAAAAACAGTAGAAAAAGTTGCATATCTTATAGATGATGATAATAAAATAATGATAAACTAGTAAACAGGTATACAAAATAGAAATATTTACATTTAACATATTAGACAAATTTGTTCAGAGAGAGTTTTTATAAATTCAAATGCAACGAGTGTGGTAGTGCCAAGTAACTATGAGGCAAAGTTACTGGAGCAGCGAGGAAACTACAATAATTGGTCAAATTTGTGGAAAAGTTGTAGTGATTTGACAAAATTACAAGATTGCACAGAATTCACAGTTTGGTTGGATTTGCATGAATTGTTGCGATCGCAACTTCCTGGAGGGACTGTTAATGTTTGATGTGATGTCTGTGTCTGTGTTGTGTCTGTGCTACAGTCTGTGATTGTGTACTTTCCATTGTGGTGTTGCTGCTGTAGATGTTGTGGTTGAGCCTGCCTTTGCCCTTGCCTTTTGATGTGCCAGTGTTGTGTTTGTGTATTGTGGCTGTGTTGTATTGCCCGTGTCGCTGTTTGTCACGTGCTGTGCCTGTTTTGTCTGGTTTTATCTGTTTAAACAGTCGGGGATAGGTTTGCCAAAGGTTTAATTGCACTTTTCTAAAGCAGTAGATGATCTTGAATCCATTAGTGGAGGAGAGATTATCTAAGTGCAATAAGGCTGCTGGGAAACTTGTTCCAGACGACTCTTCTTGCCCATGATGATTTCCCCTCAATCCTAGCTCCCCCCTTGCGCTCATGTCAAATTCCTAAACCTACTCTCCCGATCTCCATATTGCTCCCAAACACTCTGGAGCACCAGTAGGTTTATTGGACATCAGCTGAACCATTTTCAGCTGACAAAGCAAACCAAAGACAGAAGTACAAATGGCTAAAACAAAGATGGGGTGAACAAATTTATCACAGAATGAAGGTAACACATAGAGGGTTCAGGGTTATCACACTTTGTCTGGCCTTTGGCCCAACACACAACAATATGGAGTATTGTCTTTCCCAGCTCGGTGATGCTCTTGAATGCGTGTGCATTGAGCAATTGTACTTTTCCTTTTTTTGTTTGAATTTTCTTTTACCTTTTGTGTGAATGAATGAATGAAGATATTTTTATTTGTTTGTCTTGATCTGTCAGTTAGGAGTATATGCACAATCCTGTCAGAACTGTAAGACTCAATGCAGCTGGGACTAAAGATCCAGTTTAATGTTCTTCAGGTTTCTAAATAATACCAAAGTGCAAATGACATCAATGATGTGAAATGAAGTGAGGAAAGGGAGTAGAAAATAAAAGACAGTGTATACAAAGGGAGTATGGTAATTGCTGGGTGGGAGTGGAGGTGTATGAACACCTTATATGTCCCCGAGTACAGAGACAGACACTGGCGCAGTGATAGATCGTCCCGAAGAGCCCTGTCCCCCTGACTGGCTCTCAGCCAACACAGCAGTGGAAAACAACAGCAGCATAAACCAAATCCCTGCAACAGGGTGTCTGCTTCCTCAACTAGTGTTTACTCCAGAGTGATACAGTGTCCCTCGCTGCCCGCAGACCATCAACGTCTTCTTTTACTGCTCCACTGCTGCATCTTAAAGGAACACTGCAGTTTATTACTACTTTTTAAATTATTGTATCTCCAGCCATCAATTCAATCTGTCAGATAACAGTGATCACCAAAGCAACTGATGAGATCTGAAAATTATGGCAAAGTTAAAAAAAATAGGTACAACAGGGCAACAGACACAAGTGGTGAGATAATCATAAAGGTTTCCTCATTGTGTGCACACCTCACAACTAGACCAAATTCAGCAGGTGAAAGATAACCAAGAAAACTAAAAAAGAAGGAAGGATCATGTTCTATGCTCTGCTTGGTGCCAAACTTTAGTGCCAGTTCTATTGAAGCTTATGGGAGATGCATGGAGGAACACTAAAACCCAACATATCTATGCTGAATAACCTTTGATGAAGAAATGCCTCAAAAAAATGAAAGAGCACACTTCAGACAATAACATACTGATTATTTCCAAATGTGCGCATTTATAAAATATAGGTATGTTGGGTTTTAGTATACTAATTCATGCCTCTCCCATAAAATTCAATAGAGCTGGAACCAAAGTCTGGCACCAAGCACAGACTTAAATGTTGGTTAGTGATGTGATGACCCTTCCTCCTATACCAGGATGGTATAGCCTGCTTTGATGTATAATCAGAGTTGGATACAGCAACGCCAGTCAGCCCTGCTGCTAATTTGTATCAGTAGCCAATCATGATACTCCAACAGAAATATCCTTATAAACCAATATTATAAAAGAGACATCTCTAAAACTATTGACAAGAGAACACTGTCACTACTGCTACAGTTACTACTTTTTTATTCAGAACTTCTAACACAAGGTACATCTAAAATTTTCCTAAAGAACTACAAATTTGTTCATGTGCATAAAGTTATCTCAGTATAGTCTTTGTGCTGAGAGAACCAGGAGAGAAGAAATCTTTTTTTTAGTTCATACACTTGGCAAACAATTTTAAGTCAAGTGAATGGGATTTTTCTGTAGAGTTCGCAATATTTTTTTTCCTGGATGGCGAACGCATGATGCACCTTACTCTGCTTCTGACTGGCTTACCCTTATGTTCTTACTCTAGTCAATCTCACCTTTCATGTCTAAACCTAACCAACCCAACCAGGGGCAAAAGAAGGTGGGTCATGACTTCACCATCCTGGAAAAAAAAAGTTGGTCCTGGTCATCTATGGTAAACTATGATGGATGTTTCCAACATACAGTTTGGGTAACTATTTCGTTGTGAGTCTTTTTGACTTTTCAAATAAATCTGACTGACCTGGGGGTTTGTTTACGTCCTCGATTGTCTGATGCTCGTGTTTGTTAGCCATGTTTTAGCAAAGTTGCTGCATTCTGAGATCTCAGCAATTAATGTGGTGAAAACAATCTCATCATAACAGACAGAACAAAATAAAACCTAAAAAGTAATCTTGCTGAATTTTATTATTCTCAGCTATCCAAGCAGAGTAAGTCCAAAAACATGAATCATGCAGATTCATGTTGGCCAGCAGCTTGGTTACATAAATCTCCCAGCAGTCTTCAAACTGGTCCCACAAACCATGACTCTTTCCCTGAGGGCTGATTTAATTTACACCAAAATCTAACGCTTCATCAAACGCCCCATCCCACCCCGCCCCCCTCCTGTAAGATGTCAGAGGTCTGTGTAAAGGCCCTGTCCCCTTTGCCACCATTAATAGTAAGTGGGCCTGGAGAATATCCCTTATCATCCCACAGCTCTAATTACCCCTCAGTGAGTCCTTGGAGACAGATGCTCAGGGAGCCAAGCCCCATTCGTCACAGTGCGGCTGCATGGCAGACTCAATATGAAAAAAAAGCAAACTGTCACACTCTGCACTGTCACATAAATTCTCCCCCGTCTCAGTTTCTCTGTTCCAGCTGCTCCCCGGCCCACTGTAGATGCAGACTACATTAGGAAGCCCATTCATGTCCAGCCACCAGCAGTTGGCTGTAATTTGTTTCGGCTAGGGGGCAGAGTTTAATTTACATGTGAAAGGCCATGCCGTATTCAAATATTGTAACTCTCATTTTTATCCCAGGGTTATTGATACCAGCTTCACAGAATTCAGATTAAAGGTGGAGGGGGCTTCGCTGCCATTGTGCAACCCTGCAGAAGTCGTGTAATAATGTCTCAGTTGGCCAGATACCAACTTTAGGACGAGGGCAGGAGAGCAGGATTCTCCTCGTCGTGCTGACCCATTAAGAACTGATCTTTTCTGGCTTTTTGCAACAGTGAGACGCCTCATGGGAACAATCTGGCCTACAAAGAAAACTTTCAATGGAGCCATCCCATTTAACTATAACCTAAATGGCTTTATAACTGCAGGCCACACCTACAGAGCAGGTTCACTATACTGGGTTGAAAATTCAGAAGAAGACATTTTACATGAATACAAGTGTCACAAGTGGCCCCAAACAGGATAATCACAAGTCAGAAATGTAAAATGTGATGCTTTTGTCATTCACAGGTCAAGGGATCATCAAATATGACCATTACCAGGTCAAACTGCACAGAAATGAACTCATTTTGTCTCAAAGCAACTTAAAGATTCATTTAAATTCACACCAAATGTTTAGCTATCACACAGAAGGATTCAAGGAAGCTTTGTCAAGACTATTTCACCTTTCAAAATCTGATTAAACCTTTTATTTTTTCTCTTGTCAACCTTCCTTAACTTCACCTTATTCGTCAGCTGATTTCACACCCTTGACTTATTTTAACTCAACTTTGAGCTATATGCTGTCTTGTTTTGGACTTGTGTTCCTTTATTCACTTTTCATTTTACTTGATCTTTTAAAAAACACAATTTGTTTTTCTCTTCTAATCTTAGGCACCTTAGTTATCATTAGTTTGAGTTTTTGTTTGTATTTTTACTTGACAAAAAAAAAGAGAGAGAGAGAAACTGAGCGACAATCAATGTGCATGCATGCGTGCATGTGCATGTGTTTTAGGTGAATGCGCAGAGAGCATGGTAAAGGTGCAAGTATACTCCAAAAGAAGTGCTGGTCGGAAAGTTTTAAAGTCGTAGGAAACTCCTTTGCGATGGACGATCTTTCATGCCAAGATTGAGTCGGTGTGAGCAGTCATATAGTCGGTGTAGAAATGTGCACAGTTCAGAGCCCTCTGCAAATTTCCTGAGATTCCTTCTTCCACCCTAACGGCATTAACAGTGATGAAGACTTGGCTGGCTGGCTGTGAGAGAGTTGAAATCAAAAACAACTGTGAACAACAGTCAGGACAGATCTGCTCAGTGTTTCACAGACAGACTGTCTGCTCGACACAGCCAGTGCTTCACTTAGACCAGAACTGGAAAAATAAATATCTAAGCTTCCTCTATTTGTAATATTGTGCAATTTTTATGTTTTGATTTGATTATCAACTGTTAAAATAGGCTACAGATTTACTTTGACAATTAAAAAAATGACAATATGTAATTTTAGGCTTACTTTTACAGCTTTTCTTGGCTCTCCAGAAGAAGTATAAACCATGCTTTTACTTTGTAATTTCAGAGGTCACATATCCAGTTTTCTCTTGTCTTTTTAAGAGACAGCCTCCAGAGCCTTTAAACACATTTTAATATGCTATAAAAGTATTTTATTCCCATGCTGCCCACCACCATTAACCTCAAACAAAAGGTGTTTGTTGGTTAATACCACTGATCTGTGATGCAGCTGTTACACATTGTTCTGTAGAAGGGCAGAACATAATGACAGACAGAATCCCATCTGGATTAGACTGCAGACCATGACAAGAGTTGAGACAAAGTAAAACATGATGAAAACATTTCTGAGCGAAACAGTGGGACCTAAAGTTACAATTCTGCTGCGGAGTGGTGAGTGTATAAAAACAGGGACAAAATGATCAGCATAATGATGACAGCTTTATTTTTATAGCACCTTTCAAAAAAAGTTTTTAAAAAAGTGCATCACAATAAAAATGTAAAAAAAAGCAAATAAGATCAGCGCTTAAGATATAAACATGATAAAGTCATTTTAATAATGACAAGAAATACATCAGTTAAGAAAGAGTTAAACAAATAAAAACTAGTTTTAAGCAGTTTAAAGGAGGATACTGAATTTGCCTGCCTGAGATCCCCAAGCAGGGAGTTTCACAGCTGAGGAACTTTGACAATGAAGGCTCAGCCACCTTTGGTGATAAGTCCGGATTTTAAAACCATTAGCAGAGCCTTGCCTGAGGATCTCAAGCAGCGAATGGGCTCATGGGAAGTTAGCAGATCACAGCTACAGGCACGAGGCTGACCAAGGATTTAAAAATGAGGAATGAAATCTTAAAATCAACTCTAAAGCTCACTGGCAACCAATGAAGGGCAGCAAGGATTGGTGTAATGACTGCATTGTAAACAATGCCAATTATTTTTATTGTTATATAATATTGTTTTAAGAGAATCTACCAATGTTGCCTCCCCCACACGGTCGGACGATGAGTTGCACGACCTTGTTCAGTTTGAGTATACGGCTGCCTGACCTGTACGCCTGTATATGAAGGTTGCTGTGAGCTGCATAATGTGCGTGTTGAACGCGAGTGAGCGCGTGTGTTATGCACCTGCATGTACTGCACTGTAGGTGAATGTGTGTGTTAATGCTACATGGGTGTGTATGAGTGTATTTGTGAGTGTGTGTTTGAATGTGTGGCAGCATTAGGAATCTTCTCTTCTGTCTGCCCTTGCACTGACTGATGAGTGCATCTCCGTTAATTGCTTATATTTAATATTTATTAACACGTCAATCTCAGATACGGCAGGCAGCTCAGCATCTGGCCCCTGAGGCAGCAGATATTAACTGTTCAAGTGGAAAACAGCATAGCAGATGCATCAAATATGTTCATTTAGAGGTGCCCATACATTGAGGTGTGTATGGGTCCCTGTTTGCCGCAGGCTGCCGCTTCAGTGTAGATAACATGATGATGGAAGGTGTGTGCAGCAGAGGAGGAGAGAGGGTGAGAGAGAAATCAGGGTCTGACTCAGCAAAGCTGTGCAGATGAAGATGCCATCATTCTGTCAACGAGACGGTGGAGGAAGACACTGTACACACGTCCTGTGCAGCACGCGTTCAATGAAGCTCCCCAGGCACATTTATTTATCATCACAGTTTCCACCGTTCCCAAGACGTCCTCCCTTCTTTGAGCTGTGCCGTGTACCTCTCTGCTCTTTCCATCCATCTCCTCTTTCATCTTTTCATTCCCGGCCTGTTTCCTCAACACTTCTGCTCTTTACATTGAGAAATGAGGCTTCTGCTGCATGAAGACAGGCCGAAACAAATGTTAAGAAATGTCACTGTGACCATACAAATGATAATAACATACTGTAAACCCACATATAGACAGATTTAAAACCTAGTGCACTGAGAACAATATAATGCAGAAAGGCAAAGGACCCATAGGATCCCACACAGGGTCAAAACAGTTTCCTGCCAAAAGCCTTGTTTGGTGATATTTTTTCTTCTTCATGCAGATTTAGCTCATAACTGATGTATCTCTAACTCTGATGAGTCATAAGAAATGTCCTTTGATTGAAGCTTGATCTAAAAGCTTTCTTGTAGCTTGAGTCACAGGGGCCATGCACAACAAAACCATTTAGCCAGAGTTAGCTATATACCTAATTTACAGTGCAGCCCTTAGACAGTACAATAGAAACAATATAATACAAATAATTGAAGCTATCACAAGGAACTTTAATATATTGTTTATTTTGGAGGCCCATGTGGAAGAAGCTGTATGGTTTCCACTGTTATAACCGCAAAATATAATAAAATGTAAGAAATAAAATCATTTAAAGAAAAATCTCCTCCTGCTTCATTTTATCTGGCTAATATACTACTCACTGTAGCTTGCCTGGGAAAATGTAAACAGGCTCATTTCTGATTTTGCTCTCATCTGCAGTGCAACTATAATCAAGTTTGATTGGATAAGATTTTAACCAACCACTGAAATGCTTTTTTGTTCGTTGCTTTGATTCAGAGGGAAGAGGTTTCTCTCTAGCAGAGACACCAGCACTCATGGATTCCAGTTTACTTAAATCCCTCTGACATCTGATTTTCTCAATAATTCAATATGAGGCACCTGTTGAGTTAGGAGCACTAAACTCACTGTTTCTGTGCTGGAAAATGTTAATATTGCAGCCACCATTGTTTTTTACCATTGTCACATACCGACCGCAACAGACGTGTCATCTGAGAATTGTCAGTGAATCTGTGCATATTTATAAAAGGTAGACACAGCTGGTTGAGGATAAATGTGTCCACCAAAAACAGTGGGGTGAGATTTTTCTTCCTCGGAGGACCGAGCACAGTTTTATTCTTGTGGGACTCATAATAGAGTTGCATTATGTTCCACTTTAACAAAGTCACATCGACAGTGGCAGGTGGAGTTTGTGTCTCGTAGTTTCAGGACAGTACATTAGGTCTGAATAGAGTCTGAAAACTTCAGCTCTGCGTCTATTAACCAGACTGATTGAATTATGGTCTGGCTGCTCGGATCCTGTCTGACGCTGCTGACTCAAGCCCAGCTGTGACTGATGTTTCCGAGCCTTTGTTTTAAATTATGGAGTCTGTGTTCTCAGCGAGTGCTCAGATACTGCGCACATACAAGAGAGGGAGACATGGAGAATCGTGGGGACAGATTCCTTCCACAGTGATGCTCTTTTCTCTCCTCCTGCACACCTTCACTCTGTATTTCCCCATCGCTACCTCTCCACTTATGAAGATTAATGGCAGCTTGGCCATGCGCTGACATATCGCTGCTGTCATTCTCCTCTATTGCCTTCATCTTTTCTGCTCTCCTCCCTCGTCTGAGTATTTCTAACTCCCTGTTTTTGTCTTCCACAGGTCAGGCTGGCTTTGTCACGTTGAGGCGCATGTGCATTTGCTGAGGCGTCTTTGTGTACTGTACAGTATGTATGACAATGTGTATATATGGGAGTGAGACAGTGTGCTCTGACATGTGATATATAATATGACTGTAGAGCGAAGGCAGTTTTAACACCCGCTGCTGTTAATGTCGAGTTAAACCACTTCTCTGTCAGTTCAGAGGCCGTCGAGCTTAATGTAGCTGCTGAGGAGGAGCTGAAGCACAGGATAAGGAGTTGAAAGTGTGTGTTGTGTGTGTGTGCTTTAGTGTGTATGTGTGTGTGGTGAGCGTGAGTTTTGTGCCAGGGCTGCAGTAATCAGCCCAACCCAGCCCATACTCTCTTTGAAGCAGCTGCAGACCGATACTACAGAGCATCTCGCCACCACTAGAGGGCCAGATTTAGTTAGTACAAGCTCACATAGAGGCATACAGTATTTTTTCATTTGTAATTCATAATCAGGGTCTTGAAAATAGCTATTAATATGAATACACAATCATTTTGGGCCTGTGGTGGCCAAGCAGCACCAGGAATTGTAGTAAGATTAATTTGGAGAAAAGAAGACACTCCCAGGCCCCTGGTGTGGATGACCGTGTGTCTCCTCCAGCCACTTCTTCTCACCTGGCAGTGAGGACCTTGTTTTATGGTTTTCCTAGGGCTGTAGTCAACCAAAGAATATCTTGGTCAATTGAAATTCTGCCTACACTTCGACCAATCAGTTGGTCAATGGGGAACTGTACCTGGTAACTAATGGGTGCTACTCTAAGTTACACAGCGAAGCACATAAATTCCTGCTTTTTGACCATTTCTTTTTCAGATGTACTTTTATTGCTACCTTCAGGGCCTGTCTATCAATTAAATTTAACTTTACATCAACAGCAACACAAACACACACAAACCGGCATCGACGGGGACACCGGCTTCTGGCTTCTTTGTAGCAACAAAGCTAACGCTAGCTGAGCTTGCGCTACTGTATAAACAAAAAACAACATGAAAAACTGTTACTGACATCCAACCTACCATTCCTTATTTGGTTGTCCTCAAATGAGTCATGGTGTCAATTAGTCTTGAGCCAAGTAAATGTTCAGTAAATAGTCTGACGCTCAGAAATAAAATACATAAGGTCTGATATGTCCCACCCCTGACAATAATGAATTAAGTAGGGCGTTTCTTGTTATTAATACCAGTAATACCAGCAACTATCCAACCAATGAGAATTTGGTTGGACAAGAGCATATCGACCAACCAATTACCAACCAACCAGAAGGTGTCAGCCCTAGTTTCCCCATATCTTTCCCTCCACTGAAGACTCAAACTGACCAACTTGCATGGTCCCCTACTGGCTTCCCCCACAGGAACTGACAGTTGGCTCACTGACACATTAAGCAAAGCTGGAAGCGTTGCTGCTCGGGATCAGACCTGCAGCAAACTGTGAGATGGAGGTGTTGGACAAGTCATTTCTTTTCATTTTAATTCTTAAAGATTCCCTTCCCACAAAAATGTGTTTTTTCCTATGTTTATACCTGCCAAAATGTCTGACTTACAGAAGCCATCTTAAAGCACACTGCTCTTCCACCGGTCAACCAAGGCAAGCAGTGGTGGTGGTCCAGCTCCTTTTCAGAGTTGTTTTTTTTAAACTTTCTATGTGGGAAAACAATGTTAAACAAAATATTAATCATAGCTGAGTATTTTAAAACATGTCTGGAGGGGAACTATGAACTATAAACCATGAATTTATATCTGTTTCATCTGTGTGGTGTTAAGTGTGTTAAGAGGCAGTGAAAATAGGGGCCACAAAAGGGTTAAGAGTGTGACAGGTTGAAGAAAGACAGCTGACAGACTATCAGTGTTTATGTTGATTCCTCCCCCACCTTTTCAACTCTACTCTCTGCTCTCTGAGACATCAGGACACGGGCAATAAACCACCACAAGCAGCACACGTGGACAGCTGTAGCCCTTTATCCTGCCAACAAGAGGGGCTCGACACAGGGTGCAGAGGGCACGTCTGTCCCAAACCTAAATCAACTCTGTTACAAAACCGGAGTGTGGCCTGTGCTTTATAATGACCTGCAGCCTCCCTGAGCCACATGCTGAGAGAGTCACTGAGACTCCTGCCTCTGTAGGAGTTTTTCATACTATGCCAGCATGTATCTTTACACAACCTGCAGTCTCAATGACTTTCATTGTGCCGTTTGCCTTGTCTTGCCCTAATTTTTTATGAGGTAAAACAAAAAGGCAAAAAGCCAGAAAATATCACTTTGGATCAGATTCCAATTTATATTTTTAGATTTCAGCAAATTAAAGATCCCTTACAGACATGTTTAAGACACAGTTTGAATAATAATTTGTGTCTGATTGGCTTTTCCACAAAAAAGTTCAATTAACTCGTCATAAAGACCTAAAACTACATCTACTCCATCTCCCTCATTACAAAATCGTGATTCTATAATTATGCAAATGCTTTTCCATTCTTTTTCATTTCATAAGTTTAACTACAGGACTACAAGATGTCTCCCACTTCACTGAAAAGTGTCACAGTTTCTGCACTGGAGGATTCAAGCTTCCACATCACCATATGTGAAAACAGTCTTCTAGTGTCAAACTCTGCACATACATCATTTTGCTAGTTCAGATATCCAACTTAAGTAATAATATTTTATATACCAAAAACAAAATGAACAAATAGACATGACTACCAGCTTAAGGAAAAAGTGGGCATAAGCTTGTCAGTGCATATGACGACTGAATGTCCTCAAGTGGGTTAAGGCCCATGAATAAGGGCTCGATTATACTCCCAAACAGACGTGTACACGGACGGCTGCGGACACCATGGACAACTATTAGTTCTGTTCATACTACTTTCTAGAGTCCGCTTGGAGGATGTGTTCCACCCATGTGCAATAGATGAACATTTGTAGTGGTCACACGGACAAGCCTATGGACAAGTCCAGTCACAACAAACTGCGGCTACACAATGTTCACACGGAGCCGTCCGTGTACACCCCTTGATGACAAAACTGACGTCACACTGACCATGGCACACCTGCTGAAAGTATAATAGCAGCTTAAGCCTCATTTATGTACAAAAATGGTTACGTCCGTGCATCCTTTATGTTGGCATGGATGTGGTCCAGGATCAAGTTAGCAATAATAAGTTAAAGTTACGTATGTAATGTAGTTAGATACATAAGTTACATATCTAAGTATGTAATAGGGTTTTCTATGACCCCTTGTATCCATTAGTGATCATCTACAGCCATGTGTCCTTTATATTGACATGGATGTTAAGTAATACATCCACGGGCGCAGCTTAGAGTCAAAACTTAACCCAAAGAAGAAGAGTCAAAAGTTTCTAACAACAAACATTTGCTATACTGGATTTTTAAAACTTCTTCGTCATGTCCTGTGGTTGTGTCCTGCTTGCACTATTGGTTACACTGCTACACTGCCCCCCACAACTACCAGTGGTACTGCTCCTTTTCATCAAGTTTAAAAAAAATGTGCTCAAATATGAATGATGTGAAAACACAGCACGGACAGAAGTAGCCATATGGGTTTACTATAAATTATAAATAAATGAGGTCAGGGAAGTCCCAAGACAAAGGCCAGAAAACTTAAAACCTGGCAGATCAAAGCACAATATAATATTGTTCAATACAATTAGTTCCCGGGCCTGCCTCTTCCATCTAATATGATCAATAAAGGGTCCCCAGATATTAAGAAGCTTGGGGTGGGCACTGGACAGAGTATGCTGAATTTCTTTAAGGTACAGACAAGTGCAAAATGCATTTTTTAAGGGAGGGGGACTTGATAAAGACCTCCAGAGAAGCCCACCGTCATCACTCACTTGACTCTGCCACACCTTAAGGAGGTCTTATCAATTAGGAGCTGATAAGTTATCATTCGTCTCCTGAGAGGAGTTGAGTTTCTCTGCAGTCTGAGCCAGAGGAGGTTTATGTCAGAAGGGAAGAGTTGCACTGCCCTTTTCGTGGAGGACCACAGGATAATTTGTCATGTCTTCATGGACATTAGTGTCCGTGGTCCCCTGCCCCACATTCTTTGGCAGCGGAGCTCTCATCACTGTCCAAACTTAATACTGTGGACAGGAGAGGAGTCCCACGTGATGTTTTTGCCCAGGTCACGGTCCAGTGGCACTGAGTAGTGCGTAGCCTTCTTTCTCCGTCGCCCCCTCCTTCCCCTCTCCTACAAGCATTTATCTCTCTGCATGGTTTTGGCAGCGATGTGCTTTTCCCAGCATTTAGCCAGGAGAGGGAGAGAAGGAGGGGAGAGGAGGAGAAAAGGAGGCCTTTTCAAGCAGGGAATGACGGACGCTTTATTAAAAGAGGCAGGGCCTTTTGAGAGGCTGGCCCCTCCGCGCTCCCCCCACCCCCGTGTGTCTGGCCCATTGTCACGGGGCGGTGGCAGTGACCCCCCCGCCAGGCGCTTTGTCACTGTAAGTCACCTCACAGACTGAAACAGACCCACTGTGAAAAAACACACCCATTCTCCACAGTAACTCTGCGCTATTCTGGTATCGGCTGGTCCGTGAAGAAAAATGATTGTCTGGCTGTCACAAAACATACAGGAGACACCGAGATGGGCGTGACGTGTGGCGAGGACGGGACAGCAGAAAGGACGGATAAAGTTAGAGTGACACCGAGTGCAGGGGTGCAACAAAACCTGAGAGGTGGAGAGGAGAGATGAGGTGTAGAGCAGAACACACACTCTTAGAAATAAAGGTTCTAACTAGAACCATAAAGGGTTCTTCAGCTTGGCATCATACCAGAACCCTTTTTGGTTCCTGTCAGAACCTTCAACCATTTCAAAGAGTTCTGCTTAGAACCCAACATAAAGGGTTGTACCTAAAACTATTTGTGAAAGGTTCCATCCAGACCCCTATCAGAGGTTCTACAGAGAACCCTTCTATGGTATAATGGTTCCTCCCAGAACACTCTCTGGAGGTTCTCTTCAGAACCTTGCCAACTTCCAAGGGTGCAAACAAGAACCCACCCTGAGAATTGCACTGAGAACCATTTTATATTCCATGGGTTTCATCTAGAACACACCCATGGGGTTCTACTGAGTACCTTTCTATATTCCAAGGGTTTTATCTTGAAGACACTCAGGGGGGCGTTCTACCAAGAAAGTTTGTATATTCCAACGGTTCTACCAAGAACCTTTTTTACATTATGGTACATAAAACCCTTGACAAACCCTAAATGAAAGGATTTCAACAATCCTTGAAGAACTCTTTCTTCTAAAGAAGAGTTCTTAATGGAGCCCTTAAAAGTCTTACAAAGAACCCATAACAAACCCCTTTCTTCAAAAAAGAGTTCTTTAGAAGCAAATGGTTCTGGGTAGAACCACAGCCCTTCAGGAAGAACCTTTTTGGAACCCTTATTTCCAAGAGTGTAGAGTGTGATGGAGGATAGAAGACGAAGAAGAAGAAAAAGATGGAGATTAAGGAGGAAAAATAAAAGGAGTTTGAGGCAAGAAAAGTTAAGTTTGAGAAACTGGAAAAGTGGTCAGGATGTAGTCATGGTGAGAGAGTGTGCGTGTGTGTGTGAGAGAGAGAGAGTGTGTGAGAGTGTGTGTATGCGTGTGTGTGTGTGGTGCCCATTTGTTTTTGGCTGCGTGTGTGAAATGTGTGTCTTTAGATACAGGCAGCATTCCTCCAGAGATAAACCCCTGGGCCCCCCGTCCCCTCAACCCCCACCCTCTCTAGACTCTCCACCCACCATGCTTACTCAAGTGTGTGTGTGTCTGGGTGTGTGTTGGGTGTTTACGTTGGACGGGGGTCTGCGTGCCCTGTACGGCGGCACTCGCAGGGGGCAACAGAAAAGACAGCTGTGAGTTTGAGAGAAACAGAAAACGTAAGAAAGCGAGAGTGGAGGGCCAACAGGCATGCCAGTCAAGACCGTCACTTTTGGAGTGAGTACCACCATCTCTGTCTGCTGCTGCTCTCCGTCTCCTCTTCACCTTCCTCCTCCTTCTTCATCTCTTCTCCTGTCACTCTCTTGTCTCTTCAGATTATCTGTACACTTCTCTGCCGCTCTGATTTTATTGCTGTCTTTTTGTGCAATGTTTTGCTCTGCTTATAAAACTCCTGGTTGCATTTTCTCAGATGTAATGCACCTGCCAACGCTCCCTTTATCCTTTCACATCAGACAGTAACAGGCCAGTACTTTTGTCACTGGCTTTGCTCCCAGTCTTAAATCTATTTCTTTCATCTTTACTTTGTCTCGAACACATGAATATTGATGTGTTGGTATTTACTCTTTGTCCATTTTGTTCAAGCTCTTTTTTATTTATTCAGCACATGCCTAAGTGTTTGCTCTCTGGTTGCAAAAGTATACACATTCTTTACTCAAGCAGAAGTACAGATACTTGTGTACTGGTAAAAGTAGAAGTACTGATTAAAACTCTTTACTCAAGCAAAAGTGAAAAAGTACAGGCTCTGAAATGTATAGAAGTATAAAAGTAAAAAGTAGCTCTCTGAAGGACATTTTCTGTGCAAAACTCACTTTTTTCCACCGTCAAGTCTCCCTCTCGACTGTTTTGTCTTGTTATTTTACGCAATTTTTGTCTTGATACATCTGTTGTGCGCAATATGCTCTGATGGATACGCAGAAGAATCGTCTTTTCTATTTGTTACTGTCCCCTGAGGTGGCAAACGTACACACTCTTTACTCAAGTAGAAGTACCAAAATTAGAAGCAGTAAAAGTAAACGTGGATTTACTGATTCAACTTCTTTACTCAAGTAAGTGAAAAGTGGATAGTTTAGCTATACATATAAAAGAACAGTTAAAAATCACTGGAAACAAATCAACAGATCCCCGCTTACTTATTTTTAATTATTTGCATTGATCTGTTTGGTTTTTTTTAAAAATCTTTTTTAAGTATGTAAGTATGCACTAATTGGTGAATGAAGGAGGAAAAAGTGATATATTGACCGCCGTACATTATAAAAGTAAAAAGTAGGCCTCTGAAGGACGTTTTTATCGGCTCTTTCTGTTTCTGAACCTCACCTTTTCTCCGTGGTCGAATCTCTCTGGTTTGTTTCGTCTTGTTTCGTCTGTCTGTCGTGCATGATGTGCACCAGTAGATACACCAAGGAATCATCTTTTCTATGATATTGTCTCATCGATTTAGGTTGAAATCAGTCTTGATGTCGGGACGGCAGCACACAACGATGCAAAAAACAAAAAAAAAAAACCAAAAAGAAAAACATAATTCCCCTCCAATGTGTTAAAAGTGAAGTAACAAGAATGTTTTGAGAATGTAAGAAAGTAGAAAGTACAGATACTGGTCAGAATATTCTTATGTTTATTATTATTTATTGTTTGTATATACTTTTTTATACTTTTTATATGTATGTATGTTGCATATTAACTACAACTTGGGCAGTACTTAATGCTGTTTTTCCTTTAGTATATCATTCACAAGGTGCTATAACAATAAACCCCTCCTTCATTTTTGCATTCTCTGGCTGACACTGATCACAATGTTACGATTGCAGTAGGAAGATGACATCGTCCGTTGGCCCGACCTTATTTCAGACCCTCTACTTTTTCAGTTTTACTCAAGTAAAGAAGTTGAATTGGTGCTCTACTTTTACCAGAGAATTATTTTTTACACAAGTATCTGCAGTACTCTGTACTTCTAGAATCAAAGTATTTGTGCTAAGTACTTCTTGTTCTCCGTCTGTCCACTGTTTTGGAGACTTTTCTCTGGCTCAGCTTTTACTGCCTGTTCTTGTTTTCAGTCCTGAATGTGCCCTCGTCTTTAGGAATGACACTGACAAAGACAAATGAGAGAAAGACGGAGAAAAAGATGCAGGTCATGGAGATGTAAATATTGGTCCTGCTTAATAAGAAAGTGATCCGTCACTTGTTAAAAAAATATACTAAAGTTAAAGTACAATTACACCCATAAAAAAATAAAGTAAAAGTGAAAAGTACCATTTGAGAAAACTACTTAACTAAAAGTAAAAGAAATTACCTAGTTAATAAATAACTCAAAGTACATGTTGTTTTTGCATTTTAATATTTTTTTAGGGTGTACTAACATTATGAAAGTAAGGTTAATGTTGAAATGGAGGAACATGAAAAGCTGCTTTTTTACTCGTGTGTTACTTGTAATTCGTTACTAGCCGCCCCAGTCATTTGTGAAATATAAACTAACTTGTTAAGGTTTTAACTGAAGCTAATGGAGAGTTAAAATAGGCAGTAAGTCATTGCTCACAGACCCAAACATGACCCGTCCTGATCAAACTCATCAGACTGAGGCTCCCACAGCAACATGGGAGGGAGCAGCTTTAGTATCTTTGAGACTTGCGATGCATGTGTGTCCAAGATTAGTCTAAGCGCATATTCGTGTGGGTGTGTATCGTGTTCTGTTTTCCTCTTTTAATCTTGTTTTTGACTTTGTTTGTTGCTCTGTTTGACGTTCAGATTGTAGGATGTCAACCAGGATTAGCTGTGGTGAGTAAACTAGAGGTCAGTAAACTGATTAGTGGGTCAATTAATGAGTCTTTCACTGAAGAGGACAGACTATTTAATCTACTGATGGTGACACGGGGCACACGGTCACAAGGCTGCTGCCTGCTCGATGTGTGTGAGCGCTAATTTTGTGTCAACCGCAGTTTACCTGAAATAACAGAGGAGGTTGTGAGTTCTTATTGTAGATGATGCAACGTGTGGAAATGTGCCTAAATCTGTCTGACGGTGAGCTGAAGTCAGTTTTTAGAAGCAGTTGTTGTCAGTTGTAGTGGTTGATTTTTTTCACTTCTTGCAGGATATCATCGTTGCATCATTTAGTTTCTCTGTAAGATTAGAGACATTTTCGAGTAAGCAGACCAACTGGCCGATAGTGATGCAACTAGTGATTATTTTCATTCCTGATTAATTGTGTAGTCTATAAAATGTCAAAAAAGAGAGAAAATGCTCATCACAAGTTCCCAGAGCCTAAAGTAATGTCTTCAAATTGCTTCTTTTGTCCAACCAACACTCCAAGACCCCTTTACTATCATAAATCACAAAAAAAGCTGCATATCCTCACATTTAAGAAGCTGGAATCACCAAATATTTCACATGTTTAATTTAAAAATGACTGAAACAATTACTCGATTATCAAAATAGTTGACAGCTAATATTCTTTCAATCAGCTAATCGATTAATCGACTAATCGTTGCAGCTCAGCTGTCACTAGTTGCTGTTTTTCCACGTCTTGCAGTATTTCATCGTTTGCATCACTCAGTTGCTCCCAAAGATAAGAGAAATTTGCGAGTAAACAAACCAACTGGCCCAAGGAGAAAGTGCCCAGTGGTGAATTTTAAACATGTTTGTGTAATTTAGAATAACTGTGAGAAGTATTGGAAGGAATATTTGCATCCTTTACTTAAGTTAAAGAAGAAATACAGCAGTGTAGAAATACTCTTACAAATAATGTCCTAAAATGTCAGTGGAGAAAGAAGGACTAAGGTCTTTTACTTGAGGAAAAGCAGAAATATTATAAACAAAACATATTTAGAGTATCAAAAGTGAAAGTACTCATATGCAGAGCAGCTTAGGCAGCATTTTTTTATGTTGAAGCTGGTCAACATGGAGCCATTTTTGACTGCCTATTTTCCCCTGGTGGGTGGTTTAATCTATAATAAAATATACTTTATGAAGTGATCGCTTGTTTTGTCACTATTAGCGGTCAAATAAATATAGTGTAATGTAAAGCGCAGAAGTAGAATAAAAGTAGACATTTGCATAAAAAGGAAATACACCAGCAAAGTACAATTACCTTGAATTTATACTTAAGTACAGTAGCAGTAAAGGTACGTAGTTACTTTCAAACAGTGCCAAAAAAGAATATAGATTTCAAATTAGTTCAATATCTGAAGTTACTAATATTCTTGTATATTTCTTCTGTTCCTCTAAACAGTTTTATTCTGCATAATGACTGTTACTGTGCAGTAGGACACAGGATGTTTACCATATCTTAATCCTATCCTCCATATAGGTTGCAAACCCTATCTCCTCCGTATGGCCTTCACCCTCTTTGTCACCCCCACAAAAGATCACAATAACCATGACAATCTCATCTTCAGGCGCAGAGGCTGCAGCAGGGACATATATAAAGAGACAATCAATGAGGGACAAACAGAGGGACGCAGAGAGGGGGAGCCAGGCAGCGAGTGTGAGAAAGTAAATAGTAAAAAGTGGGACAAGACGCTTCTCCACATAGACAGACAGTCAGATTTACATACAGACAGACAGACGGTGTTGAGTGGGGGAATGTAACAGCTTCATCCGCTCGCTTGCTTTGCTTCCTGTAAATGTGTCCATAGCTGAATGCTCCCCCGGGTCTCAGTCTGACTGACTCTACACTTACAATCCGGAAACATCCCGCTGCTGCCTGCTCAACCTCTTCAAACAGGCAGCCGAAAGAGATGAAGGAGGCAGAGATGGAGGCAGAGATGGAGGCCCGAGAGAAAGAAAAGGACAAGGAGGGAAAAAAATCCATTTTAAAACAAATGCAAGTCAGCAGAAAAAAGGTGATGAAATGGCTGTTTAAGCACTCTGCAGTGATTTCCATATCCGGTGTTCAATATTCCCACTAACATGTATAGAAACCAACCAATCACTGTTAGTTTAAAGGTCCAGGTACCTTAGAATGCAGGGCTCAACAATAAGGATTGCCCATTTGCCTGGGGCAAGTAAAATGCCATGCTGGACTAGTAAATGTGGCCACTCACTTTCCTTGAATGGAAAAGTGGTAAAAAAGAATTAAACTATTGCACTATTTTGATAATTGATTAATCATTAAAGGGATTTCTCCTGCAAAATTTGAAGAAAATGCCAAAATGAGACATTTAAGCTACTACAAGGAGTTTTTAACTGGTTATGAAACAGTCAAATTTTTTTGCTGAATGCCTCTTTATGACCTACAAAAGTTAACAAGACCATCAGTGAGAAAATTAGCGTTTTCTAAATAGTTATTCTTAATGCTTGCCACCGGGTCAGATTCTCCTTGAAATCAATGAAACAAGCCTTGTTTTTACATTTTTCTAGGCAAAGTTACAGTAAGACGCGAGTAGGCCGGTTAAAAAGAAGCAGGAGGTGATTTTTCTTAAGATTTCTTAAGATTTTATTTTTAGGTTATAATTTTGTGGTTATTACGGTGAAACAGTGCTGCTTTTGTCCACAGGGGCCTCCAACATCAACAAAATAAAAAAGTTGCATGTAGTAGCTTTAAAGACATCACCTTGGACTGAAAAACTGGATGGACATTTTATGGACATTGCAGCCTCAGATTAAACATGACAATTAACTTTAATCTTTATTGTTATTTAATAACCGCAAATCAATTAAGCAGTTGTACAGGGGCAAGGAAAAATTGATTTTGGGCAAGTAGATTTCTGACTCTTTCTCCGCTGAGCTCTGGAATGAGATGTTTATTGTATATCTACTGGTCTTTTACAGTAAATACATGTTGATATTGAGTTCAGCAGGGAGAAAATGGCAGAGTTTGGCATGCTTGCACAAATTTATGTTGTTTAAAGTTCAGGAAATTATTGCAAGTTAAGCAGGACTTCTTGTGACATGCTGAACATACGCATGCACCTTATTTTCACCTTTCTGCTGGGTGTACAAATAGCTGTGGTGGCTCTTAAAATATTTATGATTGCACCTGGCGCTGTGTCTGCAAATTCATGTTGTTGTTGTGTTGTGTGGTGTGTGTGTGTTTGTGTGTGTGTGTGTGTGTGTGTGTGTGTGTGAGATAGAGAGTGTGTGTGAGAGAGAGATGGGCTCTGTTTCTGTGCATTGTGTGAATTTTATGTTAATTTTAATAGAAATGCTGAGATTCTCTGAAATAGATAATAGGTCGACATCCAAGCAGATTCTGCCTGGATCTTTGCCAGAGAGATTCTCTCTACATTGACATTCAGTGGACGAGCTCCAGGATTTGTCTCTTGATTGCATTAGCAAAACAGTCTTGGCTCGCTCTTCTGTTGCAATGAGACCTGTTCAGACAGAGTCTAACCTGTCTAGACTATTTGGAAGGACACAAGATACTCAAACCAGTGGTCCAGTGGTAGACTGAATGGGTGAAAAGATGATTAAAAATGATGTGAAATTCAACGTTATGCAGCATTTTTCTTGCGAAATACTTAACACTTTCGGGCTGGGGCTGCAACTAACATTTAGTGTCATTATTGATTAATCTGCCTGTTATTTTCTTGATTAATCATTTACTGTTAAATGGCAAAAAATTGTGAAAAATGCTCAAAAGAGCTCAAACTGATATCTTAAAATAGCTTCTTTGGCCCAACCAACAGTCCAAAACGCAAAGACGCTCCATTTGCTGTCATAAATGACAAGGAAAAGCAGCAAATTCTCCCATCAAAGAAGCCAAACCAGCAAATGTTTGCCATTTTGGCTTGAAGAATGAAACGATTAATCAATTATCAAAATAGTTGGCATGTAATTTTCTTTTGAGCAACTAATCGATTAATCGACTTGTCATTGCAGCCCTACTTCAGGCCTCTAAAAATCCTTCAAAATGAAACAATCTGTGAAGGAATAATTGTTCTTTGGTTGAAGCGTTTATATGTCATGTCATATCACGGCCCTAAGCTGGGAAGAGGCGTTGCAAGTTTATATTTCTCATTTTAAAAAAAGTTTGGAGGTCCCCGAGTCTTAAACTATGAAGTAATTGCAAGTGGGCTAGAAGCCTATTTCTGCTTCATCTGTAGGAAAATAGTATTAGTGGGTATGATTAAATGTAAGGCAACAGTTCATTGAACTAGAAATGGTGGGTCATTGCCTTTGGAGACACTGTAGATAACATCCTTTCCTAAATTAACAAAATATTCCCCTTGAATTTTGTCTGCTTGCAGCTTAGATAACCTGTCTAGACTGTTTGGAGGGACATGACACAGTTAAACCAGTGGTCCAGTAGTATCACAAAATGATTGCAGGCATTAGAAAGAAAAACCTGCACATGAAACAATCTGAGATGGAAAAATTGTTCTTTGGTTAAAGTGTTTGTATGCCATGTCCATATTAATGCCCTAAACTTTGATGAGGCGTTACAGGAAGGGTCTGAATTATTTTTGGGGCAGATGCCAATAACATATTAGGGAGTAAGACATTTTCCATATCAATATCTTGACTGATATTGTAATTACCCCTTATATGTACTATAAATTTTTAAAAACACTTGAGAAAAAGGATCAAATATTGCCTAAAAAAAGAATTTTTTTCATAGGCACATATCGGACATATTGGACAGCATGTACACCGATAGCGATATATACTAACTGAGGCTGCAACTAACAATTCTTTTCATTGACGATAAAACTGTTGGTTATTTTCTTGATTAATCGATTAGTTGTTTGGTCTATTATCACATTTTGTATAATTAAATGTAAAGCAACAGTTCGTAGAGCTAGAAATTGTGTGTCATTGCCTTTGGAGCCGCTGTAGACAGCATCATGTCCTAACATCACAAAGAAATTCCCCTGAATTTTACCTGCAACTGACATGATAGAAACAATTTAAATGCTCTGAGCTAGAAGCTGCTAAAAGCTGGTTTATTTTCCATATAGAAGCAGATGTAACGGAGGTTAGTGCGCTTGCAATACAGCATTACAGTATGTGGAAGTGATCCTACAACAGTGTTTGCGTACAGCTTCTGTAAAGAGACAGAAGGGGAAGAGTTTACACACAGATTGGATTCAGATGGAGAGAGCTAGCGTGCAGAAGTTAGAGCAGCCATTTCAAGCCCACGGAGTGTTCTCAAATCCTGAGCTTTACACAGTCTTAACACATTGACTGCTACTTTCTACTCTCCAGCCTTCCCATTCACGCCTCACAATGTCTTATTTCTCCCCCTCACACACACAAACACACACATTCAGACTGATTCCATTCAGAATTGTCACAAACACACACACACATAATCGATCTCTGTGAAAATGATGATCCCTCAGGTGTAGTCGTCCGTTGCAGAGGATCTTATTGGCCGGGATCTCAGGCATGCCTTCTCTTTCACACACACACACACACACACACACACACACACACACACACACACACACACACACACGCGTATACGTTGAGTTTTCGAACACTGCAGTCCACCAGCGAGGGTGGTGATGTCATTCTGTCTGCTGCAGCGCCAGCAGAGGAGGAAAGCGAGGGGAGAGAGAGGCGTAAGAAGCGAGGAATGGAGGAGAGAAAGAAGGCAACAGGAAAGAAAAGCTGAGATAAAGACGAGGAGAGGGGAGTTCAGGGCAGAGGATTTTCTGTGATGAGATAGGGGAATAATTTGACTTGGTAATTTTGAGCTTCATTATGAAGAGCCGTGCGCTGTCTCAGCCGGAGGACAGTGGCATGCACGTTGCACGGCGACAGCGTGTGCTGATATTGCTAATGTTAAGCGTGGAGCCGCTGAGCAGGTTATTGTCTCTTTCTGTTGCTCCAAACAGTTTGATTAATGTGCTCGCTCATTTTTTCTGCTCAGCCCCCAGAGCCCGAAGCCTGCCCGCTCTCAGAAACACACACATTCATCTAAAACATTCTGGGGTCCAGCAAGACGTAGCAGAGGAGTTACCACAGAACATTTTTAGACTGTGACATGTGCACTGCACCTGTTTACGTCTGAGTTTGTAGATGGGTGTGGTTCCCCTGCATCCTTATCTCAACACAGCACACGCTCACTTCTTGACGCAAGCAGATACACACAGAAACATGCAGGACTGACCAGCAGGAGAGTAAATGTGCTGTAACCCGCAGCGACATCTAGCTCGAGTCTCTCTGGGGGATTCTAGTGTGAGTCTCTGTAGTCTTGTAAACTTCAACAGGCTTGTTTCTGAGAGGCAGTGAACTGAAACTGGGTAGGTGGGGGGTGGGTAGGTGGGGGGTGGGGGGTGGGGGTGGGGGCAGCAGAGGGGCCTCAGTCAGGGTTCACCATGGTGTTACCATGCCACCATTTGCTGTGGGAGCATCTATATTGTGTTAAGTTGTATGTCTTTGCATCAGCTGTATTTGCTCCAAGTCTGATGAAAGGATTTTTCTTGTGTTACCATGGCAGAGTCTGCAAACATTTCATGCAACAGAACATATATACCTGTATAAAAAGATGGAGACTGTCTGGTCTTTGTTTTAAACTGTAGTATGTAACATTTCTACACAAAAAACGACTAGATCAGTGTTATATATTTTGTTCAGTTGTGTCTTTACATTATCCCAAATGTTTCAAACCATATTCAAACCCAGAAAAATACGTAATTTATTCATGGTAACGGTGTGTTTCCTACAAACTTTATGTTGCATTAACTTCCAGGAGGGTGAGGAAGGAAGTGATTGCGACTAATGTGACAAATAAAACTTTAATGCATTAACTCGTCCATGAACATGATTTCTATCAAGTCATGTCAGATAGATTTTTATCAGCGATGATGGTTATTTAATAATGAAGATAACAACTTCCGTGATCCCACATCAAACTACGTCTATTGTTTTTGTTTTAATGTGAGAGAGACCCCCGAGTGGCAGAACTTAGATACAACCTGTTGAATTCATACTCCAAACAAACTGAGGGCAGCTTATCACCAGAATGTTGATGTGTGCGCCCCTATCGTGAGAAACATGGAAATGATTCTGATTGATTTCTGATTGGTTGTTATTTCTTTCAACAAACAACTAACTGAGCAAACATACTAACACTAGCAGTATACATTTATACCTGTATAAGTTATTGATAAATAGCCAGTATTAGCATTAATAGGTCTTTACTTACCAGTGTAGAAGAAAAAAAGTAAATTCAGCATCCCTTTACTCACCAAGAACGTGGTGGAAATTAACACCAGTGTTTTAAGGGCACCTCAATCTGTATTAGTTTTCAGGTTTTTCAAAAGGAAACTCCCCCATTAGCAAAAAGCATTGATGGAGGTTAAAGCGCCGATGCCCTCCGAGGAGGTCATCATGTAGAAAACTACATCAGGTCACATGAAAAAACATTTTTAGAGGGCTTTTGATGTTAAAACATACAAACTTGGATCAAAATTTGTGTTTTTTATTTGCCACTGAACGTGGTGGTGTCTTGCCCCCAGCGCAGTGCTACTTCTTCACCTTCTCATGCTGGAATGAGGACAGACTGGCCAGTAGTGGTAGTGACTCACTGTCCCCTCTTGTGGCACAAAATGGTATTACAAGACAGGATGGGCCGGGGTTAGCTGGTTAACTTCAGTAGATATTTTCTGCAATAAAATACATATACATTTTTGACATAATATCAGCTGTTATGTCTTCATAATCTGTTGATAATGCTAGTAAATTTTTGAATGTTTTAAACAAAAATGCTCGCAGATAGCTCCTTTAATTATTTAATTCAGTTTTCTTCTGTATATAGAACACACCTCTAAGTTTAACAGTAGGAAAAGTGATTGAAGTTGTTGTGATAGAATATTTTTTATGAAGGGTTCTCTTACATAACACACTTGCCAGCGATTTGGCCAGTTGAAGACAGTTTGACTGCAGTATATAATAGGCTACGTATCTTGTCTCATTCACAAACATTCATTTGTGGAAACAGTGCTGTTTTGGGATGGTGTATCTCAGTATGGTTAGGGTAACTCAAGTGACAGTGTGTGTGTGTGCGTCTGTGCAAGGATAGGACGTGTCCTGGGGTCAGTTTGTTGCTCTGAGGGAGGAGGTCTGTGGTTTTTAATCTTCTTCAAAGTGAAAGTGAATGAGAGAGTCTATGTGAGACGGAGAACATGGCTTACCAAGACAGCCTGACAACTGTGAGTACATAAACCTGCTATCTGAGACACTGAACAGATAATTATGTGCTGAAATGAAATGAAATTCTTTTTATTCATGTTAAAGTAGTTGCCTAAATATCCTATAGAAGTGTTATTTGCTTTACAGGACACAAGGGTATTTTCTTTGTGTGTGTGGGAATTTCTAATCAGTGTTTAGCCTGTCAGCATGTATGTATGTGTATGTTTGTGTATGTGTGACTCAGAGGCTTTGTACTGCAGAGTAGTATGCCTGTCAATTGTCTGTGAGCAAAAGCTAAAAACAAAAACATCTTATGTAGAGAATGACAATGACTCAGAGGCAAGTGGCTCCCTGCATGAGTCAGTGTACTCACACAAAAGCTCAGGATTTATTACTTTACACCCCGGATGCTGCACACTGTGTGAAGTTCATCTGATAAGTGGAAACTTTGCCGTTGCATAAATTTCATCTCTGTACCAGATTATGAGCAACAAGAATCACAGACTGGCAGATAATTCTCTGCTACTTGAGTCAGCTGGAACTTTTCCTTTCACAGTTTTCTGTTTCCCTGCTTTCCCCTACTTTTCTTCTCTTTTTTTTAAGGTGACCTCTCTCTTTGCACAGCACTGTGCCATTGGTGTCATGCTGAGGGTGTGTTGTGTCATTTGTTGCTATGCCTCTACTTCAGGCATGTGGATCCTTTCTCTTGCTCTCTCCCTCTCTGTCAAAAAGAGGACCAACAGCCCTGTCACAACAATAGACAGCACAGCTTAAAGCAGCGTGTTATGAAGTCGAGAGAAGCAGCTTGTTTGCTGTGGTGTTTTGGATTGGAAAAATGCTCCCGTGTGTGGTTTATTAATGATTTTATTCCCTGCATTTGTGTGAAAACATACCCGGATGATTGGATGGCTGATTGTTTTCCTGACCAGCATGTTGAGATAGCTGGTTAGATGGAGGGAGGGAGGGGGGATAGAGAGGAGATTATGTAAATGAATTGAAAAAGTGCAGGGTTTGCCGCAGTCGAGTTTCTCCCTGTGGTTCTCCTGCTTCTCCTCCTCTCCCTCGCTCTCCCCCTGTGCCGCATGAGTGATCCTGTTTCAGCAGCACCCCTGCCTGCCTGCCTGCCTGCCTGGGAGAGGCATGAAGCCCTCAGACACAAACAAAACACAGACAAAAACACTAGACGTGCCATGTGCCGGCCCGTAAGCCAGAACTCACCAAACCCTCCTCTCTCTCTGTCTCTCCTTTCTCCATTCACCTTCTTTTTCTCTCTTTCATTCAGACACACATAAACTCCAGAGTCCAGACAAAGAGCCGACAGTCCTCTGGTCTCAACACACACTCCAGTAGCTGTCAGTGTTATCACACTCGCCTTGTCACCTGGGCAAAGTGCAGTGGAAAGACTTGTGGGCAAATTTTTAGAGGTTCTGTTGAGCAAAAGTCAAGGGTAGAGCTGGATTTCTTGGCATTTTTCAATACTCAATCAAAGCAATTTGATCAATACCATAAAAGTACTGAAGTTCGGTACCCAAGCCAGGGTGGATTTGGGGCTTAAACCAAACACAGGCATGGGGCCCTCCACATCCCTTGTTCTCTTTGTTCTTTTTCAATAATAAGTCATGAAAATAGTTTTACTTTTGGGAGTGTGGCGGATGAAATTGTCTGGTGATATGGCAGTGGATACTTCTGTATCTCTTGCCAGATGGCAGCAGGGTGAACAGGCTGTGTCTGGGGTGGGTATTGTCTTTTGGTATCCTCCTGCTTCCTCCTTCTTTCAGCACTGCTGTGGTATCTTTGCTTCATTTGCAACAGTCCGTACACCACATTGAGCTGTTTATTTACATGACTTGGCTACTGTCTTCCTGAAACATTTCTGCAGATGCGCAGTAAGGTTATGGAGTAGTTTAAGTTAAAGGGGAGGCCCTGAGACGCTCATGAATAAGCATTCTGTCATGTCATTTTAGCATATGGATTTTTAGAAAGACATAAGGGCAACAGTTGGCCTACCGTTAGCTAGTAGCTACCTTAAATGATGTGAAAATGCCTAAAGCATGGCTGTATTTCCCAGCAGCTTGAAAGTATCAGTTAAGGTACTATTTCAGCACCAGTACCTTTTTTAGAGTATCGTATTAGCAATGGTCTCTGAAAAAGCCCAAACCATACCCAATACAAATCACACCCTCCAACACACGTTTTCAATGTGCAGATGCAGATTTTCAGACTGCACCATCCATAAAAATATCCCAAGGGTGGAGTGACATGAGAGGAAAACTGATGGATTGCTACTGAGTGGTTTCAGTCGTTCAAAGTGTCTCTATAAAGGAATATTAACCATGTTTTGTCTCCCTCTCCATTTTCCCTCTCTACTCCTCCACTTTATGTGTCTTTCACTTTCTCTTCTACCCCGTATCCCCCTCCTCTTTCCCTCTCTCTCTGCTCCACTTGCAGGCAGATGCTGGCAACAGTTTTTCTCCGAGCGGCCCGTTCTGGCAACCTGGACAAGGCCCTGGAACATATCAAAAATGGCATCGATATAAATACAGCCAATCAGGTGAGAGAGCTGCACATTCACCGGATTCAATTGGGTTGAAGCTAAGCTTCGGACTGGGAGGCTCAGTGATATTTATTTATACCATTCTTGGCTTCTTATTCTTGTCAAGCAATTTTTGCTTATCTGCAAAACTGGTCATCAGTTGTACTGTGTTGTAGCGTTTGGCAAGAAGAGAAACAGAAATATTTTGAGAATTTATGAGTATTCATGTGGCACTGATGGCCCACAGTCGAGTCCTGCCAGGATTTAGTCTTCTGTCTTCCTGTTTGTTTTCTGACTGATTAAATTAAAACTCCGGAGGTGGATGGACTGCCCACCTCTCATTCAAAAAAAGAACAGCATTGTGTGAATCAGAAAGACAGTGCAATTTAGCTAATTTACAAACAGTGAAATGTTTTTAGGCCTGCCCCCAAGTGATGATTTTCCTTGTCAAGTCATAGTCATTAGTTTAGGCCATAAGGCTTTGTGTCCACAGCAATTTTTTTTCAATTGTTCTGCAGCAGCATGCAGCCCAGCCGCCTAGAGAAAAGGAGCTGCACCCAACATCTTTTTTCCCAGCGCTCCGCCTTCTTGTGCAGCCACTGCAAGCACTTCTAGTTAAAAATCTGAACTTTTCGGAAAGCCACTAGTGTTATCACTGTTGCTTTTTTCATGCAACCAAACATATATTAGATGGGGACTCGTCACCTTTTTAACTAAGAAAGTGGAGGCAAGTTTGGCTTTATATTTTTTTGCTGTGTGTTATTTTTTTCTGACGTGTGCCAGAAAGCCAAGATTCATCTCATGTGTGTGCAGGAGAGCAGAGAGAAGTACTGTTGTAGCTTCTAACTGAATCTCTGTGGTTTGAAGTTCAGTTTCTCCTCTGCGTCACTGTTTGCACTTTCAGGCGTTTATTTTACTGTCTTTTGTTCCCTTTCCCTTACTGTGGATGAAAACCCAAATTTCCTGATTTTGATGCTTCAAAATAAAAGCTTTTAGATGATAAAATATCTGAAGACAAAGAAAACAAAATGAAGCTAACCAGGGCTTTACAGCTACTTGACTTAAGACAACCACATGTCCAGACACACCTGCAAGCAGAAAAAATCGTAATGACTCAGAATGTGTTGGAACAACCAGCAAGGACACTGAACATTTAGTTAATTAATTTCAACACAGTGTAACCTCACAGAAATCTTGTTGTACAAAATATTGGAATAAAAACTTCCAATTTCACAAAAACAAATTAACTTGCTACAAACTCTACAACTTTTTTCTCTGACTACCGCATAAATGAAAACTTGGTCAAATAAGACTCATTCTCACTGACGGTTTTGTCAACTATTAGGGGACATTCTAAATGTCTTTATTAGTAATTTTTAGTAGTTCTAGTAATTTTTATTAGAAATTTTTCAGTTCCAACAGAAAAATGACTTGCAGTTGTCCTACAGTTTACACAGACCATCTGTGCCACCATTTGTTGTATTAATTCTATATAAATGTGTTTTGGAGTGTCCAGTGTGCACGATGTGTCTGACTCGATCACTGTGCTGTTATGTGTCCGTCTGCCTGTGCACTCAGTCATGCACTGTACTGTGTGTACTGTATGTGCATGCTCAGGTAGACTGTTAATCAGTAGCTGAAGGTGGCAGGTAGAGTCTCCAGGGTCTGCAGAGAAGCTGATAAATGTGGCAGGGGCTTCTCCTTCGCCCCGTCTCTTCCATCCTGCCTCCTTTACTCTGACGCTTGTTCCCAGAGTGTCCAGGAAGAAGCAGCATTAGTGGGCTACGACCGCTGCCCTCAGGCTACTGAAACATGGCCAAAATACTATTGAGTGTGTGTGAGTGTGTTAATGTGTGTGTGTGAGAGAGATTCCTCTGGCTCATTAATCTAACTTAGTCATGGTTTCCCTTCCATTCACTTACGCTGTCCTCAACATTTTGTAATTATTGCTGGTAATGCTCCTGTCAGCAGGATTTCTATGAGGCTTATTTTTTAGGCTCAATAACTGACCGCACATAACAACAGATTCATTCATGTGAGGTGACACTGTACGGTGGCCATTACTGGTAAACCATGATGATGAAGGGAGACACTGCATGGATTAAAAATATAATTACAAGCAGAAATACTGTCTGATAGTTTGATACCACAAACTTTTTGACTTGTAGCATAAGTTCACCTGATTTTTACATAATTTCATTTCACTGATACCGTTGATATTCATATAATGAATTGTTGTTGTTTTTTTTTTCACTGTTTGGTGTTAACTGTCTTTGAGTTTAAGTGATAATCTACAACAGACTTGTTTGATTTGAATTAAGTGACACCTCTGCACGTATATTACTTTGTAGTTTTGCACTTAAAGCCCCTACATGTGGAATATCTATGTGATTATAATGTGATGATGTGATGTGATCTGTCAAATTAGTCTGGTGTTTTTGTGCTTATAGAAAAAAAAAATATGTAAGGTTTTATTTAGATTTCTCAGTATATACAATATACACTTTCCACATCATCAAAGCAAAGACCCACAATCTTAATGACAAAGCAAGACAAAACATACAACAACACACAATTACTCCACATCTCAACATCTGGATCTTCAAATCTCATACATTTAAATGAAATATGTTAAATATAAATAAACATACACATACATCTATCACTCAAACCATTCTTTTTCATCAAGTACACTCATCTTTTATCCAACAATATGATCTTTTAGATTCGTACCACTCAATTGTTATGTCCTAGGTGGCACCATTGTCTACCTATCCCACATTCAGGTTTTATTTATGATGGAGATAATAACACATTTCTTTTTAACAGTGTAGGTGGGTAAGTTTCTTGAATACAATCCGAAATTACAATTTACAATGAATAATTAACTTATAAAACTTATCTCGAAATACACTAATTCATGGTTTCAAATAAAATTTTGCAACATTTCTTGTGAAAACTGGTGACGTATGTGTAGCTTTCAGTTAAGCTACACTGTCTTTTTCTGATATTTCCACTGGATGGCAGCAAAATTCAGAATCGTCTAATTCTACACATAGTGGCTTTAATGTTACCCAGGCTTAATACAGTAATAATTAGCAGTAAGACATTCTCACATTTATTATTACACACATGAAGTTCTAATGTATTGTAGAATAGTGTCACTGTTTATTTACCTCCCAAATCTAAACAATCATACAGAGTAAAAAGTTGTGGATTGTCACTTAAACCGCAGTGGTGAGAGTATTGTTGTTCTGGTTGTGGGATGCTGTTTGTTTGTACAGTCTGATGGAGGCTTGACTGTGGCAGCTGTGTGTCTGAGTGGTCCTCTGCCACTCATCAGGACACTGCCTCACTCCTGTCCTCCCTTTATTGTGTCTTCCCCCCCAACCTAACAACTTCTCCACTCCCCTCTCTCCTGTACTGTTTTCTAACTCACCTCCTTTTCTTTTTATTTCTTGTTTTTTTTCCTCCCCCCGTCCCTGTTCCTCCCGTCCCTCTCTCCTGTGTCTGCAGTAGAGTGATGGTGTGCTGTGGTCTCCCCACTCAGAGGAATAATATCAGTGGTGTGGGAAAGGTCCAACCTCACATGTCCTGTGCGGCTGAAGGAAGGCTGTGTGAGGTCAGACCTATCCCACACGGCTCGTATTCTTCCCAGCCACGAGACCAGCGGCCTGCCATCCCCCTCCCGTCCTCTTCCTCTTCCCCTTCCACCTCCTCCTCCTCCTCTCACCATCATTAATCAAATGAAAATGTTCACACCCTGATTTTCATCCCTGTAGACATTGTTTTTGCTAATGACCACTCTGAGAGTGCTGCATGCGTGGTGTCCAGTGTAAGTATTTGCCTGCTCTGGTTTGCGAGTGCTTCAGTCACTGTGATTAAAAAAACAAACAGACTGTTGTTTCATTTGGCATGGCGTACATGTGTTTGTGTGTACATGTGTGGTTATTTCTTTTAGATTAGGATGTATTTGTGTTGATAGTGTGTTTAGGACCCTTCAGTATGAGGTCTGCTCTGCTCTCTCACTCAGAATGGGCTCAATGGGCTGCATCTGGCCTCGAAAGAAGGCCACGTCAAAATGGTGCTGGAGCTACTCCACAATGGGATCGTACTGGAGACCACCACGAAGGTAAAACACCTGAAAAGAAGACGACAGTATTAACTCCTGAGATATCACTTCCTGTCGCTACCCTAGCCAAGAAACAGTCCCACTCATAACCCCCTGTTCAGTTTGTGTATGGATTAAATAAATGAGATATAAGGTATTAATTAATTTTTTTCATTAATTATTGAGCTTTAGAGGTGCTGGTAGGCTGTGATGGGAGTAATTTTTGACAGTAACTTGACATGTAATTAGTTATGTTTTCAAATTAATAATGCTTTTATAATTACAGCAATATAAATGGGCTTGTTACTCGTTATTTTTGTCTTACCTGACAACAGCGTACAACTGCAGGAGACAGCACACAAACGTAGCCTATTTTTCAATCTATGATCTAACATCACCCGACCTTACCTCAAGACAATTCAGGCGATGCAAGCTTGCTTATAATCTTAGCATTATACAAACTGTTCATCATATAATCATTTATTAACTATTATTAACAAATTCTACTGTTTAAAACAAGGCAATAAAAGTGTAGCACACAGGAATGCTAGTCATTGGTCGGAAGTATTAATAACTCTTATCAGTGATAATGGGTACAGTGATAGATAGAAATTTGTCAGTTGTCACTAAAATAATGTAGCTGTGTGCATTAAAAAGAGAATTAAAGCAGTCCCATTTACCTCAGTGGTTGGAAGTCGGAGCTGGGAATGATGTCACACCTGAGTTGTCTGTGTTCCCGTAAAAGTCAGAAAGAACTTATTTGTGATTCATAACAATGCATTGAGTTGGATTTTGTGCCTACAAACACCATAGCAACAGGTGCACAAACAGTACTGTGTGCACAGCTGATTTAATGGGATATAAGTGCTAATAAACAGCCTACTCTACTGTTGATGCGGGGAGCAGCCATATTGGATTTTGAGTTTGATCAGTAAGGTTCCATTTAACTTTCTGAGTCAGAAATCCAACTTCAAGGGGCGTTCCAGTTGAAATTTTCAATTGGGAAATTCTGACTTCCCAGTTCAAAGGGAATGCACCATTAGAGTGATATTAACCATCTTATCTAACCTGCTGTAAACCCTTCAAACACAAATAAGCATATTTCCCAAAATCTTCCCATACTATTTTCTTCATTAAAACTGTATCGTTTCATAATAAGTTTGGGTTGTTACTGGGGCTGGGTGTCAAAACTCAATACTTTTGGTACCAACTAAAATGTCTCTCAGTAAAAGCTTTGAAGTGTTGGCATGTTAATGCTGCTCAAAAATGTGCTTTTCTTTACTTCTGTCAAGAATACTCTCGTCATAGATTTAACCATTTATTGCATTAAATGGAAATATAGTTCTGCTTGGCACTGATGGCTCTCTGGATTAGCCAAGCACCATGCTAAGCCAAAACAGTGAGCGCAGTGTAAAAAAAAACAAAAAACATGGGTATGCAAGAGTGGGCCCTAAAGCAAGACATGAATACCATTTAAATGCAAACTGTGCATTATTTCCCCCAAAACAATGCATATGTAATAACATCATAAAAAAATAATTCTTCTTAATCATCACTCACGACCCACTAGAAGTATGTGGCAGAGCCTGCACCTGTGAAGACCCTGCCCTGTGCCTGTAACTTCTTATCTTCTCATTATTTTGCTGTGTTCAGGACATTTTAACAACCCAAAACAGTGGTATTTGATGTCCTGGGAATGAGACTCTGTAACAGCAGTGAGTGTTGCAGGCATCAGTGAGGAAATGCGGCCCTATTGTGAGAATGGGCTCTGATTGGTGCACGACTGATTAGAAATGATTATTCAATCAGCGGGCTGTCAGCTGATTACAAGTGGGGCGTCCATGACGTCCATGTCCTGCATAAACTAGCAATGCTTCATTTATTCTTAGATAGTTCCAGATTTAAATCAGAATGCTGGTGCTGCTACCAAAACTAACATCAGCACTACTATTAACAATTTTCAAATGACCCTACCCCATTTTTTACATCTGAAATGACGCCAAAGATACGAGACCTAACATGTCCAAAAATCACATGCATTTTGAATCTACCTGTGTGAATTAACCTGTAATCTGAGTGAGTGCTCATTGTGACTGTGTGGTCTCATGTATCTGTGTTTAAACAGAAAGGGAACACGGCCCTGCACATTGCAGCCCTGGCAGGGCAGGAGCAGGTGGTCACAGAGCTGGTCAACTACGGGGCCAATGTCAACGCTCAGTCCCAGGTGAGACTCAGCGCTGCTCTGGCTGCGGTGATTAAAGGACACGCTACGTGAACTTTACTGTGTGAAACCACTGTAGTATCTATTGCAGTTCCATCTGTTAACATGTGTCTCTGTTCCTATATTTCTGTGTTGCTGTTTCCTCTCTGTGTACATCCTCGTGCGTGCATCTGTGACTGTCTTCCTATCTCTCTGTTGCTTGTGTCTCCTCTGCTGCCGTGTGTGTGTGCGTGTGTGCGTCTTCCTGAGACAGAAGGGTTTCACTCCACTCTACATGGCTGCACAAGAAAACCATCTAGAGGTTGTGAAGTTTCTTCTGGAGAATGGAGCCAATCAGAGCATTCCAACCGAGGTACTGAAGAACTGAGAGAAGTTTGCAAAGACGAATCTTCCCAAATTCCTCAATCCCATCCCTGCTGATCCAGACTCGCTGTGTTTCCATTCTGTTTCATTCTCATGAGCCTCTTTCCTCACATCTCTCTCATTTCCTCTCCACGTGTCAAGTTCTGAGTCTTCTAACTCTCTCCTGTGTGCTGCAGGATGGATTCACTCCTCTCGCCGTCGCTCTTCAGCAGGGACACGAGAATGTCGTTGCCCTGCTCATTAACTATGGCACCAAGGGAAAGGTCCGCCTCCCCGCGCTGCACATAGCAGCACGCAACGACGATACACGCACAGCTGCAGTGCTTCTGCAGAACGACCCCAATCCTGATGTACTCAGCAAGGTAAATGTGTATCTATGATAGCTGCAGATGTCTGGAGTCCTTGTTTTCTAAAAAGTAAAGTTAATGAGAGTGATATGTTCTCACCCTGATGTGTCCCTGCAGACTGGATTCACTCCCCTCCACATTGCTGCACACTATGAAAACTTGAACGTAGCTCAGCTGCTGCTCAACAGAGGAGCCAATGTCAACTTCACCCCAAAGGTAGGGATGAAATAATGTCATTGGGAGGTTAAAGGCATAGTTTCAATTATGTGATTTCGGGTTGTATGAGGTATTTATCCATAGTCAGTGTATTACCTAAAGTAGATGATGGTCTGGATTGCACGCAGTTTGGAGAAGAAGAGAGGAGTACCAGCATGGAAGCTGGAAGGACAGGTCAAATTCACCAAAGTTACTCATTAACACTAACAGACTAACAGGTTGAGGCAGCATTAGACCAGCAGCTCTTGTGGTCTGTAAGGTAAAAATACTGATTTGGTTTGGAGAGAGTAATATTTGGCTCATGTAGGGAAAGTTTCCTACCAGAAAAGGCAGTCTGATGGCCTATTAAGTGGTAAAAATATTCTAAACTAACTAATATTGATGTCTTTCTGCTGACCTTTTTTAAGCAGCTGAAATATGTTTTGTTGCTGACCCTGTCTACGGCATTTCATTGCTTAGCTTCCTTGCTGGTACTCCTCTCTGCTTCTCAAAACTGGGGGTATACCGACCAGCATCTCCTGTAGAGTTGTTTTCATATATGCACCTATGCATCCTAACTATACCCTGAGAATCAGGTCAGGACATCATCCGAATGTGCCCTTTCACACATGTAGTACACGTGAGGGGCAGATTGTCTGTATGTCTCCAAACTATCCTTTAAATCCCCATCCTTTCTGTCTGTTATCCTTGTGCGTGCTCCTGTCTAAGTGCATCTGTTTCTCTGCAGAATGGTATCACTCCCCTGCACATTGCATCCAGACGAGGGAACGTGATCATGGTCCGGCTCCTGCTAGATAGAGGAGCACAGATTGATGCCAAGACCAAGGTGCAGCAGACATCTTTCCTTCCCGTTTGACTAAATCTTTGATTCCCTCACTGTTTCTTATTTGATGCATCATTAACTAAATCAGTAACAATCATCCCTCTTCCAGGATGAGCTGACTCCTCTGCACTGTGCAGCCAGAAATGGTCACGTCAGGATTATAGAGATCCTGCTGGACCATGGAGCTCCCATCCAGGCAAAGACCAAGGTCAGTGTAGTGTCACTCTAATTTTTTTAAGTGTTTGTTGTTTTAAATTACTCGTTTTTGTCACAAGAGGCTGAAGTGCACTGCTATCCTATGTTCTAAATAGGACTAAAAGCATTCTTGTTTTATTTCTCCATGAACTTTAAACACAAAGTATATTGTGTTTTAGCAAGATTACTGTCATGAAAATGAAAATGAACTGAACACTATTTGGTTTGGGAATGAATTGAATCAGTGGCTTGTTTTAGGTAAATAAAAGTTAAATGTTGCGATCCATCAGCAAACACGACTATAAATTCCTCTCTTGCTGCTTCTTGCTCTGATTGTTTGTTTTCACAAAACAAGACAAGTTGCTTCTTGTTTTTCCAGGGATGAGAGCATCAACACATTGTCTTGTTTTTGCAGAATGGCCTGTCTCCAATCCACATGGCAGCACAGGGGGACCACATGGACTGCGTCAAACAGCTCCTGCAGTACAACGCTGAGATCGATGACATCACACTCGACCACCTCACCCCTCTGCACGTGGCGGCACACTGCGGCCACCACCGCATGGCCAAAGTACTGCTGGACAAAGGGGCCAAACCCAACTCTCGCGCACTGGTCAGTGACACACACTCGCTAACACTGTCACACACACTCAGTTCAGAAGACGATATCAATGTTTGTATTGATGCTAATCATCCTTTTGTTTTTTTTACAGAACGGCTTCACTCCTTTACATATTGCCTGTAAAAAGAACCACATGCGTGTGATGGACCTCCTGCTGAAACACTCTGCATCATTAGAGGCTGTCACTGAGGTGAGGGAACAGGAAAAATTGTTCATAACCACAGCTCTTCATTGTACTGAATATATCTCTAATATTCTTCTCCTCTTCTGAACAGTCTGGCCTGACTCCGCTGCACGTGGCTTCATTTATGGGTCATCTCAACATTGTGAAGATCCTGCTGCAGAAAGGAGCTTCCCCCAGCGCCTCCAATGTGGTGAGTTTCCTCCTGACATCTCCAGACCAGCACAGATAACCAGTTCACCTCTGGACTGGCGAGGTTGTTTTTGTCATGGTGATGAATCTGAGTGTGTGGTTTGTCTCTCTGTGTACGAGCAGAAAGTGGAGACTCCTCTCCATATGGCATCTCGGGCAGGACACTATGAGGTGGCAGAGTTTTTACTGCAGAACGCAGCACCGGTGGACGCCAAGGCCAAGGTACAGATTTCACACACAACGCATCCATCCCTCGTAGTGGGCCGTGCTGGGGCCGGATTTTGGTGCACAGTTTGCTTTGGTGTTTATTTGTTCCATGTTGGATTTTGCTTTGTAGTTGCTGCAGCACGATCAAGACCGTTTTTTTTCTTCCAAAAAACACATTTAAATGCAAGACTGAAAAATACAACTTTATAAAAGTAAGATTCATATTTAAGACATTTTAATATTTTAAGGCCTAAAAGTCAGATTTTTGGATTTGAGACTTTTTAAGACCCAGTAGACACCATGCTCTGCTTTAAATGAGCTTATAGTTTTAGCAGACCTCAGGTTTTCAGGAAGCTTGTTACACAGTTGAGGAGCATTGAAACTACACTGTAAAAGCAGCTTCACCTTCCTTGGTTTTGTAAATCAGAGATGTATTTAGGCCCGAGGCCATTTAGTGCTTCGTCGACAGTAATAGGATTTTAAATTCTATCCTTTGACACACAGGAAGCCAGTGCAGTGATTTAAGGACCAGTGTAATGTGCTCCACTTTCACCTTCACATAGATTAAATACCCTGAAAGCATCTTTACATGATACATTTAAGTGTTAATTTAGAAAGTTCAACAAATAATTCCTGGCAGTCAAAGCAAACAGAGCTTAGCGCTCACATACTAATTTCCCTCCAACACACCACGGCCTCACTATGATCTTAAGAGGAGATTTCATTCAGGGATGCCAATGATTATCGGATGATATTCATTGTAAATATTCAATTAATTTTCTAGTCATGGATTGTGAAAACCAATGGATGATACGCAAAACTTGACCCAGTTCTCAACTGAGTTGGTGTCATTGTCACATGCTAACTAACCAAAGGAGCACTTCATCCCCAAGATGATTTGTATGTCAGTTACTCACCCCATGTTGCTTTAAATTTCTAAAGAATTTTTTTCCCCCACGTGAATGTAGAATGAATCCAAAATATGCTATCCAGATCAGCTGAAGTTGGTGAATCCCTCAGTTTTGAAACAGAAAAACATCCGTTTAAAATCTCTCACAAAACCTGTGCAGTACAATTCAAGCCTCATTTATCTAGCTGTATGCCCAGTACTTTCAAAAATTTGTGGCAGAAAGCAATGACGGTAAACCAGTGCTACTACTACTATGCATCTGAGAACAACAACCGTGTGCATGTGTGTAGTGTAGTACCATTTCCCACCTTGTTGAATGGTCAGGAGCTGTGCGTGTGGTTGCTCAGGCGCTGTGCAGTCCCTCAGCATTTATAGCCTTGGATACACCGCCACCTGTTGGACATCCCAATACACTACAAAGCAGTCAAACAGACATAACACTGTTTCACAGCTGCTATAACAACCATTGCGGCATCCCTACATGTCATAATTGCTCTCAACTCTCTGCCAGGATGACCAAACCCCGCTGCATTGTGCTGCCCGGATGGGTCATAAAGAGCTGGTGAAGCTGCTGCTGGACCACAAAGCCAACCCCAACTCCACCACCACAGCAGGCCACACACCCCTACACATCGCTGCCAGGGAAGGTCACGTACAAACCGTACGCATCCTGCTAGACATGGAGGCTCAGCAGACCAAGATGACCAAGGTAAAGCCTGCTTAACCGTTACTGCTTTCTGCTGTCTGTCTTGAAACTGTCAGTCCAAATAGCTTTGTTCGCTAACCACTTCTTTGTTGGTGCCTCTGCAGAAAGGCTTCACTCCGCTCCATGTGGCCTCAAAGTACGGGAAGGTGGATGTAGCAGAGCTGTTGCTAGAGAGAGGAGCAAACCCTAACGCAGCTGGAAAGGTAAGAAAAACATAAAGATGGAGTGAAAAGATGAATAAAGCTTTGCTTGATTGACAGAGTCTGATGAACTTTTGATTCTGTTTCTGCAGAACGGTCTGACTCCGCTGCACGTTGCTGTACATCACAACAACCTGGATGTTGTTAACTTGCTTGTCAGCAAGGGAGGGTCGCCACACAGTGCAGCCAGGGTAAATAAAAAAAGATACACAATTAATTCATGCTAAATGAACCAGTATTAATCATAGTCACATATTTTTTTCCAACCACAACTCTTGTCTGCACTCCAGAATGGCTACACCGCCCTCCACATAGCATCCAAGCAGAACCAGGTGGAGGTGGCTAACAGCCTGCTGCAGTATGGAGCTTCAGCCAATGCTGAGTCACTGCAGGGAGTCACACCTCTCCACCTGGCCTCACAGGAAGGAAGGCCCGACATGGTCTCCCTGCTCATCTCCAAACAGGCCAACGTCAACCTCGGAAACAAGGCAAGAAAAACATTCACAATTAAAGGATGATTTAGTCTGTTTAAACTAAAAATATTGATTAATTGATTTGTTCTGTGTTTGAAGTATTTGACTCTTCTGAATCTGCCCTCAGAGTGGATTAACCCCGCTGCACCTGGTGGCACAGGAAGGACATGTTGGCATCGCAGATATCCTGGTGAAACAAGGCGCCTCAGTCTATGCTGCAACCGGGTAAGACCTCTTCAGTCTCATGACGATCCTGAGTGAACCATAGACTGTAAATAAAGATGGACAACGTCTCTTTACTTCCTCCCACTGTACAAAAATTATGCCAAATACCCCAGATACGAGCGCTGCTATCTTTTGCTGGTGACGTCATTTTGAGTTAGAGTCTGCACATTAGTGATCAGCATTTGAGCCGTACTCACACCATATGCATGCACGTTGTACGAGCCGTACACTCATACAACCAGCTGACTCAACCAGCTGTCAATCATGAAGTGAAACCCTCTTTTTATAGCATCAAATAACTAATTCAGGGTCCAATGTGTAAGATTTACAGGAATTTGTCAGCAGAATATGTCAGAAATACAGTGTAATATTCACAAGTATGTTTTCATTAGTGTATAATCACCTAAGAATAATAAATGTTGAGTTTTAATTACCTTAGAATGAGCCATTTATATCCACAGATGATGCACTTATAAGTTTTCCTGCACAGTTGGAAGAGGAGGGTCAGCAAGGTGTTTGCAATCAGCAAAATCCTGGTTAGATGCTGCTAAATCCTACACACACAAAACCAAACTTTTAAACACTTGAACATTCAGCAGCATGACAAGAACTAACTAAAATAACAGAAGCCATCTATGGGGAAAAATTTCTTTGAAGTTTACTTGGATTTTTTTTTCCTGTTAAAAGAGGGTAGACAGATCTGCATCATGTTCACTCGTGTCCTCTGTCACATCTCGCTCTTCATCTCCTTGCAGTTCTCATGCATTATGGTGCGTTCAATTTGAACTGCAAAGTCAGAATTTTGACTTAAAGTTTTAGAGACTCCAGTGGCCCTGGTTGGAGGAGATTCTATCTAAAATATATATAAATTAATTTTTCAAAAAGGAAGAAATGAATGTGAACTAGTTCATTTTGGACTGTGAACTTAGTTCAAAATTCTTAATTATGAACTATGAATGTGAACTAGTTCATGTGAACTTTGAGCTAGCTCTTTTTAAGTGTGAAGTGCACAACACTGTTGACGGGTCCAATATAGTGGCAGCGTTTGACGTCATCAAAGACTTATCAGTGTAGAAACTACTTGAGCCATGCACTTTAAGCCACAGTAGATAGTGTCTGTTTGATATAGCACAAACAGTCTGATGATCTCAAAGCAGAGGGTTATGTTCCTGTTAATACATGGCCGACCCTTGAGGTGTTGAGATTGCTTTGACATTTTGAGCTTAGAGTAGCTCCACAGCAGTTCCTTGACATGGAGTTTTATCAGATTAATACGGATGTGTAGAATTATATAATATTATGTGGTCAATACAGCAGCACCACAAACCAAAGCCTCAAGAATGAACAGCTGAATTAACTCTACTTTGACACAGCCGGGCTTTACCAAGGTGGTAGAACCTGCTGTGAGACTGTACTGGATGTTATTATAAGGTTATTATAATGTCAGACTGTTATCATCAGCGTTATTGTTATTGTTCCTATCAAATACACGAGAAATAATTTCATCCTCTCTTCCTGAATTGCAGCCTAAATGCAGTTTTTTTTTATCTCTGCTCTGTTCTCGAAATGATTCTGTGTGGATTTGAGCCGTTAGTTTATGTAATATTCATGAACCATTCAGACCCAAATCTACATGAAGTATTCAAATTAAAAGGTCATTAAGACACTCAAGTCGTGAAATGATTTTGTGATTAAGACTTTTTACTATTTTTCTCTCGCTGTCAGATGGGTTACACCCCTCTCCATGTAGCGTGTCACTATGGCAACATCAAGATGGTGAAGTTCCTGCTGCAGCAACAGGCCAACGTCAACAGCAAAACAAGGGTGAGTGCCTCCTGCTGGTTTTACATAAAACTACAGCAAAGTTAAGTTACACTGTCTCTGTCTCATTCATCAGGACATATAATCACAGAACATTACATAGTTAAAAGCACACGTTGTGGCTGTGGCAGGGTTCTGAGCGCTGTTAACATTGGCCTTTTTATATGATGAGGAATGATGGTGTTTTACCTCTCTCGTATTTCATTTCTGAGTCTGAGCTGCAGTGTTTCCTGTAGAGGAAAGGAGTAATTCTGTTTGAAACATGATTTGATTTGCTGTTCATTGCACCAGTAACTGATGGAGATTAAAACTGGTAAACGTTTATTTATATCTGTATATATTATTCTATTCCTATGCACAAATGTGTTAAGTTAGAAATATAGTTGCTTTTCCTGAAAAAAATTGTCTGAGGGCTACATCCAGTGGTAGAAAGAGTACTGAAAATGTGTCCTCGAGTACTGTTATATTACTGAAATATTTCTCAACTACAAGTAAAATTACGAATGTTAAAAAAATGTAAGTAAGTATTCTTCTCAAAAACTACTAAGTGGGTTTTTTCATCATGGTTTTTATTGGCCGGTTTGTGATCAGATATCCTTATTGGCTACAAAAATGCAGATGAAAGTTTGGTAATGGTAGGCCTACTCACTAGTGAATTAGGATTTCAAAAGTATTGAAGTAGATCTCAGTGACTAATGTATACTTTTAAAATTAGAGACTTGACAAAATACTTAGTTTTATTTATATGCAATTGGTTTGTTGTGATGTGCCTCAGCCAGATGTTGGATATAAGAGGACTTAGATGCATTTTAAGAAGATAAACTGATGTTTGTAACCAGCTGTGTCACACAATTCAGAGAAAATGTGTTATTTCATTTGTATATTTCATGAGTAAGAATATGTTCTTTGTCTTCCAGCTTGGTTATACTCCTCTGCACCAGGCGGCCCAGCAGGGACACACAGACATTGTGACTCTGTTGTTGAAGCACGGAGCTCAGCCCAACGAGACGACAACAGTGAGCATGAACACACCTCGTCTTCCTCAAAATCATCCATAAAGTTTGGTTTGTAGATATCTGATCCATTCTGTTCCTCTCTGTCTGATAGAATGGCACTTCAGCTCTGGCCATTGCTAAAAGGTTGGGCTACATCTCTGTGATTGACGTCCTAAAACTTGTCACTGAGGAGACAGTTTCCATGGTGAGAAGTTTAGAAATGCTGCTATGCCCTCTGGATACAGTGCTGGCATTATGTGGCCATGATAATCACATGGAAATATTAAAGTTCCACTCCTCTAATCTCCTCTTCTTCTCTCTGTGCCCTGCAGACGACCACAGAAAAACATCGCATGAGTTTTCCAGAAACAGTGGATGAGATACTTGATGTGTCTGAGGATGAAGGTAGAGCAATTAAGATTACAATTATTATTAATCACGTAGGAAGCAATCGACTGTGTTGATGTTATCTAAGTATTACTTCCTGTTGAACAGGTCTCGTAAATATTCAATTTTTCCAATTCCTTTTGCCCTTTTTTAGGAATTGCACAGCTAACATTAGGTATGAATGTCTCTTTCTTTCTTTGTGTGGCATTCATAGGTTGTTGTAATAAAGTGTGTGGCTCCATTTCAAGCTCACTCTCTCCATCTTTATCTCCCGGCCTCTCTATCTCTCGTGTTCCCACTGTAGTGGTGCTCACTGTGATGGTGGCTCTGGTTTCTCATTGGCATGCACCCATAGCACCCCTGTCTGTAACCTTTATATGTCCCTTCAATAACACCCTCATTCTCTAACCCTCCAGGTGTCTTTTTTCCGCCATGTTATGACGGCAGTTTTTACAGTTGCGGTCATAGTCAATACATAAAGATCACCAATTATTACTAAGGTCGAATCAAATTGAAGAAATCTTCGGTTAAAACTTGCTCTGTTCATTATCAGGTCATTGTGGACTAGTGTTGTCTTTTTGAAGTCCTTGCTTTGAAGTATGTGTGTGTAGCTGCAGTGTCTGCATTGTGGTGTCGATCATGTACCGCATCATTTTTAGCTGTCTTGTGTTCGTGCCATGTGAACTGTGTTTTGGAAAACATGTTTATATCAACTAGGGTTGAGCGAGTATCTGGTACAGATAATGTACTTTTTATGAGTATCATCGAAATTAAATGTGTCAATATCCGTACTTGTGATTGGGTAGCCAATACTACATTTGCTGTGTTCATTGATTAACGAAATTCGTTCACTCAAGTTTATTTAAAAAATTGCTCTGTGGTTCTGTAGCAGTTCTCATACTCTTTCAATAAATACAGCAACTTTTATTTTTTTTAAAAAGTGTTTCTGTAAATAATTCACTTACTCTTGATCAAAAACATTGCTCTGAATCTCAATTCTGAGGCTTTTTTCTAATAGCTAATAAATATAGCAACTTCTGATCAACTCGTATCAATTTCACACTCAGCTTAGTCCTTCCCACTTCTGCTTTATGCACCACCCATATTCTGTTTAAGCCCCGCCCATTCCAAGTACGGATAAGGATACAGATAATTTAGTTGGTTGAACAGATACAGATACAGATAATGATGTACTCGCTCATCCTTAGTATTAATATTAGTATACGTGACTACTTGAATCTGAAAGGAGCTGCTTGTAGGATGAACGCACCGAGAATTATCATCTGACTCTACAGTTACAGTTTGTCTTTGGAGGCTTATAGCAGCTTTTGGCTAACTGTCCTGGTTTATAGGTCCAAAATATAACTTTTTTGGTTCACTCTCACAGCTCTCATAGAGTTAACATAGTGTTTTTTCTTGCAGATATTTTCCTTCAAGAGCTAGTAGACAACAAAAACAGAGCTAAAAGGAGAGTGAATGTTGGACTTATATTCATCGTGTTGACAGAGACATGACACCAAATACATGCTAAAATTGCTCTTGAACTGCTGGATGTATAAATAAGCAACAGCTAACTAGTTTACCATATTAACATATGTCAGCTCACATATCACAGCTTGTTCCTCGTGCCAAAAAGACACACTGCAGATATAACTTTTAAAGAGATAGTTTGGATTTTTTGAAGTGGGGTTGTACTTCCAAGCAATGATGTGGACAGAGTCAGCAGCAAAACGCATTTTAGCCACCTAAAAAAAGGGCCAATTGAAAAAATAGAGCACACTATATGTAGAATATTTTGACCATTTTACCTTGCTGTTAGACAGCATTTTCAGACAAGAAACCACCGGTATATAAGCCAAATATTACTCTCTCCAAAGCAACCAGACTCCTGTGGCAAAAAATCAGTAAGTTCACCTTGCAGAACACAGAGGTTTATATTGTTACTGTGTGACTTCTGTGTTTTAAAGTGGTAGCTCAGATTCACCAAAGTCACACAATAACAAACTAACTGATCGAGGCAGTAGTAAGCCAGCAACTCCTGTGTCCTGAGTTGAAATGACTGTTTTTTGCCAAAGGAGTCTGGTTGTTTTGGAGAGAGCGATCTTTGGCGGTTTCCCATCAGAAACGTCTGTCTGACGACAAGACAAGGCAGTGAAAATATTCTAAATATAGCATGCATTGAAACTGGTAGTGATTTTTTATGTCTAAAATACATTTTGCTGCTGATCCTGTCCAGAACAGTACATTGCTTAGTTTCCTACATCAGGACTCCTGCTGCTTCTGCTGAGGGCATCCCAACATCTGTCAACACTGACTATAGATAATACAACACCAGTTCAAATATTCTGAACTATCCCTTTAATGTCTGAAGTTTACCACCACTGACAATGATGTCAGAGGACATCCTGTCTTGATATTTTTAGTCCCTTGATAATTCAACTGACAGATTGTCACTGTTGCTCTAAATATAGAAAGTAGCTGAGTCGCCGTCTTAAAGACACATCTCATATCCGGAACGGTAAAATGATATTGACATGGTATCTGATGCTCACGCTTCAATACGGCAACACTGTCGCCTACACGATGTGGCACGCATGCATGGTACACAAGCCAGAGAATATGCAGGTCGTGAGCTGCCTCATATGAACCTGTGGGAAGTGCACTCACAGAGTCAAACATAGTGTAATGACACCTACGACATCACTTTGGCTCTGGACTGCATACAGACACCCACTCACACAAGCTGTGCTGATACAGTCACAAATTCATACACGCAGGGAAGACTTACTGTTGTTGCTGGTGAATTCTTGAAAATTACCGCATGTTTTGGGGGTAAGTAAGCAAAACCCACCATCCAGATGTACTGTACGCTCAAAGGAGAGTAGAGAGCAGCTTCTTTTGTCATTGTGTGTTAGCAGGCTGATGCTGTTGTGATTGTCCCTGTGTCTGTATTCATGTATTTTAGAGTAAAACTCCTCATTCATCGTTCTCTGAGGCAGATGATGTCTAGAAACTCCAGTTCAATAACTGTTTATTCACTAAACAACAAGTATTACTGAATGGGATTGTGCTGATGTGTGCTCTCCCCAGAGATAGTGCACTGTGCACATCTACTGTATATTGCTGCTGTTTCTAACTGGGAAACTTTAGACTACATTTATGAGGAGTCCTCTTTTATTTCAATGTAGTTATGTTTAGAGATTTGGAGTCAAAAACTATACTTTCACTGGCGCTTCCTACAGTAAGTTTTCACCGCTTTTCACGGTGGTCAGCTTTTCTTTTCCTGTTTCCTGTAATTACATATGCTTTTTGCTAAGCTCATCTATGTTGAAAAGAAAAACAAATTTTGAAGATGATGCAGGGAACCAGCAAAAGCTACATATATAATCACATCTTAAAGGTCCAGTGTCTAAAAGTTATGGAGATTTATTGGCAGAGTATGGCTGGAATGGAATATATAAAGGTCCTGTCCTGTTTTACAGAGTCCACCATGTTGCATCGCCAGTTTCTACAGTAGGGGTGGGAGAAACAATCAAGTTTTAAGTATTGTGATTCTGTTTTATATCAATCCCGAATCTATTTTTCATTGCTAAATTGATGTTATGATAAGATATGTATGTTATGATATGTAAATAACCAGCGCCACAACGAAAAAAAATCACAATAATTTGTTGCGTAAGTTGTGCAATTACAACTTTATGACGTTTTTTAAATAAATGCATGCAATATAATAAATGTAACATACATAAAAAAGAAAACACAGGCAGCAGGAGGAACATTGTTAGCCAAAAACAAGACAGTCTCATTATTCAATTGCGTAATGTGTCTGGGATCAGAGCAATCACACAGTCAGAAACACGGGAAAATTGATAAACACATCACATTATATTTTTTCACTCGCTTGAACACAGAGTTTACCTACCCCAACTAGCTTGCTATTTACATCTTATAGCTAATGTTAGAAAACCGCTCGCTAACTATAGCTAATCCACATCAATTGTTATCTAGCTAGTTACAGCTAATGGCTAAAGTTACAAAACATGGTTACAAAAAAACACTAGCTAACAAGCAAGGTAATCACTTACAGGTCCCTCAGCAACATCTTTTATCCATCCTCAAATTTAGTTTTCAACACAGATGAGCCTAGCACATACTGTAGCATATCTGAGTACAACGGGAAAGGAGGAAGTTGAACAAGCTTGCTCAAGCGCCATTGAAACACAGACCAAAAAAAGGAGGGACTTACTGTAGGAATTTATTATGAAGTGTTTCTGGTGTTCTGAAGAAGTGGCTGCATTTAATTTTTGTCATTGTCTAACAGTAATAAACTCAGTGTGCAGAGCATCGTCACTAATGTCTCATCTCACCAGTCTAACCCCTAAAATCACAGAGCCATCTTCTAAATCCTGGGTTATCATGTTTTTCTAACCCTTCTGGTTAACCCTCTTGTTCTTTTCTTTTTCTCTTTCTCTTGTGCTGTTTCACCAACCTGACCTCGGTCTGTTCGCTCTCTTTGGCATGTTGTTCTCTGAAGGAGAGGAGCTCTTGGGGACAGAAGGGGCCAGGTACATGAAGATGGATGACATGAAAGACCATGATGACGATTTCCTCTCTCCCAAGAAATCACTGGAGTACGAGAGAGGGCTGGGCACAGCGTAAGGGGGGCTGGGTGGGGAAGCAGGCGAGACAGCCAAGCTCTGGTAGCCAAAAGCTAATAGGTGGATGGATGGATGGATAGAAGGGGGATGCACCATAGACATTCACTGAAACACCAGGGATGAGCACTTGGGAGGAGATGTAAGGAACTTTCTCAATCTGACTTGTGTTTTGCTCTTTCCTTACAACAGGAATTACTCGCCGGCCATTCCCAGGATCCCCAGAGTCTCACCAGAGACCGTTGTCCTGAAAGAACACGAGATAGAACAGGTACTGTACAGAAAAGCATGAGTAAGATACTGAAGGAGTACTCCTGCAGTTTAGTGCTTCAATTGCATAATTTTTCTGGGACTTTCAAAGACTGGTCAAAATTAATGCAATTAAAGCAAATTAATGGTCCAAAAATTAAAAAAATAAAAAATAAAAAAATCTTTTAGATCTTCTTTGAAAGTGTGTAACAAGATGCAGTTGTTCAGGTTTCACCCTTTTTGTAATTTGACATTGTAAATGAGAATGCCTCCTCAGCGGCCTTTTGAAGGTTAATGATGTATCTTCTCCATAACCACTGTAAAAATAGCACTTGAGTACAGAGGCATAAACTTTCATCGTAGCCCTCTCCATATCACATTAATCTGATGAGAGTGTAAGTAATACACTTTAGGGTTCATATAAAACATTATGCTAAACAGTGTTCTTTGGAGAATGTCATGAACACTTTGTCTTTCTGTCCATTGTAGCAACACACTCCGCTTCCACTGCCCAAAGAATATGATGAGGACTCACTGATCCCCAGCAGCCCAGCGACAGAGACGTCGGACAATGTCAGCCCGGTCGCCAGTCCCATACACACAGGGTCAGCAGAAGAAAATTCACCACCTAATATCTAATATCTAATATCTGATCTGGCAGCTAACTGTCACAATCTTTGTCCAATAACAGGTTCCTGGTCAGTTTCATGGTAGATGCTCGAGGCGGCTCAATGCGAGGCAGCAGGCATAACGGTCTGCGTGTCATCATCCCTCCGCGGACCTGTGCGGCACCCACCCGCATCACCTGCCGCCTGGTGAAGCCGCAGAAGCTGACCAGCCCCCCTCCGCTGGTGGAGGGAGAGGGGCTGGCCAGCAGGATCATCTCCCTGGGTCCAGCCAGCATGCAGTTCCTGGGGTGAGGAAGCAACTGAAACTGGACACAGTCAAGATTGTTGCACTTCCTGAACAGATAGTTTATTATTGCAGTGGACTTAATTATTATTATTATTATTATTTAACAATGAATTAAATTTAATTCTGTTGCACCAAAACTTTAAACTATGATGTAAAATGTGAATCTAACTTTAAACTTACACTTTAGGAATTTTAACTTTTGAAATGGCATTTTTGAAATTGACCAAATAGTCAAGTTCCTTGAAGAAAGTTGAGGGAAAACTCAACTCACTTGAGTTTCATATTGAATCTCTTCTTTCTTTCACTACCATTAGTTTATCAGTTTACTCTTTTTTTCTTACTATGCTATTATCTGTTTTTAATGTTTTAATTATTTAACCACATTGCTCCATTAATTTGTCCAGCAAGTTTTTCTCCAAGAAGCAGACATTTCTAGCTAGCTAATAAACATTTTACCTTTTTTGCTAGCTAGCTGTGTGCAACTGAATTTTAAACACAGAACAATTTTAAATCTGTATTTACTCATTTTAAAATTAGTTTTTTCTGAACTCTGATTAGAACTAATCTTAGATTGAATTAATCTTTGTTCATGCAGCCAAATCTGTATTAATTTTAAGCAATTATGATGGGTTTTTTTTCTAGTTTTCCCCAACATTTTAAGTTCCTAAAGCTGTAGCACACTGATAAAAGGAATAATCTACTGTGCTTATTATTCTTCTCTATATTTGTTGTAAATACAAGTAATTTACATTCGTTCATTTATGATTTTGTGTGTGTTTTGTGTCAGACCGGTTATAGTGGAGATCCCCCACTTTGCTGCTCTGGGTCGTGGTGACCGGGAGCTTGTGGTGCTGAGGAGCGAGAATGGCTCAGTCTGGAAAGAACATCGCAATCGTTACGGTGACGAGGTGCTAGAAACAATCCTCAACGGCATGGATGAGGGTAAGAGTTTAAATGCTTCATGCTCGATCTCAGGCTGGCGCTCGCTTGTCTCGCTTCTTGAGAATTTAAACCTTCTCGTATCTCCTCAGACTTGGAAAGTCAAGAGGAGCTCGGAAAGAAGAGAATCCGTCGCATCATCTCCACCGACTTCCCTCTTTACTTTGCTGTTGTATCGCGAGTCCAGCAAGAGAGCGACCTGATTGGACCAGAGGGAGGCTCGCTGACAAGTAAACTGGTGCCGATGGTCCAGGCCACGTTCCCTGAGACGGCCGTCACCAAACGAGTCCGCCTGGGGCTGCAGGTGAGGTGGGACGATGAGGAGAAGGAAGGAGAAGAAAGACAGAATCGTTAATGCCTGTGTTGCCTGAATAAAAAGCATGTTGGATGTACTTTGATTGATCTTGGAATGACCCGATCATATCAGCGCTTGTTTTCCTGATTTTCTGGGGTTTTTTTTGTTGTTGGTTTTTTTTTGTTTTTTTTTTTTTGCTTTTCCCATTTATAAAATACCTTTTTGCCTTTTATTTTACACAGTGCATGCACCTGGCACCTTATACAACTGTGAACCGCTCATTTAGTGCTGATTTGTTATTGTTTGTTTTACCTTCACTAATGTATTTATGTCATCAGCAAAGCCCTGTAATCAGTATATTTAACACATTAATTTCAGATGCCTAAATACAGTTAGTGAAACATTACTTGCATTCTTGCTATAGCCATGAAAGACTGTGTTTGAGTTTGTACCTACTGTCCAGTGGTTTTGGTATCAGGTCAGGAAAATGTGCTAAAAGGCCTTACTTTTAGAAGAACTCCCCTGCACTAAAAGAGGTGACACCTGAGGACCTGAGCTTTTAGCCCCTCTTTGCATGCTTGGCTACACTTTCCAGGCCTTCAGGTTTTCTCAAACATAGACACCAAAGACAAGATAAATATTTTTATTTTCTAAGATGACATATATTTATAAGGATCCTCTGAAATGAGCTCTTTCAGCACAGATTTTTCAACAGCCCCACATTTCTGTCCGTCTAATCAAATTAAATTGTCCCTCTTTACACAAGCACATCCACTTGTGATTTACACACTGTCTAATGTCCTGACCCAACATCTTGTTTCCAAAGGAAATATCAAAACAAGAAATTAATGATATCATTTCATTAGCTGTAAGGTCAGAATCAGAACATTTGGGGAAGGGATTTTTTTTAATATGGCTAATTTGCAGATTACACTCTCCAAAAGCATCAATCACATCATCAATCGCAAGATTTTGTTTATTTTGGCTCAGTTATACTTTTAATTTTTACTCATTTCAGTTTCTAATAACATTTAAGGTTTCTGAACAGAAAGTATATTAAATGTCATCTTTTCTTTCTTCCTAATTCTTTGTAGTGTTACGTAACACTTTCCAGGACACTTGTTTCTATAAAATATCACATTATCGTGTGTTATAATCTGCTTACAGCACAATATAAGTATAGTTATAAGTACTCATAAATATCAATAATGTTTTATAACAATAATTGTAGCACATTATAAAACATTTTGAATGACTTATAACGACAAGTATCATAACACCTCATAATAGCTGGTGTCTCACAGGCATTTTATTTGGAAAGGGTTATAGTCTATTATAATACTCTCAACCTAACCCTTAAAGAATGGTTAAATGAAAAGATGAATAACTGGAGTGAATTTTTAAAAAAGTCATGTTAATTTATTATATGTCATTTAGGGAATAGCATGTTTTTACTTAAAGTATCCAATGACTATTCAGAGTAACTGAAGCATTATGAATATGAGTGTTTATAACTATAATTACAGATAATGATAATAAGCAGATTATAACATATTGTAAGTGTGGTTATATTGCATTATAGGCATTGGCATCATAGGAAGTGTTACCGTTTGTTTATATAAATTTTGCTGACTTGGTATTTCAAGGTTCTCTTTGCATGTAATTTTTATTTGATAAGTTAAGTATTACACACTGTTTACAATCTGTTTTGCAATGTGTTCTTTCTCCTGACAAGATTTTATTCCAGTTCAAGACTTTGATGGCATTAATCCATATTTTTTAACAAACATTAAACATTTGTAATTCAAAAATATGTAGGTCAGCAACTTATGGATTTTAATTATCAGATGGAAACTTGTAATTATAATGTCAGAATATGCTTCAGTAAACCAAAATGAAAGGTAGATAAAGTGTAAATGGACCTTCTAGAAACATGAATGAATATATGACAAGCTAAATATGTCTTGTAAACTAACAACTACATATTGCCTTTAACCTCTAAGCTGGAAATAGTGAATGTCACTGAATGTAATTAACATAGACATATTCAGAATTTACTTATATATTTTTATTTTAACTATTTCATAATTTCTAGGAACATATCTATTTAACTATGATATTGCTGTAGTAATCATGTCATGAATGGCCTTGTGAAAAGCCACAGTGCCTTTTTCTTTGATATCATTTTGTATTAATGATTGTAAAAGCTTCATGTTAACACACATTGTTACGTTTTGAAATAAAAAAGAGTTATTAAGTCCTACAACCACGTTGTGTTGCTATTGTCTTTTCCAAATGTATTGTTGAAACCATTAAGTGTAATTCACTGTGGACTTCTCTCTCTGTTTCTTGTCATCTTTAATTTTTCCTTCTTTCACCTTTTTCCTCATCTATTGCCCCATCATCCACCTTCCATTATCTCATTTTACCTGATAACATGCTATCCCAACAATCTGTTCTTATAATCTCCATTTCCTGTTCACGTTTCCCTCTTTTGTCTAATTTCCCCTTTTTCTTCCATATCATCAAACCTGTGCCTGTGTTCCTGTGTTACGCCCCCCCCCCCCCCCTCCATCATTTACTTTCAACCTCAGGCTCAGCCAGTTCCAGATGAGCTAGTTGCAAAGCTGCTGGGTAACCAGGCAAACTTTAGCCCCGTGGTCACTGTGGAGCCTCGGCGGCGCAAGTTCCACCGGCCCATCGGCCTGCGTATACCCCTGCCCCCGTCCTGGAAGGAGAGCCCGCGAGACTCCGGGGAGGGCGATACCACCAGTCTGCGTCTGCTTTGCTCTGTCATAGGTATTGCATGCCACGACTGGGCGGTGTGTGGGTGGGTGAGTAAGAGTGTGTGCATGTGTGTCGACAGGAGCGGTTTCCTTCCATGCTGAGGAGAGATATATGGGGCAAAACTGCTGATTTGGTGAAAGCTGTCAGTTCCAAAGTTGGATAAAAAAAGTTTTTTTTTCTTATTTTGTACAAGCGTTGTCACCATGAGATTTCTTCTTTATGACCTTTGCCCTTTCTCATCCTGTCTGATACCCAGGTGGCACAGCCCCAGCCCAATGGGAAGACATTACTGGCACCACCAAGCTTCTGTATGCTAATGACTGCGCCAGTTTCACGACCAATGTTTCAGCACGGTAAGTTCACAACATATGAGCCATCAGGCGATAAAACTCAGGTTAATGTACAACCCTGATTCCAAAAATATGGGGACATTATGTAAAACATAAATAAAAACAGAATTCTTGTTTTTTTGTAAATATACACTCATTCTGAATTTGATGTCTGCAACACTTAGCAAAAAACATGTTTACCACTGGTTTACATCACCTTTTCCTTTAACAACGCTCAGTAAGTGTTTGGGAATTGAGGACACTAATTGTTGAATTCCCTTCCCATTCTTGGTTGACATATGACTTCAGGGGCCTCATTGTCATATTTTGTGCCTTATAAGTGCATTTTCAGTGCGAGACAGGTCTGGACTGCAAGCAGGTCAACTAGTACCTGAACTCTTTTACTATGAAGCAAAGCTGTTGTAACACATGCAGAATGTGTCTTGTCATTGTCTTGCTGAAATAAGCAGGGACATCTCTGAAAAAGACATTGTCTGGATGGCAGCATATGTTGCGCCAAAACCTGCATGTACCTTTCAGCATTCATGCGGTCTTCACAGATGTAACAGTTACCCATGATGCCATGGGCACTAACACAACCCCACACCATCATAGATGCTGGCTTTAGAAGTTAGTGTTGGCAACAATCTGGATGGTCCTTCTCCTCTTTATCCAGGATGATACGACGTCCATGATTTCCAAAAACAATCTGAAATGCGGACTCGTCAGACCACAGCACACTTTTGCACTTTGCGTCAGTCCATCTCAGATGAGCTTGGGTCCCAGGGAAGCTGCCAGTGTTTCTGGATGTTGTTGATATATGGTTTCTCTTTTCTTGGTCAAGTCTTGACTTGTGTTTACTGACAAGGTTTTCAGAAGCATTCCCGAGCCCATGTAGTGTCCTCTATACAATTCTGTGAGTTTTTAATACACTGCCACCTGAGGGGTCAAAGGTCATGGGCATTCCTTACATGCAGAGGTTTCTCCGGATTCTCAGAATCTTTTAATGATATTATGGATTATAGATTGTGAGATCCCTAAATTCCTCCAGTTTTGTATTGAGAAATGTTGTTGTTAAACTGTTGGACGTTATGTCCACATAGTTTTTCACAAAGTGGTGAACCTTGCCCCACCCATGATTGTGAATGGCTGAGCCTTTCGAGGATGTCCTTTTAATAACCAATCATGATACTACCACCTGTTACCAATTAAACTATGAGTGAATGAGTGTATATTTACAAAAAAAAACATTTATCAGTTTTAACATTAAATGTCTTGTCTTTGTAATGTATTCAATTGAATACAAGTCAAAGTATTTGCAATTACTTCATTCTGGCTGTATTTATGTTTTACACAACACCCAGTTTTTTTGGAACTGGGGTTGGAGGTCTCTGCCCTCTCAAATCATTCTAGCAGGCAGCTCGACTGTGATTAAGAATAGAGTGTGATTACATGTTGTTGTTTCCTCTCAGATTCTGGCTTGCAGACTGTCCTCGGACAGCTGAGGCCGTCTCCTTCGCCAACCTGCTCTACAGAGAGCTGTCAGCTGTACCCTACATGGCCAAGTTTGTGGTGTTTGCCAAGATGAACGAGCTGCGTGAGGGCCGCCTGCGCTGCTACTGCATGACCGACGATAAGATGGATAAAACCCTGGAACAACATGAGAACTTTACAGAGGTGGCTCGCAGCAGAGACATAGAGGTCAGTTCAGAGACGACTGCAGTGAGTCATACTGAGGTGGTCAAATTGTAGTTTTGTGTCGAGTATTCCTAGTAGGTGATTTGTTCATTTTTAACAGGGGGATGGACCCCTTTTGTTCATTCGCATGCAACTAGTGAACTGACTCGTGAATGACTCTTGGTTCTGTATTTTTATTGCCACATAGCTATGTAGTTCAGAAAAAAATATATTCAGGATAAAACTGATAGAAAGCCAGAAAAAAGTCACAATTACAAACCAATCTGCTACTTCAGCACCATTGATTTATGAACTGACCACAACCCCGCTGTCCCAGTACTGTCTCTCTCACTCCCTACATCAACCACAGTCAAACACTTTAAACTCATTGCTTGAAGTTTTTTGAGTCTAGGAAAACCAGGTTCTGCCATTGTTTCCACTTTGGCTGATACCTGTCTCGTCTTGCAGGTGATGGAGGGTATGCCGCTTCACCTGGAGTGTTCAGGGAATCTTCTTCCAGTGAGGAAGGCCACCCAGCAGCCTCGCTGCTTCAGCTTCCAGGCCTTCAGAGATAACAGACTTCCTGTCTCTGTTAAGGTATCACCATTTCATTTTGTCTTACAGATCTTCAATATTCTTTGTCCCTCACTGTTACTCCAGCAGCTCTATCCCCACTCTACATATGTATTTGTCTTGTGTCTGTGTGTGTCTCAGGTGAGAGACAGCAGTAAAGAGCCCACTGGATTTCTGTCATTTTTGCGTAAGACCACCAAGTATGAGGACAGCCAACATGTACTCTGTAACCTCAACATTACCATGCCTCCATGTATCAAGGTAAAGCTCCCAAACTTTACACTATCAAGACAAAACTCAGCTTGATTCCTACCTAGTGCATAAATATCGAATTATCAGTCAGAACACAACTAGTTAGCTCTTTTTTGACTTTTCCAATAATTATAAACTGTCTTACAGTACATTAAAGGCATAATTTTATTAGGTTTAGCCCTGCAAGCATGACATGACACCATCCGATATAGAGCTGAGATGAATATGAAAAAAGAGGTTATTAGCCTTAATGTCAGGGAGAAATGAACAACATATCCCATATAATCTGTTTGAAAATAATTAAGAGTGAAAATGTCATTCATATTATACATTAATCACTTCACTTGAATGAAGGCAAAAATTCTTACCCAGTTTCATATCGTCTCTCATAACACTCTGCTTTAGTGTTTAAAGTGGAGCAACGTCTATAGGGTGTTTGAGATGGTGTTTGACATTTTCTGATGATTTTCAATAATGGAACATTAGTAAAATCAACGTCCCTGATATGACAAGCTTCAGTGTTGTTTGCTTCTCACGAGCAGATTATTGGGAGTGAAGACCGGAGGCGAACTCTGACCCCGCTGGCTTTAAGAGAAAGATACAGCGCCTTAAATGAACCTGCTATGGGTACGAAGCTCTCACTCTCTCATTTGTAAATAATTATACCTGGTGGAAGAAGTATTCAGATCCTTTACTTGAGTGAAATTACTGATACCTATGGAGCCCCTTAAGGGACATGGAGGAGAAAAAAAATTGATGGGTGAAAAAAAAAATAAGGACGAACTTTTGCGAGATCTCGCAAAATTATTGCGAGATCTCGCAAGTATTTTGCGAGATCTCGCAATAATTTCGCAAGATCTCGCAATAATTTTTGCGAGATCTTGCAATTATTTTGCGAGATCTCGCAAAGTTTTTTCCTATGTTTTTTTCCTTTTAAAGCGTTCGAGATGAACTGCGCCTCGCCTGGTGAGTAGACGAGATCAGGCGGTCGCAGCACGAGGTGGAGACAAAAAGCTGCAGTCAAGTCAGACAGTTTCCAGCAGACTTAAGAGAACAAACAGGAGGAGACACTGACATCCTGTTAGATCACCTGTAGGTTACCTGTAGTTTGCAGACCACGGTCATAGCTGAAGAGATAAAGTGTGCCCTCGATCACTGATTGAAGTTAAAATAAAAGTGATCTCCATTCTGTTGCATGGAACATCTGTTCTTCTGCCTTGTAAAGCACTTTGTAACTGTTCGTTTGATAAGTCACTTTATTATTATTATCAGACACAAAATATCTGCTCGTTGACAGATTAAAACTTCATCACACAACATAAGACTAATACATCAAGCGTTAAATATTATGATTACACCAGGCGCGGAGGCTGTGTCACATTGCAGAGGGGCGGGGACTTGTAGTGGGCCCTTATACCCTATTGGCTATTTCACTTGTTAACAATTCACATTACGGATCTGATCTGGATCTGAGCTATATTTGGCCGCTGCCAAAAAGGGACTGAATGAACGGCTTTAGCTTCAAAAATAAAAAGAAAGTCTCACACTTTGAACCATCAAAATATGAAATAAAATCATAGATCAACAATGAGACTCAATTTGCTTTGTAAATGGCCAGATATTAAGTAAAACAAAGTAAATCCAACATTAGACACTGCGCAGTGACAGCCTGTAATGACACAGCTGATCAATTAGTAGCATTAATAATGGGAAACGGAGACAGAAGGGCAAAATGGAGAGAGTGTGGATTACGATGAGTTGTGCAGCACAATTTGCGCTATTTCAGTACCATGGACAGCGCCATGGATTTATCATTAAACAGCGACCTGCTGATAATCTAGCACCACAACTGCCGATAGGCTATTTCAGCACCATGGTCAGCGCCATGGATTTTAATAATAATTTGCTCAAACCTGGGTCAGATAAAGGTTAAAAAGTAAAGCAGATTAAACCAGCGGGGTGGGAAACGAAGGATAGAAGGTCAATGACATTCAGCGATGATGGATGCCACACAGTCCTATAGCCTGCATAATCAAGTCACACGTGATCAACCCAGACAGGGCAGCAAACAAGTGTACAAGCAACATGTGTGGCCTGTCGTTAATGCAATAACCAAGCAGACACGGTGGTCCACAACACAGACAGCAATGAAAACAACTCTATACTGCACACTCAGAGACCACCGTGAAAAAGACCACGCACGCCTGCGCACTTCAATCAGATGTCACTTTCTGTCAAATGGGCATACACGCACAGCGAGAGAGAGAGAGAGAGAAAGAAATATTGCCAGACAGCACAAGAGAGGTTGACATGGCAACTATGATGTCACATTACCTCTTAATCTTATTTCAGAAACGCTCTGATCTGGACTGTTTTTTTCCCGTTTTTTACACTTATATCCTTACAAATACAGCAGTAAGAGACCGACTTTCCGACTTTACGTTTTTGTTTTTGTTTTTGTTTTTTTCGCCATCAGTCTGGCGGTGAGCCCCTTCGTAACCGTGGGCCCGGGGCAGCCGCACCCTCTGCACCCCCGCCGGCTCCGCTACAGGATTACACAGAAAACTAGTATTTTATGCAACATGTTGTGTTTGTTGTCAAAATTAAGAGCCAATCAGAGCCTGTTAGCTCATCGATCAGGTGACAGCCAGGCCCTCGCAGTCGGTGGAGAGCAGCTGCGGCACCTGGCTCTGAAAACTGCGGCTGATCAATGATCGATGAGCTGACAGGCTCTGATTGGCTTTTAATTTTGACAACAAACACCACATGTTGCATAAAATACTAGTTTTCTGTGTAATCATAATATTTAACGCTTGATGTATTAGTCTTATGTTGTGTGATGAAGTTTTAATCTGTCAACAAGCAGATATTTTTTGTCTGATAATAATAATAAAGTGACTTATCAAACGAACAGTTACAAAGTGCTTTACAAGGCAGATAAAAGAACAGATGTTCCATGCAACAGAATGGAGATCACTTTTATTTTAACTTCAATCAGTGATCGAGGGCACACTTTATCTCTTCAGCTATGACTGTGGTCTGCAAACTACAGGTAACCTACAGGTGATCTAACAGGATGTCAGTGTCTCCTCCTGTTTGTTCTCTTAAGTCTGCTGGAAACTGTCTGACTTGACTGCAGCTTTTTGTCTCCACCTCGTGCTGCGACCGCCTGATCTCGTCTACTCACAAGGCAAGGCGCAGTTCATCTCAAACGCTTTAAAAGGAAAAAAAACAGGAAAAAACTTTGCGAGATCTCGCAAAATAATTGCGAGATCTCGCAATCAAGAGGGTTTTTTAATAGCTTATTAACTTAAGCTATAGAAGTAGTTTCCTATGCTAGTAATTTTCAAAACCCATAAAAAACACTTTATCTTTCAGTTTATCCAAAACATTCACATTCAAAAGATGTAGTGGAGTAGTTGCATAAAAAGGGAAATTCCTAAGTAAAGTACAAGTACCTCTATTTATTCAAGTACAGCACTTGAATAAATGGAATTATTCACTTTCAACCACTTATTTTGTTATGATGATCTAATTATATAAGGCTCAGTATTATGGCATTTCTGTTTTTTGCAAAAGTTTCTTTTTTTGTCTGCAGCAGTATTTCATATACAGAATCAGCGAGCGTTGCAATGCAGGGATAATCTCAACTTTACAGAGTCAGATGTTAAATTGTCAGTTCTGGTCTGGTCTGTGCAGCATCAATGAGCGCCATGGAGAGGACAGAGCTGAAGATGGCTGTGATTGCAGAACAGTTGGGACTGAGCTGGGCTGGTAAGTGAACATACAGAATATACGCAATCTGTTTTTATTTGCTGTAAACGGTCCATGTTTACCTTATGTCTGACAAGCTTGCCGAGCTCGCTGCTGATTAAACAAAGTTATAACATGGCAACCAGCCAATGAAACTAATTACTTTCTGTTTTCCTGCCAAGAGCCATAGCTGTTTGACAGAATATTCTGCCTCTTGTGGATGGAGCCACTGTGAAGCAGTGCACCATCTCAAGAACAAGACTGTGTGCACTTTAACTGCATGACTCATAGGTGAAATTATATAAATATTTCCTTCTTCCACTTGATCTTTTCTGACTTATTTTCTACACAGAGTTGGCGCGCGAGCTTCAGCTGAGCGTGGATGATATCAATAAGATCCGTGTGGAGAATCCCAACTCGCTGCTGGAGCAGAGCTCTGCGCTGCTCAACCTGTGGGCCACACGCGAGGGCAAGAGGGCCAAGAGTGAGTTTATGAGGGCTGAGACTGCTGTGAACTTCTTCTCTCATCCCTTTTTGCGCCTTTATTTACACTAGTTTCTGTTTCTTTCATGGTCAATTGTGGAAGATTTACAAGGATTAATTGGCAGAATATGGCAGAAATGGAATGTGATATTAATAAATGTGTTTTTATTAGTGTATAATCACTTGAAAATAAGAATTGCTAGGTTGCACTGCCATGTTTGACTCAGCAATTGGGGATATACCGGGGGGCAATAATTTTATTCTCAGAAAGGTAGAGGTGTATCCTGCCCTATTCTACCTCTGATTGGCTCACTCTGATATTCTAACCCTAACCCTTCTCAATCACACACATGCGTAAACTTACCCATAACCTTCCTAATACAAACCAATGAAGGCAACAAGTACTCGTCATTCAGATCAAGATTCATTTATTTATAATTTTATAACACAGGGTTGCGTAACAAGATGCTGCTTGTAGCCCCTTTATGCTGCTCTTAAAACAAAAATTATATAAATGCTTGAGGAAGTCATAAAGATCATAAAGTCATAAAGAAGTCATAAAAATAAACTTTTTTTATGGTAAAGTTCAGAAAGCGTCTCAGGATGCACCTACAGCCCGAGGAAAGGTGTGCATAATGAAGAAGTGCCACGTAGTCTTGCAAAAGTTTAACAAATCTTGCAAATCTAGCGTTCGCTTCTAGTTATGACCCCGTTTTGAAGGCTTAAGTTTGGCATTATGGGAGTTATCATCTTGGATTTTTGCAATCTGAAAATTAAAAATTAAATCAGTACAGATGACGGCATGGGGCTGGTGGGTGACGACTTAGGCGGTGCTAGGAATTGGCTCATCTATTTATCAAGAAATAATGGTGACCTGCCTGGCCACAAAGTTTCTCATGTTACAGCTAAACAATACACCAAAATATGTTGCTGAGAACATTTTAGGCAAGAAATAGGTAATGTAGTAACAGAATCTTTCCTTGACAGTCTGATCTGAGTTTCAGGAGGCTCCATTTGAAACCGGACACAAAACGGCAGCTGCTGGTAGCGATCTTTCTCATATTACAGCTAAACAGTACACTGAAATATCTTTCTACAAACATTTTTGCAGAGAAATAAGCGATGCAGAAACATAATCTTCACAGCACAACACTGTCTGGTCAGTTTACATTTTAATCACAGTTTTATGACCCCTGTGTGCTGCACTGGATGGACTCAGTGAGAGTGACTTGTCAGTTACACAGTAGCCCTGCCCCAAAGCATATCCCGCTTATCGTATATTTTACTCTAAACCGGTCCATAATTTACTAAATGAGCACTTGAACATGCACAACTATAGACCATAAATTCATTTTTACTGAGAAATCAAAGGGATGGTGAAACAAGGTATTTGCAAGTTGACCACTAGATGCCACTGGCCATTTAACCCGTTGTTGTAATGGATTTAATGTTTGTCCTGTGAACCTCTTCCCTCTTTCTTCTCCTGTCTGCTTGTGTCTCTCCTTCGCGCATCTTTGCTGCAGTGGAGAGCTTGTACGCAGCCCTGAAGAGCATCGACCGCATGGATATCGTCAACATGTTGGAGGGCCAGCCGCCTCAGCCCACCAGACAAGGCGCCCGTGATATGAGCAGACGCCGACACAACGAGAGAGAGCACCTCTCACCTGGTATGACCAATGGTAAGTTCTCTTCCCCCACATCCCACAATGCAGCCCTTTCTTCCCCATGTCCCATTTTTTGCCTTGATCCTGAGCCACCTTTCCAATAAACATATCTCCTCATTCCCTAAAATCCCCCTGAAGGCAAAGTGAAATTTGTTTCCCTCTGAATTTTCTCTGCTCTCCCATGTCTGTATTCCCCCTGATGCTGTTGTGTATGAAAGCTGCCACAAACGTCAAACTTTTGCAGGACTTTACCCCAGCAACATGCAGAGGGACTCAGGACACTCCTACTGTACAACAAACCTCTATATATTCATTCAATGTGATGGAAAGTAGAGTTAAGTATACAAAAAGGTACGATTAAATGCTGAAGTTTTCAATGATCCCCAACTGAGCAAAACATTTCACACAGAGATAAAGTATCATATCATCAATAGTTATAATTTTATTAGTGTTATTATTGTTGTCATTGTTGTTAAGGGTTTATCTTGCCTATTATTAATTTAGAGACATTTTAGAGTGATATCTTGTCTGTAAAACAACACATTGTCATACATGATCAGTCCACGTAGATCATACTGTAAGTATAGCCTAGCTTAACTGACCTCCTTACCAACTGTCAGTCCTCAGTCTTTTACTCCTTTTCCTCATGGTTTCCTTCACACATGCATACCCTACATCTTATTGACTCCATTTTCACCTCTGGACTGGTGTGAGCTCCTCCTTCTTTACTGGGACTGGCTTCTCTTCTCTGTGTCCAGTGCAGATGATGAGTCAGTCCGACGGGTGACGGGTCCGATTCTGTGAAAACTGGAGCAATACTCAGAGATGTAATGATGCATAGAGACACGACCATGAGGGTCAAAGGGTGAAAAGGGAGACGTTCAGATCACAGCTGCAGTGAATCTGATAACCGTGTATCTGTCCTGTCTGTCTATCTGTCTGGCTACCTGCCTCCCAAAGGCCGTTCCTGCTTTGATGTGTGGCGTAGAAACGTGGCGGTGCTTTGAATACCTGGATATTGTATCTTCTGCTAATCTCACAATGATCACAGTGACGGGTTTCAGGAGGTTTATGACGTATGTCCTAAAGGCACAGTGACCGAGTGGAGGACCAAACCTGACTTTTAAGGCAAAAAATAAAATGAGTCAAGAAATAAAATAACCAGATAAATTGAGAAATGATTCCATCAATAAATAAAACAGGCAAAGAAATGAAAAATGAATCTATAAATGCTCAAAGAAATTGAAAATAGCCATGTGTGGTGTGGTGGACAGTGAAGGACAAAATACATGTTCATTTTTTGATTTCTTTGTGCATTAGATTTGTTTATTTGTTTTTCAGTTGCTTATTTATTTCTCAATTTGTTGTACAGGTTAATTTATTCATTGTATATTAAAGGAATAGTTTGACATTATGGGAATTATGCTAATTCTCTTTCTTGCCGAAAGTTAGATAAGAAGTTTGATACCACTCTCACGTCTGTACAGTAAATATAAAGCTACCGCATGAATGCTGGTTAGCCTCACTTAGTATAAAGACAGGAAAAACACTGAAACAGCTATCGTGGCCTGTCCCATGAGAGCTGCTCAGAGGAGCATGAAGCCAGCTTCCGGAATGATTTTCCACATATGCTTCCGCATTGTGCGGCCCATAAGAGCAAGCGCAGTAGACATATCCTTTGGCTGAGTGGGTAACTTCCGCTTTAGCCCTCCGCTAACTTGAATGTGGTTAAAATGATTTAATCATGCAGCTCTTCTTGACTTTCCAAATGTCATCAGGCCGAATGAATCTAATCCTGATGTTAAAACAAGTCATTTTGCAGGGGTTGTGAAAATTCATCCATTGTTTTAACCCTCTTTCACAATGTAAGGCCGTGAAAAAAAAAGTTTGCTGCAGTGCATCACGTGGTGTTTTCATCATACAGTTTGGCTATTACTGTATGTCAAATTGGCTTCAAAGCTCGGCACTCTTCCTTGGGGGCTTGGTCCAGGCTCTGGTTTTGTCTGCCTCTGCTAGTTTTCTCCTGTGACTGGCCAAGAAATTCTTGTTTTATACTTTACTTTTTGCATAAAATGCTAATAGGCGAGCTTTAGTAGTGCTAGTAGGTTGATTTTCCAACTTTTGGACAGAGCCAGGCAAGCTGTTTCTCCCTGTTTCCAAAGTTTATACTTAGCTAAGCTAACTGGCTTCTAGCAGTAGCTCAAGCGGCATCCTCTGGGGCTGAACAATGCAAAAATTGCAGTTCCTCAAATGGCTGCTTGAGGCTGGCTTCAAAAGCGAGTCAATCCCCATAGACTCCCATAGTAAAATGCCCAACTTTACAGCAGAAATAAACATGTTTACAGCCTCTATAGCTAATGTCCTTTTTTATTGCAACTGCATGGGGGGACTTTTAAATAAATCACCTGTTTAATTATATTAAAGCATAAAGTTATGCATAATTAAGGGCATTTAAGTGGTGGTGCCATCACAGATGGCTCACCACTACGTAGCCACTTCATTCAGGCCCTCTCAGCTCCACCCACGCTCCACCTTCTTGCTCATTTTTGGATTATCCAGGAGTTGAGCTGAGTCAGGTGATGCCGAGAGCCACCACACTGAGAGATTCAAAATGGCTCTTCAGTTACATCACAGATACTAGGTTCATGTTTTATACAGTCTATGGTGATCTTTAGAGGGGTTGATAGGTGGATTTTCTAATCTTTGGACAGAGCCAGGCTAACTATTTCTCCGTTTCCAGTCTGTATACTAAGCTAAACTAACTGGCAGTGGCTTCATAATTACCATACAAATATGAGAGTGGTTGTCTTCTCATCTAATCCTCAGTAACAAAAGTTTATTGGTGTGTTTCCCAAAGTGTTGAACTGTTCTTTGAAGTCAAGTTCAGTCCTCCATATAAAGCAGCCTATTTCTCATTGAAGTAGTGTTTCTTTACTCGAGAAGTTTCACAGAAAAAGATGGAGGAATATTCGCCAGAGTAGAAGAATCAGTTATTCTGCAGTCTTCAATCTGTCTTTTTCTATCTTTGCCTGTCTTCCCCTCTTTTTGTCAGAATAACGTCTGTCGGATTTTCAGTTTTCCTTCATAGTTCTAGTGCACCTCTATTGTAGGTAAGCAAGGTTTATTCAAGATTATTTCCAGGTTAGAAGATAAAAATATACACTAGCTACAGTAAGACTTCTCCTTTTAGACTTCTGTAAGGGGACATACAGATTCTCTCTGCCTGTGGTTGCATGGGGAGTAGTTTGAGTCTCTTTAGGGCTAATGTTGGTGCACTGAATGTCCTTTTGGGAGCCCTGTTTTCATTCCCTGTGAATCTGTCCCTCTCTCTGTGTTTCTCTGGACATGTCATCTGCAGCCTAGCCGTCCTACTCTTCCTCCTTCTCCTTCACTCCTCTCCGAACTCTGACCTCATGCCGACCTCATGTTGACCTCTGACCCACATCTTTATCTTTTGATTTTTTTTTTTGCGACTCGTTGTGCATTTTTGTTTTTATTTCCGTGCTCTTGAAAACCCCACCTTTTAAAGTGTGACCAGAACCCCTCACACAGACTGTGTAGTCAGCACCCACTGGGAGGGGGGAGGTGACCCTCGCTCTCTCTCTTGCTGTTTCTGTCTGTGACCATCACCCTATTTTATACTCCTCCTCTTCCTCTCTTGCTGCCCTTCTTCTCTGTCGTTTCCCTCTTTTTCCCCATCCCTTCTTTCCCTGCCCTCCTGCCTGTCTGCACGTGCATGAAGCTGATTTTCATCGCTCATCTCCCCCTGTGTTTGCATGGAGACACCGGGATGAGGGACGGGAGTAACGCTGGCTTGTTGTTGGAGATGACGACTCAAACACTGCAGTGCTGCTCGACCAACAGACATAAATAAAATATCTTTGCATGGCATGCACACTGAGATTGAACCTCCAGTCTGTCTCTGTTCCTCCTCAGTGATCTGTCCCATGGGGGGTAAAAAAGGCTGCAAACCTTTTTTTGTGAACTCTGACTTGTGTTTGCTCTGTTCATGTATGAATGTTGTGGTTGTTTTGTATGTCACTGACTCTATGTGTAATCTGTGTCCATCTGATGGGTTATTTTGTGTGTTTTTAATGTCTCTGTGAGTGTTGTACGAGGGTCAATTTAATGTTGTTCCTCCCTTTATTGTAAATGTGCTTATTGTCTAATGTGAACTCATCAATCAGTCTGTGTGAGTGTATCTGTGTGAGTGTCTTTATGTGTGTTTTAAGTTGTATATTATAAGTGTTTTGTCTTCCATATACACGTGTGCCTATGGTGTATCTGTTTAAATGGGCAATATGAGAATATTTCCTTTACATGTATTTTATGTGAGCTTCACTGCTTTGTTTTTCTGTATTTATGTCTTTATCAGCGGGGGTCAGGCAAGCACACACATTTTACATATTTTACACTGATTCACCTTATTTCTTTCATTTCCAAATCTCTTCTTTCTCCATCATTTCCTCATTTACTAACATGGAGAGAGAGGACTGACGAACTAATTCATTCATAAATTCATGAAAATATTTATTCATTTTTATTAAACTTTTAACTGGTAAAAGGCAAAGCCTCTTGAGGAAATGGGGTAGGGGCTAAAAAAAGAAACATAAAAAGTTAAAAAGACATCAGCACACATTCAGAAATATTTCAACATACCCACTTCTTTCATACAATTACAACAAACATTACATAAATGACTTATACACAAGCATCAGGCAGGTAGCTAACAGACAACAGCATCAGGCAGTACAACAACTGAACAAGAGTAGCAAGACAAACAAAGCCAGTTGTATTCTGTGTGGTGTCACCAAAAACAGACTCTTAATACAATAATTGTGGCTTTAAATACTGACATATAGTAACTACAGGTGTCAGGAAATACTGTTATAGATGATAACCATGATATTAAAAAAAAAAAAATTATATCGTGTTAATATTAAACATATGATAATATTGTGTAAATAATCCAGAGCCTCTTGAACACACTGTTGGCTCTTACTGTACATCAGTTACAGACGCTCTTTCCACCTCCCTTCATTCATATTTTACCAAAAAAGAGACTAAATGCACAATAAAGAACAAAGTGCTTTTGACTGATTGTTTTGTTTTGTTTTTGTTTGTTTTTTTTTTAAATTTCCAATAGATATTGCAGTAATATTGTTATCATGAATTCTTTTGGCCATGGTAATTGTGTAGTGCATATCACCAAACACCAAAACATCAAATCCATATTTCCAGTACACACCTGATCCTGCACCTCATTTACTTGCAAGAGAAATGTGTGCAGGTACTTTATTTCCACAATAGATTTTGTCTTGTTAATCAGATATTCAGACATATTAATACTGAACTTCAATGACTCACATTTTCATCTACAAGTAATCCATAATACAGTGAATAGACTTTCATAAGGACTCATACAGTAGGCAATTTGTTAATTTCTAACAGGGGGGATGGACCCAGTTTGTTTCATTCACTCACGACTTGTTACTCACGAACGACTCTTGTAGCTATATATTTTAGAGAACATTACAGATCCAAGATGAAAGTGATAGAATGGCAGGACACAGAAAAAAACATCACAATTACCAGTCCATATGCTACTTCACACCACAGACAGCGTCATGGTTTTACCAATATACAACACAGTACTGATATTTCAGAGCCATGGTCAGGGCCATAGATTCTAACCTGCACAAACCTCAGTCAGATAAAAGATAAATGAGTCAGGCTGACTAGACTTTATCCAACTAAACAATCCCTGCACTCTCTCTCTGCTACTACAGGATGAAGAGGGGAGATGGCAGGTTAAAGGGGGGATGCATTTTGATAACTTTGCTAACATGGGGAAAGGCATCCCCCCTCATCCCACCTCAAAATGCCTACTGATGTCATATAATGATGCTGGTATAGTGCAGCATTTGAAGCCAAAGGACAGTGAAAGAAACTTGACAAAGCAATATGCCGGCATCTTCTGTTACGATCCAAATAAACCAGGAGCTGTTTACTCTTTCTCTTCTCAGAGTTTTTACAGCTAATTTTTTTTTTGTGCACTAATAATGTCATAGGATGAAGTACTATACAAAAAATATATTTAAAGAGAAAGCACTATACAAAAATGTATATATTTATAATTACTAGCTTCTATTCTATAGACAACCAGCAGCAGTTGAGCAGCTGAAGGAGAAAGCAGAAAGTAGGACAAGAGGTCGTTTCTGGCTGCTTGGTGTCACAAATATCTCCTGCACTCTCAGCAGTACTCAACAGTAGCTCTGCCAACCATGACTCAAGTTACACCCCGAGCCGCGCTCTGCACAGTTTTCTTATCACTATACAGTACACACATACAGCCTGCCTCTCTCTCTCTCTCTCTGACTCTGTCTGCATGCACATGCAGAAGGAGAACTGCTTCCTCTCCTTGCTCTTATCTACGTACTGTCTGCCCTGCACCTCATCTCCTGTTTCATCCCCTGCTTAGTGTGTTACAGTCATAGCACCATTCACACTTCGCTTTACCGTCAGTGCCATTCATCAAAAATGTTCATCTAATTTCAAGGGTAGCTCATCATTTTCATTGAGTATGGTCAGGTTACAGGTTATGATTCTATGTATATTTACAGAGTAAACATGCACTCTTCATAGTCTTTGGCTGGATTTTTGTTTCTTTTTGTGCAAAATTCAGTTATTATCTCAATAAAAAAAAAAATCATTCCTGCTGCTGTGACATTGTGCACTATCATGCCAGGTCTGCCTTTACAAAAAAGAAAAGATACTGTTACAAAGGGTGTTGAAGAGAGTTGTAGGAGTGACCTGAGTCCACAGCACATTAACAATGTGCAGTTTTATTGCACTTGAAATACTCAAATTTATGTTTGAGGCAGCAACCATGTGACTTTAACAACAGAAGGAAAATCAAGTCTACTGTATGTGTGTTTGCATAAATGTCAGCAATACTATAGGTTATATGTTTATATAGCTGTGTTATATTAAATGTTTTATATTAAATATATTATGTGTGTCAATGAGTGATCAAGCAGCTGTGTGGAGTGAGCTGGTGTGTGTGTGTGTGTGTGTGTGCACGTGTGTGAGGAGAGAATGAGATTGCCTGCGTGCATGCTATCCAGCCTGACAACAATATTAACCTGCCTGTTTTCTGAGTGAGTTTGAATGCATGCATATCTGAGTGTGAGCGTGTGACAGTGTGAGACAGAGAGTGGGAGGATGTGTTTACGGCATGTGTGTGTGTGTCCCTGCCGGACAGGTGTGTGTCCCAGCCCCGGGTCGGGGGCAGAGGCAGTAATTCCTGTCCGTCTCCCTGCAGGTGGCAGCCAGCAGAGCAGCATCAGTCACTGCTGGGTCCAATCCTCAGCATCAGTCGCTCTCAGAGTCCGTCTGGCTGTGTCTGTTGCTGCTGCCGCTGCTGCTCTCACCATCGGCGCTGGCTGATCGAGCTTGACAAACCCTCTTCTAAAAGCTGCCCTTGCTCTCTTGTCTTAAGCTCCTTGCACCTTTATTCTAGCTCCTTTTGTCTTGGCCCTCCCCTCTCTCCTTCCCCCACTCCTCTCCCATTTGTCCCTTCAGCATGCCCAGCTCCTGGGCAGGGGCGCTGACCCCCTCCCGGGGTCCCGGTGCTGTGGGGGTGAGGTGGGGAGCGAGGCGGGGGGCCGGGTGTCAGTGTGCCTCTCTCTGTCTCGCTCCAGGTTACGGGCTCGCGCAAGAAGAGCTTCTGTCGCCGGCCTCCATGCAGTACAGTCTGCCCTCCCCGCTGGGTTCTGAGCCTTACTGGCAGGAAGTCTCCAGTCTGGACTGTGGCGCCCATTGCCACCACAGAAGAAGACACCCTCATGGAGATGTCTGACGTGCAGGTGTGGCCCTCAGGCAACAGCCCTTCCCTGGTGCCTGTGGAAGACTCCTCGCTGGAGTGCAGCAATGCTGACGATTCAGAGGGTCTGCTGGGGCTGCCGTACGGAAGTCTGGGTCGGCCGGCCAGTCAGGCCAGCGCAGCCAGCGGAGGTGGCGGGGTGCTGAGTGGCTCCATTGAGCTGCCCGAAGATGATTCAGAGATGGGCGTTGACTCGCTCAGCACTGCCACACCAGCCTCACTCGGGGGTACCATCGCCGGGATGAATCTTAACGGGCTGAACAATGGTCAGGGGTCAGAGGCGAGTTCAGAGGCATCAGCATTCACCAGTACGACTGGTGGAGACGGAGCTGGAGGAGGAGGAGGAGGAGGAGGAGGAGAAGGAGGGACGGGCTCAGTGGAAGGGCTTTCTCTTGTTGCAGGACAGCAAAGGGTGTATGCTCGGCTGAGTGAGTCACCTGGTCTGAGCTGTGTTGCAGATCGGAATGGAGACAGGTGAGTCGCACGTCAGTCTGCCTCTCAGGTGACAAAACAGAACCGATGAGTGTAACTGTGCTAACATCTCATTTGTCTGTACTGCATGTCAGTGAGTGTCAGTGGTAAACTGGAGTCTTTTTGGTTCTTGCAGAGAAAGTGACATCAAAAACATTCTTTGAGGGTTTGAGTTCTTCAAGGATTGTTGAAAGCATGGGTGTTCAAAGATGTTTTTTGAAATTAAACAATAACAATTGTAACATAGATTGTTAAAATGATGGATGACCACAGTACACAGTCTATGGGATTCATGTGTGGAATACAGTGTGGTTCTTGAAAGAAAACTCTGGGTGGTTTCTTGATAAAACCCTTCGAATATATAAGGGTTCTTGGTAGAACTGCCTGGATGGGTTCTTGTTAGCACCCTCAGAAGGTGGAAAGATTCTGGATAGAACCCCCATGGAGGGTTCTGCCTGGATACATTTCACCATAGAAAGGTTCATAGGCTTTTTCCACCAACATGGAACTGGCCCCATTCCAGTACAAGTGCCTTTTTTGAACTGTTAGCATTTCCAGAAAAAATAAATTAGTTCGGAGCCTGAAAAATTGGTTCCCCGCTGGAAACAAAAAATAACAAGTTTTCCTTGGGAACCAAAGTGGAGGTGTAATATTCTACAGGTTGTTGTGCAACATCCTCTGTCGATGACATCCCTGATTATGGTGGTTCCACTTAAAACCGCGGGCTGGTTCACTAGATAGCACCAAGGTTCCCAGAATCTCAAACAGAACTGGTTTATGAACCAGAGCTAATTTGGTGGAAAATGTGAACCAAATTGAATGTCAACCCTCTGACGTGTAACACTTTTAAAAGGTTCCACCAGGAATCAAAAAGGGTTCTCCTATGGGGACAAGCCAACTGTATATGGGTCTAGTAAGCACTCCTATTTCTAAGAGTGTACACTATATATATACACTAGGTGTTCCACCTCCACATTGATGCGTTCTGTCCTCACAGGTCAGGTAACGGTGGAAACGGAGGTGGAGGAGGTTCTTTCCTTTCCTACCTGCAGGAACAGACGGGCCCGGGATGGATCCCCGTCACCGACCCCACGCAGGCCTGGGTGGGCAGTCAGCCTAAACCCAGACAGGCCATGGATACCATGATGTCATCAGTATGTAACGCTGTGGACGGAGACCCATCCCATGTGTCCCAGGAGGCTTTGCTTCAGCCTGTGAGAGACATGGGGCACTCAGAGATCTTACGGGGGCACTTCAGAGGTACCCAGCCTTTTGAGAAGGGTCTGGGCTTCCCACACCGGGTACCAGAGCTGAGGGCCTGGGATGACGTACGCCTGAAGGGTCAGGTGAGTGTGTTCACCTGCTCCTCCCATACAAAATAAGAGTCATGTTTGTACTCTCTGACAAGTAATCAGTTATACAGATATTACATTATATGTTACATGGGCTTTAACGTTTGTGATGTAAAGCCAACAAACTTTTCACAAACATTCAACATTTAACAAATCAGCATGAATAACAAGGCTAATGGTGTGTTCAGCCAGAAAGTGAAGCCAATTCTTGTGCAAGTTTGACCACAGATCATTTTGGGAACATGCTGTATGGGGTCATTTGCATTACTCGCGCAAGTGTGAACATTGACCCTAAGCAGCCAGAATACAGATGTAGACTAATTAACAACTAGCTAACAGCTAGTGAGCACCATCCGGCAGGCACCAACCGTGTGTGAGTGTGTGTCTGTGTTTGTGTTCAATTCAGCCTCTGATTGAACTCGCACTCACCAGAGACTCTGGTTCTGTCTCTTACATCCCCTTTTTTTCCCCTCTCCTCTCTGTACATTCTTGAAGGTGCATTTAAGTACATTTATCCTCCAGTCAGCAGTCAATATTAACAAAGAGAGACACAATGCAGTAGCGTTACAGACAGCTGAAGTCTGTTCCACCATGGCTTACTGCTGCAGACAGGTTGAGAAGTGAGAGTAGAGATGGATCCACTTTATATATATATATATATTATATATATATATATATATGGCATATATATAACAATATATATATAACTATATGATATAATATATAATGATATATATTATATATATATATATATAAAGATATTGGGCTTTAATTATAGACACTGAAAATGCAGAAAGGGAAAAGATGGGAATACACGCACAGTGACAGCAAAGTCACAGGCAGGCGTTGAACCCTCAGTTGCTGCAGAGGACTCACAGCCTCAGTACATGGGGCAAACACTCTACCAACTGAGCCACCAGGCCACCATGACGGCACTTGTAAAAGTTTGAAAAACAAACTCTCAGCTCTCCTCTTGCCAGTAAACAGCCCTGGATCAGACCAGAATCCTGTGTGATTCTGGTGTTTATTCCTCCAGAGCTCAGCAGCTGGTCATCGGCTCTGTCCCTCCATGTCCAGTTCTCCCTCTTTTGGATACTTGCGTGGCGTGATTTTCATGACCAAGCACGAATTGTGCATCTATGTGTCTTGCATTGACTTTATATGTAATCTACTCGCATGAAAACTTCACTTTGCTTTCTATTTGAACATGTGTTAAGAGTCTACAGCTATGCTACCGTCTCTGGGAGGCTGTAGTCACAGTGGTAAATTAACCAAAATGATAACATCAGCATGCTAAATGTATCCACTACGCTAATATGTTCAAAATGACAATGCTAATATATATGAATGTGTGTACCAAATCTTATGGTAAGCCACAAATATCAAGCTCATGATATTGCTTAAGGAAAGGTCAGGTGATCACCAAAGTCAGATATTAAAGTTGAGATATTAAGGTCTGCACCAGTGTCGGAACAACTAAAACATCAACATTGTCACTCTTAGGGCCGCAGAGCAACCATGACTAAAAACCACTGTCAATTTTGAGAAATGCAGATAATTAAAAATCATTAAAAAAAAAAGTTAAACTGATCAGACAACAAGCAGAAGTCTGGTGCATTTTTCTGTGGTCCTAGTTTTTTCTAGAAGTCACACCTTAAAGTCAGACTTAAACTTCAAATCAGTGTTAGATTATTAATTATAGATCCTAAAAACATGCAGCACACAAACAATCACACTCACACACACACACCCAAACACACAGAGGCCAGGGCCCAAGATGGGCACAAACAGCAGCATGTCCGGCCAAATATAGCAAGCATTCTCACTGTCCCACTCCTGTTACATGATCCCCACCCCAGTCATTTCCACGTGTTAACTTCCTGGCGCAGCTCCACCACATCACACTGTAAAGGACAATCTCGGCCGTGAAAGTGTGTGAGAGCAGGAATAGACTGCTGGTTTCATGTTCTTTGTGAGCGTTTGTGCTTTTGTATGTGATTCTTAAGAGTAGTGAAGAAGGAGCCCCGTAGCTTGATTCAGTCTCCCTTTTGCTTTTGCTCAGCTTATGGAGCATTTACTGCACAAGTGTGATATGCTTTTTGAGAATTGTGCCCACCAGGCTGTGTGGATGAAGAATAGTTTGTAGTTTAAGTACCTGAAGGAAGTCAGGGGGCAAGTTTCTTAGCGCTCTTACCACAGCATACAGAGCCACACTGGAGTAGCCTGAGGTATTTAAAGCCCACAGATCACATGGTCAGACAGAGAGAGAGGTGGGAATAGAAGCCTCCCAAAGTTGCTTTTGCTTGGGTTTGATGTCATTGAGTGGCTACTCCTGACCTGACAGAGGGAAGGAGAAGGAATAGAGACCTCAGGAAAGGGCCCACTGCCCCAGCTAATGAAGGATGGACATGAACTGAAAGACAACCAACCAAACTGCGACTGAACCAGTGACAGAAGGCTGCAGCTGTCACCTTTTCTCTCAGCTGGGAGAAGAGCCGTGGGAACATATTGTCGAGTTTGGCTGTGTTGATCTGCTGGGGATCAGAGTGGGGCGATGTGGGCCCTGGTGACTGAGCTCCTCTTCAGCTTCGTGCTGCTGGCTTTCCTGGTTATCAGCTGTCAGAATGTCCTCCATATAGCCAGCGGCTCCGTGCGGTCCGTGCTCACCTACATACACGCCCAGCTGGATCGTGAGCTTGGCGAGATCGAGGGAGTGGCCGATGAAGAGGAGAACGTCACCACCAGAGTGGTGCGCCGCAGAGTCATCCTCAAGGTACAGAGAGAGGGACAGAGGACAGTCTAGTAGACATTTGGAGAGAGGCTGGAAAAACAACGACAGGAGAGAGAAAGAGGGAATACTGTTTGGTGAAAAGTTGAAGGATGCAGTGCATTTGAATGATACAAGATAGGTTTGTGGTAATAAGGGTAATTGATTTTACTGGGTACATGAGTGGAGTGGGTGTGACAAAGTGGCAGTGAGGATTAAGTAAGGACACTGTTTGCATAGGGACATGTTGCATTTGATTCTCAAAAATTGAATTAAATCAATGTAACAATAATAATTCATCTTCTATTAATGTGATTTTGTTAAATTACAATTGAATTACTGGACCAGTGAGTCTATATTTATCTCATGCTGTTATGGTTGTAAATAGATTGTCTTGGGCTCAACAAGTTTTGACTTCAGTTCTATTAAAAAGCCTTATGGATTCTGTGGCATTTTCCTCCTACTGTATATCAGACTCTGCCAATGTTAACACGAATGTTAACATATGTAAATCAGGGGCTAAATTACAGAACATAGGATTAAAAATTTAAGAAGAGTCTAAGATAGGAATTTTACCATTTTACCAATTTAGTATTAAAGAAGCTAATTCTAAGTAACTTCAGGAATCCTATCTTATCTTACTCCTATTACTACTACTACTACTATTTTATTTCAGGTTAAGAAATCCTGAATACTCAATCCAATGTCACTTATCAACTTTTCTGCCTTGTTTGTCTGTTACCTAGCAACTGACACTACTTTCCCCATCTCGCCAAGCTGAACAACTTTGTAACCATTCATTTTTCATCATTGAAACATAATGAAACTCACACTGAAACATACAAAAAACAAACAAAAAAAAAAAAAGGAGCAAAAACAACAAAAAGCACTTAACTTCCAGAGAGATGAGTTGGAGGTTTTGGGAACAATCTGTAGAGAAATGATCTTTGAAATGATCTTTTTGGGAAATTTACAACAATGCTAACTTGGGAGATAAAATAAAGAGAGTGGGCTAAGACAGCTGACAGTCTCTGCTGAATCTGGTATGCATAATGTAAAAACAATAAACAAGCAGCCATATGGATTAAACAAGATAGATCAAGATCAGATAGAATGAAGCAAGATAAGATAGGATTCCTAAAGTTATTTAGGATTTGCTTTTGTAATATCAAATTGGGAAAAATCCTACCATAGACTCTTCTCATCTTAACTTAAAAATGAAGATAATAAGTTTCTGTAACACGGCCACAGTGCTCCACTGACCGGCTGTAGGAATTTCTTTGAGCTTATAAATGTCTGTGTGGACTTACTGCAAATTATTAGGGGCTATAACAGCATTGTCATGACCCTCACGAGCTGTAATTATAAGCGTCACTAAGAGACATTAGTGACCTCTGTGGATCCCAACCGTTTGATTTACATGCTTCCACAAACAGACCCCTAACCCCTCACCCATCTGTCGGTCATCTGCTTCTCTGAGTTTCCAATTAGTGGAGAGGTTTATGGCACGCAAATAATTACACCGCGGTGACAGCTATTTTAACATGCCAGATCCATCATTTACTGGTTGCTAATTTTATTTCCACCATCCTGAGTTTACTTAACTTTCAATGTTGTGGAAGGTCATATCTTGTAGCAGTTACACTACTTTACTGGTTTAATACTTTTTAGGAAGAAGTAGAGGATCATAGAGTATCTTCAGACAGATATTACAGAGCAGGAATGGGAAAAGGCTTGGTTTTAGGTACAAATGTTAACTATTAGTAGTGGATTTAAAGTGATCTCATATAACTGGCTTACGAAAACATATATAACTCTTGAAAACCTCAATGAATTCAGAAAGTCACAGGCAGTTGTATAAAATGTAGAGCAGAAAAAGGGGACCTTATTTCATTGCATTTGAAGAATAAACAAAAAAAAAAGACTTTTGGAAACGAATAAACAACAGTTTCCAATGTCTTCTACAAAGAAATCCCTTTATGCCCAGAGATCTGTATTCTGATCTTATTCCAGAGGCATTAGTCCTGAGAACTCATGAAAATAAGTTGGGAAACCTTCGTCTAAAACAAGCGAAGCGACTCATGCAAGCTCTCTCCTTGCATACAAATTGAAAGGCTCACATAAACAATCAAACAAAAAAGTCATGTCTTTTATAAAATATGAGACTCATTTCTTACATTTTTCTTCTTTTCTTCTTGAATTGACTGTACCACATGAAACTGTACCAACTATATTATGTCTTTTCCCCCTTTTTAAAAAATGTTATCCTCATTTATTCATATTATTTACTGATTTATTTATATACAGGCATGTATATATGCATTTATATGCCAGAAGTTCAAAGGAAGACCTAAATCTGGTACCAAATTCATTTTGGAAACAGTCTTGTAACATGTTCAAAGTGATTTTAAAACACGTGATAAAAAAAATTAGAGGAAAAGAATATAAAAGTTTTATTTAAAGGAGCAATATGTAGCAAATGCACAGGCAAAATGAGTACTGCAGCCCAAATAGTGAGCTGGAGCCATAGACAGTTTATTAAATTGGTTGAATCCCTATTTAATATCTGATCTATGGTTGAAGCAAGTTGTTTCCCCCCGCCCGCTCCTTCACGGGCAGACTCCCCAGGAAGCTCAGACAGGCTACAGGAACACTGCAGGAATGCAGGATACACGCAACATTGTAAATTGACAATAGCAAGTGACGAAGGGTCCTCCATTGTAAGTTGATCTGCTGTTTATAACTGTCATTTGTCTGCCAGTATAAAGTTAAGCCTGTTATCCTGAAAACAAAAGCCCACTGCTCTGAAATAACACAGTTGGAGTTCAGTGACTGTCCATCTCACTGCCTGCCCAACCCCATTAATATATTGTTCAATTTAACTGTTATAAACATCTTCTCCTTCTAATAGTTTATTAATGATTTCTCACGACTCATAAACAGGCAGTAACTCATTCGGCGAACATTCTGCATTAATTTTTAACTCTAATTATGGTGAAATGGGCAAACAAAAACAGTTATTTCTGGCCCAGAATGGAAATTTCAAAGGGGTACACCATGGCTGCAGCGACAATGTCAGAGAAGCGAGTATTTCAACCTAATATGTGTCCTTGATGTCTGATTACATATTGTTGTCATTTTATAATTTATTACAGTAAATATATCACAGATTTCTCCTTTAAGGGTACAAATGTTTTGTGTCCACAGGGCGATGAGGTTGAAGATCTTCCTGGAGAGCAAGTAAGCGAGGAACAGTTCACAGATGAACATGGAAACATTGTCACAAAAAAGGTCAGTTATCTCAACATTTTTTTATTCTCTATTGTTAAACTAGGGCCCAGTTTTTGTTTCCCTTATGTCAGTGTCACAATACTCACTCAGCATCTCCCCACAGAATGATTATTAAACTAATAATCATTACAAATTTCATCAGCGATCATCACATACATCACATGTACGACATTACACTATGGATAAATAAATAGATTTAATTTTGTTTTGTCATTTCTTAATTTATTTCACCAACTCTGTCTTTTCACTGCCTTGTTCCCACTCTCTGCCTCCATCCATCACTTTCTCCCACTCTCTTCCTGTGTGCGTCTGTGATAGATTGTGCGTAAGGTTGTGCGCAGAGGGAAGGGTTCAGGTGAGGAGGGGGTTCAGGAGGTGAGCGTGGAGGGTTCTCTGCAGGACGCCAACGAGCTGGAGGTTGATGCTGAGCAGTACATGAGCTACGCCATCCTGGGCCGGGACAGCAGCAAGGTGGGCTTCTGATCTGCAGACAGCTCTCTGTTGGCCTGTGAGGCCTTTACAACACCCAAGACTCCTGATATTAGCTAGGATGTGCAGGTAGAGCCCAAATGGACTGAATCAGATCAGATGATACAGATGAAGACCAGCCATGTAGTAGATAGTTTATAGTGAACAGGGGACTCTCTCTTTCTCATGGCGGTTTACCAGACAATCCTGACAGTCCCTGAGTAGCTTAACCTGCATGAGCTTCAGTGTTATGGACTGAGAACACAATTTGTGTGTGTTCTCATGATCTTAAGAGAGGTAGTCCTGTTTTATTATGTGTCGGTCCTACAGAACTAGCACAGACTGAGTGCAAAGTTTGGTTGGGTAATTGTTTGATTGCTGACCTTCTGTTACATTAAATAGATAGTTGGGATTATTTGATGTAGGGTTGTATGAGACACTTTTCCAGTGAATTAGTCAGTGTTTTACCTACATTAGTTGGCAGTCGACACGCCACCAGATTGTAAAAGCGGAGAGGAGTACCAGCACAGAAGCTATGTACCTCTGTGGACAGGGTCGGAAAAGCATATTTTAACAACTTAAAATGTCAAATTTTCCTATGAAGTTTGGTTGGTTTGGTGAGAACAAAATTTTGCTTATATAGCGGTGGTTTCCTGACAATAAATAACGCTGGTAAAGTGAAAAAATATTCTAAATAAAGCGTACACTTAATCTGATATTAAATGGACCTTTTGTAAGTGGCTAAAATGCGCTTTGCTGATGACCAGCAGTTCATTGCTTAGCTTCCATGCTGGGACTCCTCTGCTTCTCCAAACTGGGGGCATGTGATCGCCATCTACCGTAGTACTACACTGAGAATCAACCTCATACAACCCCACTTCAAACAATCTGAACTATGCCTTTAATCTCCACCCAGATATTACTGCCTCAGTTCATCTTCTGCATGCAAGAGGAACAAATTGAGTCCACTTTGCTCTGGTGCTACACAGTTCATCATTTTAGTCACATCTACACTTCACATGTTTGGGTTTTTTTTGCACATTAATGACTGAATGAATTGATTGTGGCTCCTTGCAGTGGCTATATTTTTCCATTCTGTCCCCATCCGTTATCTCAATGATTGACTCCTCTGTCTTTTTTGCCTTCATTAAAGTTTATAGTCCTTCAACTGTGACTGTGTGCTGTATCACTCAAACCTGCAAGGCTCTCTGAATCAGAGCTGCGTCAAATAGTATTTACAGTCTTTTTAACTTTCAAGTAGCAGAGGACTGGGGTTTAACACAAGACAATTCAGAATATCAGGGTTTCTTGTACTTTGTCTATTGTCTTATGTGGTAAAATCCCATCCATCTGAATATCAAGAAATTAATTAATAAATACATTTGCAAATACTATTTGACACTCTGAATCCCACAGACTGCAGATGTTTCTGATGCCCTCTTATCTTCAACTGTCTTTCCAACTGCCACCCATCACTTCTATCCTTGCTCGACTGTTTATACATAATTTCTTTCTTTTTTCCCCCTCTTTCCTCTCCCTTTACTCATTGGTCTCTGATGTTTCTGTTACATCTCCTCTTATGTTTTTCCTCCTGGCACTGTTTCCCTCCATTTCTGTTTTCCCTCCTCATCTTTTTCTTCCTTTATTTTACTCTTCCTTACTAACAATTCCCTCAACCTCTTGTTCTGCTCCTGTCATCCTACCTCTTCTCAATCCTCGCGTCTCGTCTGCCGCCAACCCCTTCCCCCCTCTGATGTAGCCCGATACTGTGGATGTGAAGAAAGGTGCTCAGATAGTGAAATGTGCCAGTCTGCGGAGAGTTAAGCAGTGAGGCAGACTGAGTGCTGCGTCCCCGCAGGTACGGGACTGACCCACAGTGCCTCGTCTGACCTGTGGGCTAGACCATTTAATCCAGTCTCTCTGGATTAAATGCATCTGAATGTACCTTTAATTCAATACTAATTATATGTAATGTGATGCTGGCACAGCAAAATGACACTTGAGTCATCAGTTTAATGAATGGTTAGAATATAAATGACACTCTTGCCCACGAAGTACAAAAATATAAAAAAGTTTCATCAGGAAATTGAATGACAAACATTTTTTAAAATTGTCTAAGCCAGAATTGATTTTGACATAACAGTTTCAGTCAGTATTAATGCAGGTAATTTGGAGTCGAGGTGATACTTAATGCCCAAGTATTTTTCTTTTTACCTAATAAGTTTCAAAAAGTGCATATCAATTTCTTTCAGTTTTGCTTCATCCTTTTTATTTCAGCTGTATGGCCTTATATTTATGATAATAATAGCAAACATGCAACAAAATGTATTGGGAACAGAATTAATATTTGTTAGACCCATTCTTTATGTCAGGGGTTCTCAAAGTTTTCATGAGTGAGTGCCAATTTAGCCAGAAAAAAGGGTCACACAGGAAACATGACAGGAGACAGATCACTTTATTTGTTCCCAGATGTCCGATGAAGAAGAGTTGATCCATGAGATGCTGGTTAGGTGAGCACAGTTAGATGCAGTAGTTGAATAGTAGACTTGGGTGGTATAAAGGTATTATGGTATTCCAGGGTATTAACAAATCCTGGCAGTAAGATTTTCAGTGCCGTCAAAAAATACAGGCACTCCTCTTTTTATTAAAATGATACAGAGATGTTGTATTGAGGTGATGTATTGTAGTTGACAGCATGCGCCACCAGAGGTCAGTCTCTCTACTGGTGGACAAGGCAGTACGACTGAGCTGTGAAACTTGGTCTCTAGGGGATAAAGTTATAAGACTAACTAGTAAAGAAAAATGCCTCTGCCCCTCATTGGGAGTACTTTGGGTTTAGTCCGGATGATAGCCAGCCAATACTGCAGACTACTGACTGATCAGAGCAGCATATTGTGTGTAACTTTAGTCCAGGAAGTGTGCGAGAGCTAGCACCAAAGAGTGCTGTGATGTGATGTGATGTGATGTGCGCTGACCAGAGGACAGTCGAGCAGTGACGTTTTCAGTCTGGCAGAAAATGTACAGATGATGCAGTGTAGGATGAAGTTCGTCAGTAAATGAAGGCTGCAGCTTCCCAAGACCAAAACAGGCTCCTGAGTGTGTGTTGTTTCCCAGCTGCTGGAATAGCATCGCTATAATAATCAGCTCTGCCTACATTGAGGGAGTACTATCTGCAGAGATGAAGAGTCGAGGATTTGAGCTGTTTTACACAAGTTTCACATAAATAACATCACAATAGCGGAAATGTTTCTGAGGGCCGCTATTGGCCCTCAGGCCACACTTTGAGAACCCCTGCTTTACATTATCATAGTTTCTCTACAATATTGAATTTATCTGTTTGCAAAAAACATGTTTCTATGTACAAAATGTACCATTGTGCACACAATATTATGCTATACAAATAGACAACAAAAGTTGAAGCAATAACTCATATTGTTTTGCAATAAATGTTTTAAGGCCAATAGTTTTCGTCATGCATGTTGTGACCAGCTGGAAAAAAAGGTTGGCACAATGTGCACTCAGCAAAACACCCAACCAAAAAGGATCATGTAATGTGACAGCTCTCAAGGTCAAAGCTGCAAGGCCAGTTGTCCTGTGAATTGCTATCTGGAGCCACTGTGGTGTGTGTGTGTGTCAGTGTGTGTGTCTGAGTGTGTGAGTCTGTGCGTGTGTGACTTGCCCTTTCTAACGTAAAGGCCATGACATTCCTGAGATTACTGATATTTCAAGCGACTCACGACTGAATGTTAAACCACTTTTGCCAACCATTTTTGCTTGAACGCTTCTGCAGAACTAATGTGCTGTTTTATAGTGTAAACAGCACAGTGGCTGAATAAAAAATAACAGTAATTCAGGCAATATATGAGCATCAATTGATAGGACTTTTTAAAGATGGACAGTTTATCTAAGGCCATTTTAAAGACTGTATACAACAGTACAGTGGAAACTGCTTACAGTGATCACAGTTACAGTGACCTATATATGTATATATGGATCAAAAAGCTTGAGCCAAAATCATTCCTATACAAATGCTTTGTTACTAATTCACTCACAGAAATCAAGTAGTCTGCTTCCAGTGTTCATTTTTGGTCTTTTTATACATGACAAAACTACTACTACTACAAAGTAAGTCATCAAGGCAGAATTACTATCAATGCAAAAGCCAGATCACAGGGTTATTTTGACTTTTTAGGCATTAACAACATTAGCTTTAGCATCGCTAGCTCCAGAGTGCTTAAAGGAGCATTTTGCTTAAAGGAGCAATATGTAACAATTACACAAAACTCAAGTTGCACGAAGCACAAGTTATTTTCCCCCACCTTCGCCTCCCCAGACTCGAGGAATTTCAGGCAAGCTACAGGAATACTGCAGGAACATTACACGAATACAGTTTAATTTGACAATAAAAGGCAACGATGAGTCCTACACTGTAATTTGATCAGATGTTTATAACTGCCAACTGTCTGTCAGTGTAAAGCTAAGCGCGTTATCCTGAAAACAAAAGCCCACTGCTCTGAAAATACACAGTCTGGAGTTTGAGTTCAGTGACTCCATTAACATATTGCCCAGTTTAACTGATGTAAACATCTGCTCCTACTAAAAGGTTATCAATGATTTCCTAGGACTCATAAATAGACATTACTCAATTAGCAGACATTCTGCATTAAGTCTAATTAATTTGAAACAGGCAAACAAAAACCATCCCAGAATAGAAATTTCAAAGAGGGACACATGTCTGTAGTGTTGCTGTCAGGGAAACGACTATTTTAATTCAGCATGTTTCCATAATCTCTGCTGACATTTAGTGGTGATTTTATGATTTATTACAGTAAATATATACAGTATTAGATTTCTCCTCTAATGTCCATTTATACAATAACACAGGAGTTTGGTGGCTTCCAGCCATAGTAAGTAAAAGAGCTATTTAAATCACACAACTGACAAGTAAATGTTTTTTAAGGGCTTCCAGCCATATTGTTTCATGTTTTACCGCCACCTACTGGACTCAGGTGCAGAACAATATAGAGTGTGTATAAACTATAAAGAAAAAGAAAAAAGGAATTGGTTATATTAATCAATTTGACCCGGACAAACCAGATCGCTATTAGAGGTTTCCACTGTGATTGTACACACGTCTCAGACTCAAAAACACTCACATTTGCATCGACTAACTGCAGCTTGCATGTTTTTGTTCTTGTCAGTTGTAGCAAGACAAAGGTGTAGCTTCTCCTAAATCGGTGTGTTTTCCTCTCTCCACAGAGTTCTCCACAGGATTCAACCCCTTCACCAAAACCATCCTACATGGACACATGACCAGCAGCAGCTGACAGGAGGAAGAACACACAATAAAAGGCAGACAGACAGAAATGAACAGCAACAGACACCAACGCTATGACAACCACAGCGGCTCTGCCGAATATCAGCACGCACCAGAAGAGAAGGATACGGATTTACTTGCAGTTTTTATTACCTTTTTTTTTTAAAGAAACCGTGAAAAAAAAACATCTACTACTAGGCTAGAAGCATGATTTCGTATAAAACAAAAACCAAACACAAACAAACAAAAAAAAAAAAAAAACTAGCAACCAAAACGTGCTTCCTGTTATCTGTATCAGCATGAGTGACTGCTGCCGCATGGCCTGTCTTTAACTACAAATACTGAGGGGAATACAAGGGAGGGTACAAAAAAAGGGAGGGGAGGGATGGGGAGGAGACACTGCTGTGTGGGACAGGCATGCAATGTGGGGTACGGCCAACCACTAGCCAGTTTTCTAAACCAACATGGGGAAAGTTTATCAGTCAAAAAAGGCCGACTAAAACACTGAGAATTACATAATCTCTAGGCAACAGGTTACTCCCCCTCCTCCCTGCCACACTCGTCCAGCTAAGAGCATCACACACTAGTTTTAAACCTGTCCCAGTGCTCTCAAACGTCCAGTAAAAGCTACAATTATCACCCAAGGATATCGGTGTTGTACATAATATCGTATGCACTAAAATGCTCTATACGTGACTGTGTGTTACGTGTGTTGTTTATGTTCTAAGATCCCTCTATGCGATGCCACTGATGCTGCTGTTTCAGGTACATAAGAAACTCCCTCCCTGTTTTTCTTGTTTGGTTCGTTGGGTCTGAACCTATATATTCTTCTATATATCTTGAGATCTTTGTGGGTACAAGAACATACAAATGTTGTGTCGCTCTGCCTGTTTTAAAACGTCGGATTTTTGTGCGTCGGGTCGTTTGTTTCTTTGTGCTTTTCATGTGCTTTCAGCCCTTTGCTTTTGACATGTCAATCTGTAGAGGGAAGAAGTCATTTTACTGTACTGTGGGGGGATATTTTGAGCTTTGGGAAGTAGGTTTCTGCAGAAAACCCGCCCCCCTGATCTTCCCGCAGAGTGGTTTGCCTTGCGGAGAGGGTGATAAAGAGATATACGATGAGCGACGAGAGATTAACCTACTCTACCATCCCACTCCGTCCCCTGTGAGCTGTATCCTTGTGAGGTTTTGTGTTAATCAGATACCAGTCTTTACTCTTTTTGCCCTTATTGCCCTACCTCCACCTCTCACCCCCTCACCCCTCCAAGTCAGCCTCTCAGAGTAGATGTAGCAGTCCTGCCCTACCTCCAGCAGGGGGCGGGATCCCACCTTCAGCAGTGTCTGATTGACCTCATCATGCAGGTGCACTTAAATACACCATCTCACCATTTTACCACCACCATTACTACCACCACCACCAGAGGATGTCACTTGATGAGGGTAAAGTAGCTGAAATAATAATGTAGCATTGGTTTGACAAGCTGGAGGAAGTGTCCAAGTGTCGTGTTGAGGGGTCGAGGACGTGTTGAGCTTTGATGTTTGTCTCCTTGGCGATTCTTCGGAGTGTAGCAAAGACAGTCAGTCACCAATCACTGTGATGAGAAACTGTAATACTGACCCGCAACTGTGAGCCTGACCCTTCCAGAAGCGTGTCTCTTATTTCACTCCTTTCTGTTTTTGGTTTTTTTTTTGTGTGTTTTTCTTTTATTTTCATGTTATACTGTCTTAACTGTACTTCAGCAGAAGCAATAACTGCTTACAAGAGGAAAGGGTGTGTGTTTGAGTGTGTGTTTGAGAGGATTTTAGGATCATAGTTCATGTTCTTCCTACAAGATCGAGCTTCCGATCTGTTAATCACAGCTTTAGGCTCCACTCAGAAATGATGTCAGTACATTAATATCCCACATTTTTTATCACTTTGCCTCTCTATAAATGAAAACTATGAAGTTTTACACTTAAAACTGGGCAAATACTGGTATCCTACCAGCCAACCCATCTGCAAAGTGCCCAGAGTCTGGTTTTGTTACTCACCAGGGAATGTAGGTGTGTTTCTTTGACATTCATATGCACCTTGAAAGAAATCCTGTTGTGTGTGTGTTTGTGTGTGTGATTTTAATATCACGTATTCAGTCCTGGATATTGGGACAAGTTGTGATAATATCACAGGAAGTAATACTGCGAATTCACATATTTTTTAAAAGTTGATTTACCTCAATAAGCGTGCCATCTCACATGATATCAATTTACCTACATGCATTTATTTCAAACATTATGTTAAAACATTGAATTCTTTATTATTATTATTATTATTATTATTATTATTATTATTATTATCATTATTGGTATTACGGGGAAATATGTAAGTCACAAAAACGTTGCAATAATCACCCATCAATAAGTGTTTGTTTTAGCACGGCTTCACAGCCAGAGATGATGAATGTAAGGTCTTGGTATCCTGTGAGTCTTGTTATATAAAGTCTGTGTTGGCTCTGTATTTTAGTAGATGATAGGGTATTCACTCAATATCTGCTGTTCATTCATTACAAACATACATACAAATCATGTAATAATAAGAGGAGAGATTTAAAGAGAGGAGAAGCCTCAAATGGGTTCTGGACACTTTAACTCTAAATATCCCTTCATCAGATATTATTTCTATTTTATTATCTTTTTTAATAACCACAAAAAGGTAGATGTCAATAAGGATTACACAGCAGTGTAACAGTGTATTTACCCCTTATGTTAAAGTGTACGGTTTGCTCTCTTAAGGGCTCATAATTATTGGTATGCTTGGGTTGGTTTCTGAAGCAGGGGGCCGCTTATGAATCCACTGCTGATGTCAGGGTAGGAGCGATGGGGAGGGGGGACAATAAGGGAAAACACAATACAATGGGGAGCACTTTGAAGTTAGATGGGGATGCTTGGTGGCTCCGATGGCTGAGTCTTTTCAAGATGACAAGCATTTTTTCCTCAACACAACCTTCCCCTAATTTCTAACCCTCCCCTTTTACCAAATATAACTGAGCCGATTCTTAAGGCTTCCACATGGTGACAGCTTGACCGCGGTTTGAATGGAGGAGTCCAGAGGGAGGAGGATGAATTCAGCCCTGCACTGAGTGAGGGACAACTGAGACGATGCCATGCACCAAGTTCATGCAAAAATATTAACTGTTGCAAAAACTAGAGAACACATGTATATTCCTTTAGAATGGATTGAAGACATTATTAACGCAATAGCATATTACTCAATACTAAGGAATGCAACTGCGCACATGCACAGAAAATGTTTTTAACATAAAAAGGCTATATATATATGAAATATATGAAAATATATATAAATATATATATTTACTTAGAATGCTATGCACCCTTACTTGTCAAATGGGATTCTAGTTATGTTATGGATGTACTTTTAGCATCATACAGCTGTAGCTACCAAGAGACTGTTGAGTTCTGGGTAATGCCTGCAACCTGGGGATAAATAGGGGTCTTGTGGGTATTTTAACCTGTTTTTGTTTGCTTTTTTTTATTGTTATGGAGAGTCAAACATGAATTTAAAATATAAATGTAAAAGCCTTTTAATCCAATCAAATCCGAGGACATCTATTGACAATTTACTCTGTACACCAGCTCAACATTTACAAAATTAATAAAGAAATGAAATGTCTTTGTGTATAGTGTGGATACTTTTGTGTGACTCTTAATCAGAGTTATTATATTTGTTGATTTTGTTTTCATTTCAGTTTAGCTTCAGTTTGGTTCCAGAGTGAGTTTGCTTGTTTCAGCTTAGTTTTTATTGTTTGAAAATATTTAGTTTTAGTTTTATTTAGTTTAGTTTTTATTAGTTTCAGCATTACTTTTAGTATTTTTATTATAATATAGGGGGTAAGTTCAGAATAGGTATTATGGTACAAACATAACACAACACACAGTTGTGCAGACACCCCACTCTCAAGAAACATATGCACCAATGCCTCCTCATGCTTCCTGTATATTTTTATTTAATTTAGTTACTTTTGGAAGTACATGATATTGTTTATATAGTCTATATAGTTTTTGTTTTTTTTCAGTTAACTAAAATGTTTTTCGTGCCTAGTTTTACTTTTTAGTTAATCCAACTACTGATGATTGTACCATAGATTTGGACACACAAAATGTTATAAATATGCAGAATTTCCCCGGGCCTCGTCTTGTGCATACAGCCGAGCTGTCGTATGAAGATCACTATGTCTTGTTAGACTTTAAACAAGGTACCAAATGTTTAACATGATGCTCTCATGCTGAGCTACTTTTTGAAACTGCAAAAGCCCACATATAAATGGACAAAAGAATGTATCAGTGGCTAGTTTGTTTGCAAAACATGGTTAGATATATCCATTTTCAGTTTCCATTGTTATCCATATGTATTCATCTGTAACATTTTGGTGTGAGTTGTCGAGTTTTGGAGATGTCAGCCGTAAAGATGTCTGCCTTCTCTCCAATAAAATGGGACTAGATGTCTCTCAGCTTGTGATCTCCAACTGCCAAAAAAACATTTGACTCAACAACAATGTCTCAGTTTCATATAGGATGTATTTTCTTTCTATTGTATAACCATATGACTGCACAGAAGGAAGCATGCTTCTACTCATTGATAAGAGACTCATGCTCCTGACAGCGCAGAATGGAAACATTAATGGGTCCTCCTCTGAGCCATAGACATATACAACTGTCATGTGTAGACGCTGTATTGACAGCTTTGGTGAGATGATGCAATACAGCAACATTGCCACAATATATAGCTGCTGTTTTTCTGGCAGATAGATTTGAAGTTATAGATTTAAAAAAGATGGGATCAGATTACAGACACATTTAGTAAAATTGGGGATTATTGTTAGGATACTTCACTGGGTGGAAATTTCACAATTTTTTTTGTCTTTTATTCAATCAGTCACTTGTACATAAAAGAAGGAACGGGTATATAAGCTAATGAACCTATCAGTGAACTTAAAACACAAAAGCTGCAATGATTAATCTATTGTTAATCAAATATTAAATTAATCAGCATCTACTCAGATAATTGATTGATTATTTTAAGTAAAAAAAAAATAAGAAAACTTATCTCAGATTTCACTTCTTTAAGTAATATTTTCTTATCGCTCTGGCAGTAAACTGAATATTTGGATTCTTGAGTAGCAAGGTCATGATTTCATTGCTGTTAAGTTTTTCAAGTGTATTTTTTGGGCGCTTTGAGCACCACAAGCTGAGTGCCAACAAGGCAGACATCTCTGAAACTCAGCAACTCATGCCAAAACAATTTAGATGGACAAACGGCACTACAGGTAAGAGGAAAAATATGTTTTTGATTTTGTGATGAACTGTTCCTTTAAGGCTATAATTAAACTGGTGGTACTTTCTCTAACAAGATCATAAGAACCGATCCTTTAGCCTAATTGCGTCATAGTTTATAATCACTTGGATCTAACAAATATTTGTTTGCAGACAAGCTTTAAATATGATGGTTTTAACAGAATAACTGTACAGCCATTGCGCAGGCATTATGTACCAGTAGGGGGCGAAGAGGTTAATTTTGTGCAGCTCTGGAGCATGTTTGTCCCTGCAGCCTGTCTGCTCTCTGTCTGTCTGCCTGTGTTGTTTTGTGTGCATGTAAAGAGTGAGTGTGAGCGGTGCTCAGGTCCTTTTAACAAAGAACCTGTGGGACACTTTGTGTGTGAGAGACTGTATGTTGTAATGTGACGTTATTTAGATACTACCTTTCATCATTTGCACTTATGAAAAAGAGGTATTTATTTTTATTTATCCGAAAGTAGCCATTCTTTTGAGCCAAAGCAGGGATAATCTGAAGCAGGCGCGGTGTGGCTTTGTTGTTTTGTCAAACCAAGACTTTCTGCCGGTTTCATGTTATCCCGTTAGCTAGTTTTAGTTTATTATAGCCGAGAGAAGATGTCCACTGACTGCCAGAAGACCACTGCCAAGGCCATCCCGTCGACCAGGAGGGTGACCATCAGCGACTCGGCGCACATGCCCCACGACTACTCCACGACTCCGGGAGGGACCCTGTTCAGCACCACCCCGGGAGGTACGACCTGTTTTAATGCATCTTATTAGCTTAAATGTGCTGAAAACACGTGCTGTCGCCCCGGCCATGCATGATGATACTGTACTCCACACTGAACAGCTGTATCGTCAGGCTAACTCCATGAGGTCGGCTGCTGTCAAACACCACCGTGCACAGCCAGCTGCTAGCTCTGCTCAAGCTAACCGCTAACGCTAGCTAGCAGTCGTTAGGAGAAAAGAGAGGTGGAGACGTAAATAAATACTGTCTCAGGTGCAAGAGAGTAATCATGAACCCATGCATGCGACGATATATATATTCACACCACTGTTTTCTCTTTAAACGAGCTATGTTAGTGGTTTTTATTGTGAATTTTATCAGCTGATCTTTGAACGTTAGCGACACCTGCTGTCCTCCGCTGCTAATGATGCTCGTGGAGGGCATACGTCACGGGTAACTACAGCTGTGATTGGTGCTCTCCAGTGGGAGCTGACTAAGTTGTCGTCCGCAGATTTTTACAAGATGTAAATACTTTTACATTTTGGAAGTAAAAAAAAAAAAAGTTGCAACAAAAACAATGACAAATATCAGAGGACATTAGAACGAGAAAAAATAATAATGAATAAAAAAAAATCATTGAGGTTAAATAAAACAACATTACAGGTCCACAAAATCAGGTCTTTAAAATATTCCATTGTGTAACCTTTTATTTGTCTATTCAGTATTTAATAACCAAATTGCATAATTTTACTGATCAGATTTTAGTGTTTAGAATAAACTGCCATTATCAAACCCCGGTGCAGTCAGAAGACACTTACCTAAATCAAGGAATGGGCCAATTATAGGCAGTTATACAGGTACTTAACCTCCCTCAATAAACACACACATGGCCATTCAAATTTTAGTCACAAGTTTAGTTATTTGTGAAGTTGAAATGCACATGTTGCACACCTGCATTAATATGATCATCAATTCTGTTTGCCCCAAGTGGCACTCTTGGTAATGCAGCATACATATAGCACACATAACACTAAGACAAAAAAAAAAAAAAAAAAAATCTAAATTCACAGAAAAAAATGGTTGAGTGTGGTTGAAGCAGCTGATGTTCTTCATTCTCGTGCACCAAAGGTACCAGGATCATCTATGACCGAAAGTTCCTGCTGGAGTGTCGCAGCTCTCCAGTGACCAAGACTCCTCCTCAAGGTCTGCCCATCATTCCAGGTGTGACCAGTCCTCCCTCCAGTGACACCAATAACAAGGACCATAATGGAGAACTACTAAACAACAACAACATCATTGCACCTGACAGCAGCAACACTGGTATGTTCACACGTCAGATAAACATCACAGGGTGGCTTTAGCATTTGATGTGAAGGAGTGAAGGATTCAGTCTTAGATTCAAGTGTAAATTCATTTAGCCACTGAAAACCACAGCACTGATAAATCCTGCACCTCAGTTATGTCATGTTTATCAATATCCGCCATCAGATCATAAAACTGTTTTCACATAGCTGCCGTTCTCTGTCTTACATGGATGATGAAGCCAGTTTGAGATTAGATAACAAGATGCAGGAAAGTCATATGTCTCATTTCATTTCACCTTATTGTTCAGCTAGAGATTGTGTCCGCATTAGCAGAAATCTGGTCAGGAGGGATTTGTATTTTTGCTCCAACCAATCAGTAGCTAGTATGTCAAAATAATTTTTGATCAGTTTTTAGAGTTGTTATTTCGGTAAGTCAAATTGCAGGAAGCTGAACAGCTGCGTCAGTCTCACCTACGCCTGTCAACATTTTCTTGGCAGTTTTTTTTTTTGTCACCATTTTTCTTGCTGTGGCACAAGAAGATAGCTTCCCCATTCTTAAGTCCTCCTACAAAGCTCTTACTGGCATAGTTGTTTCTCTAAAGTGGGACAACAGCCATCAATGAGCAGAACAATAGGCCGATTTTAATCACTGAAAAAAATTTTTTTAAAAGACACGGGCAGTGATTCAGAGGTCTGGAATCCAGCTAAGACCGCATGATTTTTATTCTTGAATGGATTGACTGAGTACATACACAAGAAGCTGTTTTCCGTCAGAACTAAATATTCATTTTAAATGAGTTCTTTGTTATTAAAAAAAGACAAACCTATTTAAGAGCATTTCAAACAGGGATACCCAGATTGATCCACCAACAATGAGTAAAGTTATGCGATGGGGAGATCGGGATTAATACTTTCTAGCTGTTGATTGCAAAGAACGGTCAACGACATTTTGCCTTGTGTTGCCTTCACATGAACATAGAATGAATCCAGAACATGCTATCCAGACTTGTTGACATCGATGGCACTCTCGTCTTTCACATATTTAAAATATGGTGAAAATGAAATCAGTTCTGGTGCCAACTAGTACACCTGTACAGTCTTGTGCATGCACTTGAGAGCTACAACCGTGCTTATGTGGAGGTGTGCAGTGGTGGCGTCAAGCAGTGTCTTCACGGTAAGTTGCTCACTGAAAATATAAAATGTAAAATATATTGCTGTAAAGGTGATAAACAATCACACCCCATTTTATGTGTTCAGTACACCTCTAATATAACGTTGTCCCTGATAACCATCATGTCACTCATGCTTAGCAAATATGTTTGCTATGTTAGTGAGGTAGCTAGCCAGCTGTAGTTTGTCAGTGGAAGTACGACGGCTCTTTTTGTGCTCACATTTTTCCTGTTAAGGTTCACTGCATTATGCTGTAAATACAAACTCAACACTACCTCTCAAATTAAAAGCTCTCTAATGTCTTATCAAGGCTTTTTACTGTGAAAATTTTACATAATCATAATAGTCAATGTCTGTCAATTAATCTATCGATCAGTTTCTCAATCATTCACTTCGTTGTGTCCATAAAATCTCAGAAAATGATTGAAAAATGTTGGTCGGCGTACAAGATGACGTCCTCAAATGTCTTGTTTTGTCCACAACCCAAAAATATTCAGTTTACTGTCAGAGAGGAGTACAGAAGAAAATGAAGAAAATGTTCACATTTAAGGAGATGAAATCAGAGAATTTTGACTTTTTAAAAACAATACACTGACTAATCAATTATCAAAATAGTTGGTGATTAATTTAATTATAGATTAGTTACCGATTAATTGATTAATTGTTGCAGCTCTAATGGGATACCAAGTCTTCTTACAGACAGGTGTGACATTTTGAAAAATGAAACTTGTGTTTCAATTGTCTCCTTCTGTAGAATTCTGTCATGAAACGATAATTTTGGTTGTTAAAATCTGCTTTAAATATTTTGAGCATATATAGGGATATAAATATGTAATCTACCACTCCTGTAAGGTACTGGAAAAGCTTGAAAATGCTTGAATTTGACTTCAGAAAAGGCATAGGAACCCTGCCTGGTGGTAAAATTCAGTCTGGTTTGGCTTAATATTTAAATGTACCCACAATACAGTGTATTTGGCCTCGGTCTTGGCCAATACGTAATCGGCGAATCCCTAATTTCAAGTTAGATAGCCATGTTAAAAACCACATAAGTAGCTGATTCTTTGGTGAACTTGTCATATTAAAATCACATGGCTTCTTTGTCAGTCACCCTTTGGTGAACTTGCTGTGGTCACTGCCAGATGTTACTTAAAATTTAAAGTGTTTCAGTCTTCCTGAAATATTACTGTGAGTTAAATATGACACTGTCAAAGATGAATCCTAATGAGGGAGAACATTTGGTGTTCCTTAAATTTAAATATTTGTTGTCTTTTTAAGGTGATGACTCACAGTTTGAAATGGACATCTAGATGGTCCTGGAACGAGTATTAAGATGTCAGACTTCCCATCAAGATGCTGTGCAGAGAGGCTCAGGAACACCTTCTCTTTTCATCCATTCCATGAAGACGCCTTCAGTATCTCCAGTGTCTTAGTGTTTTAAAGTCTGTCTTTATCAATTTAATTTGCTTGTTTTGCCCAGAACAAATCTGAAGTGAAACTTTTTTTTTCTGTCTGCCTCAAGGCTTAAACCTGATTTATGTGTGACAAAGTGTGCCTTCCTGTAGTGGCTAAATCAACACTGACAAGTACTTAACGCCAACGAAGCCTCATCCAGAAGAACTGAGATAAATTCATGAAATTGTGGAAGAAGAATAATTGAAATTGGCTAAAACCATTCCAGAAGGGTTTGTCACTTGATGTGCTTTTATTTCCACACATTTCCTGACACCTCTCTTCAGATACTGCCTTGAAGTGTTCAAGATACTGTATAATGTGTCATATAGAGAATGTAAAACATAATTTTGTTGATCAAATTTTGGAACAGATTTTCACACAGTTTGTAGGGAGACAAAGCATTAAAGCAAACACCATTAAAGCAAACGATACTGTTTTTGTCATCTGTTTGTATGTCTCTTAATTGTATGCTCCTGTCTTGTTCTGTCATAGTAGTGGATTGTACTTATACAGTAAACACTCAGTTCACTGGCCTGAATACACATTTCTCCTGGACAGTGCCATCTGAAAGAGCAAAAAGCCATAAAAACCATTAGTTATTTCCAGGACAATCTACAACTAAGTTATTTGCAGCTCAAATGTTTCCTGAGAAGCTAATACACATGTTGAAATGACAAATCTTGACTGTATGAGATGTCGCTGAGCAGCCTTCAGCACTTCCTGTGCTGCCCTGATTCAGCACAAGTCGTATCAGAGGAATTCCTCGCAGAGCTCACAGGCAGCTGATAACCTCAGTCAGTGGACTGTATAAAGAGAGGTCAATATACAACTGAACATAGCAGAGAGAAACTCCCTCTTCCTAAGAGCTGGATCAGATCATCATGCAACATTTCTGTTTCACTTCTGTTGCCCAAGTTTTGACGTGCTTTCCCTTTTTTATGTGAGTGTTTTACTATATATAAATGTTTCCAAGTAATCGATGTTCCAGAACATCTCAGGCACTGTTGCACTGAACTATTCAGTATTGTTTGGCAGCTTTGCTGATGAGGTTCCTCTGTTTTTTTTCTCCAAGTTTCCAAAGATGTGTAAGTCAGGTGGAATTGGACAGTGATCCACAGATATGAATATGAACAGTTGTTTTGTTAGGATTATGCATACCCAGAAGTTAAATGTTCTCTAATGTTTTAAATAATTAAATGTTAAATAACACGTACATTGTCAACCAATTCCAGAAATCAGCACTGAAAAAATAAAGAATAAATAGACATAAAATAAATAGCTAAATAAACATCAGTACTGTTCAGCATCAGTCAGTTGCTGACTATTTTAATACTGCCAGTCAAGTTGGTGCAGTCTGTAAAACACAGCAAGTTTTTCCTCATGCTTTTTTCCAACTTTCCATGTCCAGGCGAACGCTCCTCTTGTCTCTCAAAAGAGAGAATGCAAAACCAAGGTCGTAATCATAAAACGCCTATTCTTGAGGAATATACATTTTTTTAATCTGAATTAATTTATAATTATTCCAGATAAGGTGGAATTGCCTGACCACCAAACAGAGCAGTTTGTTCAGGATGGAGCAGATGTGTGAGAACTGACACATGATTTGGAGGTGATGACATGATGAGCTGTGCTGCTACTGTGTGTTGTGTTTTCTAGACAAGTCAAGGTTCCACATCTGTGGAGGACCATATCAAAAATAAGTAAATAAGACCCTCAGTAAATTAATTAATATACAATTAAGTGAACCAAAAATATTAAAAATAAGTTCATTAAGTTATAAAATGTGTTTCTGTCTTAATCTGCTCCAGTATTTATATTTATTTATTGTAATTAATTCCACAATTTTTTATTTTGTTTACTGTTCCCATTTTATTTATTAATTTCTTTTTTGATTTTGTATTTATTTCTGTATTATTTCCTTCAGTTTTTTGATTTTGGTAGTTACTGTCCTCCACACCCATTAGCTTCATTGTACACATCATATTTGATGACTGCATAACTCATAAGCATAACTCATGAACAATAGATTGGATACTTTACTGTTGTTTAATTGAGCATAAAAAGCACATAGATCATTTGTTATATTGTAAGCCTGTAAACTGGGTTACATTTTTCAGGTATCATCTTTGGTCAGACTTTAAAGGGAAACACACATCAGTTGAATAAAAGTGAAAGTTCCCAGAGGAGTTTGTCTGGTCTCGTCCTGGGTGAAGTGTGGATTGAACAGTTTCAGCTGATCAGTTCCAGTCCACCCGGTCTGTCCTCCACAGTAGCTCCAGCATCCAGACGTTGACTCTCTGCCCAGTCCCTCGCATTGCTCTCTGTCTGTTTGGGGTCTAAAAATCTACCCTTGTTACCTCTGCTTCCTGACACCCCTCAGCCCCTCCCCAAAGTAAACAAATGCTACTGCAGCTTTTCTCCCCCCTCTTCTCTCTCCATCCTTCAGTTTACTTTCTGTGTTGGTCCTCTCAGCCCGCCTGTTTGATCACAATCAACAAAAGAGGCCTGGCAGAGAGGACACTAATGACCTCTGATGATGTGTGTGTTGTAATAGGCCCAAAGATGTTGATTGAAGGTGAGGAAGGCTAATACACGAAGATGTAAACTGGTCACAAGTCACAGAGGACAAGTGGGATTAAGATGTAGATGAGTATCTACGAGCAGGTTGAGCCTCTGAGAGGGGCTTCGTGTTTGTTCACAGAGAGTGTGTATAAAACAGGTTTAAGTTGTGTATCTCATTCTGCATAATAGCTACTGCTGTTTTAGTCTATTTCATTTATGTACTGCGTACGTATCTCAATAAATAAATATTCCATCAAATGCACCAAAAAAATTAAAATAGTTGATCCATGCACTCAGATGTCAGTTAACCAGTAGGTGAAAAGTTGAACTTGACATGACAGCCCCCTAATTTGCATAATGAAGCAGAAGTGCATAAAGAAATGTAAAAAGAAAATGCAGAAACAAGTAACTTTGGGGAAATACATGAGTATTTGCATGAATAAATATATTTATGGTTAAGTAGAATGGAAAATGAAATGGGAAGGTAAATGAACAGGGGAATTAATACAAAGGTAAATAAATACAGAAGCAGATTGTAAAGGAGATGTCAATTTATGCTACATGTTACAAATTAAATAATGCCTACAATTATTTATTATTTTTAGTAGTAGTAGTAGTAGTATTTTGTATTTTTAGTGCATTTAAAGGCATAGTCACTTCTTTATTTCATTTGTCCACAGACTCTTTAGAGAGTCAGTGAAAATCACTTTAAATGAAATCCTGATAAAAATAAAGTCCTGATGATTTTTTTTTTTTTTTTTACTTTGCAAATCATGACGTTCTTTATGGAAACAATGAATGGCCATTATTATAAAGATTTGAATAATGCAGTCTGCAATGCCACTGAATTCACAGCACTGAAATATTAAGTGTCCTGAGTCTTTATTAAATTTGATTACTTTAGACTAGACAAAATAAAAAAAAACGACTTTGACAATAACTCCTGACTATACTTGGACTTCAGCCAGGCCCAAGGATTTCAAAGTATGTTATTTAAAAAATGTGAATCCTCAAATCAATTCCCTTTATTTCCAGAATTAATTTAACATTAATCCTATTCATTCTTGGCAAGTCGACAGTTTAATTCCTGAGATTCATTTTGTTTGAACCAATCTGACAGCATCCAATCAGTTTGCAGGAGAGAACCATAAAGCATTAATGTTTTGTTACTGAGCTCCAGATTTAATTTATGTACAAAAACTAAACTATGAACTTCATTCACTATTTGAAGTTGCACAAAGAATGACAAGTCAAGGCTCTGTTGTTGAAATGGTGTAACATTTGGTGAAGATTGTGTAAGTCTTTAACAAGTCCTAACTTGTTAAGGACTTGAAACTCAAAGTGAGACTTGAGACTTACTTGTGACTTGTACAACAATTACTTGGTCCCACCTCTGTTAAAGGGTTATTATGCAACATTTTCCAGTTCTATTTTCTATTTCACCTATTTTTCACATCACTTTGGATTTAAAGTGTCTGCTAAATGAAACTGTAAATTGTAAAGTGTGTGGTGGTGTCTGTATCTGCAGAGACCCTGCAGCCCTCTGTCTGTATTTCCTTGCTGTGCTCGGGACGGTTCACCAGCCCAAAATGTTGGTATTTGATATCCTGGGAATGAGACTCAGTGATCAACTATCAGTCCGCTGTGTTTAAGAACAGCTTTGACAAATTTTACTGATTCTACCTTTAATAAATACCCAATCATAAAAAAACACAATCAAACATCACAATCATGTTAAAAAAAAGTGTTTTAATATAGTTTTTTTTTCATATTTTATGTACAAAATATATACTATAATGTATAAATAGATAAAACATATAACATTTGTGTCTTTCTCCTTACTAAAGATGTAATATTTTGTACCACCCAGTATGGATGAAATATATTTATTCAGATTTAACAGTCTATCATGTCAATTGTTGTAAAAAGCCATGACGAAGAGCTCTCAGTTCACATGAAGACAATAAAGTTCAAGATTATGCTTTGTCAATATTTGCTCTTCTGACTGCGGTGAAATCAGCGATCGGCAGGCCTTCAGTGACAGCCACACTCCTCAACAATCATGTCCTCGTGATGCCGCAGGGCCAGATCATCGTTCTCATAGTAGAGCATGGAGAGTGGACTGAGGCGCGTTGGTACGCAGGACGGGCAGGTCACTCTCTCCGGATGGTGATGTCGCAAGAGGCTCTGAAAAATACATTAGTAATACACATGAATAATTAAGAAACTAAAAAAAACTTGTGATTCTAAAGAGTTAAATTGGATTGAAAATCAATCTGTCATCTTACCTGCATGTATGCATGGTTGGTGGGTTGGAAGGACTCGTCCAGCGGTGTGGGACATTCTCCCTCACAGCGATATGCATTGTAACGTTTAGGGTACACAATCCACTCGTCCCAGCCGATATGATCAAAGTCCACCCACATGTCCACCTTCCGACACAGCAGCCTCTGGCCCGGCTCTGCTGCTGCTGCTGTGGCTGCTGGTGCAGCAGCAGTAGGTGAAGCGCCATCAGTGATCCTAAGCCTCTCCATCTTGTTCCTCTTGTGGCGTCGACTCTGACTGTCACTGCTGACTCTGTCTCTGGTCACGTACTTGGAGTTTTCCACAGTGTGGATGAGACTATATGCTGTGTGGCCCTCCTGAGGCAGGTTCTGTTTGGAGAAGATGACCATCATGACCCGGTTTGAGGTTGGATGGTGGATTTTTCTTTCTTTCAATCCCAAATTCTTGAAGAGGGATTTGCTAGTCTCCCCTTCATCCCCATCACCGCTCCCCTGGTCCATGTCAGGTTCTCCTGAGGCTTCCTGAGGCACTCTGTCTCCCTGGTACAGCCAGTATTTTAACAGAGCGGTCACATTAAAAACCTTCCAGGAGGACATGGAGCTGTTGGGTGACGTGCCAAAGCTCCCCAGGAAAAGGTCCTCATCCTGGCATGATGTGCTGCCTGGGTCACAGCTCTGCTTTTTGGAGTGATATAAATCCACAGTGGCATGCTGAGAGCCGGAGAACGCTGGCAGCCTGATCCGCAGCTCTGCCAGCTGGACAAGCTCACTGGTAGAGACGGACGACATGTCAAATGTGATTGTCCATCGTTCACCCACTTGATGGCAACCTAAAAATAAGACAAAACATTTCAAATGAGAGCTCACACACACAGCAGTCAACAGCAGTCTCAGGGTAAACCGGATCCCTGGACAAATGTCAAAACAGCAGAGTAGGAGTGTGGACAGGACAGGATGTGTATTGAACCCCCCTGTGCAAGGCCGTCTGAGGGCTAATATACACACCCTGTCACATAAAACAGAGAGAGCCTTTAAAGTTGAATAAGCATTTTGACACTTGCCGAGTTGTAAAGAGGGAGGGTCTGATAAACACAGATAATGCACCAACCAAACACCAACACACTGAGCAGAAACTAACATACACAGGATATAAACGGGATGTAACAATACATTGAATATCATGATGTTGCAAGAAAAAAATAAAGTGCGTAGCAGACTGTGAGAGTATCTACTGTGATATTGCAGGGTTAATTATTTTATCTTATTATTTTTATTTCATTTTATAAAAAGACGGCTACTGACTGCTGCTTGTTTCTATTTTTCATTTAATTCATTTTCTTTCCAATTAATAATGTACAGTGAGCAGGTCATTATTGCAAAATAAGCCCCAGCAGTGTGATACAGGGCCCTGAAACGAGGCAGATCTTGCTTATTACATGGCTGCTTACCAAAAACAAATCAATAATTTGACAAAAAATAATAATTTTACAGATTTAAAAATTATTTTATTGCTCCTCCAGAGTCAGATCATAACTGTCTCCATAGCTACAGTCTGTTATATAGAAATAACCAATCAGAAGAAAGTATTTAAGTAATATCATGATATTTACTGCAATTATGGACTTTGTATTTGGGTATTATCATGCCTTGAGACTTATTTTATCATTGCATCATAGAAACTAAGAATAAAATACAAAGCTAAAAAATAATAATAATAACATGGACAAAAAAAGACACATTTATTCAGCAAACATCAAAAACAATACTTGTCTAATTGCACCTTGAGTTTTTGGTAGTGTTACATCCTGTGCTTTATATCCAGTGATGTAAAAAACATAAAACTGTTTACTCACCTCTGGCCATCAGACTGAGGACAGAGTCAGAGCTGTCCACTGACGGGGTGTCACCTCGCGTGGTGATGGTGTTGACAGCTCCTGATGACGAAGAATCGGCTGTCCTGAAGGAGCGGTACAGCTGCATCATGTACAGAGGGTATCCACTGCCATGATTCATGGAGAGATTTCTTAAAGTTAAACTGGCCTCGAGGCCTGTGTGATATCCCTGAGTGGAGAAAACAACTCTAGAGGAGCAGAGAAGGAATGCACAGAGGACTGTCAGGACTCTAGCTTCCATTTTAACTAAATCTGCTCCTACAATAATGAGAGAGAAGCAAAGATCTCCGTCCGTCCTTCCTCCAGCTGGTCTCAGGCTCAAATGATGCTCTGTGCAGACGGAGCTCCAGCCAGGCCCCCTTTATAGTGGACAGCTGCCCTTTGATGACCCCTGACCACTCCAGGCATCTGAACAGCCCCTCTGATCATCAGAGCACATCAGAGGGTCAGAGAGAAAGAAAACATTTAGCCAAGGTCATTGTCCTGTCACACTGCCAGCTCAGCCTTTTATATTCATTCATTCAGGAGCCTAATCCTTTAGAGATGTAAAAATCCATTAACAAATAATACTTTAAATGCCGTGTACAGCCGTTATCACCTTTCTGTTTAGAAGTCGTACAAATTCACACATACAGGGTTTCTGCAGGTTTCAACAAGCTAAATGTTACTTTTTATTTGCAATTTAAGATGTATTTCATATCAATTATTGTTAAAAAAGTACAAAGGTTTTAATGATGTCAGAATTAAAGAACCTGGTTTGAAACCTTTCTCCATGCAAATATAATTCATTAGTTCAACATACTGGTTTTCACTGGCATCATTACTGCATTTATTTATTTATACTTCACTAATTATCTTATCTTCAGCAGTATTGTTTCATTTATTGTAGCATAATGGGCATATTTTTATATATTATTTCTATTATACACACTTCTATTTCTTTACTTCTATTATTGGATTTTAGACTCTTTAAGGACACACAGAAACCCTGCAGGGAAACTAAGGTATAAAGACAAAATTTAAGAAAATCTTTCATAATAAAATGGACCAACACATCACAAAAAATTAAAAAACAAATATGTTTTTATTTAACAAACATCAGATACAATACTTGTCTTGTTTGCTTGCTCCAGGCTGTCAGTGAGGAATAGGGCTGTAATTAATTAATGATTATTTTCATTATCAATGACACTTTTCATTGTCGTTAATCAGCTATTATTTTCACAATTAACTGTTTAGTCTGAAAAATATTGTGAAAAATGCTCATCACAATTTTCCAGAGACCAAAGTGACATCTTCAATTTGCTTATTTTCTCCAACCGTCAGGCCCAAAGATTCTTCATTTACAATAGTAAATGAAAAAAAGCAGCAAATCCTCACATTTAAGATGGAACCAGTCAAGTGTTTGACATTTTTTGCTCAAAAAAATGACAATCGATTAGCAAAACAGTTGGCAACTACGTTTCTTTCAATCGACTATTCGTAGCAGCTCCAGTCAGGAATGTGTAAAACAGTAACTTAAGTAAACACTGTATGATGTTTAGTAAACTGTTTCTAAGTGGTCATGGTAGCGACGGCTCAGATTTCGCTTGTAATTTACACAGTCTACAAAATCCCTTTAATGATCTCTGCGTCAATCGTTTGGAGGTGTGAAGTATTGTGTCATAGAGATTTCAAGTGGAATAAACAGTACCAGATATAAATTTAACAAGGCAGCAAATCTAAAAACAAATAAATAAACATGCAAACTACAAAAAGATGAAAAATGTAACAATCTAAAAGTTTCTTTATATGACAAACATGCAAATATAGACAAAACTGTGTGTTTTAGTGTGGTTTATGGTCCTGGAGAGGCAGCGCTTATCAAAAAGAAATAAACTTTTCATATTGCCGTCACTGTATGAGAGGCTCTTGTGTAGTTTTATGTCAGTAAACACACTTGACCGACTGAGGTCTGACTGGTCTCATCTGTTCCCACTGCTCATAAAGTGTTGAAGAAGTTCTTCACCTGTGTATGAAAAGGATCACAATGGATCAGAAACATGAAACAGTTCAAACATCAGATCAGACAACAGAAATGTGACTGTGAGGATGAGAAATGAGGTCTTAAATATTAGGATGGGGCCCTCATGTGGTTGTTTCTGGCATAGCAGCTAATATGTCCGAGTAGAATAGATGAACATACCTTTGTTATAAATTGCTCCCGCACCTCAGGGTCACTCTTAAACTCCACACTGGCATCGAGTTGTAACACAGGGATCTGTTTCAACTTCTCAAAATGTAATCTGAAAAGACAGAGCCGAGCTGTATTACACAGTCACACAGTGACCAGACCACACACTGCTGACCGTCATCTGTTCACAGCCGAGCAACAAACAGCTGCGAGGAAAGGTATTTAAAATGGTGACTGTCAAACAGGAATCTGAGCAGAGCATCCTGTAATTAATACAATGGCTGCTATATCATCGCCAGGGTTTGTCATTTCACTTTCTGAATGTTATGAACATTTCATACAGGATTCTGGTTGGATAATTCACAGGTCGAAACAGCTAAAAAATATAATTTTATATGTAAATCCTTTACATTGTTTTAACATTGTGCATATAAGGCTTGCATTCAAACATTAGTAAACTTATTACATGCCTTAAAAATGCTCAATCAGCTCAAAGAGTGTAACTTTACACTTCAATGATTTTGTAATTGTTTAATTTCAGCAATCACTGGAAATATTCAAAACATAAGGGTTTGAATACAAAAAACGACACAAACATGGTTTCTTTAGCACTTACTCAGTACTCCTCTCAACAAGCCACTTCTCATGTTGCACGTGCAGCTTATCCAGATAGTCCAGTTTCACTCCCTTCTCTTCTGCCCGTCCTCGACGCTCCAGACGCTCCATACATTTCTGACAAATAACAAAAGGAAAATGTTTTTGTCTTTTTTTTGTGATTAAATAGAGTAAACTTAAGTTACAATGTTTAAATATTCCAGTTTCTGCACTTATTCTGAAAAACAATATTCCTACTAAGCTGTTTACATGCCTAATGAAAATAAATATTCCACTAATATTCCCATTCACATGCAGCTGTGCATACGTCCCACGGCTTATATTATATATCATATCCAAATCGTAACAAAGCATATCCAAAATCCTGTTAATATCAAATCTTTCATGGTGTTTTTGTCCTTTTAACCAGAAACTTGGGCTTTTTTTTGTGCATGTGTCTCTGCTATAGCCTTGCACACTGTTGGCTAGTTGGTTTGTTTACAATGCACAGAGCTGACCGTCAATAGGCAGGGGGCTGCGTGTCACAAACCGTGGTAAAAATCTCCCTATGATGAATATTCTGAATGTGCTGTATATATTCCCAAAGAATGGTCCTAAACCCTGAATATCATCGGCATATCTCAAATGTCTTAATCCAAAAATGCTACATTCAGAATAAGGCCTAATTAGGAACATCCCAACAGAAAATGCTGTTTACTTGACCTGTATCAAATTAGGAATATTGTCATTATCGGAATAATAGTGGGAAATTAGTGTGCATGTAAATGTAGCTGATGATGTGATGTTTCAGTAACAATAATGCAAAGTTATGTGCATGCGTTTTCCTTATGAGTTATCGTTAGATTAATTGTATCTCTTGAATGTAACATGAAATCTCAAATGTTCATACTGTTGGTGGGGCTCTGAGGTAGATGATGCCCTCCAGCTCCACCTGGTGTCCAAACTCCTCCACCAGTAGGGAGTGCCAGTCCTGGTAGACGGTCCACTCTGTAGAGTTGATACAACCCAGCTCAAACATGTTCAGAGCAAAGATGTATCTGACAGGACAGAGAGTCAAGTTTAATTTTACACAAACAAAACAGACATGATCTCATTTCATGTTCCTGTCCTTCCTCGACTCACTCACCTGTCGCTGTAGACTGAGCGCTCGTACACCTGGACAGGTGTTCCCTCTGATCTGAGAAGGCGAGCAGGAGGAGGCTGCAGCTGAGTTCTCAGCCGGCTCATACAAGAATATGTCTGAAATGTGTACGACCAGCGCTGAGGGTCCTGGTACATCATCTGCAGCAGGTTGCTGACTGTCGTCTGTGGGGACGCATCTGTCCCCTGTAAAAAACAGACACAAGCGGAGATGGTCACAGCTTGGCCTCCTTTGGTTTTTGTTGGGGAAAATATATGAAGGTCAGGGAAGTGCACAACCTTCGAAGTCTTGCTCTGAATGTTTTGCCACTTGCTGACAGGTTCTGCCACCACCTCCCAGTCTGGACAGACTGACTGAAGAAGCCTCGCAAAGGTTGACTTTCCAACAGCTGAGATTTGAGAGGACATCACATATTACAACAATTAACTCTGTACATTTACTACAAAATATCTCCAAATTTTGTGATTTTGAATGTGATTTTTTCCAAAAACAGAATGATTAAGCGTTTCTTTATGGGTTGAGAGAATTACTATACTTCTGTAAACATATGATAATCTCATAGATTATGATGGATTCCTGTAGATTAAATCAACACTCACTCAACAATATATAAAGTAGTTACGATTACATCAACTTTTAACATCTACAGCAGTAAAATGCAACACACACACACACACACTAATGCAGCAGTAATATTCAAAAACACCACAGTAACATACTGTCAGGGATCATTTTACTTCACAGTGAGTGATTTAAGTGCACTCTCCTGATGATAGTTAGTTATTTTTACTTTAAGTCTTGAAGGCAGGACTTTTACTTGCAGTGAAGTGTTTTCACAGGGTGGTATTTGTACTGTTAGGTCAGTAAAGGATCTGAATACACTCCTTCAATCAAATAATCAATCACTTCCTGAAATGCTGTAAATACACTCACCAATGTTTCCCTCGACAGACACTCTCTTTACTCGAGCTCTTCCGTCCTCAGTTGTGCTTGAAAGGCATCTTGTACCAGAAAAACTGCGCTTTCTTGACTTGTTGTTATCAGCCATGGTACTGAGGTCAGCTGTCTGTGTTACAGCTGTGGGACGCAGGACGCTGTTAGGCGTCTTCCACTGTATCAAACCTGCTCGTTTATTTAATGTAGAAATAATGTTACGGTTGAACAGAGCAGACATTGTGACAGAAAGAACAACTACACCAGGACTATCACATTCATCTGCATGCAACTCGGAGCTTGCCAGTGTCAGTGAGTTTACGTTACCGCATGGTGGCTAGCTAATCCTCTCCATGATGTAACATGAACTTTCGTTATGAATCATCGATTTACAGCTAAACGTGCAAATATCACCACATTTTTAAACGCCGATATATTCTAGTAGCGCTCACACTTTCGTGTTTCGCATATCTGGGGCTGGTAAGTAGAATTACTATGATAAATTCCTTCCAAAATGTATCAAAATGCTACAAACATTAGCTTCAACATTCACTTCCGGTTTACGTTCCCGTACTTTCACAATAAAAGCCGTTAGAGTAAAAAAAATGTATCATCATTCCATAGGAGGTTTATCAAACACATAATTATGCTAAAGTCCTCTTAACATGGTGCCATATTGATGCAGCTCCTGGTTAAAAAAAAAAAAAAGAAGAATGCCATAATCTGGTTTTCTTAAATGTCTAATTTTCCCAATAATAAAAGTAACTGCACAAAATAGTTTTAGTTTGATGAGCATTTTTTTTTTGAGTTGTTCAGATGTAGTTTAACTACTTTTCATTGTTAAGTAGCAAGTAGTTTGATGAACTACAGTTTTTAAGTAGTTTAGCCGAAACTACTCTTAAGGTACTCAAACTGCAATAACACATACTTACCATATCCTCATCCTCTTATGGTGACCTAAACTTATCTTTAATAATAAACAAGGCCATCAAACTGTAACAATCTGCATGAAAATGTCAGCTATAAGAAATAACTTTATCAAATGATGCAGTCACTAGTTTGCTACTGTAAGTGTGACTGTACGCCTTACACACACGCAATAAAAAGCAAATTACACCCAAACTGAATAGATATGAATAGTCATGTTAATATCTAATAATCTAATATTGTCTAATAATTTAATCAGCTGTAACTTGCTTATAATTCATATTTTGTTTGAAACAAAAACACAAACCTACAGAAACTCTTAATTTAAAAAAGCCATCACAACTTTTATTTGTTTAAAAAAGCACAATCACACTTTGTAAGACATTTGATTGTACATTTCACACCCATTTAATAATCCATCATAAAAAAGCTTTACAATTCATATTCTAAAGTTAGAAAATTCACAGCAAAATCTGTTCAGTTAGTTCTAAATTACACTTTTATTCAAGCTTCAAACCTTCTTCAAAATGCAGATCTTCTATGAAACCACCACGACCATTCGTTGATTCAGAGATGATGCCGACAGAAAATTTAAGTAAAATCACCTTTTAAAACAACAGAGGATAGAAAGAAACTAAAGACTGAATTGCTTTTGATGCTCATCAATCGCTATTGCATCAGCAGTGACTCTCAGTAGCTTGTATTTTGGATCTTGATTGTTTGAGCCGCCTCAATCTTGTAATCGCTGACACCTGAGGGAGAAAACCAGCATCTCATTTTATTTTTTACCAAAGTGAAATTAAAGCAACAGATCAAAGGAATAATGAGAATAAAGCTCTGATAGTCAGAGTGTAAAATGTGTCTGTGTGTGTGTGCTCACCCTCAGTGAGTGCAGTGCCATTAGAGGAGAGGTGCCAGTATCTGCGGTCACTCTGTCTGGCCTGCTCTCCATTCACTGCACTGAGGAACGGTCCCCACAGGCTGGACTCCTTCTCAAACCTGAACAAAACAGAATTAAATATTAATCAGTGTAGTAAATCATACAGGACTTAAAATGCTATAAAAAGCAAAAATATTAAAAGTTACAACTAACTAGGGCTGCAAAATTAATCATAATATTATTAAAATCGCAATATGGCAAAGTGCGATATCCAAATCACAGAACCAAAACCAAATTATAATTTTTTTGAAAGAGGAAAAGTGTGTAAAAAAACAGCATTATAATGTAGTACTGTGGAGCTGCAGAGATGCCCAGATGTTCTCCAGATGAAAGAAAAAATGTTTGCTTGGTACAGTCTCCAACAAATATCACATTATCATGATTTAAATTTTTTTTTCAGTAAAAATGGAAAAACTGTGATGCAAAAATGATTGTTCCCACTAATCATATCACAATTGCAATCTCAGTTAAAATAACTTTTTACCATATGGTGCTGCCCTACATCTAATTAATCTCGAGAACTGTTCATCCGATCTACTTCACGCTTGACAGGTGTATTGCTGACAACTCAAGTGAGTGCAGTGTTGAGTTTGGTGCAGTTTGGCCAGATGGTGGCACTATAACAAGGAACTTTACATTTTGGTCTTTAACTTTTGAACCACAAGTCTCAGAAACATTTTTTCACGTTTTTTTTTCCTGGATTCTGTAGGTCCACGTGAATCTATCCATATAAGCAATAACCATTTGCCTCTCGATCAATTTTCTACCATTTTGAATTTTGTTAAAATACGCTTTTGTTGTTGCTGTTGTTGTTTTGCTACTCCTACACATTTTGAGCAATCGTCACCAGATTTGGTACAGAACATCTTCTGGATCAAGTCAGAAAAACCCTTAAAGTTTGCTCAAATGCTGCAGGAAGGGCTTATGTTACAAGAAATGTCATATCTCCTGAGCACTTTGTGATATTGCAACCACATTTAATAGACGTGTAGACATAACGTCTGAGTGACCATAGCAAATTTAGCGCCATTTGGCCAATATGTGTAGAAGTATAATCTACATCTACTATAAAGGAAGGAACTCCTGTATGTCTGTATATACGTGTGTATGACTGTACTTTGCATATCTCAAGAACCGTTAATCCGATCAACATTACACTGGGCAGGTGTATTGCTGAGAACCCAAGGGAGTGCCAACACTAGGTATGATGGCAGGTCTGATTGGTTTGTTGCCAAGTTTTAAGGTTATAAACAATGAAACAATAACAGTTGCTGTACCATGTATTTAACAGCAGGATAATCCAAAACTGGGAAGCTCTTACTGTAAAAGCTTTCTGGCTGAAGTATGTTTAACTTCTTGGCACAACTTTGTTTCCTCTTACTCTAGACCCTGTTAATTTATCCCCCTCATTTTTTGAGAAATGAATGCAACAAATAGAATAGGGGCTAATCCACTGAGAACTTTGAATATTAAGCAGGCATTGTGAAATTTGATGAGATTTTCCCAGCAAAGAAGACCATATGGAGGAAGTATGTCACAATGATGGACGGTTTTAAGTTTATTACCCAGGAACTTGAGAGCTTGTTTATCACAGATTGTACAGGCTTTAATTTTGTCTGAGTAGAAAGAGACCAAGTGGTTACACAGTATGTTTGTTATATGCAAGAAAATCGTAGCATGGAAATGAATCTTGGTAACTTCAGGTATTTACGAATAAATCTAAAGTTGTTAGGATGGAATTTTGTTTTTGCAACAACTTGCTTAACTTGTTTTTTAAAAACACAAACTTGAGTCAAAGGTGACACCGAGGTATTTGAAACTAGAGACTAAAGACTAGAAACTAGGGCTCCCCATATTTAACTGGTCTCATGAAGTAATAGCTATGGATGAGCAGTTATAGTTAGGATTAGTGCTGAAGATCTGATTTGACTAAAATAATAATTTAACTACTATATACCTGGATATTCCCGTCTGACCCTCTGAAAAAGCTCTGTCTCTGTGTCCAGGGCCTGAATGCTGAGGCATTTCCATCCTCTTCCTCTCTTCTTTTCTCTTACAGCTCCAAGTTTTCTTTCTCGTGCTGTCGTGTTATGTGTTTGTATAGCAAAGGGCACATGCACTGAACAACTGAACATTGTTTGCACAGTTTTGCTCTTTGATGAAATAAAACAGTAAAATGTAGAAGAGAGGAACTGAAACCGATCCCTTCTTTGGTATTAATTCTACTGATGCCAGAATGGATCTTGAAAAATGAGATAGAAACCACTGACAGTTTCTCACCTGATACATAAACTGAATGTTGCTGAGGGACATTGCTTCCTCTTTTTGTGAAAAACATATAGACTGTGTAATGCAGTGTTAGTGTGAAGTGTATTGGATGAGCAGTTCTCGACAACCCTGCAAACAGCGCATCCGGGGGCCAAGCAATCGGCCTGCCTCGGACAGGCACTGCACGAGTAATATGAACTCACGTGAAGCCATCGTTGCGCCCTTTGAGAAGTTCAAGGGCCTCCAGCAGAGAGCTGCCCTTTGGCACGTCCACAGAGTAAAGCGCAGCTGCCCCGCTGGACGTCACCACCTCCACCATCACATTCACTTTGGTGTCGCTCGGTAAAACCACCACAGGATCAACAGGCTCCAGCACAAGAGTGTCTGTAGGACGAAACACACCACAACAAAAAGCAGTGACACAGCCTGAAATCGGCAGAAGTGACCACAGCAGGTAGAAATAACGCTGCACGTACTGTCCTCGTTGAGACACTCCTTGTTCTTGACCGTCAGGTAGGATTTCAGGTGCAGAGCAGGCAGGACCTGAGATATGGCCATGGGGTTGTGGTACGTGTTGGCTCTGGCGCCTGTCCTCATGGCCTCCATCGAGGTGTCAAACTCTGTAGCTGGGCTGCCCATTGCCAATAAGGCCTTCAACACAGCAAATGAGATTTAAGCTGCAAAGGTTTTGTTATATTTGGTTTCATGCAGTGAGAGTAAAGTTAAAACACCATTTTGAATTTATTCTCAAAATGGTATTTCAACTTTATTCTCTTTATTCTACTTTTTCTCAAAATTAAAAAAAAAACATCTTCCTCTTCTGATTTATTTTTTTTAATACCAGACCCACTACTCTTCCGTAGTGAAAGAGACGAGTGAGGCTGAACAAAAAAAAGGAAGGAAAATTATCCTTACTTGAACTGCGAGGCCTGTGCTGAACTCATTGCCGAGGTGACCGTCGGCCCTACGAGAGCCCAAGAGCTTCAGCTTGATGGTGCTCAGGGCAGTGTCGAGCTCGGCAGCATTGTGCACATGAGTACCAGCGTCCTTCACACACTGCAGTGCCATTCCAGCCATGGCATACGTATCTAAGGAGAAAAACTAGGATTAAAATATCCACTTTTGACAGTCAGAAGGAGAATTTAACTCACAATATGATACAATACAGCTTTATTGTCAGAATACTATGAAATTAATTTCACATCCATCACATCTGAAGCACAGGGAAAACAAAACAAGAAGGTTAACATTGTTCAACTTAACTTTATATTCACAATTTTAAATATTAAGCAAAACCAGACAGTGTTCAGTGGCTTTCTGTACCCGCACTGTGTGCAGATTGTTAATTTTAAAAAGAGAAAAATCATATTTTCTGTGGCGACGATTTTTTTCTTTTTGCCTTGGTATCAAGAGAGATATTGAGCCTCAAAGTTTAAAATTCTAATTACAAGTAGTCCACATTGTGTTTGTGAAACCTGAAGGAAATAATCCACCTCATGTAGTTCATAAGCAGACTAAGTAGACTTTGTATCTTAAATACTGAGATGCATGTCTGTGTATTTCCTTCACATTGTTTATTTAATTATATTAATTTAGAACAGGTTTCACTCACCAATACTGTCAACGTCTCCGTGTCTGAAGTGCCCATGTTCGACGGCCTTGATGAGCTTGTTGCTGACATGGTTGTTGACCCTGATGCCGCTCGCGCAGAGAGCGAGCACGCCCAGAGAGTACTGGTAATAGTTGGTCAAAGGGCGGTGGCTGACTGCGTAAAAACAAAAGAGAAATTAAAGGAAACAATTTGTATTAAAACACAACTTAAAAGTAATGTTGAAGGCATTAAACATACTATTTTCTCCAGTGCCCATATGCAGTTTTTTTTTATCTCAGCTTGGATGAAATCAGTCAGTATTTGCTCTGATTAATAATTCCATCAAAACTATAACTACAACCCAACACTATGAAAATAATAAATATTGATGTATTGATAAATTTGCCAATGACAAAAGCACTAAACACAAAAATTATGAAAGATAAATTGTTTTTTTTAGTTTTATTGATGTGTTTTTTAAGTTAACACTTTTACATACATTTTCTTGGATTTCCTTTCTGCAGAAACGGCTGCACTCAGTAAACTTTGAACTCATTTTGTAGCTGAATGTAAAACAGGATGGTGATGAGCACTTTTTATGACAAAAGGTCAAAGGAAAACTTACATGCAATGTGCTCTTTTTCTTGCTCCATCTGCTTCTTCAGGTGCGTCAGCAGCGTCTCGGTCTTGTCACCGACGGTGAAGGTGACGGTGTTGAGGTCGTAGCAGGAGGACTTCAGAGCCAGAGTGTAGAGCGCCAAGAGGCCGACCACAGACTGGCTGTTAGACAGGGAGCTGAGAGAGACACAGGTGAGAGCATTAAGAAAAAAGAAGAAATTCAATGAAAATAACAGATTTTAAATAGAATGAGACAATAAACAACACAATGAGGGCTTTTGTGAACAGAGCATTACCTTTGAAGGTCATTGTGCAACTGATTTTTCAGTTTGTTCAGGTGGTCGTTCTCCTTGACCAGGTTGTGGGTGTTTGAAAGCCGTAAAGCCAGGTGCACGCTGGGATTGGGGAGCCCTTCTTGTGTCTCCAGAGAGCAAAGCAGATTCTTATTGAGTGCCAGGAGCAGCTCATTGTTGGATCCTTCAGCAAGCCGATCTGGATTAAAATATTAAGAGAAAAATGTTTATCACAGACATAAAAGTAGTTTAAGTTTCATTTTATTTATCATATAAAGGTCAGTGCAGGGTCAACAGTACAATGAAATGTGTAGGAAGAGAAGAACAGGTCAGCTCAGCGGTCAGATAGAGATAAAATAAGATGGGGGATTTAAGTAAAAATTGTGTAAGGTAAATAAAATATCACACTAATACTGTCCTAATACTAATACTATATAAATATCTTATAATGAGGATTTGAATGTAAGACTATGACTGGACTGGACTAACAAAGATAAATTTAAACCAAGACTAGTCCTAATCAGAGTTTAGCAAAACTAGGTTTAAAAAGGGTAAATCCAGATTTTAAATGAAACAGAGCTCTGCTGCACATGGTGTTTAAGAGTTTAGTCATCATGAAGATGCTTGCTTACTCAAATTATGATGAAACAAAATAAAATTTATTCTTGGGTTAGAGTAAAAACTAAATTGAGGTTTAAAGAGGGGTTTAAATGTAATCTTTCTTAATTTTAAGATAGTTTTAAAGTTTGTTGCGACAAAATTTAAAGGTTAAACCATGATTTAATCCAGTTTAAAAATTAATCCATGTTGGTGCAGCCAAGCCTGAGAGTGACAAGTCTATACAGAGTACTGCACATTAGGTATGTGTCAGTCTTTTTGCATATAGACAAAAGAATATCACAAAATGTTAAAACAAGGATTGTGTGTAAAGGTATTTCAGTAACTCTCCCCTGCTGACATCAACATGAACTTTCTAAGTGTTGCAAAACCACAACTGCAGCATCAGCAGCCGCAGCAAGAGGAAACTAAAACTGGTGATACTTGATAACTTAAAGAAACGTTCACTGTTGTGTTCAAGTTCCAAATATCTTAATGTCTCTGCATATTTTGTTCTCATTGCTGAAGACTAAAACGCCAACAACGCCAATGCTAACATTTTCTGAAATTTGACAATTGCACAATTTTTGTCAATGAGTGAGTAATATGAAGGACCATTCAGAATCATTATTTATGTAGTTGCAAAACCTGTGAATGTCCAGATCAGTGAGTCACTGTATTTTGTCAGTTTTGTCTTCCCACAGTTCAAACGTCAGGAGCCAGTTTGATGATTAATAATAATTGGATTTATATAAAAAATACTTACTACATGGTGTGCCAGAGCCAAAAGCCAATAGGCCTGCGATAATGATTAAAGACAGCATTCTGGACAACCTGCTGGATAACACAAACAGTGGAAATAAATCAATATATTTGCCCTACACGTCAAAACAACACATATAATAAACAGATAAAGGTTGAGCTCAAGAAACTCACACAGATGTCAAACATTAATCTGAAATTAATTGCAATATATCTATGTCTTAGATACACGACAGTCTAATCGTCGATGTTAGAGATATATTTGCAAGATTGTTCATATAAAATCATAGTACTGTAGTTAATAAGCTCCTAAGCTTTTCAGCTTCTTTTCAGTGAGCAGCAGTACGTTACCTGACCGGAGAGAGTCCAGTATGAACAATCAGAGCTGAGTAACGAAACAAGCAGAGACAACAGCTTCTAGTATTTCACTGTCACATGACCAAAGAGGCTGGAGTCATCTGAGATGACAAAGGGATGAAAAAGCAAGATGGTCCCTTTAAATACCAGCTCGGGGTCGAGCCATAAACAGACTGTCGGAGAAGATGATCGTGTCAGTCGCATATACTCTTTGGTAATACGATCATGCAAAAAAGAGGCAGGTCTCTATCCGACTTTACACATACCGTCTCCGTCACTCGCTGGGTTGTGGGAACTGATTGTGTCGTCTCTAGAAGGGAACCCTTGATTTGCGAAACTCTCGCGAGATTTACGGATTGTTGAGGAACCTCCTCAAAATATTTATGTTATACAAAGTAACAACAATGTGTTTAAACTCTGATTGGATTTACTGCAGAAAACATTTTGTTAAGGTAAGAAAAAGATCATATTGGGCCCAAAATTATTACTCTCGCGAGATCTTCTGTGGGTTTTGGGGTTACCTTGTAGAAACGACCGATGGGAACCTCAGACCTGCGAAAGATCTCGCGAGAGTAATCATTTTTTAATCCAGCCATGGTCTTTCCTTGGTACCCTAACTAAGTGTAATGGAGTGTACCTAAACCTAAAAATATTTAGCCACAGTGCCGTCACGTTATAAAACATTATTAGCTTGTACAAAAGTACAATTTATAAATAACAAGTACAAATCTCGCGAGGGTTTCGTAAATTTAGGTTTCCCATCTAAACACGACTCCGGACCAGAGACGAAGTGTAAACTGACATTTAACGAAGTAACGTTAGCTACAACTGGTGCCAGTGCATCAACAAAATCTTCACTTAGGTATCTTTGCTTCTGTATGCCAGTGAGTGTTTCTTTTATCAACACAAACCACAAACACGACGTTGTTGTGACTCGCTCGTCCGCACTAACTACAACTCCCATGATTCACCTAACGTACCGTACGCACGTTCCAGAATCTTGACGATTCTTCCAGCGCGACTCACTTTTTCAGAATAGCTAGCTAACGTCACTTTAAACCCATCCTGCCTTTCAAACAGTTCACGCTACATGGGGCATTAATCTGGGGGCTGTTTCTGCTTGCAGCTGGTATCAAAACGTAATGTTAGATAGACTTGAACTTGCGGTCCCTGTTGCTGTGTGCTAACGTGAACGTACTAATGGAAGTCGATGCGAACTGACGGAGACTAGCTAGCAAAACATCAACAAGAGAAACGCAAAGGGGCAGGGCAGCTGCGCAGGTCGGTCTGTATCCATGTATGTTTCTGGTTAACTAATGTAAAGTTGTTGTTCAGCGCAGGGATGAGACTGTCGTTGTGTATTACGGTGTCATGTTACAGTAATATCTAATTTATCCGTTACATCATTTGAACTGTGACATGCTACAATGGCATTAGCTCGCTAGATAACCAGACAGATATCCTCCTGTAGACACATTTATTAGTTATGCGTCATATAACAACTTAGGTCACGTAAAAATGCCTTCATCAGCATATCTGATTGGTATCGACACTGATCTTCCACATCAGACCCGTATATAGTTATATACCGGTGTGTTTCTTCAAAACATTTCATCGACTGGACCACCATGCAGCACTCTGCTCCCACAGGCAATGAAGTGGGGTTTTGGCCAGCCATGTACTCATTCTCAGGCCCCACAAGCCTGCCTGAGTTTGACCTCGGATCTCCAAGTACGTCTGGACACCTACAGAGAGCAGCTCTGTCTAACAAGTAGGTAACTGATGATTCCCTTCATACATTTGTCAGAAATACAGTGGCAGCACTTTTAATATCTTTTCAACCATAACCTGACCATGTTGTATCTTCTGTTTTGACACATTTGTCTCTTTGTCCCACAGCAGCTGGGAGACGAGATGCCTCCGCAAGCACAGGAGGAGAATTGATGATGAGTAAGTGAGGGATGCACAGAAAAAAAGCAGTCTTATTTAACATTTGACAATGCGTGAGATAGTCAAATATGAGTGTTGCAATAAATATGTTAATGTTTTCTCAGGGGATGCAGTGCCAAAAGGAGGAGGTTAATGGACGAGGCGGAAGTGGACATTTCAGAGAACTCTCACACCAGCACACACCATGACTGGCCTGCAATAAACAGCTGTCCTCCTCTACCTGCACAACAAGCTAGCCCAGCACCTCCACAGCCCTGCCCAGCACCTCAGAACCTGACTTTGTCTCAGCCCTTGACATTGCCTCAGGCTTCCTCTGCTCTGTCCCGACCCGAGACAGAGAACTCCTGCATGGAGATAGAGGCTGCCCAGAGGAAACTTCAGGAGATCGAGGACAGGTGTGCAATATGCTGTGTGCAAAAAGAGTGTGGAATGAAAAAAATATAGTGTTACCTCTTGCCCACAGAGCAGTCACTGCAGTCACTCCCCCAAGTGGCGAACACAAACATTCAGTATCAGCCATTGATGCATTTCACGTGGAAAGAGAGTCAAACCACTCACTGCTAAAATGTGTAAATGCTGTTATGCAAACAAATGCTCTGTGGTTTCAGAAAAAAAGTCAGGTATAAGATTTCACAGCCTATTAAAGGCTAAAGGGAAGAGAAGCCTAATGAGGAGAGTTAGATGGGCAAACAGATAGATTGATGTACTTTATTGATCCTCCTCAACAAGGAAATTGTTATGTTACAGCAGGAAGTTATCAGGTATTGCACAGGAGCAATAAATACACAGTCGATATACATCAACACTAGAAGAGAGAGGTAAATATCCATAGAAAAATTAACACAATATGTAAAAAAAATAATTATAATAGGTCAGTACAGAGTATAAAAAAAAATCCCTAGCATACCCTATAAATACACACACACACGTATGTATATGTAACACACTATATAAGAAAGATATAAAAATACATATTAAAATTTAATAAAATGATAACATCCTATTTTAGTTTTCATCAGTAACACTTTGGCAATATTGTTTACAAAAATGCCAATATGCCGTATACGTGAGACACGTGAGGAAGCTGAAGTTTGTTTTTTGCTACAGTGTAACGTCCACAATGGGTTTGTTTTGTCAGTCAGAGGTAGTGATAGGTTTGGGGGGTTTTGTGACATGATGAATGCTGTGATATTCATGTGTCACAGAATCACACTGGAGGACGATGACGAGGATGAAGATCTAGATGTAGAGCCAGCACCAAGACGGCCAGTGCTGGTGATCTCTGATAGTCTGAAAGAAGGTCTGCAGCGCGGCATCAGTGACATCCTGCCCCACACAGTAGCCCAGTCTGTGTATGTTGGTATTATTTTGTTACCGCAGTGTTGAATGAAGTAATAAGTAACACAGCCCCCTGGTGAAAGTTTGCTTTTTTTCCCCCCTGGTGATTTTATTCTCTCACCTGTTTCTTCTCACCTCCAGGAGTCATTCCTGTATGGAGCTGGTGTTGTGGCGGCCACCAGATGACCCCTTCTGTCGGAAGCGAAAGGGCTCATTACAGAAACAGCGTAAACCACAGACGGTATCTCGGCAGCCACCAACTCCGTGTCCATCTCCCACCCCTCACAGTCCCCTCAGCCCCTCCAGTCCACCTGCAGACACACACTCTGCTCTGTACAGCTTCCCTGTGGCCCACAGCTCTGGAGAGGAGGACATGGAAATGTAGCAGTGCCCGATGAGTTGAGGACCCAAAGTATAAGACTGGACATGTATCAGATAAAAGACTGTAACAGACTCTGAAGCAGTTGAAGTTGGTCACTTTGGTCAGACATGTTGGCTTTACATGAATTTTGAGCTGTTTTGGACAGTTTGTGCAACACGTTTTGCTTTACAGTGTCTCAGTTTAGGTTTTTTGACTATTACAGTAAATATATGTGTAAGATGTAACAATTATTCTGACCTAATTAATCAGTTTTATTCATTATCATCTCCAAGGTAACTGTTGTGATCTCAAGATTTTGAAAAACGGCCTTACATAAAGAGTTTTATATAAATTACAGAATTAACCTTTGCCCTTAGAAATAAAATAATTTATACATAATTTTGCCAAAGGCTGGCCTGTGACAAACTGATGTATTGTAAATATGACTTTGTTCTTTGTTCAGCCCCTGAATTTTGTACAGTTTTTATGTTCAGCTTCTGGGCCTCGTTAACAGGACTTTAAGAAATGTTCCTGTGTGTTTGCATTTGCTCACAGCATGGCTTCCTGCTTGCAGTCGTACTTGTTGTGGTAGAAAGATTATCTTCCTATAGTGCTTAGCAAGTACGCAACTGTGAGCTTTGAAGAATTTTGTAAAGACGTAAATGCACCTTTTTATGGTTTGATTGTATTTTCATATGTACATTGCCAGAACAGCAATCAGCCATCAAGTGTTATTACTTTTTATTTGTTTCTAAATAAACTCATCCATGTACAGATCCTGCATGGTGTAGTGTGTTTTCATTAAATGAGATTTTGCTTGAATTTAGTGAAAACAATCCTCTTGTTGGGTGAATGTTGTCATGCTTTGAAGGGTTAGTATGAATTATTTTAAGTGGGTTTGTCTGAGGGTCTTATCCGTCGTGTGTTACCTACAATAGATGCCAGTCAGCATGCCCCTAGTTTGAAGCAGACAAAGGAAGCCAAGCTATGAACTGCAGTGAACATTTAGAAGACTTTCACCGCTCTTCTTTGCCATCAGACCACCTTTTCTGACGGGAAACGGCCATTATATAAACCAAATGTCTATCTACTACCAGACTGCATTGGCAAAACCAGTCATTTTCCCTCACAAAACACAGGAGTTACTGGTCCACCACTGCTTCGATCTGTTAATTTGTTTTGTGTTATTGTGTGACTTCTGTTTTAAAGGTTAAGGTTAAGCAGTAAAAATATTCTAAATGTAAGGAACATTTAAACTGATACTGTTTTTTTTTTTTAAGGTGGCTAAAATATGGTTTGCTGCTGACCCTGTCCACAGCAGTACATTGCATCCCATCCTACACCAGTACTCCTGCTGTTTTTCCACATCAGGTGCGTGCCAGCCGCCATGTACTGTGGGGCAATACACTTTCTATAGATAAGTACCTCATACAACCCCTCTTCAAACAAACCTCAAACAAATATTTTTTTTACCAATTAAGTATTAGGTTATTGAAGGCAATAGCCTCCAATCTATCACACAAAATTAAATAAATACCATGTCCACTTCCATTAAGGTCAATTAGAGCCGTTTCATAGTATTTACTGAGGATGATTTTATTCATCAGTTGAGGTCAGCTCTGTAGAAGATGGTTTCCTGATCAAAGACTGACGATTATGTTTACTGAAGTTCTCCATTTTAACTTTTTTGATACCACTGTAAGAACTGACAACATAACTACTCCAGCCTGCTTAATCACCGTGGGAACAGAAGCATGTTGACCAAACAAAATGACATGCTGCCTGTGTGATAATGAATGTGATGATAGAGAAACCAAATCCAGCATCAGTCCCAGCAGACCTTGTTACATTAAGACTACAACGTCTCACAAAGTGGATAAAAAATGTTTCAAAGCATATTAAGTACTAATTATATAATTCTTTAATTTGCTGGAAATAGACAGAACATTTTATTGTACAGTAACATCATGTAACATGATTATACAAGGGATTCCCACAGAACTGTTGTCAGCTTTATGAGGTTCTGTGACATTAACTCACATGATCTCTGGAGAAATGTCAGTTCATCACGTATTCACAGTTCACTGCAACCTAAAGCCATAAAATCTGACTGCTGTCACAGAGGAATGTGAACTTAATGAGCACATCTTCAGTTGTGTCTTTTGTCACCGTGACCTGCTTGTTAATCTGCTGCCTTGTGCACATGTAACAGTAAATGATTCATTTCTGTGGCACGGATATAGCTTGACAAGCTTATGACTCAGATTTAGCGAACATTATATCACCAGCGTGGGTTTGTCTCTTTAACTCGGGACTGTCCTGACTGATGAGTGACTCTGAAGTCCAGCAATGTCTTGACCTTGAGTGATCTGTAAAGAAGACATCAGTATTAGCAATATGTATTACATTATGAAGACAAGCACAGACATAATATTCAAATGTTAATGATACTGACACATTTGCAGTATTTACTGTGACTTGAACAGTTGCAGAAGTACTTTAAGATTGATTTTGACTGGAAGAGCATGTCAAATCAGATCCAGAAGTAGCTTGTTTCCTGTGGTGCCTCTAGAGGAGGGAGCGCTAATTTAATTTATGTATGTAAAAAAAAGTCAGTAAAAGCAATGTAATGCTTTTTTTCATTAATTACATAATCCTTAGGAATGTGAGTGCCTCGAGTTTAAGTATTCTGCGCTGAAAATATCCATAATAAATTGTTAAAGGGATAGTTTGGATTTTCTGAACTGGGGTTGTATGAGGCACTTATCCACTTATCCATAGTCAGTGTTATTACCTAGATGACGGATGACAGCTTCCCAGTTTGAAGAAGCGGCATGAGTATCAGTGTAAGAAACTAAGCAATGTACTGCTGTGGACAGGGTCAGCAAGGTCACCAAGATCACACAAAAACACAGACTGATGCAGCAGTAGACCAGGTAAAATGACTGGTTCACCAGTGGAGTCTGGTTGAGTGAGAGAAAGCTGTGTTGGCTTATATAACTGCAGTTTGACAGCAAGGTAAAGTGGTGAAAATATTCTAAATATAATGTACACTTAAAGTGATATTGATTTTTTTAGGTGGACATTTTTTAGGTTGCTAAAATCCATTTTGTTTCTGACTTAGCTTCCTACTCCTGCTGCTTCTCCTAACTAGTAGTGTGCTGATCACTATAGATGATTAGATAAGTAACTAATACAACACTGCTTCAAAAAATCAGAACCATCCCTTTAATTACAAGTACTAATGTTAAAGTATATTTGTTTATCAAAAAACAGTAAGTAGTTACTTCGAATGAGGAATGAGGTTAATAAATCAACAGTAACCTGCTATTTAACTAATGTACTCACTGTTGAAAGATAAGATCCTGACAAATCTAAAGGGACTGAATCTGAAGGTAATGATGGGCTCCAGGTGTAGGCCTGGTTTTCTACACGAAGCTGCTTGACTCGGCTCTGAAGGTAACGTAGAAGCTTAAATGAAGCCACGTCTGAGGGGCTGTGGGAGGCAGCAACAAGGAGGGACTGAGAGCAAACTGAACTCTGAGCTTCCTGATGAGGGAAAGACACAGAAAGGTTTTTGTCAGTAAACAAATGAATATTAAATATCTTTAGGTTACATATATATATATGTATAAGAGCTTGATGTTCATGCCCACAGTAAAACATTTACCTTTGCACTGAGCATCATCTCTCCTTCAGGCCTCTGAGGCTCTCTCTGCTGCTCCTCTCGACTCTTTGATGTTTTTCTGGAAAACAAACAAACCTGCATTTGAAAGGTTGTTGGTTGTGAATAATTAAACATAACTGCATGAAAGAGGTATGGGTTTATAACAGGGTACCCCCAGGGTTCTCCAGGTGAAGCTTGTAAGACCCTTTTTATACCACTTGAATGATACCCACTCTGAAGCGACGAGCTAACTTTAGCTTCTTGGTACCAAAGCGCGAGACATTTTGTTTTCATTCCTGACAACTGACTGATTTGTGTCGGTATCTGTACTTCCATGATATGTGAGTCACAACAAGCAGAAGTAAATTGTAACATGACACACACACGTTATACATTTGACAGTTATTTATTACATTATGGTACTTATTTAATCAAATGAAAGGACAAGGAAAGAATTTCAGACCTTTATAAATGAAATACTGAATGAAATACTTTAAGGCCTTATTTCAAGAATATTCAATTCAATTCCTTTTTAATACTTGAGCTCCTGCAGGTACCCTGTACAAGCAGTGTAAATGTTATGTCTATGGTATAAAACACATATGACAGTGAGTTGAGGTGAGGTCATGCTCTTGTAAGGACAGACAGCTGGTTAGTATGTCATCTACTTTTCACAGTCACAGACACCAGTTACCTGCCCCTTAATAACTTTGTCTTGCACCTGTGGGATTACAACACAAATTAGAGCAAAACACAAACACGGATGAGCAAAATATTGTTTTCTTTCTGTTCGATGGATCACAAAGTTCGGATTCTGAAACATTTTTGATAAAGGAACCAGAGCATGGAAGATGATAAAAAACGAAGGACGAACAACATTTATGTGCCTCGACTTTGACGTAGTTTGTTCACGTGTTACCTCTCCAGTTCAGCTGTCAACTCTTCCTCAAACTTGCAGGCCAGGCGAGCTGCAGTCTGCTCCTTCCACTGAGCCATGCTCCTCTGAACCTGCCGGAGCTCCAGGTCTTTGGCCTTCAGCTGTTTGCGAAGAGATGCTGCCACTCCTCCTCCTCCCTCAGCTCCTCCATCACACATGTGAGCCCAGTTCAGACTGCTTAACTCCTCAATGTGCTCCTGCAGAAATATGACGGGACACTGCTGTAAATGATGAGGTTTCTGTGTCTTTTTGCACTGAAATGACTAAGCTAGATGAGAGACAAAAGACTAAGCTACTTGGCATTGTTTTTTATGCTCGGTCTATGTGGACGGCACGCATTGATAATATCGTAATTAGAATAGGTAACAACATTACTGTTAGCAGGAAATGTAGGCATGTAACATCAAGCAATCTGAACCAAGTGATTCAAGCTTTAGTCTTGTCACACTTTTAGTACCGGTAAGTCATTTGGTCATCTGCTAGGAAAGATCTAAAAAAACAAACTCCATCTCGCTCAAAACAAAGCTGTCAGGTCAGCTCTCTGCAGTTCATGCGTGCTAATGTTCTTCAAATGCACAGATATCACTCATGGTTTACTGTAGAGAACAGATTACAATCTGGTCTTCTGATCTTCTACAGGAATGTCTTACATGGCGAAAAACCACAGTACTTCTCTGATCAAGCAGTGCACAACAGAAACAAAGAAAACACCCAGACCAAGGACAGATCTGCTCAATTCTACTGTAATTTAGAAAACCATTACAGGTTGTAACCCTTTACCAAATCATGACATTCATGACATTAAAACAAATACCAGAGCCACTTTCAAGAAAACAATAACAATTCTTATTACAGTTACAGTGTGTTTTTGTGGAATATACTGTATATAATGTAAACAAATTGTTACAAACTTGTGATATAGGTGTTGGACTTCAGGATTACTAGCTCAGTTTTTAGCAAAATAACTAATGGAGATCCTAATAAGCCACACAAACTGTCTAAATGTATACCTGAATGAGACGCTCCTTTAGAGAATCCAAGGCTAGGTCTCTCTCCATCCTCAGTTGTTGTCTTTGGATGCTCAACTCTCGCTCCTGAAAAAATATGAACTTGTAATTGTGTGTGCATTTAATGTGCTGTATTTGCAAACAACAAGCTCTATGCAGTACACACAGTCTAAATTATACCTTGTCGTTTCTCAGCTGCTCACTGGTTTGTTTCTGTGAATCAAGCTCCTGGTGTAGATGGTTAATCACATGCTTCAACTGCTCTCTTAGTGATCTCAGGTTTTTTAGAGCCTCAGCTGCTGTTGGACTGCACGATATGAAGGCATCGGGATTAGAAGCTATCAGCAAACACATCATGTTGTCTACAAGGTAATTACTTCTTTCTTAACCAGATATACATGTAATACAAGCAGGAATTGATTACCTGGGAGGTAGTTCCACAGAACTTTGTTTGGCTCCATTCTGCTCCGCTAAGTCATGGAGATGCTGGCACTCTGCCCACAGCTCCTGGGCCCAGTGCCTGATCTGCTGCTCCAGCTCAGCTGTGACTTGGTTATGGCTCGTCTCCCTTTCCTCTAGCATCATCTGGAGCCTGCCAGCCTCTTTTTCTGCCTGCTCGAGCCGCAGCGCTGCCCTGTTACTCTCCTGTGACCGCAGAGCACAGCCATGTCAGCACCACGTCTTTATAGTGCAGGCAATCATACGACATAAACCTTCACAAAATGCAACAGAAACTCTGTCAACTGTTCTAGTATCATATCAACAATATTAAGAAATCCAAGTGGGGTAAAGCATTGAAAAATACCACTGCCACGATTCCTCATTGCTACATATGTTATAAAAATAATGTTTGCATGTCTTTTTGTCTGATGTCAACACAAAGGGTCAGTGTTGCCCACAAATCAACCAGAAACTGTTTTACATGAGATATGGAGTTGGATGCGGTACAGTTCATGTGCAAAAGGAAATTCTTAATTCTTAGATGCATGTCAGTCAAATAACCATGTGGTTTAGTTTTCATGCAATATCTTTATAATGAAGTTTTTTTGGGTTTTTTTCATGGTTTACAAGTTTTTGTTCCTCATTGCCAGCATGTATGTTGATAAGTGCCAATTTCACAGTCACAAATGTTTTGAAAATAATATAAAAGTGCTATTTTAAGTAGTATTTAAATAATTTTGTTTTAAATTTATGTTAATCAATGCCAACTTTTATATGGATTACTGCCAATTTATACTGCCTTGTATACAAGTATACTGATATAGTAATGTTAATTTAAATTATTTTTATTTTAGGAAGTGAAAATGTGGTACCACCTTTGAACTACCACTTGGATCTCTAGACCTTTTTACATGTTATAGAGGTAACTTTTATGAGTAATAAGCATTTATTATATTTCCTTTGTTAATTTGTGAGCAGTTCACCCCTTTTGTTTCACAAAATGCCCGTATTAACAAGGTCATTTTAAGTTTTTTTTTTTTTTCAAAACCTTGCCGTCATACAGTTCCTTAAGACTTTTTATATTCATTAAGAACATCCATTGAGTTTATGCTGCAATTTGTGTGAGGTTGACCTTCACTTTTGGGTAAACTGCTTGGACTATTATGTGCCCACAAGAGATTGCTTTCTGTGTTTTATTTTAGTTGCACCTGTGCCATCTGTCTGTGCAACTTCTGCAGCTCAGCTTGGTGCTCCTCTTTCAGTGATTTACAAACAACAGCCAGCAAAGACTCCTGCTCTCTCTGCTGTGCACAGCTTTCGTTCTCCAACTCCTGCAGTCTCTTACAGATCAAAAGAATATCATGCAAAGACAGAATCAACATTTACTCTGATTTATTTATGATGTCACATGCCATGGTTGCAAGTCACCCTTACTGTTTTCAGCTGCACCACTTTATGTTGAAGAGCCAGTGCTTTACTCTTCTCTCGCTGCAGCTCACTCCTCATGCTGTCCAAGTTCTTTCTATTCTGCTCCTCCAATATCCCACGGTGCACCTGCACAGCTTCCACTTTCTCAGCCTCACACTTCCTCCTCTCCTCCTCTATTGCTTTGTGCACCTGAATGGGAGCATACTGTGCATGTCATGCAGTGTGTAGAAAAAGATGGCATATTTTAGGAACATCAGAGTACCTTTGCCAAGGCTTCTGCACGCAGCTCCTCCTCATGGTTCTTTGCCTCCTGCTTCTGCTGCTCCAGAGAATCTCTGAGCTTCTTTACCTCCTCTTCTTTTAGCTGCCAGAACAGGAGAGGATCACATCTTGAAAACAGTGGTGTGTTTTTCTTGTTGTATATATAGTGTTCACCAAATAGTTTACATTGAGATAGTGTCAGTGGATTTCAAATATTCAGGGAAACACGCTGACCTGAATGGAACTTTTCAAGGACTCAATGTGTTGTGTGAGAGACCGAGTGTGTTCTTTCAGAGTGTTTGCTTTCTCCTCTTCAGTCTGCGTATTAACGTGAGGACACGACAGAACAGGATTGCTACATCATTAATTCAACTGTGATGATGTCAAGAATCTCAAGAATCAGTATTTTAGTGTTGCAGAGACATTTCTCACCTTTCGTATTTGCTGCTCATGAGTCAAAGTCAGGTCTTTCCTTTTGCTGTTTCTGTGCTGCCTCCTGAAATAAAGAAAACCCCAATTACTTGTTGCTTACATTAGAAAAATGATTTGCAGTCAGTTTGCCTCAGCACTTACCATCATTCTATGGGCTTGGTTCTGAGCCTCCTTAAGTGCATCGCAGTTTTGTGTTTTCAGGTGTTGTAGCTCCCCCTTGAGTCCGTCTCTTTCTGCCTGTAAGGCTCCACGTTGCTCCTGTAAGTCCAGCAGCTGCAGCTCCTTCTGGGCCAACATCCTCTCCAGAGTTCCCACTCTGACCTTACATTCCCCCAGTTCCCTCTGCAGCTCGCCTACTTCAAACTCTACTGCCTGACAGAGAGAGATAATATTAGGCATAGTAAGAATTTAATAAAGAGGAAAAAGTGGATGCTGACAGTGTGCTGTTTGTTCAACAGATAACGTTTTTTTCTTGTATAAGTTAGAGTATGATGTCAATAGGTGCCACCTTGATCTGATCCTTTTTCTGCCTCCGTTTCTCCTCCAGAGCAGCACACCTGCTCCTCAGCAACCTCTCTGCCTCTGTGGCCCTCTGAAGCTCCTCACGAATCTCCTCCAACTTCTGCTCCAAGATCAGACATGAACACATGTCCACAGATGTTTTAAAACACAGACAGCAAAAAAAAAAATGTACAAACAGGTTGAGAACCTTCTGCCACACTCAAACTGATTGGCAGGTTTTTAATACACAGACTGACACAACAGCTTATCTGTGTTTTCTGATGCTGTGAAATGTTTGTTTACATTATTAATACAGTAAAATAGGTTTTATTTTTTAATGAACCTGAGGGAAAACATGACATATCTTCTTATTAAGAATCATAATCAGGTTTATTGCACAGTAGGCTTACACATATGAGGAATTTGCCTTGTTCTTTTAATCATTTACCTTCAATTTTTCTATAGTAAAAAAGCATTAAGTAGTAAAGTGCAACTACAAACAAACCCATTACTACTCTATAATTTGAATGGCTGAACTTTTATTGTTATTCTCCCATCTAAACACATCTATTTTATTTTTCTATTTTTATAATGTGAACACTACACCTGCCTTACCACAGTATTATATTTTATTTAATATACTGTATATCATATATTCTTGTAATTTTAACTTATGCACTATTTCATGTCTGAAATTCAAATTTTTTATTTGAGTGTTTTTTTATACGTATTGTTTGAGCATCAAACTGTTGTAATTACTTTAAACTGTTTTAATCTCATTTTGTATTATAATAGTCATAATTATAGATACAAATTGGCTTTAACACAGTACTTCTTGCATGGACTCTAGCTTCTCTCTTGCACGTCGCTGTTCAGCAAACAGTTCTGTTTTGGCGCTGTCCAGCTGTCTGTCCATCTCCTCCCTCTCCAGCACTGACATGACCACACTGGGCTGTTTGTGAATAAGTGAAGAAACAAGAAAGCACAGTATTAAGAAACAACCTGACATTAAAACATGTGAATGAGTCATTACAGTCTGTTTACACTGACTCAGAGTTGTGAGCTCTCCTTTTATGTCTCTTACCTCAGGGATACAGGACTCTCTCTGTCTCTGCAGCTCATGCAGCTGACAACTACAACAAATTAATTGTTTCATTATTTTGCAGAACTATCCTTTATACAGCACAGGATTATGTTGACGCAATGTGATGTTACTGTACGTGTATAAATACAATTAAGAGCAGTTTGGTTTTATACCTAATAGAGTCCTTCTCTGTCTCCAGAGTCCTCTTCATCTTCTCCATCTTTGCTGTCTCTACAGTCAGTTGCTCTAATTCCTGCAAAGCATGCTGGGACATATACCATTAACTGTGAGTATCAGTGAGTACACAGTGATAAACTACTGAGTATAAGATGCTACACTTTACCTTCCTTCTCCGTTGAAGTTCAGAGAGAGAGAATTCAACATCTTTTAACAGAGTCTTCTTCAACTGCAGCTTTTCTCCTCTTTCTCACATTTCTAAACCAGACACACAAAAAAGTTTGTTTGTTCGTTTTTTCATACACATGTATACAGGAGACTTTATACAGGTGACACAGACACAGTTCTCAAATTATACTTAATATTGGAATTTTATGATAGAGTATTAGGGCAGCATTAAGAGGAGGAAGATATTTTTTTTTAGAATAAAGTCAGAATGGTATGGTTCAATTTCATTCTTAAAATGTAAAATGAAAAAAGACGTCCCTCCCTGATTTACTTTTTCTTATGCCTAGCACTAACACTGAAAGTACAATTTAATTCTCAGCATTTCGACTTTATTCTGGACATTCTGACTTATTCTCGAAATGCATAATATATAAAAATATTCCTCCTCCCTTTTCCCACTTAAGCCTGGTCTTAATATTTTTCCATAGAATTCAAATAGGATGCCATTGGCAGGTACTTTCTAACACAACAGATAATGGCAAAGATGTGTTCACCACACACTAACAAATTCTGGAGAAACTGTGGGACACAAATAGGCAATCATTTCAACATATTCTGGTCATGCTCTGAACTAAGACCATTCTGGGAAAAGGTATATCGAACTCTTAGAAAAGTATATCATGCTGACATCCCTCAAGACCCTCAGATCACCTTATTAGGAGTAAAACCTGAAGGCATAAAGCGAAGAGCTGCAAATTATTTATTGCAGTTCTTACTAACTGCAGCAATGAAATGTATTACAATTAACTTGTTAAAGACTGAACCACACAAATGCAATTTGTGGACCTGAGACATCTATGAGTTGGAGAAGACAATCTACTCTCTAAGGTTATAAAACAAACAAAATTTGATAAGAAAGGGAGTCCTTCAATGAGATTATTAATGAAGTGATAACCCTAACTCACCTATCCCTCTAACCACAGATAGATATGTGGATTTATAAGTATTTTGTTTGTGATAGGTCCAATTGTTTAGTATCTTTGTGTTTTTGTGTTTTGTTTTTTCTATTTTATCTTATTTTATTGTTCCATTGATCTCTTTATGTTTTACTTTTCCCTATGTTACTAGTCATTTCAAACTGTAATGAATAACATGATTTCATGAGAATGATAATAAAGTTCTAACGGACTGATATAAATTGCATATAGCTTAAATTTACATTGGGAACTCATTCTCACTTGTCGAGTGAGGAAGCTGCTCTTCATCTTGACCCAATCAGACTGCATCTCTCTGTGTCCATCCAGGAAACTGCATCTCCTGCTCATGATAGTTCCTCATCTGTGCCTTGTCTTGTCACCCAAAGACACACAATCTTGTGATACACAAACTGCACAGTGTGCAAAACCAATTTTAAAAACTGAAACACAGCACTGAAGAAAGAAAGAATGAAAATGTTTTAAATGATTCGATCATGTTTACTGTAAGTTTCTCTTTTACGCTGTCTTAACGTTTCTGCTTTTAATTAAGGGCTGCTCGGGCCTTTGAACAGAAGGCAATTATGTTTTTAAAATTTCAAAGAGAATTTGTCATTTTAAAACTATGGGCTCATAAAGAAATTCAGAGTCATTTTAGCTTAAACGATTAAATGTGTTCATTTTCTTACTGTGTGGGTGTGTCATAGGAATTTCGGGTACAGTTCTTGTGCTTTACGATGAAATGAGAGTCGCCATCCTGGTGAAGGGTCACAATTAGTCAACTGTTGAGTAAGTATCATCATGTTCGGAAGACAAATGAGAGTAGCCATCTGATAAGGTCAACAGTTATTGCACGATTAATTATATTGTTTATGCATGCATTACATTTCATTGATAATTTGTTACATTATGAGATTACAATATGTAATATCTAAAATGCAATTGTAATCATGCTAAAGACATCATATCTGCTACACAGATGCAGCGCCACCATGTGGTGGGTTATTAAGAATTTTAGGTTTTGGCTAATAACTCATGAACCATTAGGTGTAGAAAAAAATGTTTTTATACAGCAAGTTCCTTCGATGAAGCTGATTCAAAGGATATAGACCACACCCATCTGTGGGTATAAAAATTGTCCACCATTATGGATTTTTATCAGACATGTATGCATGCATTTTTATCAACTACCCATGTTAGATTTTGAAGGCTGCTGCCCAAAGGAAAAAGTGAAAACCTCTGAGAAACACATAGCAACTATCTGATCCAGTAGCTCAAGCTGTAGTAGAACTGCATGGAAGCTGAAGGTAGTGTGTTTGATCCCTATGAGGCTCAGTAAATTTTGAAGGCCAGCATCCAAACGTGAAAACCTCTGAGAAACAGAGTTCAACTGTTTGATGCAGTGGTTCAAGGCTGTAAGACATCTGCTTGGGGGTTAGAAACTCCTGTGGTGTGTGTTCAGTTCTAATGAGGCTCAATAAATTTTGAAGGGGGGTGTCCAAAGGAAAAAGTGAAAACCTCAGAGGAACAGGTTATAACTATCTTCTCCATTAGCTCTAGTAATAAGAGGACTATTTAGACGTTGGAGCGGAAGTGCTTGATTCCTGTGAGGCTCTGAATTTTGACAGCTGGTTTTCAAAGGGTTGTAAGGTTGTAAGGAGACAGCATATAGGTTCTGAGGTTGTGTGTTCAATCCTTATGCGGTTCAGTGAATTTTGAAGGTTGGTGTCCAAAGAAAAAAATGAAAACCTTTGAGAAACACAGTTCAGCTATCTGGTGCCGTAGCTCATCTTGTAAGAGGACAGCTCTGGCATTTGAGAATGTGGGTTTGATCCTTAGAGCCCTCAAATGACTTCCAACTTAAGTCCAACGCCCAAAGTGAGGACTGAAAAGTGCTCAGAGAGAAGTACTCAATGTCAAGCGGACTTGGTGGCGTAGTGGGATTGTCCATGACTGGACGAAGCATGATGGTGCAGAACCTGGTTCAATACTGTACCTGCCTGTGGGCAGTACCTGGAGACAAGGGAGGAAGCTGTGTCCCTTCCTGAATTTCTGGAGACTCGTGGGACAAAGTTTTTTCTTTACTGTTGGAAGAATCACAAATGCTGCCTTCTTTATTGGGGATCGCGTAGCAAGTTTGTCTTGCCGAGACACTTGTTTGGTTAGACATTATGTTTACATTATTGATCTTGCTCAGATTAACAATTTGATTATTAGTGATAGCATAGCTGATACATTGACAGTTATCTATTGTTTAACCTATGTGATTCTATTACTTTGTTAAGATCAAGGATTTCGTAACACCGGTCTTTGTTATTTGAGTGTCTCATAGTCTGAAGGACCGCATCAGTTCTAACTATGAATTGTCTTTTCCACTGAGGTACTAATCAAGCTGAAATATTCCTGAAGTTGGTTTTGAGGAAAATTGTCAGAGCACAGCTGAGTTTTGAACTTTCTAACTCAGAATGTGGAGAATCAACTGTACACACTTCAAACCAACTGAGCTATTTGTGGGGACAGCAGAATTCATGTTTGCTGTTGCTTTTCTTTACATTTTTGACAAGAAAACACAAAAAAGTCTCCATAGAAGACAACCTGGATTTGATCCCTGAACCTTAGATGATCATGTATCCACATGAGCAGCAACTTATCTTGCTGAGCTACTCCTGGAGCTCAAAAGTCCATGTCCTGTTGTTGCACTTATTGTTCTTTCTTCATTACTGAAGAAAGTACATGAAAAATGCAGGTGAGTTCTGATCTGCCTCAGGTTGCCAGCTATCATATCATATGAGCACATAATCTTGGCAAACTATTCCAGAAACATGGAAACAAACATTTGTTTGGTCTAAAGATTCGTTACCCACACAACTGAGGAGAAAACTTGGAAAATCTCTGGATTTGCTGGTCAGCCAGGAATTGATCCTTTAACTTCAGGCCTTTTAAAGCATCAGCTTATCCTGCTGCACTACTTCTCTGGTCAGCAAGCAGGTATTCATCATCCATCATTCTTTACATTAACAACAAAATAAATACTGAATTTTTTCAAGGGCGGGAGGCTAGGATTTGATCAGTTTCACATTCATGCTGTGCTTTTGACATGCTAGCTGCCTCACTAATGAACCATTTCTCAGGTTAATGATTGTTCTATTTGTTGTTGACACTACCAACATCAAAACATGGACATTTTTTAATTGTGGGAAGTGAGGATTCATTTTTTTTTTCTCTCAGGTGAGCCCAGATCATCAGGTCGATATAATGGACTGGGTTGGACAACTTCATGTTTTATAGACGTTTAGCAGGACCCGTCCCGTGTCTCCCCTGTGATCTTGGCCTAAGACAGTAATAGTAATCATGATATTTCTCCAGTTTTGTTGTCTTTACATGAAACTTGATACATAGTTTCTCCATAAGGATGTGCATGACATATTGAAGCATGGCACCAACAGCTCAACCCTAATAAAGCAGCATTCCTTGAACCACTGAGTCTGATTTTGTTTCTTTTCTGCAGTCTCTCACCCGGCCGCCTGTGAATATGCTGCCTGACTTGCTCTGTGCAGACTGAGTCAAGGTCACTGTCAATGGACACGGTGTCAAAACTCCACACAGGTACTCTATAAAAGAAACAAGCGGCCTACAATCACTGTTTGTATTGAACAAATGTCCAGGAGGATTAGCTAGACTGTGTTGGAAGATGCAGTGTAATCTGTGTGTGGTACCTGCCAAGCACCTGGCCTTAGGAGAACGACTGTTGCTCTGCTGCAGTGTCTCATGTTCCATTACATCCTCTGTTCTGTGAGAGACTGAAAGAGGAGAGAGAGGAAACAAAGGAGGACAGGAATAAAAGTGTAGGGTCAGGCTAGTGTGCTGTAGAGGTCACAATAGAAACAACAACCAACAATACAATAGTGTTCTAACAATACAAACAATATATACAACATAATACAAAGTACTATTCTTGGGGATTAAGATTTTTTTCTTTTGAGTGCCACTTCACAAACAAAGGATTCATTCCCTTGCAAGCATGAATGTGTTCCACAAATTTCATTGTAATTAGGTGTTTAAAGTTGACGTTTGACTCCGTTATGGACCAGTGTGTTGACATTGTGACATGACTTTGGTTCTAGAAGAAAGTTCACAGTCTTTAAATCATTTAACAAACAGGTTTCAGAGAGGGTCCAGGTTAATGGAACCCTGTCCAGTAAGGACTCATCTTCCACTGGATCCCCTCAGGGCTGTGTGCGTTCATCACTTTTATTTATTTTATATATAAATAACTATCAAAATTTGTCCTTATGCCAGTGACTGTCATTGTGAGCCCCGTCCTCCAAGAATTTGCTAATTTTTGTGGGCAGTCTTTCCTCCAAATAAATGTGAAAGAAAGAAGAAGAAAGAAATGTTTCATTATTTTTTTAGAGGAGGCCTCATCCCCCTGCCTCATGTGTGATTAAGGGTGAGCACTGTCCTGAACAAGAAGCTTAATTCTGATACAGATATCATATGTAAAAAGGCAACAGAAGTTGCAAGTTTTAATGTGGACATGACACATGGCAGTCTTAGTCTTTAAGGTGAAATATGAAACACCCTAGCATTCAGAAATGAGTGCTGCAGTCCCAAAAGTGAGTTGGAGCCCTAGACTGCTATGGGGACACTGAACATACTTGAGCACAATACAAGCACAACATTATACTTTCACAATAACAAGTGACAAAATTTATGACTGTCATTTGTCTGTTGAGGTAAAGCTAAGCCTGTTTCCCACAAACAAAAGCCCACTGCTCCAAAAATACACACCCTGGAGTTCAGTGACTGCCAGACTCAATTGACCTACAGCTCAATTTAAACATCTACTCCTTCTAAAAGATTTTTAATGATCTCTTATATCTCATAAACAAACACTTGTTCAGTGAACAGTCTGTAGTAATTTTAGCTCTATGTAAAAGGAATAAATGTGAAATGGGCAGTGTGGCCA